>OY728158.1:740892526-742092526 GCA_963277665.1 Viscum album | reverse complement strand
ATATATTGTTATATATTAGATTATAAATAGCAGTACATTATAAAAAACGATAAAATTTCAAAGACATAATATCAATATGAATGTAATACCTTGGAATAAATTCAGTCCCCAACAAAAAATACAATAATACCCCCTTAAACGAGGATGAAAATCCACAAAATGTTAAAAAATCGGGGTATCCCGACTAAAAATATGTTTTAGAGGACTTATAGGACTTTTTTGTCCTTAAAAGATGTGATAGAAGCTTTTCCTTGGTCAGCAGTGCGTAGAGCTCGTCGCAGGTTTCGATTTGATATGATGTAGAGCTCAAATGGACACCCGGATCAAAAGTTATGGCCGTTTGAAGTTCGAGTTGCGTTTTCAACATATTTTGGATATTTTTTATTTATTTTTTATTTTTTTAGTATTTAAATTATTATTAAATGACTATTAAAACCTAATAATTAGCAAATTATTTATTAAAAATATTTTTATATTTTTTTATAAGCCATTTTCACTAAATATCTTATATATTAAGTCTAACTGTATATTTATACTTATCTAAAATATATTTAAAATTATATTTAAAAAATATATATTATATTTATATCAATATAACTATATCTATATATTTAAATATTAATATATTTTTTAATGATTTTTTTTAAAAGTAGACCCTTTATCAGCGCTTTTAAAAAATGCGCTGATAAAGACACCCCTTTATCAGTGCTACTAAAAAAGCACTGATAAAGGGGTACCCTTTAACAGTGCTAAAAAAAGGACTGTTAAAGGGGGTACCTTTATCAGCATTAGAAAAAGCACTTATAAAGGAGTAAGTTTATCAGCGCTTCTTTTAGTGCTTAAAAAGGTACCCTTTATCAGCCTTTTTTTAGTGCTGATAAAAGTACCCCCCTTTATCAGTGCTTTTTCCTTAGCGCTGATAAAGTCTGGCGCTGGCCTTGCCCAGTTTTGTGGTATTGTACTCCTAAATCTCATAGTTATCTCTACCTCTCTACTAGAGCACACAAAAAAATGGACTGTCTTACCAAGGAGAACCTTATTTTGATAATCTATGATACATTAAATCTACTATACCATGGAGGTATCAAGATCTAAATCCATATATTCCCACCCACGCATGAGATAGACCCAGATGGTATCACTTCAACATGGAGATGTGGAAGATGTCATGGATTGAGGTCAGCCATGGTGGGATATCCAACTAATAAGACACCTTTACAAGATGATCAAAAATAAAAAATGACATGACATAATGTGGTGCCTACTTTCTATGATTTCCCAAGTAACAGTGTCCTAGTCAAACTGATACCTAAAGAAACATGTGATCAACACCATACAAAACTAACGGGAGATGTTAATAGTCTGCCTAAGACCTATGGAAACTTTGAGATATGTATAACCATTTCTAAATTAGTCACACTATATTATTTTTCTCCTCAATAATAGTTGATCCCATTAGGCAATAATCACCCACCTTAGCTCAATATAACAAGGATTATAATTAACACCTATATAATTCCTCAAGCGGGGCCATCTTGATCAAGTAATGATATATTTTATTATAAGAAAACTCATCTAATGATAGATTATTTTCCTAAAAACCCTCAAAATCAAACACACATGCTCACAACGCATCCTCAAGAGTCCGTATGGTTATCTTGGACCGACGATCCTTCATTGGGTGATACATGGTGCTCAATTTCTGCTGGGCTCCCAAATAATATTAGATTCCCTTACATAATCAGAAATTAAAATATGTTTCCCAGTCTGAAACTATCACTGATGGAACTCCATAAATCATGAAAATCTCTTGAAGATATAGGTGTGTAAGGCCCTCTACCTTCATTGTCTACCTAATGATAAGAAATTGGACTGATTTAATCAAACGAATGATAATTAACCATATGGAATCTTTCCTAATTATTGTATGAGGTAGTACAGTCATGAAATATGTAGAGATATTTTTCCACTTCCAAACTATAATGGGAAGTTTCAAGAATAACCTAGCTAGCCTCTGATCGCTCCACTTTGATCATCGTGCATGTCAAGTGTCTGGAAATGAAATCCAAAACTGCACATCTCATCTTGGGTGACCAATACCGACCTGTCAAGGCATAAAAAAACTTTGTTTCATAGGGGTGAATGACCCAAATATAATGATGTGCCTCATGACTTAGATCCTTCCTTAAGCTTAGTGGAACTACCAGCCAACTCCAGAAAAGGATATAAATATCAGGACACCAAGACCAATCACCCGAGGTCTCCCCACATTTTAAAGCACTCCTAATCTACTGGAACTTGAGGTTGGATAACTACTCACCCCTTACCCAATTGTTGATATGGGTGTAACCTGGAAATTGGTCAAGAAAACCTACTCATCATCTTCATATAAATCCAGTCATAGATCAAGAAATAAAATTTTCAAGGCCAACTCATCTACTGATTGCTAAAGATCCCAAACTAGAAGATTCTTACTCAAGGTGTCAATCACCACATTCCACTTTCCTAGTGTATAACCAATTATAAAATTATATTTCTAAATGTACCTTATAAAACATCTCTATTTATGGTTCAGGTCATTTTGGGTGAATATGTGCTTTATAATCTTGTGATCTAAATGTATTGTGAAATGATCCTTGAAGAGGTAATGCTGCCACATCTTTATCACATACATAACTAATTCTAATTCCATGTCTTGTGTGGGATAAATCCTCTTATTTGGGTATAGTTTCATTGATCCATAGGCCACCACATGGTCATCCTGCATGAACACACATCCCAAACCCATACTTAAAGCATAAAAAACACTAAATGAGCTATCTCAAGCCTGAAATGAATGAAAACTGGTGGGGATGTCCAAGAATCCTAAAATTTCTAAAAACAATGTCATAATTTCTCATCCCACTCAAACAATACCCCTTTTCTAGTCAAGACTACTAAGATAGAATCTATCCTAGAGAATTTCTGAAAGAAACATCTATAATACATAGAGTAAACCTCACGTTCCTGACTCAACCATGGTCTCATATTTATGATCAGAGACTATATTTATGTATTATCCCATTTTTATTAAAAAACAATATTTTTATAACAAAGACATATTTATTATTTTTATAAAATTAATTCTAGGCATAGTGGGGTTGAGAATCGCATGCTGTTTCATCTCCAAGTATGCCTGCATTTTTTTATAAAAATATTAAATATATTTTATATTAAGTTTTCATGGTTTCTGAACTAAAATGGTATAAATCTTAAATGGAACCTTGGATCATAAATTTGATCCCACCTTTGAGTCTAGAATGTGAGTATTACCCTAGGAATGACCTAAAATGGGTTGGCGCAAGGCATTTGGGAAAAAAACCATTGGTGGGTGAGTTTAATTAAAATAAATAATTAAATTTATTTATTTAAATTAAATAACCTAATTTATTTTAATTTATAAATTCTATGTTCTGGAGGATATCCAGGGTTAGCTCCATAACCATGGGATCTTTGAGGCAATTCTCCTTCCACATCTCATTGGTGAATCAAGATTCGATGATGATGAAACTCCAGATCTAGGAATATCAAGGTGAAAAATATTCAATGACTAATATTCTTTATTGGTGCATGTATTATTCATTGAAGAATAATCCAATATCAAGGTAGGACACATCAATTTTCAGAATCTATCCCAATTTATTAAATAGATTGATCTTGATCATATTGTTTCTTTGGACTGCATTTGAATTGAAACATTTCCTGAACAAATGTACCAGTTTTAAATTATTTATTCAATTTTCTCACACCAGGAATCCCAATCTACATTAATTGGATCAGAAATATTTTCCAACAATTTTAAACCTTTTTTTGGCGAATTTCATCCTCTATTCTACGTTTTCATCACTGATTGGTTAATGGGGTTTTTGTATGACATTTTTGGGTGGGACCGAGCCCGATTGAACCTCCATATTCATAATGGTTCATGTAAAATGAATGGATTTGAAATCAAGGAAAGATTTGGGAAGATTTGTGGGTTGTAGATGATTTATTTGTAAATCCAAGATCTAAAATAGGGAATAGTACATCATGGGAAGAATGTGAGGTGCTCGAGTTAGATGACATACCCTCATGGGTTGATAGAATCAATTTCTTACCATTGGATGGATAAAAATGGAAACCAGAGTCCATTTACTTCAATTTTCGGTGAGTAATAGGAATAGATGAATGTGACAGAGGGGGATCTTGAACTCCAGAAGTAGATCTAATTTTCTATGAAAAAACCTAACTAGATGATGTGTACTTTTATAAACAAACACTATATAGTGACCCTCTGGCTATGGTGTTAGGGTTTTGGAAAAGTTAAGGATGAAATTATAGATTGTTGAGACACACATCATGTAACCCTCCCTGTATAGATATGATGTGTGTAAGGATCACATAAGCAGGACCCCATGTGGGATAAACCGTCATGTATCAATGTACAAGGACACAACCAAAGATAGAAAAACACATCTAGGGGCACAGTTAGGACCTCTAGTGGCAAATACATGCCCTATAGTCCCATTACATGCTATGTAGGGATAAATGTAAGGTGATATATGTACAAGTAGGGAAATTTACATTCATTGAAGTGGGAAAACATGCCATGTGGGTGAACTTACGCGGCATGTAGCCCTACAATCCTTTTGAGGAAACTCAAACCACTCATATATCCTTCATTTGGACTCATATTTTGGTCCGTGAGTATCCTATCCTGATTGTTTTTACATGTTGAACGTGATAGTATCCTTTGTAGTGGAATTTGAGATACGATGATAGATGTTATGTGTTTTGTGATTCTTTATAAAAAACCCAATGAAATAAATGATATAGTAGGATCACAAGAGACACTATAGTGGTACCATCCTACTAGGATAAATAATTGGTCCTCTACCTATCTATATATTGGAACCCTTCTATCGGATATGGAATGGGTACTCAATCTCTTATATGAGTGGCATGGTCTTGCCAGACATGGAATTGGTATTTTATTAACTACTAGAGTAGAACCCACTATCTAGGATTTAATTGAGTCCTCTATCGATTACAAGAGTGGCCTTCTCATGATGGGACAAGGCATGGGTCATATTTCAACCATTGAGTGGCACCCTCCTACAGATTTTGGGAATGGGTCCTCCACTATCATAATGGAACCATCCTGTCATAATAGGGAATGGGTCCAATATCTATCTATGAAGAGGAAACCTCCTATTGTACTAGGGTATGATACCTCTATCAAGATATTGTGCCCCTCTACTGTGCGACATAGTGGTGAGGTGTGGCTTGACTAGTGTGTATCTTCGATCAGACACACAAGATGATGGGCATCATTGATAGACCTCTTCGAATTGTGGAACTCTTTTTGGGGATGGGTTTGGAGATGAATATCCCATTTATCACCCTTTTGGGATTCTTTTTTTGAGTATATATATATATATATCTGCATGTATTTATTTGAATTTTTTACTCTATTTATTTGGGTTGAGCTATCTTTCAATTCCTATCACGTCTCTTTCTTCTCCCACATCAACTTTTCAAGGTGTAATACTAGGTATGTATATACTCACCCTTTTATAGGATTTGACCACAATTTTCATGTCTTATGCAGATGATGGAAAGGTTGGTTGTGATTACAAAGGAGAATAGGGATACCTGGTGCATTTGAGCACATACGGTGGTTGGATATTGGATATTTGTAATTGGGTGCTCTCAACATTTTACTTTTCTAGTTTTTGTCAAGTTGGGACATCATTTTGGTTGGGCATGTATTTTTTCCCTTTACATTTTAGTTTACATAATTGTACTCTTTTACACCCTAGAGTTTTTTCATGCATGGTTTATACTCTAGTTGTTTCTTTTTTTTAGTATTCCTATACACTTATGCATGGATATGGTCAGGTGTGCGCATATAGGTACATTAGGAAAAGGCCTCCCATACTAGTTATGCCTTTGGGTGCTTATTGCTAGCCCATAGCCTATGGATGTGGGATTAGGGTAGTTACCTCTTGAACCCCATTGGGTCAGGTCGTAATACCACATACATGTGTTATATGAGTTTTGAAATGATGAATTGTTGTGAATTTACAATATTTTTTTTATTTTAATACATAAAGTATGTTACTTAGTTTTTACATACCATAACAAATATTGACTTTGAAAAATATGATTTTTTTATTTCTAAATATGAAAATAAATCCATCCATGTAAAGGTAAGAAAAATATATGATGTTCTTGGTAACACTTGGAACAACATAACAATTCTTCAAAACCAAATTCATTCCATTTGATAATGGAAGGTGGTAGTCTCATACAACCGAGGTACTAAGTCACACTCAATTGGATCCTTGATGATCCACTTCCCCTATATGAATCATTAAAAATATACTTTGTTCCTATATTTAGATATATATTTAATCTCCTCAAGCTATATCAAATACCCAATGTTTATTATAGAAGGATTACAATCAATAACAAACAAAGAATTTGCTTCCCCTTTTTTCAAGGTATAATTATTATTCTAGTGGCCTATCTTTCCCCATGGAAAACACACAGATTCAATTTATTTAACATTCCTTTAAATTTAATTCTAATTGGAAGGATGATACTTAAGATTCTTAGACTTGGAGTGATTCTTGATCCCCTTTTCCCTGTTCTTCACTTTATTATTTACCATTAGGACCACGAGTTTTTTATTTATCATGTCCTTATCGACTTGGTGAATGAGAGTAATAATTTATGAAAGAGAATTCTCACTATGTATTTGGATTAAATTCACAATGAAACTAGTGAATGGTTTAGGAATTAAATAAATAATGACATTTATATATCTCATTTGGGAATTTTATACCCAATATATCTAAGCCCTATATGTTTCTAATCATCTTGGATACATGAGTTACATAAGGTTCCAAATCTCCATGATTTCATTTGAAAAGTGAATTTTAGATCTCATATATCTCTTAAATCACTTTCTATTGATATATATCATAAAGGTGATTCATAATGATATATAAATCCATATCCTTATGTTGCATTAGAACCTCATTGGGCATGGATGATATCATGAAACATTGGAAATCTATGACATCATCTAAAGGTTTCTCATGGAGAGATAATTCTTCATCACTAGATTCTTGGATAGGCACTTCAAGAATGATATTTTCTAGCACATATAATTTTCGTTTATGGTATAGGATAATGATAAAGATCTATTAACATTCTTTAAGATTAGTGCTAATGATAAAGTTATACTTATTATGTATGGATAATTATGATTTTCTAGAATTCATGTGTAATTCAATTTCTATAATTAATAAAAGCATAATTTTAGTAATTTATCTGATAAAATGATATAATAAATATTACATTTATTAATCTCATATTATTTTATTGAAACTTAATATCCCTCATGATTAGTTTTGAAATACCCCATTGTATGGATATTTTAGTGGAAAATATCCATATTCCCATTCCCATAATGTAGAAAGCATACTGTCAAGCTATTTGAACTTATTTAGCTTGGCATAACATACCAACTACATTAATTCATAGTTCCTTGATTTATTGAGTTACCCATAATAATAAAATCATAAATTTAGATTTTCTTAACACTTTTCCTACTAGTTAAACTATATCTTATAGAGGTAATCAACCCTTAATGAAAACATCATAAAGTCGACCCAAAAATCAAGATAGAAATTCCCTAGTAATTCAAAGCACCCCAACAGAGGATGGTTATTCACTTTTATCTATGGATTGATTCCAAGCCATGTAGTAGAAGGATAAACCGACTTAATATATATCATTAAGGGATTTTAATCATTATGAGTAATTAGAATATTTTATCTTAGTTATATGATTGTTAACATTAAGTGGATTTACTTAAGTGATTAACCATGTCATAGATAATGATTATGCATAATCCAATTTATTTTAATTCTATATTTAATGCATTTTAATTAATTAAAAATTGTGATCACAACAAACAATCCATAATAAAATTAACCATTCATCATGACAAAAATAAAATAATATGAGTGATATTGTCATGAGATTTTCCTAATGGTTAGTTTATCTAGAGGATGATAAACTAACTATTGACATAGGGGGAAACACCTTAAACCACAATTTGGTTTTTATTTTAGATTTCCATATAGCCTCCCATGTTTCACTTGGATTGAATTCATCTTAGCTATAAACTTGAAATGTAACCACTAACTCGGGAGCTCAATCTAATACATAATATTTTACTAACATGCAAGTGAGGGGAACCAAGGGATTGGATTAGGGGGTTTACCTAAAATAAAAACTTGGGTACACATACCCTTACATAATTAGACGAGGGATGATGTGTAATTCATAAATTTTAATTTAATAATAATAAGAAATCAAAATAAAATATATCAAATACAAAAGTATGGTCTATGATCATGATCATACACATACATGTAACGAATTATGAAATTACTAAAATAAAATTCAATATAAATCAATATTATTTAATATATATCATTTTAAAATAAAATAAATTAATCAATTATTTTATCTTAACTCTCAATTTTTTTTTCATATTCTCATCCATCACAATTTTTTAATAAATTTATAATATATTTAAAATTGACCATGTAGAAAAACATGTACCATAGAGGCAAAACAATGACTATCGGTCCAATATACTAAGAGTATATGATATTCATAAACTATTTACTCACAAAACATGTCAATTCATGCCTTATCATGTAATTTATTGGCATATACTATAAAATAAATAAGATACGAACACTCGTTATTTACGTAGTGTGTTATGTTTCAATGAACATAAACGAATCACTACATTTTGAATTATAAAAAAAAGTAATTAAGAATATTGGAAAAATAATATTTAAATATTTAAAATCTAAAAAACCCATCACATGGAATGTACCAGTCAAATAAAAAACACACAAAACACATGTTGATAAGGTTTAATCCACATAATAAATTAATTTTAAATTTTTTATAAATAGGTAATATACACGTCGTGTATAAATCTTCGCTGTTTATCCATGACACATGCCTAGAGACTGATCGTGTAATACTTAATATAAATTAATGGAGGACATGGCATGTACCAATTATACACATTTTGTGGTCTCTGAGTTACACGACAACTAGTCACACATGTCATGAAAAAACACATGGCTCATATTTGACTAATGGACTACACACCATGTATAAAAGTTACTCACCCTATTTTCTAGATAACCATGTGACAAGATGACCCAGTCAACACATGGAATATTAAATAAAAAATAAATATAATAAATGTACATTATCAAAATTAATTCATTATTTGTTTTGGTGCATTAAACATGGATACATGACATGCACCTATTGCCTACACATTGTGTACTCTTGTGCTATTCTGCTAGAATCCTTGGCACCTCCAAATGAGTTATTTGAATTTTATTTATTCAAAATTATTCCATTTATTGATTATATTTTTGATAATGAATAAGAATAAGAGAACATCTAATGGTTGGTATTAAATAAATATTATAATGTAATTGAAAATTAATGATAAATGAGTAAGCAAAGAAATGATATTTATGTAATTGTAAATTATTATGAGGCCCCTTTGATACCACTTAAAGGTTCTGGGTGTAGTGGAAGCACTACTAGGGAATTATTTTTGTTAAAATAAAATATTAATCTCTGATATACATTTATGATCAATATCAAGGATAACATAATTGAATCAAAGATTTATTGGAATGATAATTCTTGAAAAAATTTTCAAATCATCATATAATGATTTATATTAATTTATGCATAGAAAGAACCACCTATCGGGGAATTATTTGTTTGTTGATGAATTTCAAAAATGTCTCTACATCATACCATTATTGCATCATAAAAATAAAGTGAAAATTACATTTAATTATGATCTGCATGATTACCACAAAACTCTAACCATCGTCATAAGAATCTCTTAGTTTTATCATGGATGATACTAATGATTTTTTCCATTTATTTATGATCACCTCAAGAATCACTTCAAAGAAGGACTCTCCTTGATCTTTCTAGAATCAAGAGGGATGGTGGATGAGGGTCTCTTTCTATTCTTGTGAGAATTCCTAGAGAGGATCTCTCTAGGGAATTATAGGATTCTCTAGATTCTTTGTGCACAACCAAAATAAATGGCTAACATTAGGGTTGGAAATAATATAATGGGGTTTAAATAGTTCCAATGTTATAAAATAATAATTTCACATGCACCCTTGTTATGTTTGTAATCCCCATGGAACTCAATGTCTAAAATAATAATAATAATAATAATAATTATTAACATGCAAAAAATGAGTGAATTAATTAAATATTATTTCTTTAATAAATTGTTTAAAATCTATCAATATATATATATATATATTTCTCCCTAGAGCTTTAAACTCGTCCCTCTATTACTTCACAATATTTATTGGTCCTCAAATAGTGACTATTTATTTATTAAATAAATATTACTTAATTATTCACCAATAAATAAATAATTATTATATTCACTAAATAGAAAATATTATGCTCACAAAATATTCGCTCGAATAACTAGTGATAGAAAATATATGGTCAGAAAAAATAAGAATAATTTTTAAACAGTGTATGATAATAATATTTATTCAACATGTTAAATAAAAAATAATATTAAATATTTAACCTAGATTTTGGATACACTTAGGGTGTAATAAATTAGGCATATTTATCAGTGGAATTAGGTGAAGCTACCTAAAGTCCAAGGATAACATCTAGCAATGCACCAAGACACCTATCGAGAAAAAAGATAAGGTCACAATGATATAAAACCTCATATGGATGTATATTTTGTAATATAATCATTTTATCATGATATATATGATCAAGAAGGTGTCATTATGATGTCATCAACCAACATTCTTGATGTTTTTTGTTGTTTATACCAAAATAAACCTACCTATAGGACCTCATGTACATGGATTTATTTAGGATGATTCATTCGCATCAATGTTCTTAAGATATCAACTCCCATTAAATAATAATCCAAGAAAGAGACAACCTGAAGAACATAAGGGATAATTATCTTATGTCATTATTATCTTGTAAAATGTTATCATTTGTATATAGAACACATATATAAGGATGATGTCATGAATGCTATATGTTCTCATCGAAGTAGGTAACTTCTATGACCTTTTAGTGTGACAACTACTATTCGGTAATTGTTATATAATATTATATAAAAAATAACAATCATGTTGTGATAATAATTTTATAAATATTCATAAAATAAATAAATACCATTAATCATAAAGTACAAAGAAGTTGGTTTTAGGGAACCAAATTTTACAAGATTAACATGCCATCTGCTTATATATCTCATAAATAACTCAAATATCACCCAGACATGTTGATTTCATGTCAATTTATTTTTATTCTAAAATATTTTACATTTAAAGGCATAATTTATAGTTTTAAAATATTTAAAGTCATTTTTTTTGTTCATCCTAAGAAAACCACGGCTTAGATTGATGTGGTTCCAATTAATACATTTAAAAATTTAATCATTAGTTATTTTCCTAATATTTTAAGAATATTTAAGGTATTTTGGTTGGTTTTGACCCCATGATGCAAGTTTTTAATGTTTTAAATATCTTTACAACTAAATTTTCACTCATTATGAGCCTAATAAATATCAAATTGATATTCCATATACTTGATAACTTCATAAATAATTTAAATAACATTGTCATATTATTTTATCAATTTATAGTAGTTTGATAGATTTTTACAATTGCGTGCATGTTTAAAAGTTTTGAAACACAAAAGTGATTTTTTGGTAATCCTGATCAAACTAAAACTTGTATCTATGTTCCATCTATTCATAAATTTAAAAAATTAGAAATAATTTATTTTTCTAATATTTAATGAAAATATGAGGTCGTTAGCTTAGTTTTGAACCCATTAAAAATGTTTTTAAAGACTTTAATATAATTAAATACACCCTTTCACTCATTTCAATAACATAACCCAATGAATTGATATCATGTATACTCAATAAAATCAAAAATAATTTTAATATACGTTTTCTATTATTTAATTTCAATTTTTGGATGTTTTCTTAATTTTAACAACTACATGCTTGTTTTGGAGTTTTAAAACTCTAAAAGAACATTTTCAGGTTGTCTTTAAATAAATGTAACTCATATTCATGTGATGTCTATTAAAACATTTCAAAAATAAATCATAATTTACTGTCACAAAATTTCATTGAAATTAAAGGTCTTTTTCATGGTTTTGAACCCCTAATATTCATTTTTAAAGACCGATGTCTTTAAAAACGACTTATTTAGTCATTTTAAACAGACTACATGTCATATTGATATGCTGTATATTTAAAATATCACAATTGATTTATTTAATTTAAATAAATGTTTATTTCAAATTAATTTGTGGGTTTTTCTTGGTTTTGATAGTTACACACTAGTTTTAGTGTTTTAAAACACTAAAAACGCATTTTTTGGCCATCTCAAGAAAAATCAAATATATATTGATTTTATGTCTATTATTATGTATCAAAAATTAATAATAAATTATTATCCTAATATTTCATAGAAATATAAGGTCATTTTTTGCTTTCGAACCCCTAACACATTTTTAAGGACTTTAGTATCTTCTAAAAGGGATTATTCAATCATTTGAGCACACCATACATCAGATTGATGTAAAAGATTTTAGAATATATCAAAAATTATTAAAAAAATATATTTCTATAATTTTACATCAATTTATGTTTTTTATTTATTATTTGACCATTATATAGATGTTTTAGTGTTCTAAAAATACAAAAAATGTGTTTTTGGTCATTCTGAGAAAAACACAACTTAGTTTGATGTGGAATAAACTCTTAAATATCAAAAATTAATAATAATTAATTTTAATATGATTGAAAAAAATATTAAGTAATTTTTTTGACCCATTGAGGCATGTTTTCAATGATATTAATATCTTTAAAAACATATTATTCAGCCATTCTGAACACAACACACATCGAATTGATGTGCTGTCTATTCAAACATATCATAAATAATTCCAAAATTATTTTCCTATGATTTCATGTAAATTCATGGTCGATTTCTAGGATTTAATATTAAATGCAAATTTTATAATTTTAAAACACTAAAATATGTTTTTATCCATCATGTGAATACCATCACTCAGATTGACATCGTATCAATCATGATTTTTTGAAATTAATACATGGTTGTTGTGATATAATTTTATTATAATTTGGGATCATTTATGAAGTTTTAAATATGAAACTAAAATGAGAGAAAAATTTTATTCTATTATATAACCAATCCATAAAAAGAAAACAAATTTTAATTATACATCAAAAATAAATAATTAAATAAAAAAATTAATGGAATCGTCATTCACGTGATACATTCGGATCCAGATCACCTATAGACTCATGAAGATGATCTCTAGCTGCATCTATAACCCATAATATAACACATATTATATATTATGATCATATTAACAAAAATTTTCATGAGTATAATTTATTTTATTTTCTACTTATGGCATAGGAATATGTGCACCATCAATGGGATGTTATATTGTTACCTTATATATACTTTCTGAAATCTGTTATAAAATCTCTTTATAATCTTCCCATAGTTTCTAAAATTAAGAAACAATATTGCACTAAATCATCTATAATAAAACATCTACAATATCCTATGTTCTTATCTTGCATCTATGCATTCACCCATTACCTCTACTATAATAACTACACATAATGGGCACTCATGTCATATGTTAATGAGTAACAATGACCATCATGCTGTATGACTTGCTAAAATATATCATCTCTATACATGGTAATATGTTTATTCTCCTCTAGAAGTCATGATAAATTATTTTCAAACCAATCCTATTAAATATAAATAATTAATTAATGAAAAAAATATATAAAATAAAAAAACATTAAATATTTTACTTAATATAATACCAATAACATTGAGATGAGCAGCTCAATGAGCCCTCATCCATAGTAGAATCCAATTGGTGGGTTCACCTCACTTACATAACTAAATAAAAGGTGACCACCAGTTATATATTTATATTCCTCTTATACTATAAAATTTTAAATATATCAAATAAAAATTATTTCTAAACATACATTATATCTATGATATTGAACTTTCTGAGTAGAAAGTTTAAAAGTCATGACCTATAGTACCCGATGAAGTGAAGATGACGAAAAATTTTATATATTAAACATATTTTGTTATTATGTATATTAAATATTACACTAATTTATATATTAAAAGTAATCAATTATACCATAACCACATTATTCAACCATAATTAAACCAAATTTTAATGAACCGACTTTGGTTGACGTGACTCGTCACCCGAGATAGCCCATTACAAGGCCCGAAGTGCATTATGAATCACCACGGGCTAGAGTCAAGAATTGGGACACAATAATAGTCTCTTGGGATTAGATTAACCCATGTTAAACTAGTATGAACCATATATGAAATGGGAATACCACACTAAAATCATCATATTCAACATCATAAAAAGAAATATCTAGAGTTAAGCAGTAATGACCAAAAATATACTCTAAACAACATCATAAATCATATAAAAGACATTACATAATAGAACATATACATGGTATCTATAGTAAAAATACCAAAACTCAAAATAATGGGTATATATACATACAAGTTCAATACATACATCTGAACATATACAAAATCCCAAAATGACTCAACACAAGCAACCCCGGTGAGACCACATCTCCTCCATCAAAAACGTATAATGGTAATAAAAATGATCCACCCTTATATATGGTTCTCTTTTCTGTACCTATGTCCTAAAAAAAGTTTATATATACCCAAATTCATATATATGGTGCGAGGAACAAAGCCGAGTAGGATACCACAATGATTTTATTTAAGGCACTTACCCACAAAGACTAATAAACTAGTTTGAAAACACATTTAGAAATTAAACCAATATGAAAACATTGAACTTTAAAATAAAAATTCAAAATCCCTTTGGTTTCCCATTTAAAATTAAGACAATTTTTCCAAAAAAATTCTCAACATGGATCAAGTAAAGAAGCAAGTGTACATAGAAAAATATTCCCAATATATCAATTCATACATAATAAAGGTGAGAATAAATGTTATAATCATATAACCATATAAATGAAAATAATAATAACACACATAATATCATATACACATGTAATTAATAAAATGAAAAAAAATTATACAAACCAATTTGGAATTATTAAGTGAAACTAGGGCTCTAACCTCAAGGGCCTAATGCGAGTGAGGTGAAAAAAGAATGATAGATGGATAAGAAAAATAAAATCTCTCATTGTATTCCTAGGGAAAACTAAAATATATCTCATGGCCTCTAAAAAAATATAATACCTCATGGCCTTCCAACCTAAAGGCTCTCACAGTCCCTTATAATCCAAGAATGGAATAACTGATGGTCTTACTCCCTGAAGGCCCTCATAGTACCTTAGAAAACCACTCTTCACACCCAAGTAAACCCATGTTATACTCTATTGAAAGATAATAAAAACCATGTTCCAAGGATGAAAATCCATTTCACAAGCCAAAATGATAGACATACATGCCCATTTATAAGAAAAAATTCCACAATGTAAATTTTTTTCTAAAAAATATTTATAAATACATTTAAAACCAAACAACCTATTTGATACATTTTATCAACACTTGGAGTGTATACAATAACTCCCCTTTGGACAAAATTCTTTAAACACCTATATTTACAACCAAACCGTAATGCACAACAAAAATGGGATAAATATCAATCATAAATAAATTCAATGTAAATTTGATGAACAAAAACTAATGATGATTCATAATTCAAAGTTAAGGAATGGTAAATTCCCTTAAATATAGACATCTACCTCATATTCGCTTATAACCTCATAACCTATGACGATAACGACCAAAAATTGGAAGATCAAGTCCTCACACATGTAAGACATAGTAAAACAAACCAAAACCCCGATTAAAACCCTAGGTTCATCCATATCCACCACTTGGTGTTAGAAACATCCATAGAAATGGAAGAATGAGCAAGATATGAGAGAATAAAATATGAAACTAACAATATTTGGACTTACCTCAATCCAAACCACAATGATTAAAATATAAAACCACCACAAAAGTAGAGGAAAATATTTACCACCAAATAGAACGGGGTTTTCATGATGGGAGGATAAAATTAGGGCTAAAGGGGGTATAAAATTGATAAGGTAAAAATGGTAAAATACTATTTTTTAATTGAACTAGACAGGCTTCCTGGTTTAGCCACATAGTTAGGAAAACCATGCACCAACCATGTGAGAGCTATCTACTCCCAAAAAATAGAGTTTTATGGTTACCCCTAAAAGATTCATAGTTTAAAAAATAGTGATCAAACCATGAGAAATCCCATTGTACCAACCAATAATATCCATGTATGGTTAGCATCACAGTTCAAAAAACCATGTTCTAATTTTTCACCGGTGTCTACCTTTCCTAAAATTGGGGGTTTTGAATCCCATAAGTGAGAACCTCAAAATGAAAACTGAGCATAATTTTACATACTAGTGACCTGGTGGGTGTCAAAAACTATCCACCATGACACTTTATTCACTTAATAAGTCCTCAGGCACACTTAGAGGAAAAAAGATGAGGCCATTTCTCCCTCTCCCATGCTTCCTACTCCCACATATCATATCTATCTACACCTCTCTTCTAGATCACAAAGATTAATGGGATTAAATTACCCCGGAGCACATTATTTTTATAATCCATGATATGAACAAGCTAGTCTAAAATGGTGGTATCAGGACTTAACTCCACATCTTCCCACTTACAAATGAGATGGATATGGATGGTGTCACTTTAACTATGAGATGAGGATGATTTCATGGATTGAGGTTAGGCATGGTGAAAAATCCAATCAGTAGGATGCGTTTACAAGATGATCAACAACATGAAATGAACCGATATAACATGGTGCTAACTTTCCATGATTTCCCAAGTAATAACATCTTAATTGACCTAATACCCGAAGAATTGCCTAATCTCCAACATGAAACCCCAATGAGTGATCATGATAGTTAGCATGAGAATTATGGTCACTCTGAGCTATGTCTAACCATTTATAAATTATCTGAGTTGTCTTAGTTATCATTTGGATGAGACCTAGTCCAATTAGGTAATTTATTCCAACCACAACCTATCACAACATGGATTGGAACATATACCTATATAATGCCTCAAGTGGGTCCATCCTGAACAAGGAATGATATATTTTATTATAATAAAACTTATCCAATGATAGGTTATTTTCCCAAGAACCCTCAAAATAAAACACACATGCTCACAACATATCCTCAAGAGTCTGTATGGTTATCTTAGACTAATAATCCTTCTATGGGTGATACACGGTGCTCAATTTCAACTAAGTTCCTAAAGCCTTTTTTATTCCCTTATATAATTAAGAAGGAAAATGTGTATCTTGGTACGAAAATAGTAGATATGGAACTCTATAAATCCTAAAAACCTCTTGAATATACTAGTGTTTTAGTGCCTCTACCTTTGTCAACTCCATTATTAGGATAAATTGGAATGATTTGATCAAACAATTTATAATTACCCATATTGAATCTTTCCCTCTTAGAGTATGAGGTAGTTCGATCATGAAATATATAGAGATATTATCACACTTAAAAATTTTAATGGGATGTTCCCAGAATATCCCATCTTGTCTCTAATTCTCCACTTTGATCCTCTATAAGGTCAAGTATCCAAAAATGAAGTCCACAACTTCACATCTCATCCTCGGGGAACAATACTGACATCTCAAGGTATAAAACAACTTGGATGCCTTAGGGTGAATGAAAAAACTAGAATGATGTGACTCATACATCACTTCCTACATTAATCTCAATGGAATTATATTATATCTCTGGAAAAGGAAAGAAACATCAAGCGATCGAGACCAATCAACCGAGGTATCAGAACCATTTAAAGCACTACTAATATACTGGAAATCGGGGTGAGATACCTGGTCATCCCTTACCCAATCGATGAGAAGGGGTTTAAATTTCACATCGGACAAGAAAACCTACTCTCTAACTTCTTGTACCTCCAGACTAATAACAGAAAACAAAATCATCAAGTCCCAGTCATCTACTAATTCCTGAATATCCTGCACTAGAAGATTTATGCTCAATGCATCAGTGACCACATTCTCCTTTCATAGGGTATAAGAAATATCAAAATCAAAAGTATGAAGGTAATTTACATAGAATATCTATCTAAGGATTAGGTCCCTCTATGTGAAATTATACTTTAGAATCTTGTGATTTGAATACATTGTGAAATTCTCTTTGAAGAGGTAATGTCACTATGTCTTCAATGCATACATAACTACTGCTAATTACAAGTTGTGTGTGGGATTTATCTACTTATGTGGGTGTAACTACCTTGAACTATTGACCACCACATGGTTGTACTACATCAACACACATCCCTAACCCACAAATTAATTATAAGTAACACTAAATAAGCTCTCCCAGGACTGAAAAGAATAAAAAATGGTGTATAAGTTAGACAAGCATTTAATTTCTTAAAATAATGGTAGAACTTATCATCCCACTTAAACATTTCCCCTTTTCTTGTCAATTCTACTAAATAATAATCTATCCAAGATAATTCTTAAGATAAAAATCTATAATACCTATATAATCCAAAAAATCTATATATTTTTAACACATTATCGGGCATCTTCCATGAAATTATTACTTGAAGTTTCTCTATGTCAACTGAAACTCCTTCCTAAAAAATTATATGGCCTAGATAATTTACCTCATGAATCCAAAACTGGCACTTGGATAACTTTTAATATAGAAAGTGGCCCCTCAAAACACCCAAAACAGTCTCTATATAGTCATAATGATCCTCCTTAATCCTAGAATAAAATAATATTTCATACACAAAAATGATCATAGAGGAGTCCATAAATTATTAGAAGACCCAGTTCATACATTCTATAAATACCACAGAAGAATTGGTAAGACCAAAAGGCATAAACAAATACTTAAAATTCCCATACCATCTTAGGAAGTAGGCGTTTAGAAGATTATCATTCTAAACCCTCAATTGGTGGTACCTGGATCTCAGTTAGATCTTTGAAACGAACAGTCTCCCTTGAACTGATGAAAAATATCACCAATTTTTGGAAACATGTATCTATTCTTCATTGTCACATAGTTAAGATTATAAAAGAATATGAAATTTTTGTGTATTCTTTCATCTTTATTTACAAATAGCATTGGAAAAGTCCATGGTGACACACTAGAATAGATAAAACCCTTATCATTGAGATCCTATACCTAGACCTTAAAATATTTTAGCTCAATTAGAGACATATGATATGACTGAAAGGATATCAGGCTCTTCCTTCGGAGAAAATCAATAGAAAATTAAATATCTCACTTGGGCATAAATGTTGAAATATTCTCTAGATACACATCTGGGTACCTCTCTATGAACACTATAAGTTCACCCACTAAAATATTCTAAAAAATAATAAAAAAAACATGGAAAATATGCATGATATCAACCCTGACTTTAAGAAACTAGTCCTTCCCTCCATGATTGCAGATCCCACTCACTTTAAAAACAAGAGTGCTACCATTAGGAGTAAGGAATTGAACCCTAAGGCGATAACAGCCAAATAAAACCTTGAAGCAAATCAAGTAATCCCTAAGGATAATAGGGTAAAAAAATCTAGGTCAAGACAAAGAAATCCCAAATTACATCCATGTTCATGGCTAAAACATGACACTCATGGAAGTTAAAACCTTTCTCCTTCCTTCTAGATAATGGGGTTAGAAAATCCATAACATATGATATCAAATCACTCTACATACCCAAAGTATCAATTAGTTTTAGCAAAAATAAGGAATGGGATGTTCCAGTTTCAAATAAAAATAATGCCATAAAAATAACTAAAAGAAACCCCGATCATGGGTATATAAATTTGAAAAGGATCAAATAAAAACTAATCGGGGGAGAGGGGGGGGTTGAATCAGTTGTTTACTTTTTAGAAGTTTCAGTAATTTTCAAAAATAAATCCCTACAACCTATTAAGATTTATTTCTTCATTATCTTTTGTAAAAAATAATGTATGAAAAATTATAAAAGAAATTAAATAACACAAGATTTGCAAGGTTCAAACTTAGTGTGATAACCTACATCATTTCTATAGACACTCCCATGGGTCTATGGAAACCCACTATTATCAAAAAGTGAATAAAACTTGTTCCAAATGCTATTAGAGACCTTCTATATCTTTATAGGAATGATTATACTAACTCCCATTAGTTTACAATGTTTTCACTTAAAAAAATTGATTCAAAGAAAACAATAAAGAATTTGTTGAAAATTTTCCACAATTTATAATTCTGAATCCTCTATCCAATTCATATGGATCTGATTTTATCAATCTGATGATTCTGGATCTAATTCACTCAATACTATAGATCTAGATCTGATTCCATAAATATAATGATTCTGAATCTGATTATCTTAATATGATGAGTCTAGATATGATTCTCTCAATATGATGAGACCAGATTTGATTCTCTCAATATGATGAGTCTGGATCTGATTCTCTCAATATGATGAGTTGGGATCTTATTCTCTAAATATGATGGACTCAATACGATAAACCCATTCTCAATATGAAAAAATCAAACCCTACTAAAATTCTCAATATAATCTTTATCAGTCTAATTGAATGAATATGATATTTTCAGTATTATTTTGATCAATCTAGTAAAAAAACATTCATCTATCTAATCCTCCTCACAAGATCTCTAGAAGGAAAGGACTTTCCCTTGATTTCTTTAGCACTCCTCCTTTTCTGCTTGTGTGAAAAATCACTTATGGACAAATAATCTGAGAAAGTATTAATAGGAAACATAGAAATAAAAATTAGTAAACTTGAAAACATTCTATGCTTCCTCAAATTTCAAAATCTCTAAAATTTTCTTGCATTTAAACTTCAACTTTTTTTTTGACTGAGAATTATTTTTTATTAAGAAAGACACTTTTGAGGTAAAAGTGAGAAACCATAAGTTCCAACAAAACACCAAACAGCGCCAAATAGAAAACCAGAACCAACCTCTTCCAAGCAAAGCATCAACCACTAACTCCAAAGAAGGACCACTCGGCAATCCCATGCAGGCATGGTCCCTCCAAATGGAAAGCCATTCCTCCAAATCAGCCACATCCCAAATGAACTTCATAGGAAGAAGCAGCGTCCTCTAGCCGGTCTGAGGTGATCTGACCGTCCAACATTACCACACACAACAAGGGTTGTAACTCGACAAAGCATTAGTTATGAAAGAAAAAAAAACAACATCATTGAAAACCAGTTGAGTTCTACCAGAGTTCGTATCCCTAAACAGCTTCTAGGTTAAATTAGAGACCTGAAAAAGTGGATCCCCCCTTATCAGGTCTTCAAAGGAATAAGTCCGGTTATTCCAGATCTGCATGTACTCCTTGAGTCTGATCAACCCCTTGTTGAAGCCTCCAACCAAAATCATGTCCTATTTGTCAACCCACAAATACTATTCTTCATTAAGGTCCACTTCAAGATTCCGACCCATCATCTTGGCCACATCCTCTTCTGATGCATTGAGAAATAGCACATGCTCTTTCACTACATCATCTGAACTTAAAACTATGTCCGAGAAATGTTCAGGCTATTCAGATGATTTTAGGTGACACCTGACCTCCTTGTCCAGCTTCTCAACCATTAGCTTCCTTACTGACCGGGTCCTCATAGGAGGAGGCAAGGAGGAATAATCCTTCCTACCCATCCTTCTCCTCTTACTCCTGTTGCTTCTTGAACTGGCCTCTTCTTCAGAAAAACTCCTACTGAAATTGTCGAGTTCAATCTCCCCTGCAACAAAAGCACACTCTGGGTGAACATTCCCCATGATCCGACCTCCCAGAGTGAAGCTATCGATGCTCCTCCTAATGTCTTTACCTTCCTCCACCAAGGCAGATGATTCCACTCTCGAATCCAACTCATCCAGTACTTCAAACCTATTGCCCAAGACGACAGGGGGCTGGGTAGAAGAAACAACCTCCAGCAGAATTCCAGAGCCCGAACCCCCTGCATCTCCTAGGCTGATCTAAGCCTGCACCTCCGAGACATTCCCTAGTAGTTGAAAATGGGTTCTACCCAGAGCAAACCCTCCCACATTGGCCCATTCCTTCCCCTTGACACAAGATTCTTCAACCCTTGACCCCTCCTGAAAAGCAGGTTGATCAAAACCCCTACCCATAAACTGTTCCTAAGGATTCTGATTCTCCCAGCCCCTGAATGAAACACAGGTAGCCTCAGGACTGGAAGGCTCACCTGTAGGAAGAGGGGACCTCGCCAAAGCCCCATCCATATGACCATGACTCTCTTTTCCCATGATGCTGGTCGCCTGTTATCCACCCAAATCCTTCCTAAGATGATCAAACACTGCCTCCACCTGAGGTTTTGAGACCTTTGCTGCATCCTTCAATGCTGGACCTGCAGGCTTCGCCCTCCCCAAGGCAGAAGGATCCACCACCGAAGCATTCGGAAGATGGGACGACCCCACCCCAGGTTGACTAGGAGGCCCCTGCTCCTGATCACCTCGAAGTGTCTCAACCCGATCAATGGTACTCGAAGACACTTCCCATGACCTCATTTTACACATAGTAGGCTCAGTGCCATTGCCAGAACCAGCTCTAACGCCCTCAACCTGGGTTGAATCACCCTTATCCACCAGAGAAGTATCAACCAAAACTGCCGAAGACCTTTTGCGGCACTCATCAAAATGATGACCCTGTCTATGGCAGAAGGAACAAAACAATGACCAGGATTCATATAAAACACTTTGCATGTACCTGTATTACCCCTAAATCACAATACAAACCTTTCAGGCAGAGGACGGGAGAGCTCCATTTCAACATAGATGCATGCAACAATCAGATGAACCATGGAATTAGTTTTCCAATCCACACAGAGGAAATGACCCAAGGAATTACCTATTGAATGAAGGAGAGCTAGATTCTGAAAGGGTAGCAGTAACCCCGGAAGCTGAATCCAGATTTCCGAAGAGGAAGAATCGTGATTCATGTGCAAATCAAATGTCCAACGATGAAGATAGAATAGAAACCCTCTAACGGATCTGCTTGCGAGAGACCATGTCAGTGCCAAGTCATCTTCATTAGCGAGACAGATAAGAATTTGACGTGGCCCAAGGAGTCTGACAACCGCGCGACTACCTAAACCCCATTCATGATTCACGTACCTCTCGAACGCTTCAACTGGAGGCCTATGATGAGTGGACATTGTGACCATAGCCGTGGCGAGAAGCGACGAAGCTTCGGAGAATTCCTTGGATGAAACCGGGACAACTGGATGGCCATTACAGACTCCAGGTACCTTTGGAGTGATGTCAAAGCTAGGGAGGAAGGAACACTTTTTTGGAACTGCATTTCCAAGCGTAAGAACTTTCCCCTCCCCTTGAGGAGGAGGGGCCGTCGCCGCTGCCATGGAAGCTAGGGCATCACTGGAGATGGTTTGAGAGCGTTGTCCAGAGTCCCCTCACTTATATTTCTCTGAGATTTATGAAATATTGAATTTCAAGTTTGACCTCTTAAACTCTTCAAAAAACTTATAAAATTTTATTTTTGATTATTCTTCATAATAAGTTCATTAAAAATATATTTCCTTCTCAATTATTAAAAATTATATTTCCTTATTATTGATTAAGAATTCAAGTACCTTCTCAACTCATTATGATTTATTTTTCCTTGTTCAAATCATTATGATCTCTATTTCCTTCTTCAGAACATTGTGATTTATATTTTTTATTCAGCTTAGTCTAATAGAATCCTCATTATAATGGAATTACCATTATTATGGAATCCCCATTTAGATGGAATCTCGATACTGTAACAATGAAATTCTTCAAACCTATGCACCATTTTTCAAAAAGCTTTTATCAGGGGAGGTTTCATGATTTTTGAGAACTATAAGACTATAAAATCATCTTCTGATTTATTTTAGAAAGTATGAAAACTTTATGACTCCTAAATTCACAATATTCTTTCAAAACTCTTCAAAAAATACTACTTCTTCAGTTAACAACTTCTTGCTTTCTTTGAGTATGATAAAGGAAAACATCCAGCAACCAATAATTTATTCCTTTGATTGTTTTAGATCTGATGATATGAATATGATGCAAATGGATTTGATTCTTTCAGAATCTTTTTACTTTATTACAAAAGATCATTAAAGTAGAATAGATTCGATTGTTGGAAAATAGAAACATTCTTATAAAAAATGGCTGGTTGAAAAAAAATACAAAAAATGTGTTTAAAAAAATTTATCCAAAAAAATTCTTCAATCTCCCCCTTTGGATTTATTAAAAACCCTTGTTAATAACTTTTAAATCTCTCCAAATTCTTTCACAAAATATATTTCATAAACAACTCATTTTTTTTAATTTTATCAAAATATATCCTTCATCAAAAGTGAGTGTCCTGACACCACACTACTTGATAAAGTAATGTTTTTTAAGTAATTACAACCCTTAGTGGTAAGAGAATTGTGCGGCCATGTAAATATAATCTTTCCTCACTTTTATTTTATCCTCTCTATATTTTATTTTCCTCTCCCAAATTTTATGATAACAACAAATTCAGATTCATAAAGTAAATATATGTAAAATATATTTACAAAGTACAAAGTTTTTACTCTCTCTCCCCATTTGTCAACATAATCCAATAAATGATGGGGGTACTTACTTAAGAGGTTTAAGAAGTCATGGGAGGAGACTAGACATGTAGTTACAACCACAATTCCAAAAACCATTATATTAGAATTAATTTTGTAATGATATAAGCAATATGATACTTTGTTGGAATGTATTCCAACAAAACATCTCAAACATCAAATTAATCTTTTATGAAGTGAAATGATATATCAATGTGTTTTAATTAGGAATATTGGAAATGATTCTTATAATGATCAATTACACTATGATTATCATAAAGTATCTTCAATCATTTAAATTTTTTTAATTTCAAATATACCAGCTGAACTTTATCCATAACATTTGAGTATAAGCCTGACAAGCTGTGACATATTTAGATTTATCTATGCTCAATGTTACTAAACTTTTTTTCTTACTATACCAACTCACACAATATTCACCCAAGAAAAATATTCCTCCTCAAGTTTATTTTCTATCATTACAATCTCCATCCCAATCGACATCAGTATAGACATGAAACCTTATCTCACTATTTCTTTTGTATAACAACCCATGTGAAGTTGTTCCATTGAAATATCTTGTAATCCTCTTTTTTGAAAACATATGTGATTCTTTCATATTAATTTGATACCTAGAACACAAATTCAAAACATAAACAATATCAAGAATTGAGGCTGTAAGATAAAGAAGACTTCCTATCAACTTCTGAAAGTCTTTCTAATTCACACTAATTCCAGATTCATCTTTTCTCAAATTTTTTTCTCACTGAAATATTGGATGAAGCTTCATTGTATTCTTCCATCCCAAAATTATTTTACAGTTCCCTAACATACTTTTCAAGATATAAGAAAATGTATTTTTCCTTTTTTTGATCCTGTAATCCACGGAAGAATGCTAATTATCATAACATAGTAATTTCAAAATCATTCTTCATTTCCACATAAAATATTTTATAAACATATTCTATATCCACATAAGAAATTATACCAATCACATAAACAATTAAAATTAGAGTTAGATAGTCAACATATTTCACATATAAGTTTCTATCAACTTTTCCGTTATAAAATTTAAATAGTATAAAATAATTATTAAGTTTAGAATACTAAGCAAGTGGAGCTTGTATCATCCCATAAAAATATTTATTTAGTTTAAAAACATTGTCTTCATAATTATCAAGTAGAAACCCACTAGGTTGTTCAATGTAAACTAATTCATCAATCTCACCATTTAAGAAAGATGAATTTACAAATATCTAATAAATTTTTTAATTATGATGGGAAGAAACTAAAATAAATATGTCAATAGTTTCTAATTAATTAATATCAGGGGAGGGGGGTTTCTTCAAAATCCACATCTTCCACCTAGGAATAGGCTTTACAAACAAGATTGGATTTGTTTCTTGAAACTTATCCATGTTCATTAAATTTGTTTATGTAAACCATATTAGTTCCAATTACATTTTTATTTACTGGACATGAAACATGTTTCCTTGTTTCATTCATCTCAATCGGATCTAAATCCTAATTCATAGTATCCACCCATTATTTTGGTTGAATAGATTCAAAAATTGAATATTGTTTAACTTTTGAGATAAGTGAAGTCTGATTATATAATCTCAACTTTCTTCTTGTCCGAACAGGAGCCTTCTGATTGTTAATAATGTTTTCTAAATCAGCATGTTTTGTAAAGTAGGAAATTTGAAAGATTCTTTCTCGTCTGAAATTTTTTCATCACATGATTCTTCCAAATCTTGATAAGTATGTTTATAATTACTTTCACTATTGTTGGAATTCTCTAGTTTTTCCTCCTCAACATTCTAAAAAACTTTTTTAAATGAATTTTTATTTTTAATTAACTTCACCTCATATGAGTCCACTAAATTTTTTTAACTTTTTCCCGCATTTTTAACTTATTCAATTTGGAAAATAACCCATAACAGTAGATTCCTCATATTTCTCATCAAACTTTCCCAAATCTAGATTTTTGACCTTGAAAAAACATGAATGTACAAAAACATTGAAGTATTTTAACGAAGGATTATTTTAGACCACATTTCATAAAGAGTCATGTTGGTTTCCAATCTCAATAAGAATCTATTTTGAATATTTGCAATAATACTAACACCTTACCTATAATATAATTTTTAATGTTTGTATTCTGCTAACATACTTCTTCCAATTTTCACCGAACTTCTATTATTTCTTTCGGATACTCCATTTTGTTCTGGAATGTAGAGAGAACCATACAGATGTTTGATATCATGATTTCCTAGATAAGTTTAATAATTATTGTTTGTGAATTTGGTACCATTATCTGTTCTCAACTTAATTATGTAAACCCTAATTTCTTTCCCAATATCTTTGATGAAGAATCTAAACATTTCTATAGACTCTGACTTGTTATTCATAAACATGATGTTTTTCATCTAAGTGAAATCATCAATAAGAGTGATAAAGTATAAATCTATTTTTTTATTGATGTCTCATTATCCCACATAAATCAGAATGAATAAGCTCAAGAGGTCTGGTATATTGAATCTCAATTATCTTATGACTTTTTTTATTCATCATTACATTATTGAATGTAATACCAAAATCATAATCTATTCTTTTCAATTATAGAAAATTTTGGACAAGATCAACTTTAGAAATTTTATAAATATTTTTCTACCTAAGGTGGCTAAGTCTTCGGTAGCACAATTTTTTTTCATCTTTTACACTCAAGTAACAGGATTTCTTGAATTCTATTATTTAAAAGAGATTCAAAATATTTCTTTCTCCTTTTTAAATAACCTTTATATATTTCAAAATTTTGACGATAAAAAATTATTTTCTAAAAAAAACTTCTTTTCCATTATCACAATGTTGACTCACACTATATAATTTATGTTTTATCCCATCAATAGATAAAACTTCATTAGATTTCAACTTTTCGACGTCAATCTCAGCTATTTTGATTATTCTAATTTTTATGGAACTATCATTACCATAGGTAACAACTCATACATCATGACATTCAAAATATTTCAATTAATTTCTATTACCTGTCATATGTGAAGAAAAAACACTATCAAATATCACCAATTTTTTCCTTTTACTTAGTTTCAACGATGTCTCAACAAAAAAATCTTTTTCCTCAACTTTATTATTTAAGCTATATTTTCTTTTCTCTATTAAGAAACCCATTTTATAAAGAGTGTCATACATATTTCATCATTATGACCAGAATGATCACATATTCAAAAAACATCTCCCATGTTTTCAAATTTATTTTATTATTGTAAAGTTTGTAACATCTTGAGAATTCACCTTTTCTGCTTTCTGTAAGTTAGGAAAGTTAGTCATTATACTTTCACTATTTCTTACACTTTGATCAAACCTTATTCAAGGTAGAGATATGTTGTTCCAAAAATTATAATTTCTACGCCCATAGATTTCATAGATCCAATAATAGACATCAAATAATGATTTTATATTCAATAAATATCTTTCATTATAGGAACCTTATTGAGGTTGGTAACTTATTTAAGTTCTAACATAATTAGGACACGGTTTATATTTTATTTTGAGTTATTTTTCTAATTTTGTATATTTAATAGGTTTCTCACATCATTTAGCCACCCAATATTTTATAATAGCTTTTCCAAAACCAAAGATATTAAATGAATCATATGAAACATTATTTTCTATAAGATAAAATTTCACCCTGATTCTCATATTGAGCCTTCTCAACAACTATAGAAGTATGAACTTTTACTTCTGAAGCATTGTTGAAGTTTTAATTCATCATACTCATGGTAACTTCTGAATTAAGAGGTTTTGATTAAAACTTGTTAAACTCTCCTTCCTTATATTTCATCTTCTTAATAAAATCTTTAATCATCTTTCCATATTCAGTAATTCTAAATTTTTAACTTAAAATCTCCTTGATGTATTCTTCCTACTACTTGATGACATAATTTCTTCCATCCACAACTTCTTCACAATATTTATTCAAAACAATAATTTATTTCTTGAGTTTAATTTTTATTAATACATGAAATAAGTTTTATTTTGAGTTAATACTCTATAAGATTCTTCATCACCTTCTTCACTATCTGAGGAATTTTTTTATTTTATACTTTTCCAATGAAGGTTCTAAATTTCTCTAAACATTCATCTTTTGAAGAATTTTGTTCAGTTAGGTTTGATTCAAATTTATTACTCAACACACATATTTTGTTTCTAGTAAACTTATACTTATATTTGATGGATGACTATTCTTCTTTATCATTTTTGTTTGACTTCTTCCTTAAAGATTTTTCATTGGAATCATCTTGATATTCTTCAACCTTTTTGTTGGGGAAATTCATAGAAAAGTGTCTGATTTGAAGAAACTCAAAACATAAGATATGAATTTTACCTCCATATTTTCCTCTTCCCCTCTGATATTTTTTAAAGATAAGAGACCCAATAATATCATTTAATTATTCATCTTCATTATCTTTATACTCACAAGGACGAGATTCATCAAAATCTTTGATTTTCATCATTCTCATAGATTCAAAAGAAATTTCATATTTCATCTTTTTTTTAAACATTGGATCTTTCTTTATTTTATAATAAACAAGAAACATTTTCAATTAATCAAGAGATAAATCATTCATATATTTTAGAGAATAAATTTTAGAATCAAACCTCTATAGAAAGTTTCTCATAAGATTATTCAAAATTTTAAAATCTTCCAAGACATCTTTGAATCCATTGATGTTACAAAAAATGTCATTTACTATGGTGAATTATTCATCAATTGATTCTTTTATATATCATTCTCAAGTATTCATACATACTATAATAGTTACCAATCTTTTCTTCCTCAACTTTTTTTATTCCTTTCAAAAACACTTTCTAGATTGTCCCACATACTTTTTAATGTTTTGAGACCCATTACTATATGATATAAATTTTCTGATAATGACATTAGAATAGTATTTCTATCATTTCCATAAAATTCAATATTTATCTTATATGAAAAGTCCTTTGGGGTATTATTATCAATATGTGGAAACCCAATAGTATAAGTATAAAAAACTTCTAGTCCAAGAGTTAATAGACAAGGAATAATCATATTTTTCCATCCATAATAATTTTTTCCATTAAATATAGGAATTCATCTTCTATTGAAAAAATTTATATTGTCCATGATAAGGATTCAACAAGGGAAACTGCCTCTGATACCAATTAATGTTTAAAAGGATCAAATAAAAAATGAGAAGGGGGGGGGGGGTTGAATCAGTTGTTCAATTTTTATAACTTTCAATACTTTTCAAAACATAAAACCTAAAAAACTATTAAGATTTATTTCCTTATCATATTTTGTAAAAAATCATGTATGAAAAAGTTAAAAATCATGCGAAGAACACATGATTTACAAGGTTCAGCCTTAGTGTGAGAACCAACAATCTTAACATATCCACTTTCATGGGTCTATGGAAAACCACTATTATGAAGAAGTGAATACAACTTGTGAAAACTCCTGTTAGACACCTTATATCTCCTGATTGGAATGATTATACTGGCTCACATCAATTTAAAATGTTTGACTATAAAAAATTTGAAAAAAATAATAAATACTTTGTTGAGACTACTTCACAATTGATCAGTCTAAATCCATAATCCTTAGTCTGATTTGGCTGAATCTAATTTTCTCAATTTGATGAGTTTGGATCCAATTCACTCAATATGATGGATATAGATCTGATTCACTCAAAATGATTATTTTGGATCTGATTATATAAATATGATGATTCTAGATCTGATTATCTTAATATGAGGATTATGGATATGATTCTCTCAATATGATGAGTCTGGATATGATTCTTTCAATATTATGGACTCAATATAATAAACCCATTATAAATCTAGAAAACATAAACTCTACTCAAATTCTCAATAACATATTCTTCAGTCCAATTGAATCAATTTGATTGACGTAATACGATCTTATTAATACGATATTTCTCATTCTAGTAAACAGACATTCATCTTTCTGATCCTCCTCATGAGATCTCTGGCTGGAAATGAACTTCAATTGATATCTTCTAGCACTCCACCTTTTCCTCTTATGTGAAAAATCACCGAGGAATGAATGATTGAGATAATATTTATAGGATACTCATAGATCAAAACCAAGAAACTTGAAAACTTTCCCCACTTCCTCAAATTTCAAAATCTCCAAAAATATTTTACATTTAATCTTTAAAATAGCTTCTTCAAACCTCGTTAGAATTATCTGATATTTATGAAAAATTGAAATTCATATTTGACCAACTAATGAATACTAAATAGAATTATACTCAGATATCATTTTGTAATGAACCAACTTGGATTGACCAAAGTTGGATCATTACAACAATCCCGCCACTAGGTGGGAAGAACACCTAGCGGTATACATTGTATGATGTCTGGAAGAAAAAAATAGTTCCTAGTGATCTCTCATTACATTGAAATTTTAACCATTCCATAACTTTTAGAATTTAGAAATGAGTACTAGCCAAAAATAAATAAGATAGGATTTTAGATTATCTTGTTAAAAAAAATCAATGGATACTATGATAATAAAAAAAATATCATTAAAAATTAAACAATAATATTACAAGAACCTCTACTGTGATGTGTTAGTTATATCATGGGGTAATGATTTTAACTTATGATTCATTAGAGTTAATCTATGCGGGTCTCATATCTTCTGTCCCAATAAATGAATGATTACACAATAGGTTTTTAACGAGATAAAATGTGTAATCAAATAACACATCCATTAGGGTACCAAATTTTAAGATTTAACCCATATAATGGGACCACAATATCTAAAATAAGACACACAAGATCCTAAAAAACAATAAATTCATAATGTGGTAAAAAATAAATTATTTTTTAATTAAAAAATTGATATGAGAATATACTTTCATAAAATTATTGTAAATTAATATAAAAAATGAAAACATACACACCTGTAGTGCCATATAAAGCACCCTAAACTTACAATGAGATATCCACATTAATAAATTTAAATTAAAGTTAAATAATGATTTTATTTTACAAATAATTATTTAATATTATTAAATTTTTTAATAAATTTTACATGTATCAGGAAAAAATTATAGGCAATAAATCACTAATCCTGAAAATCTATTGTATCTATTTGAACATCAGTCGTAAACCATTGCATATCATATTTTTGTGCAACTATACTAGTTTTTTCAATTATCTTATTTGGAAATGAATTAATATTTGGTTCCCATCATTAAATCATATTACCCCATTCTATACATTTTCACCATAACTATCCATTTGAATCAACATTGAAACAGTAAACCTACTTTTCATGTGATGCCAGTATAAATGGTTCATTACACGATCTGTCAAATTTGTATAACATATTGTTAAATTTTAACAACATAAATTTGAAATTTTATACTTAATTACATGAAATTAATCAACCTAATCAAACCATAAAAATATATATTTTAATCCATGATCATAAATAATTTTAATAATGTCCCTCAATAATCCATAGTAATAACCTACATCGACGGATGGATGACGAATACCAATATTTTTTATTACTTTATTCATATCATCATCATAAATGAAAAAATAAAACCCCTTATCATTTAAAGGATTATAATGATAATCCATAACAAATGGACCAACAACAAGTTCGTTGAGTTCTTTGGTCATTATATGAGTACCCAATTCAAGAATCTTGTAAATTTTCAATTTTTATATAATTCAATGGATCAAGGGTTATAAAAATACACCTCAATTGAATTTTAAAAATAATAAATAAATTATTCATACATATAAATGTCTTGAACCACTAATAAAATGTGTTTAAATGATGTTTTTTAATCTAAAAATTAGTGGCATAAGGCCTTTCTCATTTTAAATTAGTGATATACATCTAAAATTAAAAAACAATAAAATATAAAGAACAAATTAAATATAAAAAAAATAGATAAACCATATAACTTATAGTATCAATGGATTAATTGATTGTGTATTGGAAAACATGTATTGATTTGGTTGAACCCACTCATAATTATCTATATAAAACATCATCCCTTCTCTAATTATACCTTTATCAATCGTATAGGGTTTATCTTATTATCCTTTAACCTCATCAATATATGAAATAGAGAAATTGATGCATTATTCCATCAAATAACCCTTTAAAATAAATGATTATGGACAAGAACATTTCCGCACATTTCATTTCAATGTATTAATGTATCAACCTATTCAATACATCCACATGATTTTATGTGATCACTAATAATGACTTCACCATTTAAATATACGGTCAAGTGGACTCTAATAATAACAAAGAAGAAGGAAAAAATCATTTCTGTAATTAACATAGTATAATGACCCATGCTTAACATACATTGATATTGCATCATTTTATATGAATATTCATTACATTATATAATAAATGTCCTAGGACCATAATAGTTTAGTGTATTTGAAAACATGGAACACAATATTGTAATCTAGTAAAATATCTTTAATGTTTTCCACAATGATATTCCCAATTATTACTCCTACTGAAAACCTTTTTTCATAACATAGGGAAAGGAAACATAAGAAAGGCTGAGTCAAGATTCTTAGTAAGGTTAAATAAAGAAGATACATAAACATAAAATGAACATAAGTGCATGGGAACATGATCATAACATTTGAAAACCATACCCTTTGTATCAAAGATCGTAATCATGGGTCATGACATAGAAATTGGTTGTTCATCAGACATGGGTCACAAGGGAATAAAAGGACATGAGAAATAAGAGAATATGATATGGAATTTGTATAATAGATGGAAGTATAGAAAATATTATGTCAAGGATACCAACCAATACATTTATAACATGTTAGGATTGGGCTAAACACCAGTGTACTTGCTTTGGTCTTGGTATGACCACCCATGTACACTCCTTTTCAAGCTTGGGCTAATAACCCTTGTAAAATCATCTTTTTACTTGGTCTGAACACCCATGTACCATTCTTTATGGGATTGGGACAAAAACCTATATACCCTCATCTTTAGTCTTAGGGTAAAAACCCATTTACCCTCTAAGATCATATATCATTTATCATTACCCAATTCATTAGAGGGAGATATAAGTCTCACCCTTCTCATAATGAAATGATAAATTTGTGTCCCATAAAATCATAAACATTTATCCTATAATAAACCAAAAAATGAAGTGGGTATCATAAAAAATTGATCATATCATAACCTATGAAGAGGATACATGTTTCATAATCATTTCATCATATTACAACCTATGAAAATAAGTGGATTTCAAAAGAATTTTAACATGGAATAACATGCAGAAGATAAATGGGTTTCATAAATATCATTCCATCAAAATAGAAACCATTTAGAGAAAAAATATGAATTTTATCTTTGATTCATATACCCATTAAAAGATAAATTATATCAAATTATATCATCTTATATGAAGAATCATTTTGAAAGATCACTTGGAACATTTCTTAGGTAAATTAACCTTTCATTGAAAATCACTTTCAGGCCACCAATGGCCCTCAATCCACAGGAATTTTAGGTCATAGAAAAGACCAAATAATGGTAGACCACATAGGATAAGGCCTAGGAGAGGAGTTTGAGTAAAAATAGAAACCACTAGAGCATAGATTAACAGATTGTAGGAATGAGAGGGTGTGGAAACTACCATCGAAAATGGGAACTGTAAAACTCTGCATGTGGAAATGCTAACCGATCAGCCATACAATGTGGGGTGCTTGCACCTTCAAGATGTTGATTATGGAGAGTGATTGTTTCAATTGTTTCAGGTTATGTGCCCTTAAGGATAGGTATTGGGTCTTGTATGGGCCTTTTGTCTTGGGCCTACGGGTCATGTAAGGGTTCCCCTTCAACCCTTCAAAGGGGGATTTTCCAAAAATCAAATAAAAAGAAGGCCTTCAGGCCATTCGGGCTTGATCATAAAATGATAATAATATTCCTTTTAATTTTTTTAAAAAAGGATAAACATGGGTAAAAATGTATTTTCAAATTAATAGAAGAGTAAAATAACATTTTTGAAAATATTTTTATAAAACATAGTTATGAAATAAAAAAGATTTCTAACTGAAGAGAGAAATAATGTAATATTTTCATATTTTTTTTCTTAATTATCTTAAGTAAAAAAGAGTGGGAAAATGGTACTATTACATGAATATATAATGAATAACTTGAGGAGGAGAAAAATCATGATAATTCTTGAGAGATATATTATAAAATTTAGCATTAGAAGCATAACCATAAAAAAGATGGATAAATGATGAGATTCTAACCTAAAATCATTACCAATTTGGTAACCTTGAATCATAAGCTCCGTGAAGGAATAAAATAAAATTAAACATAAAATATAACAAGTATAGATAAATTCATGATATTACATGTAAAAGGGGCTTTATATTCACCTCATGAAATAATATTGGTGTGTATCATAACATACATCTCAAAGAAGGAAAATTGAGACAAAAATATTTTACTAATTTGGTAACTTTTGAATCATACATCCCCTAAAAGAGAGATCCTAAAATTGATATGTAAATACTAATAAAATATATGATAATGATCATAAAATAATGTCATGGGAAGAATCTACACCGCATAAAAGAAATAGTTGGTGAATATAGCATGCGTCTCACAAAAAAATAAAAGTGAAATGAAAATCTATTACTTTCAAATGGGTTTTTTTATCATTTATAAATAATTAGTCACCAAGTAATTAATTATATAAACACATGTAAACAATATTTTCATAATATATTTAATCCTATTCATACCCTCCATTCCAATGTCTAGTTGATAATAATCATATTAAATAATAATATTTCAATAGTATGTCATGTTTGGTTTAAACTTTTTATTGTGTAACACGAGATAAACTAGGTATTGTGTCTAACACAAGACACCTTAGTGTTGTGTGTAATGAAATATTAGCATGGTGTTTCATATAAGTTAATATTATATTTGTTTATTATGTAACATAATCCATCAATTTTTTTAATTTATTCAAAATAAATTATTATAAAATACTCGGGGTGTTACACTCTACCCTCCTTAAAATGAATTTCTACCATGAAATTAATACATGTAATTAAAGGGTAAATACTTTAAAGTTAATTTTATATAATCCAATGCATAAAAAATGAATAATTAAACATACTTTTAAAAGGGAATGCGGGAAACATAATAGTTACCCAATGTAACTCATAATTGGGTTTCAACTTAGGAGAGCATAGGTGGGAAGTGAAAATTTGGACATAAAAGAGAAAAATAACACCCAAATACTGCTGGTGGGTAATAGGGAACATGGTCAAGAGAAAGATAATGATAAAAATTTCATAAACCTAAGAGGCTTGAAAAATTTCATTAATATCATCAAAAATGATGATAATAAGATTGCATTTTATTTCAAGATCATTTTCTTAAAGTTTAAGAATATTCATATACTTACATTATTTCATTATATTTTATAAGAAAAATATCATCCTTTGGTTGGGAATTTATCTTTGTACACTTCATCCATTACTCTAAGAAATGAAGGTGAATTTTTTATGCCCAAAGTACTATCATATCATAATACCCATAGATAGAATGATAATCCATTCTACCCATTTTTAGTTATCATTAGAACAAAATGGTTAACACAATTTTGCTAATATACATAAATCATCATATGGGGAATTAATCTCTAAAACCTCATCTAAATTTCAACTTAAACCATTCCATATATGGTTAACCTTATGACCATTAGAAAATATTTAAATCCAAAATTTAAAAATAAGGTAAATAAATTTCAAAAATTAACTTATCATTAATCCACCATACACCCTAAATTAGATCTGGATTTTCATATACCAAACATGTGAATACCTTCATCATGTATTCTATTAAAACATGGTAATTACCATTAAAACATATTTAAAACATACATGAGTCTTCATTCTCGACATATATCATAGATTATTTGATATATTCATTAAATCCAAAATGCTGTAAACTACATCCATGATAGCTTAAACCACTTTTTCAATAAATCCTTAATCAGTTCCAAGGTAGCTGGTACTATCCAATTTAGATTATTCAAATCAATAATCAATTTATCCAAACATTATTATCTCAAAATAGGGAACATATTAAGGGTTATCATTCCCTTAACCATGTGGTTTCCATGAATATAACCTTGCCATTAAATCATGTTTCCTGTCCATCAATATCATTCAACATATCCTTTCAAATACTTAATGAAAAACTCATACTGAACAATAATTACATATAACATAATATTCAAATTCCAATACATAAATATTTCATTCATCCCACTTCATTCTCAAAGAAATTACTAAACTTGATCTTATTCCTTAAGAATTTTTTCCTTTTACATGTCATTTGTAGTCTCTTCATCATTAACAATATAACCATTAATTTTTCCACCTTGTTTATTTTCTTCAAAAAATTTCCCCCAAGTTCATAGATTTTCATAATTCATGTAAAGTAAACATTTAAATAATTCATACATTGATAATACCATAGGGATACCATTATTCTCATCCATTTCATTGACCAAGATTTTCATTTTCTATTGAAATTACTTTCTTTTTGTCCTTCTTTTTCATAGTCCAAACATATTTATGTTACTATAAGGCATTAAATTGGGAGTTTCTTCCTACATTATCAACACATAGAGAAATGAATCTTCTTTCCTACATGGTCTTCACTACTCAAAATAATATCAAACTCTTTAGTTATTATCATTGGTGAGTCTAAGAGCCGATTAAGGAATACATTGTTAATCATGTTTTCTGAAAACTGATAAGGAATAATCACAATTTAATTTCATCTAGTGATCATCCCACATGACTAGCCATCAAAACACTATCCATCACATTCATCATTAACCCAGTTCCTTCTAGTTCCCACGATTACTAAAACTATAAAGCATGGTTTGAGAAAACTTATCATATCAGTAAAAATATAATCATAAAAAATCAGGTAAAGGGTGTATAAATCATGAAACCTTATTTTAAATATATAAAACCTTATGATTAACCTAGGAAATCTATTATAATCATATATTTAAATCCTTCATTATGGTTCATAAATAGTTTTTCCATGACACTGATTGAGGTTCTAATGTCTATGGTTCATGGTCCAGTTGAAGGTCACCCCTTCCTTATTAGGCATTCCCTCACCAAACTCTACTCTAGCCTCAAATTTCATCTCACTAATCTAGGTTTTCTTGGTATAGTGAAGCTTGGTGATGTTTTGGGATTGTGCTATTTGAGATATGGATACCAATTCATGAGGTGTGACCTAGAAGATGGTGGTTGTGAAGATCCTGGTTTGGTGTATCTTATTTTTGCTATTGTTTCCTTTATTCATGATTGATGCCTACTATTGGTGATTCTTGATGGAAGGTGTGATCCTTTGGTGGTTTGTTTGTTCATTGTAGTGATGGAAGTTTGTTCTTCAGTATTTTCTTAGTTCAGAAATGTTTTGCAGTTAAGGCTTGGTCGGGTCCTTCCTGGTGCAGGGATTAGATTGAAGATAATGGTGACAATTATGAATGGTGTGAAACTCAAGGAGTCATACATCCCATGATGAATTTTTTCATATGTTGAACTTGATATGGTTTTTGAATTTCAATATGTTGGTGTAATATGTTTGGTTCCTATCTTGTTTTTTAGTGTATGAAACTTTGGAATGGTAGAGGTTGTGAGGTTCCCCCCATCCAAAAAGTGGTTTTTATTCATAAAATGAATTAAAAGATTTGGAGGGGGGATAAATAGTTTGTGAATTTATAAAGCACGTCCCATGGGAGTGTCAAACTAGGTGTGCAGTAAGACCCATTGTTAGTCACATGTTACCTATCGAGTCTATCTCAATTTAGTGTTTTCGACTTTAACATGGTTGGAAATATTTGAACAATAACCACCAGACAACTTAACCATCTCCAAAACTGATAAAAATTCATATTTCAATATTTTAGTTATCATGTATTTTGAATTATGAATTTGTTACCTATTACCCTCACCCAACTATAAATGTAGATTTTTTCTGTATCCCATTTCTTAAAAATCATATGGAGCATTGGAATTTTTTTTAAAATTTTCCTTGATGCTCAAAATGGCGCATAATATAGTACACACACATTTTTCTCAATGTGAACCACATAAACTTTTTTCCTTACAACATTATTATTAAAATAAGGTAATTTTTAGGAAAAACTTATCTTCTTCCAATTATGAATGAACTATCTATTTGTATCGGGAATGGATGATAATGTAAGAGCTAATAAAGCCTAAAAATAATACACTATGTGAATGTGTTTTTGGTCATATTGTGCTAGAATGTTAACTATGGACATTATATATGGTGTTATACCATGATCTCAATTTCAATAAATTGAAAAAATAAATTTTATAAACTTTACCTTGTCTTGAACACTTTATAAAATTAATTATCCATGTTGTTTTCTCACTTTTGTTGAAACATGGGTAGGTGAATTCTACTTTTTTACACTAACCTAACAAGTAATAATATTCTAGGAAGTCATTAATTGTTTATAAAAATGTTTCCCAAAGTTTAAAAATTTCTTTAGCCGCCAAATCAAAATACATTACACTATCTTTTAAAAACTCTTACAAATTATCAATCAACAGTTTCATATAAACATAAAATTTATTACTGGGTCCTCTTAGTCCATCAATAATAGTGTAAATTAAGAGAAATGGTTTCTTCAAAAATAAACATGGTGTAAGGTTTTATGAAATAAAAAAAACTATATATTTATTAAATGTCACACCAACCATATAGTTTAATCGATTAAAACCACATGCTACCAAACCCAGTCAAATATTAGGACTATGATGGTAAATTTTCAAGTATTTGAGATCAAAATCCTTCAATATCAAAGAATATTCGATGTGATTTAAGTTATTAACCTCTTTTTTTATCCTTAAATTCCACAAAATTGGTTTATCAATTTTAGTTTACATGAGGAATAAATTTTACCACATTTTTAGTGGGAACTAATTCATCTATTTAGAAATAATCAGTTTCTTATAATTCAAGACCTTTCCAGGAATAATTTTATGACCTTGATTGATCTCATTATCCTTCCAATTATTTGACTAAAAAATAGTACAATCACTAAAACACACATTATATATTCTAAAAAACATAAAATTATTGTTTCAGGCATCATTGTCCTCATATGTGTAACTAAGATTGTCAAACAACTTGGGATCTTGGTTGTATGATTCCAAAATATTCACTCTGACCAAGATTATCTTTTGTAACTTTACCAAAAACAAATTTTTGGAGCATTTTTTTCCATTGATTCATATTCATGTTTAACATTTCGATGATAAATGATAATTTACTAAATTTAATGGCTAAATAATATAATTCAATGTGCTTATATTCAACTATTTAAAATAATTTCAATGCTTCTCCATCTACACTAGAATGATTATTACTCCCTATATATTCATCTTTTTTGATATTATTATATTGAGGTTGAAATAGATATAGCGCCTCATTGATAATTACACTCAAAAAATCAAATATTACTAGATCAACATCCATCTTAATACTTTTTGATCTGTGAAATGTAACAAATTAAATCACATGACATGTCCATGTCTTATAGTTTTTCAAAAGTCCATTCAAAATCAAATATTCTCTGATGATATCCCATTTGAATAGATATCTATTATAACTATTTCGGCATGGAGAATTAATCAAATAGATTCTAAATTCACTGCTAAAATTTATAATTTCTTCAATAACCTTAAAATATTTAGTAGAAAATATATTCAATAGATCAATCTAGCATATATACATATCTGTATATATGGAAAAAAATAATTGAAATATAGAAATAAAATTTTAATAAAAATTAACAAATTCCTATATATATCATGAACATGTTAATAGTACAACAACATACATTTTTTAAAATATATTAATAACTTGATTTAACAACATTAAAAAAATGTATTATTTAATTCAAATAAAAATTGAAAGTATAAAATATTACACCTTTTTAGAACATTATTTTATTCAAAAATAAAATATCATATTAAAAATTTCAACTCTATTCAAATAAATCAAATTCAAAAATATAAAGCAACAGATAAATTTCAAAAAAACTCCCAAATATATGATAACAAATATTATATAGTTAAAAATTAAATTCAACTTGAAGATTAATAAACATTCCTTTCAAAATACAAATTATTTATTTGAAAAATTAAATAGTATTTAAAACTAAATCAAAAAAATTATTATTATTTGTTTAAACCAAAAGAGTTAAGTGAAAAATTATTTCTGCAAAAAATTTAATTTTTTTAATATAACATATGAAATTTAAATAAATAAATTTAAAAAACACTTCAATGTTAATCCAAAATAAATAATCAAAAAATAAACTCCAAAATTAATTCATTACAATCATTTTATGTTTTTTCAAAAACTTATATAATTTCACCATCTAGGAATATGAAAGTAATTTATAAAAAATAATGTCACTAAGAATTCAATTAGTAATAAAAAACCCATAAAATTGAACAAAAATGAATATTTATGAAATAATATTAAAACAAAATTTTATAACATTCAATAATCAAGTATATATATACATTAATTTTAAAATTTTAATCATTACTTAAAAAAACTTATTGAACTTATAAAAATCACTTAATGTACAAATTATATAAAATGAAACATCTTTTATAATATATGTTAGGGATTCATAGAAGGAATAACACTATAATTTAATACTTAATAATAAGAATTTTTATAAAAAATGTATTTTATAACAAGTTTTAAAAATTTAACACATAATGACTGAGTTTATAAAATTTTTAAATGATAAAAATGATTCATGTATGGTTTTTGTCAAAACCATGTTTCCCTAAATCATTTTTTATAAATCCATAAATTTTCAATTACATATTAAACCATATTTACCAAAAATTATTCAATTCAAACGTCTTTTTATGATGAATAATATAATATCATACATGGATTGCACAAAAAATTCCACCAATAAGGGGTGTCACCATGAAAATAAACTAGATAAGGGGGAATAGATGCATGGTTGGTGTAATACCCTATGTTTTTAGAATATATTTCTCTTTAATAAATTTGATATACTCAATATTTTGTGATGAAAAAAACACCACACATACATAAATAATGATTTATTATAATAAAAAATGAAATATATTATAATATAATCAAATGAAATACAATTAATAAAATTAAATATGTAATTATAATAAGTAATCATTTAAGTATTTAATGTTAAGCAATTTTTTTTAAAAAAGATTATAATTTTTTTATATTATAAGTTTTATTTAAATGATAAATTTATAAAAATATAAAATTTTTATTTGAAAAAGTGAAATTAATTTTTGAATCCATCATGAAAATATTATCTCAGGAATAAGTTTTGGGACATTTCTAAAATGATTTATTTATTGGTGAATAATACAAAATTATGTTTTAATTAATACTGTAATATTTATAACATAATTAGGATATAAAAATGATTTAAATTTTTGAAACCTTTTTTCATAATAAAATATATATTTAATAAGTAAAATAATACATTTAAAAATACTAGATTCAATTTAAAAACATATATTTGATATTATAGTACCTATTATAATATTTTTTCTAAAAAAATATTTTATGCTTTAAACACTTATTATTTTAGAATCAATTTTTATCACTTTAATATATTTAATATATTTTACATATTTGGAATCATAATATCAAAATTATATAATAAGGTAATTTATATTTTTTTAGTTATAAAAATATGTTACTAAAGGTTAAAGAAAGTGTTAATGGTGTAACAGTAAATTTTGGTAAAAGTTAAAAATAAGTAGAAAAAGAATAAAATCTATCAAAAAGTATCTCAAAACGAGTGTATGTGAGGATTCCTGACCCATACTCATCTTCTATCCATTATTCTTCACTTTTGGATCCACTTTACTTTAATAGTGACTTGTCCTTTTATATTATTACAAAAATTCCACTCTCCTCACTTGTGGAAGGGGACTTCCATAAACCCATTTCATTCACTCTAAAATTAAAATTCAAATTGAACATCTACCATTTTTAAATTTCACTAGGGATATATCTCATATTTTTAGCCCTTTTATCCAGGGAAAATCCTTAAATCCTCTATTTCCATGAGGCACTACAAGAGAAGTTTCAAACTCTCAATGCGAGTATTAATCAGCCCTTAATATTTTATTCTTTATCATTCTACACCAAATCTATTTTCCAATTACAATATTATGAAATCAGTATTATTAATATACAAAAAATTTATTATGTTGAAGGTAAAAACATTATCTACCCTTTCCCCTTATAAAAATTGAGAACGACATTCATTTGTATGTACGAACTTCCACCTCCATGAAGTGACATATTTCAATTTTCATAATTGCCTTAAATTCTTAGATAAAAAGGATTATTTAATTAATAAATATTATATTTATAAGTATTATGAAAATATAAACCAATTCCTAACTTCTTTCCCTGATATGGAAAATTAAAATTTCATCCACGTGTATGTGAACACTATCCCCTCTATAGAGCGATGTTTTCCATTTTTGATCACTAACTTGCATAGATGGTTTTAAAATAAATTTGATGAATATATATAATATTTAGTATCAATATATGCAATTAATTTGGTTCTTAAATGAGGATAAAAATTTAAAAATTATCATAAGGTAATTTGTTAATATTGGAAAATTACACGAAACAAGTTACTCATGTATACCGTTATCACAAACCATGCCCATTATTTCCATTAAGAAAATATGAGAATTTATAAATAATTGAAAAAAATGACTTAAATATATTCTATATTATTTTAATGATTAAATTGGAATCAAATAATAGTGTTTGATGTTGCTTTTACGAAACAAGCATAAAACAATTGAATTTTCTAACAACCAAAGATGAAATTAAATATTAAATAACTAATACATATGTAACTAATGATTATAATTAAAGAATATAAAATTTACTATATATGAATAATGTTATGGAATAATTGATTAATATAGTTATAATTATTATACATGAGGTTGAAGAGATTTTGTGAAATTTGGGTGAAAAAGTAAAGTGTTTCCTCATCTCAATTTTGCTTCATTGAGATATGCTTCATATTCATCACTTATATTATATTATGGTGTGTTTACTTACAATGGATTTATTTTTAATATATTTATCATGAAATTTAATGTATTAAATAATCCATCTTATGATAAACTATTCATGTTCAATTTTAAATGTAATGAATCTATTAGCATTTCCTTCAAATCTCATTTTGAAATCAATATTATTATGAATGAATTTTTATCTTGTGAAAATTGTGTGAAAATTTTCTCTATAAACTCATAAATTTTCTTCTATTCAGTTTATTATTTGGTCTTTACATGTACTATACTAATTTTATTTCCCATTGGTAAATAATTTACTTGATGTAACCCTCATAAGTGAAACTAACCCGCCTCTTCTTTTTAGATTAAAATTTTCTTAATTTATGTTCATATTCATTTTTTGGATATCCTTTTCAAATGTTTAATAATTAATTAAGTTAATTTTCTACTATTTTAAATTTCAATACAAATTTTTTAAAATAATAGTTTTAACATTTTCTATAAGTATTGTTTTGAAAATGGTATCCCTTTTTAATGTTTTATTTAGGTTCACATTTCATTCATTATTATGAGAATTATTATTTAAAAAGGTGACTTTCCATGTTTTACAATGATTTTTCTAAACTTTTTTAATTCATAATGATATTTAAAAGGAAAGGGATATTTATTGTTGTTTTTTAAATTGATTTTTTTGGTTGGAGTGAGTATCTCAAGATGGGGGATTAATTTTTTACCCTATAAAATTTTGTATTTAAAATGAATTATATTATAATCCCCCAAATGTTTAAATTTAACCCAATTTATCAAAATATTTAGTATGATATAGATCATAATGTTTTTAAATACTTCTCTAAAGATAGATTAGGTCTCATATGAATAATATAAAATATGAATAAACTTTTGAAATCAATTAACTTCATTAAAATACTATATGGAAACAAATTAAGATAAACTTTCAAAGTATATATTTTGTTTATAGTAAATTTTTTTTGTTTTAATGAGGAAATAAAGTAAAAAAAATTAAAGTACACAACGAAAAGATTGAATACCAGAGCTTCAGTCTCCAATAGAGACTCAATACTCTCCACTTGGTAATCACTAACCACCATGTAGTTTATATAAATAAACAAGTTGATCCATAACATGGATCAGGTTTTAAAATATTTTAGAACTATCCAGATCTCACATGACCTCTTTTCTAGTTATATGTGAGAGTTAAAATTAACAGGACACCCAAGTACCAATACCCCTAATATTCATGGGATTATAGGTGTAATAAAAGACGAGAATATATCTAGGTATCCTCTAGTTCAACAAAGGAGATAATGTGATTATATAAAACAAAGTATAATATGCACTACCCAGTATGTAAAAGAAAATAACTAGAACATAGTTGTCCTAGAGTATAGAGTTTAGAAATTCCCGGTCTGTTGAAATTTAGATTCCAAATCTTTCTTTGATTATGCAGTGAAGATTGACTTGAGTTCTCGTGGAAAAGTAAAAATAATACTACGTCACAGACTCTTATTAGTTACTGGAGGAAAGAAATGTATGTGATGATGTAGTTTGGATTCCCAGTTGAGTTTTTGTAGCAGGTGAGAACTTCTTGTTTTTATTCAGGTTTAGTTCTATGTATATCAAGTAAGTTCAAACTCTATGCTTTCTATCAGTTGGATTCATCTACTATTGGATCTCTCTTTTGAACGACTGAGTCCAATTCTCTTTTAATCTATATCAACAAGAATATCCAGATCCTCTCTTCTTCCTCATACTGCACGTATGAAACTTACATCATTATGTTCTAGAAAACATTTAATATAGAACCATTAAAATAATAAATGAAATTAAATTCAATAATGTATTTATTAGAATAAATTTACTAAAAAAATACAAAGAAATAGTGGGATTTACATAGTGTGGTGGTGTCTCAAATTTTGGTGGCATGACATTGGCAGTGTCTTAGACTTAACCAAAATTCCAATTCACTAGTGGTGTCTCATCAAGTAGTGTTTTGACTAGTGGTGTCTTATTCTTGGACAAAACACTATGTTGATAGTATGAAACTAGCGGTGCCTCATCTGGAAGTATCTTATACACATCCAAATTTATGTTAAGGAAGAATGAAATCTTGATGGTGTCTCATATTTTACCAATTTTACAATATGGCGGTATGTCATGTGATGACGTCTCAGACTTAGCGAGATTTCTGTGACAATGGTGTCTTAAAATTACAGTGTCTCAGAATCTTTCAAAATTATAACATGGCAGTGACTTAGCCTTAGTGGTGTCTTAACGTAAATGATGACTCATTGTTAGAAATTTTCATCTCTTATCTCAAATTTAATGGACTACTTACAGAAAACATGAAATTCATTAATATCACTAGAATCCTAATTTTATGGTTATTAAGACAAGGAGGACAACAATATCCCCCCTTTTGATGATCAAAAATCATAGTATCAATGAATATTATAAAGGTAAAAATAGGTCATTGAAGGTAGTGTAAATCAGGACATAACACTCATTGTAATTGAAGATGGTATCAAATAAAAAATAAGAAAGTAATTAGTATCAAAGGTAAGTATCATGTATCAAATATAGAAAGATTATAAATATATAGCACCAATTATAACATAAAAACATCACTATAATAAATTAAAAATTCCATAAACCATAATGTTATCCAAAATAAACAAAAAATATGCCCTAGTAATTCTCCCCCTGTTGAGATTATCAAAAAGGAAATGATTATGTAGTGTAAAGACATGAAGTACAGTAATAATAAATAGACTAAGAGTTGGGACATGTGGAAAAAAATGATTATAAAAATGGTATTACATACCAAGTATAATTAAATAGATACAATTTAAGATAACAAAAAGAAAGTTTCAATATGTTGCAGAGGGGCCATTGGTTGTTTTCCCTTATTCTCCGATTTCTATTGTTCTAAGGTATCAAAGTCATCTTGATGTAGAATAGATGTAACACCATATTATAGTCCTTTTATTTCATAAGGATAATCTTAGACAACAAAAAATAACTGGAGTTGTCTCAAATCTTGATTAGGAGACATTGGAAATGGATGTAATTTACTTGGCAGAGGTGCTAGGAGATTCTAAGGAACTCCAAGTCGAAGAGATAACTGAGGAGTAATAAGAATTTATTCTTAAGAAACAACTACTTGGAAATGAACATGAATAAATGGCTTCATTATATTCATAAAATCCATTATAATATTCCACCTATTTCTATTTTACCAAAGAAATCAATCGCCTCTTCCATAAATCTATTCAACATAGGGGTCATCTCCTTCAACTATCTTACTTTCTCTTTAAAGACTTGAGTCACAGGAGGCCTCCTCAAATTTTCATCTAAGAATTATAAATTTTCACCCTTTTCGTAATTGGTATAAATACTTGATAGATAAAATCTAATGGGCTTGGTAATATTTTCCCTACCAGTTTTCATGCCATGAGAATAGTCAGTAATGAACTTGAGAACATGGTTAGAGTTATAACTAATTTTGCTCAAGAAATATTAGGGATGATTGGTAACACTAGTAGAAGAATGGGATAGGGAATATCTCATATCTTCTATGAAAATATATTAGATCAATTCAGTATCAAACACTGGAGGAGGATTAGTACATGAGCTAGAGCCCATATAGGTAAGATTTTCAATCCTTTCAAGAAGAGCATCGATTTATGCATCAAATTAAGATTAAATTCATTCCCTAACAACCTTTAAATATTTATGTTCCCCACTAATATTCTAATTTTCAATATCTATATCAAAAATATGACGCATAATTTTTGGTTGTATGTGAAAAAACACCAACTCAAATAGATAAAGGGAATCATTTTCACTAAATTTGGTTAGGAGAGGAGATTGATTCTTCAAACAATTACTAAAATCAGAAAGAAGAGTTTCACTAAAAGCATTAAAGTCACTCTTTATGACTAAATCAACCAGAATAGAAGAATGAGATAGATAAATAGGTTCTGTTGTAGGAGGTATCACAAATGAAAACATTTATAAAAAACTATAAAAGTATATTTGATAAATTAAAGATCCCTAATGATATTTCTCATTTCAAATATTAAATCCACCATCCTCTAGTAGAATCCCTACATCACTGGATTTACCCAATTCTTCCATAATAGGATCAGCCCATCTGTTTGAAGGAACACTAATATAAACAATAATATAACACTGTAAAAAACTATAGGAATATTATTAGGAGGTACCACAATATATGTAGGCACAACTACAATAGAGGTTGGAATAACTATCTCAACACCCTGAGCCTCAGCAGACTACCCTCCAACTAGAACATCTTCCATATGGACATTAAGAGTCTAAACATTATAGTTTTTTACATTATATTTCTGGATAAAAATAGAATCAACTACTACATAGCTGTCAAATGGAGGCTCATCAGTAGACAAAACATCCAATTGAACATCACTACCTTGATCAAAAGAAGGCATCACCATTTTATCTTGCTCAGCCACATGCTGTTCCATAACAAAAATACAACTAATCTATTCCATAATGGAATAATCAAAAACTATCTCACCATCACTAGATGAACTCATTGAATTTCCATCGGTATCCATATCATTTTGAAGAAATTAAAAGGATGTGGGATTTCTCCCCCTCAATAAAAGTATATTTCTTCTTAAGATCAGGAGGCATCTCAACATATTTCTTCCTAATTATTTTAGGTGAACCACTAGGTCCAAAATAATCATCCTCAATAAAATAACTTCCATGTCTATTATTATCATCTTTATATTTATTATCATCTTCTGGTTCTACATCCTCATCTTCATCCTCTTCTTCATCATTAGATTTAGATGAAAATTTTAATTGATCCTCTTCTGAGACTTCTGTCTCTTATTCATCAATTTTAACCAAATTCTCTATTTTTTATAGCCTTCTAGGAAGAATTAGAGCTCCATATTTAATCAGATAATATTGAGGAGACAATTCAGGATCACTCCATTCATAAATAGAAGGATCCTTTTCTTCTTATTATATAAAAAATTCTTCTTGTTTATAATCACCATAGTATTCAACTATTTTATCAGGCTCAAGACTTGGATTAATAACATCCCTTGTCCTGGTAGGATGATCAAAGAGGATGAACTTATCATAAAAATTTATAATCATATCTAACCTACTATCAATTCCAAGGGTTCCAACTAATATTCACCCCTGAATAATTAGCTATTGCAATAATAAAACCATCATAATCTGTAATATACTATTCATCCTCAGATACTAATCCCTTTACCTTTAACATGGAAGAAATGAACTTGGGATAGATCATGTAATTGGAGATGTAATATATCTGGATCATCTCACACATTCTTACCATGAGATATCAACATAAATTTATCTTATGACCATCTTTCATAAGATATAGAAGGTAAACATCTTGGTACCTTAGATTTGTGAAATCATCCTATATTGGGCATAAAATATGCTACAAAAACATAAAGAGAATCCTATATTCAACATTAATCTTTGGGGGAATTGGTCTTCTAGTTATTCCATTTTTTGTTAGTTATAAAAATTACTCTTCATACACAAACAAATTACTATCTTCAGGAATAGTGCCTTGATAATCCTCATATGTTCCTTTATGGCGTAAATCCCAACCTTTAGCATATTTATTTAAAAAAACCCCTTATGTTTCCATTGAAATTACTTCTTACTTAATCAAAAACATCTTGATCAGAAGAAAATTCTATTTGATGATAGAATTCAAAATCCAATTTATGGTAGAATGGTCTCTTGTTTGACTAGAACCAATATAACCATCCTTGTTTCTAGAGTACTTAGAGTACTAGAGACTTGGTAGACAACATAAAAATTTATCCAATCTCCCTTTTAAGAACTAAAAATATTCTATAAATCTCATGATTAACTAGTGAAACTGGAGTAGGAACACTTAGTTATTTCTTATTCTTCAAAGATGATCACAACTCACCAAGAGAAGAAATAGAAGGGCACTTTATCCTTGGCATGTAGATCAGTTTTGTTTGATCAATTGAAGGATAAGAGAAATGTTTCATGTTTTAAGGTTGTTATAAGGGAGGTATCTCAAAGATTGATAGTATTTCACTGGGTGCAAGGTATGTTGGAAATATATATAGATTATTTTTTCTATCATTTGGGATTTAGATATATAAAAAATCAAAACAATACAAAAAAAATCAAAATATGACTTTGAGAAAATATATTTATTGAGTTGTGAAAATAAACAATAAAAATATAAAACTAATAGTTCAAAATATTTAGAAATAGAAAAATTTTCAAGGGTATGAAATAGAAATAACATGACATGGTAACAGTTTGATAAACCAGTAGTGCGATACCACAACGGTGTGTCAACCACAACAGCGTGTCACCACAACAATGTTTCAAACACAATGGTGTGTCACCATAATGGTATGTAACCCAATGGTGTGTCACCCAATGGTGTGTCACCCAATGGTGTGTCAAACCATAATATTGAACTTAACCCAAATTAATAATTCCTAACTCATGTTTGAAATATTTTATTCTCTCATAATTTTAAGGTTTAGTAAATATATCAGATAACTAATGTTATTTACCAATAAACTCAAGAGTTATCTCAACGATTTGAAAAGGATCCCTAAAAATTGATGTCTTATATTAATATGTTTTTTTCCCAATAATGTGGAACATTATTCTTTTAAATGTTTATAGAACTTGTGTTGTCACAGTTTATGGTAATAGTTTGGAATTGATATCCTCAGTATAGTAAAGTGTGTTTCATCCAAAAAATTCATGCACAAAAACTTCCAATATCTATGTATTCATCTTAAAAAGTAGATAATGATACATAATTTTATTTCTTACTACACCATGAAACTAGATACTTTCACTAAAAGTGATATATTCTAGACGTTATTTTTTCTATCTAAATTTCATCTATCAAAATCAGCATCAAAATAACTCACTAAATCAAATTATTTCCTCTAGGGTAAGACAAATCCTAATTTGGTTGCCAACTTAAGGTATTTGAAAATTCTTTTAAAAACATTAAAATGAGACTCTTTAGGATTTTCTTGAAAATGAGAACACATACAGACACTAAACATAATATTTGGTCATCTAGCAGTCAAGTAGAGAAAAAATCTAATCATACCTCTATAAATGGTCTAATTCACTAGTTTCCCATATTTATCAAGTTCCAATTTATAGGTGATACTCATAGATGAATCACTACTTTTATTGTTATCCAACTTAAAATGTTTTAAAAGATATTTTTTATATTTAATTTTATTTAAAGTAATTCCTAGTTTGAAAAATTTTAAATCCAAGAAAGAATTTGAGTTTACCCATTAAACACATTTCAAACTCATTTTTAATCATTTTGAAAAAATCAGTACATAAATAATTTCATTAAGATCCAAAAATAATATCATCAACATATATTTGTACTACTAATATATCTATTCAATTTTTTTTATAAAAACTGTATGATCAAATATTCCTACTGAAAATCTTTTTGAAATCAAAAAATTATTGATCTGATCATACCAAGCTATAGGATCTTGTTTTAAACCATATAAAGCTTTTTATAATTTATAATCCTAATTTGGAAAGTGAGGTTTTTGAAAACCATGGGGTTGTTCTAAAAAAACATCATTAAATATAAAACAATTTACGAATTCACTCTTAAAATCCATTTGATAAATCTTGAAATCTAGACAATATGTAAAAGAAAGATTGATTCTTATGGACTCATATCTGGTTATAGATACAAAGGTTTATTCATGGTCTATTTATTCTTCTAGACTATTAACTTGTGCAACTAGTCTAAACTTGTTTCTAACTATAGTGTTTGACTCATCAGCCTTGTTCCTAAACACCCATTTAGTTACAATAGTCAAGGTTTCCTTGGGTCTATCTATAGGTTCACACACCATGTTTCTTTCAAATTGATTTAATTATTCTTTCATTTTTGTTACATAAAATTCATCATTAGTTGTTTCATTGATGTTTTTAGGTTCAAGCTAATACAAGAATGGTTGATGTTCAACCTGATTTCATAGAGAAGATATAGTTTGTGTTCCTCTAATAAGTTATCCTAAAAAATATATAAAGGATTATATTTAATGGTTGTAACAGCTCAAGAAAAATAAGGACTAGTCACCTTTGGATTTTTAGGTTCAGGTTCAGGATGTTTTGGAAATTATTCAAAACAGGATGATTTTTATGCTTGTTTTACAACAATGTCTAAAAGTTCATGATTTAGGTTTAGAGATATAAATCAACCTAAACGTTTTTTTAACACCCCGTGGTTTTTTAAAAATGATTTGAAATTCATGAAATTTTTTAAGTACATATTTATAACTAGACTTTAAAAATAATTTTGCCACTTCTATGTTTTGAATTTTGAAAAACGTTCATCTACAATTGTGTTCAGTAAGTTATTTGGAGTCTAATGAAACCAACTTGATTTTTTTATGAATAGTAATATTAATAGTAATATGACTCTAATAAATAGTTAATTTTATTAATATTTTATTTTCTAAAGCTGTTAATATAATGGAATATTCGTTAATTTTTCAGTGTGATATAAAAACATTTATAGAACTAAAATTGTAATTTTTTTGAATTAAGTATGATTTTATTTAAAAATAAAATTAATAATATTTAGAAAATTGTTATAAAAAAATGGAATTAAAATTTTAATTCTACACGTCAAAAATTGGTAAGGGTGAATTATTGGGAATTTTCTGTAATTCTTGAATTTTTGATGAATATTGAAATACGGTAAAATATCGTATATTCAAATTATCAGTTAAATGAACTATTTATGAAATCATATGTGAATTAATTCCACTTGGTTAGAACTCACATTCCATTATTACTATTTTGGGTCTCAGGAATTAAGAAGATTCATAGTCTTGAGAAAATATATTATAATAATGATTAAAATAATTAAAAATACCTCCTCTCCTCCACTATAAATACAACCCTCATTTCCCTCATCCTCCCACACCTCTCAATCCTTTAGGCTTACCTAATTTATTACCAATTCTCCTCAAAAGGATCTTACCCACGTCCTAGAGCATCTTGTCTCACCAAAAGGCCAAAACCAAAGGCCTTAAGAAGGATCTCAAGAGAAGAGATCGAGAGGTAAACATAGTCGTTTGTTTTCTTTCTTTTCATTCATTTTATATTAATATTTTTAATTTCCTTTGTATTATGTTGGTATATGTCATTAAATATCCCAATACTACCCATATTATGTATTAATTATGAGATACCTCTTTTCTCTCATCAAAATATTTAAGGAAATTTTACGCGACGCCATTAGGCTGCCGAAATTTCATAAGGGATTTCTTAACTCTTCTTTTATTTTCAGTTCTTTTCTTTTATTATTATTTACTCACCCCTATTATCTAAGAGGAATGAAAGATCCATAATATTGTATATTCTGTATGTTCTCATGTTCATGGAAGATTCCTCATCAATCTTATTCTCCTATCCCACTTATTCAAGGAATTAAAACACAATCTATGATGTGTCAATTTACCGACATTGTGGATGATGTGATTTTGATTTTTTTACTTCCTTAAAGACTATTAATGAAACCATTTTAAAAGTTTCAATATATTATAATTTATGTATTATAACTTATATAAGGTTCTGGAATTTTTCACACATGTTATTAATTTATGAAACAAAATGAGATCTTTACGATCGAAAAATCTCCAAAATAACATAAACAAATATAAAAAATGTTTTAACTCATGAATCATCCCCATGTGCGAGTTAAAAATACTAAATGGTATAATATATGGTTCTATAAATATTTAAATACCACTCCATTACAATTTTGTAGTTTCACTTCCAATCAACAAGAACAACCATCATGAACTGATCATGGAAAACATGTAAAGAACACACCCAAAACAGTGCAAGGAACAAAATACTAACGATTAAAGGGTGAAATGATGTAATGAAATAATATTATAAGGTATTATAGATATGAATATTCTTATTAAATATATTAATAAAACTCTATTTACCATTATATAGTAGTTTTAAACACGTTTTAAGTAAGACAAACCCGAGATAAATGAATTCTTAAATCGATTTCCATTATTTGGTTTAAACTTATACTTCATTATTTATGTGATATTAAAATTGTTTGTATGATGTGTTTTGTTTATATTATGTTTAATTATGTGTATTTATACTGTATATACATATTCCATCCATTCTATTAAGTCTATCTTTAATTATATGATTTTTAAGGGGGTTTTCTTTTAAAATCCTCTTTTAAAAATTCTGTTTTACAAAAATCAGAAGCAATGTTCTTATGATATTATTCCTATTTTATGATTATGTTATGGTTCTTGGTAATTGTTTATGATTAATTGTGGGAAATATATCTCCCTCTAATGCATTTTTTATGTGTATGTTGGAGGTCAGTCGTATGTTTACTCCAAGTGTAAATGCGATGGTTATAGAAATTGCAAGGTAACTGTGAGGGCTACAAATTATAAGGTATCTGAGAGGGTTAAAAGATTATGTAATTCAATACTAAATATAAATTTATGGTTGAATTTAAATTCTTATTTATTATGTGAATCTTTTGGAAAAATCATGTTTCACAAAGTAAGTATATTTTTGTGACAAGTATGTCTTTTGAAAATGTTTTCATACGTTACAAGAATTCATGGACTAATGTGTTATTTCCTTCTTATTATACCCCTTTACATGTTTTTTGTTCTCATTCCAAGTTATTAAATTATTTTCATAGTTTATAAGAATTTTCATGTAAAATAAGGAATCCTTGTTAACTTTTATGAATATTTTTCAAGGAATCATGTTTTATTTGAAAAGTTTTATATTTTTAGAAGAAATGAATACTATTTTTATGGCATCCACTCTATATTAATGTGAAATGTTATTAATTTATAATGTCACAAATCTCTAAAACTATAAACTTTAAAATATCCTTAATATGTAAGGAAGTGAGTTTTTTTACTAAATTCAATATTACGTAATATAATAAGGCAGAGTCATTATAGTTTTATTGGGAGGTGTTAGGTTCATGTGGATCAGTTTTATAAAATTTTACATGGAATGATTATTCTAAAATTTTGGTATTCTTATTAAAAAATATATAGGATATTTTAGAGATTTAATAACCAAGGAAGATTCCTTCATCACTTTTGGAAGATTTGTTATCAAAATTATCCTTAGTGTTAAGTATAATGAATTTTCAGCCAAAAACTCTAATGTAATTATCCTTATATTTCCAATTGATCCAATGTTCATAGGGGAACTTCTCCAGGATTGTCTAATCAGAAATATATTGATGATATAACCAAATATATTAACAAATTCTTCCCAAAAATAGATAGGTAGGACATACTCATTGAACATGGTTTCTACTATCTCTTGTAAAGTTCTATTTCCTCTTTCTGTAATTCCATTCCATTGTGTGATCCTAGGATAATAAAAGTTACGAGTGTAGCCATTTTTTGAGAAAAAAGATTCAAAATTAGGATTCTCAAACTCACGTCCATGGTCACGTCTTAAGGTCTTAATCATAAGTCCACTAAGATTTTCTACAGACTTAACATACTTGGTAAAGTAAGAACAATCTTCAATTTTGTAAGCCAGAAAGTATACCCAAGTATACCTAGAGAAATAATTTACTAGAACATAATCATAGTCCATCCCCCAAGACATGAAACTCTAGAAGGTTCAAACAAATCCATGTGAACCCATTCTATATGATGATAAGTTGAAACTTCTTTCTTTAACTTAACAAAACTTTTTTTTGTTTCCCTTTTTGAATGGGGTTACTGAATTTATCAGTTGGGAACTCAAGATTATGTAGATCCCTAACTAACCCTTTTATAGTTATCTTCCTAAGTGATTTAGTGTTTAAATGGCCTAGTTTACTTTGAAAAATCCAAGATTATTTATGAAAGTAAATTAAACATGAAATTTTTTTTGAAACTAAATAATTTTATTCAACAACATAGACATTAAAATTTATCAATGCAGTAAAAATTAAAGAATTTTTATATTCATAAAAATTAAAAGCATCATTATAAAATTTTATATAAAATCCATCATCGCACAATTGGGAAATACTAAGAAGATTATATTTTAAACCATCAACGTAAAAAACATTAGAAATTAAAACTGAATTATTATTACCAATTTAGCCAAGGCCAATGATCTTACATTTATCATTATCACCAAAGGTGACATGGACACCATCAACCATTATAAGGGATTTTGAGCATGAATAATATCCTATAAAATTTATTGAATAACAGATGTCCAAGTTTTATAGACTTCTACCAGATGTCTTTAAGCAGTTTTCCAACAAAACAAATTTTAAACTAGAAATGGTATTGGTACCCAAATCTGTTTGGGTCAAAAATTATTAGCAATAAAAGATTTTTGAACCCATATTTCCCTAATAGTTTTTTATAAATATACTGTATAATTTTCTAAATAAATAATTTATTAGGTCTTTTATAAAAATAGTTTTTTGGAGAACTCTCTGGTTTGGATTTAAGAGCAAGAGTACTCTTTTTTATTTTCCTCTGTCCCAGTTGATATCCAATTCCAATATCATACTTTGGTGAAAATTTCTTACCCAAAATTTTTGTGAGTGTATATATACCATTTTAAAAATTTTATAAGAATTTATTTATTTACGCATTAGATAGTTTATGTTCAGTGTTCTCTTTGAGAATTTGATCATTTTTCTCTTTTTCTATAGACAGTTCAAATTTTCTATTTTCAGTTAGAGAAAGTTGTCCTTTTATAACATTGTATTTATCCATAAACTCAATAAAGGTGTCTTATATCATGTTTCTATATTCAAATAATTATTCATTTGGCATATTATCATCATCATGTTCTTCACTATCATAATTATCAATATTATGAACTTGCATAATATTATAAACTATTGGTAATGAAGATACCTCAATGAATTTAGTCATGAAAAACATATCTTCTCTATCTAGATTATCTTCATGTTATGAATCTAAATCACAAGAGATATCTTCTAAAGTACCTTAAGAGTCCCTCATAGAATTTTTGTGTCTTCTTTAATTTTCCTCATATTTATTTTCATACTTCATCATTGTACAATCAGATTTTATATTTCATTTCCTCTTATATTCATAGTAAACAAATAATTTTAATCATCGTAATTCTATCATTATTTCTTCCAACATCCATTGGAGTCATATTTACCTTTGTATTTTTTTTTCAAGAAAACCTATTTTTTCTTATAAAACTTTCTGAACCTTCCAGCTAATTGAGGAATCTCCTCATAAATATCTGGTGAATATTCACTATCATTTGAATCTACATATTGGAATTTATCCTTTTCATTTTCCTTCTCTTTATGTATAGATTCATTATTCTTGATGGTTTCAGATTTTTTAGGCTCTCCATATTATTCACATGTTAACTTTAGCTCTTCTTAATATTTCATAAGCTTAGTGATTACCTCCTTGAATGATTTCTCATAAATATCATAAGAATATTTGATATAGACAGATGTGTCTCTCCATATTTCAGGTAGACATTTGAACAATCTCATAATATTTCCTTTATCAGATACTGGTTTTTCAAATGATCTCATTGTATTGATAATTTTATTGAACCTAAGGTACATGTGAGAAATAGGTTCATTTAGTTCCATTTTAAAATTATCATATTTAGTAGTATAAGTATTAAGTATCATCTCCTTAACATTAGAAGTTCCCTAATGGGAAACAGATAAAGTGAGCCAAATATCATAAGTAGTTTTGCATAAAGAAATTCTATTAAACTCTTAATATCTTATTGTAAAGTAAAGGGTATTCATGTATTTATAATTATTATTGTAATCTAACATTTTGGAATCATACCAAGTATATCTATCATTATTAGGTTTAAAATATTCATCTTCTATAGAAAACAAAATGTCACATCCTATTCTTTCAATATGAATTATAATTTAAATTTTCCATTGAGCATAATTGTTACCATTAAATAAAGTAGATCTATATTTAGAAGAACCTTATTTTCTATTATAAGCTAAAAGAATTAAATTTATAAATAACTGAAATTTAAGGTATTTAAATATTAACTAAAATCATAGATAAAAAAATTAAGAACATTAACACCAAAGAAAAATCCTTTGATACAAAATGTTCGTCGGAGTGAGTATCTCCTGGGGGGGGGGGGGTTAATTGAGTACACAATAAAAAATTCTTTTTCAAATGAATTATTTTTAGATTCACCAAATATTTAAATGCATCCCAATTTTTCTAAATTTATAGAATGATATAGATCTTAATCTTTAAAAAAATTTCAACAAATATTGATTAGGTATCATATAATTAATATATAATATGATTAAAACCTTTGAAATCAATTTACTTGATCAAAATAATATATAAACAAAAATTAAGATAAAATATCAAAGTATATATAATTTTTACAATAAAAAAATTTCAATTTTAAAGTGGAAATGAAGTAAAACAAAATTAAAGCACATAGTGGAAATTTTTAATACAAGTGGTTTGGTCTTAAGTCAAGACATAGTCCTCTCCACTTGGTGAACAACTTCCACCATGTAGTCTATGCAAATATAAAAGTTGATCTAAAACCAATATTGAGTTTTAAAAAAATTTACTATTGTCTAGGTCACACATGACCTCTTCCGTAGTTATATATTGGTGTAAAAATGAATCAACCACACAAAGACCTATACCTCTATTATGTGTGGGAGTACAGGTGTACAAAAAGAAAAGAAGATATCTAGGTATCTTTAAGTTAATCTTAAGAGAAATTGTGCATATATAAAACAGAGTATTGAACACACTTCTTAATATGTAGAAATAAATAAATAGAACTGATAAGTCTTAATATATAGAGTATATAAATGACCGGTCTATTTAAATGAATCTTTTGACTCATGATTTGATTCTACAGTGAAGCTTGAGTCTTGTTCTCTTGAATACATCTGAAGAACAGAGTTTCATAGGCTCTTTTTATTTTCTGGAGGAAAGAACTGGATGTGATGATATAGTTCGGCTTCCCAATTGAGTGTTTATTTTAGGTAATCACTTCCCGTTTTCAATCAGGTTCATCTCTATGCATGTTCAGTAAGTTTGAGCTCTAAAATTTATATTAGTAGGCTTCATCCACTATTGCATATCTCTTTTTCGTGAAAGATTATGCTTCACTATTTATCAGTAGTATAATGAATATCCATATCCTCTATGCTTCCTTATACTGCACATCTGAAACTTACATCAATGCGTTCTCTCAAACATTTAAGAGACAATCATTAAAATAATAAATTGAATTAAATTAATTAATTTTGTCATTATAATAAATTTATTAAAAAATAATTATAATGAAATAGTGGAAGCAGCTTAGTATGGTGGTGTCTTGAAGTCTATAGGCAAGAAAATGGTGTTGTCTTAGACATAGCGCAGATTTCACTTTGCTAACGGTGTATCAAATAGCTGTGTCTAGTCTGATAGTGTCTTATACATGGACAACTAGTAGTTCCTCATCCTACGGTATCTCGTACTTATCCAAATTTACATTTTGGTGGCATCAAATCCTGATAGTGTCTCCAAATCTACCAATGTTTCACTCTAACAGAATTTCATTTGACATCATCTATGACTTAGTGATATTTCCATGATGGCGGTGTCTTAACGTGGCAGTGTCTCAGACTTTTTAAAAAATTTGACTTGGTGGTGACCTAACCTCATTGGTGTATTAAACTCAACAATGAATCACATTTAGGAAATTTCATCCCTTGTCCCAAATTTATTGGACTACTTACAAAAAACATGAAATTCATTAGTATCACTTGAATCTGGATTTTGTGATCATTAAAACAAAGAGATCAACATATTTATTCAATAATATTACAACCGTTTTTTAGAATTTTGACATGTTCTTATTCTACCATCTACCTTCTTTTTATGGATGAATTACGAAATGTTATGTGGAAGTTTTCATAAAACCCATCTCTTTTCCATTGGTTAATCAAGTGATACTGAAATTTAAATGTTTTCTTGTTATCATGGAATACATATGTATAGTTTTTATTATTTTACTGGTGGTCCTAGAATTATATATCCCTCTAATACATTTGGTAAATTATGATATCTCACGAGATAATATGAAAGGGAATGAGGATTAAACTAAATCCACTCTGGGAATTTCTCCACTATGTTTACGAGAAATGGGAGTGAAATCAATCCACACTGAATCTTAGTACACTATAATATGACAGTCTCAGATTTTATCCTTGACTAAGGAAATTATTTTATATTCTTATTTGTATACCAATAGATTATACATTATTCTTATCATATGATCTCATGGCATATGATTGATTATTAGTGATTACTAACTCTTATGAATCTTGTATTTTGTTATGAGAAAACCTCTACCATGACTCATGTTTTATGTTCTATGACTTATTAGGTATATTATTACATAGTATGATTATGTTCTCATACCCTTATTCTTATATTATGATCAATTATGATCATAAATGTATATCTCCCATGTTTACCCTCACTTGGAATCTAATATCACCCTTTACTAGGTTATGAAGAATGCCTTTTAGTAAGATATTTCTAAGAAAGTACTATTTTAGAATATCTTATAGAAGATGTTGAATATTTTTCTTAATTAAAATAAATTTTTATCTACTCTTAAAATACACCAAACCATTATGTTTTAGGGGTGTGTATTATTAATATATTCAGTGAATAATTGTCTAAAATAATTGTTTATACATGTATGTTGTGATTGGGTTGACTTAGTTAGTATTAGAATAGTGTTTAATTATTTTTGGAGATCATCCTAGTAATTTTTTTTATTAATATTATAAAACGTTAGTGATAAACCAAGTGTTAAGACCAGGTGTTGGATAAAATCCTATTATTTTGGTAAAGTAGATATTATTTAGTTTTCTTATGAATGAAATCCTTTTATGGATACTATAAGTTGATGTAGGAATTGACACATATGTATCTAAGGGAAATAACCATGAAAATATTGGTTGATAATTATCTCAATCCTCACTTGGTGCATAAGAAAAAGGCTTACCCTCCCTATTATTTTGAAACTCCCAAGGGATATTATCTAGTGATTTATATGGTCTTTACGAACTCTTATGAAGGATTTGAGCATATTTTTAGAGTATAAAAAGAGAACTAAATATGAAATAGAAAATTAATGACTTAGATTAAAATATACAAGTATATACTTTAGGGTATACACATTTTTTAGGAGTTGTTTCCTCTCATTTCATAGTTTTCCTTTTAGAATTATTCTCTTCCCTAACATTCCTTAATTTTAGTTATTGGAAGGAACCAAGAGATGAGTTAACAATGGGCATGGAGAAAAATTCTATGATTTTCCCAATTAACAACTAAATGGAATGGGAGATCGGGTGAAAATCATCATTGAAATGATTACCAAACTTTCTCAATCAATGAATAATATTGATAACAATGTTTAGTTTCTAAAATCACAAAGTAATGAAAATATTTATATATAGTTATTTATGAAACAAGATATTTCTTGCTTTAGTGGGTTCTTCAATCCACTTAATTTTTAGAAATGGATCAATTCTATAGAAAAGATATTTTCTATTCTTCAGTGCTCTAACCATGAAAATTTTATTTTGGTTGTACATCATTTGGAAGGTGATCAATGGTGAACTATTATCAAGAATACGAGTCAATAAGAGGAAATTGAATCTGTGAAATGGGAAGAGTTTAATACGTTAATTTTCAATAATTATTTTCCTCAAAATATTCACACTAAATGGAGAAGGAATTCCTATAACTGAAGTAGAAATATGATGAACCCATTAGTACCTATGAGGAAAATATAACTAGATTCTCAATATATTATTTTTGATTTATCATCACCCAAAAAATCAAAAATAAATTTATTATTTAGTGTCCTAAAACCATGTCTTGGAAAGTCACTAACTATAAAAGGATTATATATCTGTGAAAAAAAATCAATTTATGTGATCTCAAGGTATAAATGGAGAGTATAGACTCTCATTGTTCTCACAATATTGGGGAAAAGAAGAAGAAAATGGATTTTCAAAGATGTTCAGGTGGTAAAACCCAGGGAGAAAGAAAATCAACCTCCCTTCATACAAAAAATGTGGAAATTAGCATAAGGTAAATTTCTTTAAGGTTACAAGTAAATGCATCAATTGTGGAAAAGAGGGCCATCGATGATTTTTTTGAAGATACATAAATAGTCCAATTAATTATGGGAATAAATATCAAACAAATGCACTACCCACACAACAATGATAAAATTATAAGAATTATGGACATAATTATAGTAAATTCATGAATCTAGGGGTTAATGATGATAATTAGAATTATAAACCTTTTAATCCAAGGGATAATAGAAACATTTATGTGATAATAACTACTGATGTGGTTCATGAGGGAGATGTGGTGAACGGTACACTTATCATTCACTATATAACTGTAAATTTCTTTATTGATTTAGGTTTTTATCCACTCTATTATATTTAGTGAATTTTATATGGGTCTAACATCACTACCTCAATGATTAGATATTAAATTATTAGTTAAAAATTCTAGTGGCATGATGATCACATATCAAGTCAATAGGTCCTCTATGACTTGAGTTTGTGAGAATGCGCTACTTGAAAATCTTATTATTCTCGCAATAGTAATATTTTAATTGATTTTGTAAATGCATTGGATCTATTTATTAAAATCCAATATTAATTATTTGGGAATTTAAGTCACATTTTATATCCTTATCCAAACTAACATCGTCTATACGAGTGAGGATGAATATGAACTTTCAATGTAAATCATATCAATTTTATTTTCCTTGATACCAATTCATGAGGTACCTTAAAAAAATATTTCCAAAAAATTTATGAAGACCCAAATGTATCATATCCCAACAAGTATCTACAAAACATCCTCAGTATTTATTATAAATTTAAAAAATAGTCAATGAACATTCCCCTTTTAACTAATTATCGTGTAAATCCTAATTCTCATTCCACATATCCACATACTCCATGGGGAAGTATTCCATTGGTCTAAGGATAAATGAACATGTTTTAGACACTATAAAAGCTCTTATTAGGCCCTTTAGAACTCATATTTCTTGTCCAGTTTCAATGAATAATCCATAATATATATAATGTTAAATTACATGACCAATATTGAAAAAAACACTTGAATTAAGAGAGAGGAACTTTTTGAAATTAAATTTATAATTAATTTAACTAGAAGAATTACCTCGATCTTGAAAAATCTTGTAAGAACCTGGTCCTTCCTTTGAGGTATGAGTCTTATTTTCCTTTTCTTTTTACGTTGTTTTTTAGAAAAAGGGGAAAAATTGTGTAGTTCTGGAAATTTCCAAGTTACATGCCATGTACTCCCCAGTACACACCGTGTACTCTTTCTGTGTGAGAAGGCCATACATAGAGTGTAGAAGGGTTGGCTGGATAGAGATGTTTAACCAAGTACACGCCGTGTACTCAAATATACACTCTGTGTATTTTTTTTCTTTTAAAATGGGCAATAGCCTTGTTTTATGTTTCTGGGAAGAACCGTCAATGAGTTTGAGCAAGGAGTAGCGCCAAAAGAATAAATCTATCCCAATTATCCTTCTGAACCCCATTTCACACACCTTTTGATACGTTGGAACCCCACTGGTGATCTCCTAATTCACCTTGAGCCTTTCGTCTTGATTTCTATTCTAGTCTATGTTATAGGGTCTCGAGATTTATTGATTGTTATGTATATATACCATGTTTTATACTGAATTATAAGCTGATACCATAGGAGTATCATCATACTAGTTAGAGGTATGCTGTGTATACCTTGTTTTGTGTTTTTTTTGGAATTTTGGGTGGCGCGGCCTTCAGCGCGTCATTGAGTATTTTTGAGCGGGACCTGTTTTATCTACTATTTCATATTGAATTAATTTTTGGACCCATGGGATACCTTTGGGCATACCCTTTTGCCTAAATTGTTTGAGTAAGGGCGGGCGAGAGGCCGACACTCATTGGGACATTTTGGCCCAGGCTGCCAAAATGGTTATAATTGGTCTTCTTTGTTTTTAAACAAGTATGTTTAATTTGGTAAATCATGCTTAGGCTTGTTAAAGGCCTTTATGTACTCAATACTAATGTTCGATAGGCATTGGGCTAGTTCAATTCAACTATTTATATTGTTTAACTTTTTATGTGAGTTATTTAAATATGATAAATATGTAATTGTTGAACTGCATATGCTAGAACCTTTGGGTTGTGTTGGGAATGGACCAAATATTCTCTAGTGATGTTGATCACAGGTTGGGCTTGGCCTGGATTACTTGAGTGGTTTGACCACTGGATTTGGAATCATGGATTTTATATTGAGGAAGTGTGACTATCAGGTTGGGCATGGCCCGAGTTACATAGATGGGAAGGCCATCAGATTCGAGCAATATGGTCGCAGGGACACGAGGTGTTAGAGATATTGTGGCTTAGGTTCTTTATTTAGTGATTACCTCTCACCCATGACTTGTGTCGTGTGCACATAGGTGGACACCATGATGAGGTGTCTTTGACCATTGGTGTGGGTAGAGGCCCTCGATAGTTGCGGTTTAGGTACTATTGGTTTTGGGGTGCTTTCCATAGGAAGTCATGTGGAAGGTGAGGAACCTTTAGTTGGTAGTGATGAGGCTACCAGGTTCTGATATTGAGGGAAGATATCACTGTTTACTCCCGTTATTTATTTGAGGACAGACATTACTGTTCCTCTGATTATTATTTTAGGACAAGTATTTTTTTCCTCTAGTTGCTGTGTCATGGGAAAACGTGAGCTTTCAAGAACAGGTTACTATTTTTTGGATGTGCCATCATGATGTCAGTAATTGAGACACAAGCTATCAGGTGGCATGTGGTGCCAAATTATATGATTGAGATTCCGGCATTGGCCAAAGCAGGTGGCTCTCCATGGTGGCTGCTGAGCACCGATGGAAGTTGTGTTTACATTGTGCATCATACTATTTAATTTCCTTATAGATTCATGCATGCTTAAACACTTATACTAGGTACACACCATTGGGTGGTATCCTACTGATATTAATCTCACACCCTGCACGGTCCCTTTGGGACGTGTGTAGATTTTATGGATTTATGTGTAGGTAAGAGATTGGCTTCAGGAGCTAGATCATATTAGATGTTGCATGGAGATTTGGAATGGACCCTGAGGTCATGTTTAGCTGTAGTTTACTTTTTTTGCTTTCATTCCTATATTAGCATTCTTACCTTATTTATTGTAGCTAGTGTTGGTTACCCATCGATTCCCTCTTTATATTTTTAATTTCTAAGGATACACGACTTGTCTATTATAGTAGTTGTTACAAGTGGTTTTAGTAGGCTGTTGTGTTTACATTCCGTCGCAATTGTTTATATATTACTTCCACTGGTTTATCTGCTATAGATTGTGCGTATGCTATGCAGGTTTGGTTTGAGTCTCCAGAGTATCGAATTTTATATTATACTCAGATGAGAACATTATTTTCCTTTGAGAGGGTATAGAATCCCCAATATACCTATTTACACCCTTTCTGCTAGTCGAGATCCTTTGGCATTTTGGGAGGTACACCTAAGGTTAGTAACACCAGACCCATTTAGCACTGTTCGGGTGATTGTTCGGGTCTGGGACATTAAAAAGTGGTATCATGGGAAGTTGTTCTTGAATGGGATTTAGTAGCATCATTTGACTGGATAGTAATTAGATCAAGAATACTTATTTTTATTTCTACTGGTCTTACTATTTTTGATATAGTAGACTGGAAATAGTTTTGTTGTTGGAACAGGATTTCGACCTTTTGCTTGGGTTCCTGCATCCCCATGTATGAGGGACAAATTGAGTTTCCTTGGGTAGGAATTGCTATTTTCCCCCAGATTATAGTTTATATGGTTTCCACCATGGTGGATCACTTGATTTTTGATGTTATTAGTTGTGATATGTGACCCTTGACCCAATGAGGGAAAAACAGAATTGGACCTTGGCCCGGTATGGCAAGGCATGTTTTCTTGGATTTTGATAGGAAAATTTTTAGAGTATTTCAATTTCATATCTTCATTTATGATTTTGTATGTGTTAATACCATGTGAAAAATGTCAATTTCCATGGTTTTTATTCTTTTAAAATGTGAATAGGTTAAATTCCTGATAGAATTGCTTGTTTATTGAAATGTGTTATTCCATGATTTATATATTTGTAGAATTGCATGTGGAAGGGTATCTGGACCTGACTCTTAAAAGAGTAGGCATGTACTATGACTAAGGAGATGATTGATAACTAGGATTAGGTGTCCTGGATGTTAGTTTGAGGTATTTTGACTATCAGGATTGGGCGAATTGGTCGTCGGTTTGTGGCAATGATGGTTGTTGGGATGGGCATAGCCCAAGGTACTATTGATACTTGGCTCTGTTTAGGGAAGAAAAGGAGGACATGAGGTTGGGATATCATGGGCATGGGTTGCGGTGGGGGAGAGTATGGTTAGTTGTTATGCACTACCTTTTTCTAATTTTTCAATATGCATTGAATATATTGTTATATATATATATATGGGTTTTCTGACCATTTGTGGTATTCAGTGGGTTCCTACAATATGTCTCGATGGAGCGTCAGGAGAGTGATGATACAGTTTATCAGGAGCATAATCAGGTTCAGAATATTGAGTGACAAGTAGAGCATGAGCCGTAGGTACAAGCTCAGGGGAAGGATCAGGTTTAGGATCTAGTGCAGACAGAGCAGATGTTGGGTTTGGCAGCATTTGGTCTGTGTCTCTATGAGTAGGTCTGGACTAGCCTGGTACATATTTTGTATGGGATCTATAGAGGTGCACAAGGTACATATCCCTCTATGGAATATCTGATGCGGGAGTTCTAGTCATAGCACCAACCAGTTTTTCAGGGTGAGTGTGGTCCAGAGGCGAATGAGAACTGGATAGAGAGCATGAAGATGATATTTGAGAAGCTCGATACACCTCTAGGGTGGAGGTTTAAGCTGGAAACATACATGCTGAGAGGACCAAAAAAGCACTAGTGAGATGTGCAAGTTCAGGCTCATAGAAACAAGGGACTAATTTAGAAGGACTTCGATGGAAGGTTTTTTGAACACTTTCTCCCATAGACACTGAGGGCGGATAGAGGTTAGGAGTTCTTGAGCCTTTATTAGGGTGACATGACCGTCATGGACTATGCATCTACTTTCACTAATCTTTCACATTTTGCAACAGGTTTGGTAAGAGATGACACCTCGAGGGTGAGGCACTTTGAAGATGGATTATGGAACACCATATGGGTATAGGTAAACATATTCAGGATGGATTTGTTCTAAGAGGTGGTGAATCAGGCACTCACAGCTGAGGGAAAATAGACAGACATGTCTCATATAAGGTGGGTGGTGACTTCAGGTGATCATTTAGATAGCAGGAAACGAGGTTAGAATGAGTTCCAACAGGGCGGGAAGGCCAATGACTCAACTAGGCCACCTCGTGGAAGTTCTATAGTGGTTTGATTTCAGTGTGGTAATCCAGGGAGTTTACGGACTTAGTGAGACAAGGCTCCAAAGGAGTGACGAGCATGTGGAAAAGTCAAGAATCTTGAGAGGTTTTTTAGGTAGTCTTCAAATACAACTAGCATGAAACAACCAGGATAAACAAATGCGTTTATGGTCAGATCAGGTTCTGTACTAGGTGACGATAGGCGATGTTCAACTGCACATGGAGGCTGTGGCAGAGATAGTGCGAACCAGCTGAGGGGTCAGTGGTTGATGACTGGTGCAACACTGTAGGAGAGAAAAGCTTCAAAAAGCTGTTTGTATGGTCTGGTACATGCCATAGAGCTTCTAGGGGCTGAGAAGGATGGTGATCCGATGATGGTCAGAGGTACCCTGCGGGCGTGGCCGTAGTTCTTTTACTTGTTCTTTTTTTCATGGCCAGTTGAGACATGTCTGTTTGAGTGCACAAGGTGCACATGATATATGTGGACTAACTATATGTTGGTCAGTGGGATTGGAATCATTTAGGGTGCATGATATATTTATATATATGTACAAGATGCATGGAATCATGGGAATTGGGGATGAGGGTTACTTAAGGTGACGTGGGCATTGTGGCATCAAGGATGTGAGTTACTTGAGGTACTGGGCACCAGGTTCCTTTTGAGAATCCATGGGATGCAGGACCTCATGTAGGCAGAAACCGTCGCAGTGATGGATCAGTTTGGGTGTCATGAATGACACAGGAGCACATGATGAGGTGTAGGGGTGACAATGCATCACAAGAGGACCATGGATCCAGGAAATAGGTCATTGGACCTTTGTTTGATTTGAGCTTTTGGGCCAGATTCTTTGGATCTTTCTTCACCACCCATAGAAGATAAATTCGAGGAAGAATTTCTTTAAGGGGGGATGTTTATAAGAACTCGGTCCTTCCATTGAGGTACGCGTCTTCTTTTCCTTTTATTTTTACGTCTTTTTTTAGAAAAAGGGGATAAACTATGCAGTTCTGGAAATTTCCAAGTTACACGCCATGTACTTCCCAGTACACTCCATGTACCCTTTCCGTAAGAGAAGTCCATACATGGCGAGTAGGTGTGTTGGTCTAATATAGATGATTAACCAAGTACATGATGTGTACTCATATATACATGAAGTGTATTTCTTTTTTTTTTTGTTAAAATGAGTAGTAGCCTTGTTTTATGTTTTTGGACAGAACCCTCGACGAGTTTGAGTGAGGAGCCGCACCAGAGGAAGAAATACTATAACGACCCATACTTTACATACATTTTTAGTAATTCAAAATTGAAATACACTTATTACAACATATAACAAAACCATGAAAGGACCGTATAGGTATAGTTTCTTTAGAAACTTGGAAACATAAACAAATGGTTCATAAAGTGTCTACACTGTCTCCCATTTATTTCATCATATCTATAGTCCCTTTTGGCAAATATTACTTAATAACCTTCTTCCTGACCTGGGGAAAGAAAACATACAAAAGGGTGAGCTCAAATGCTCAGTAAGGGTATACAAAATAAATATCAATCACATCATATTCATAAGAACATAAAATTTTGGAAATCTTACCCTGCAAAAGAGATCAAAATTTCATAACATGGGATAAATCATGGCAGTGAAATGTAATCACAATAATCAAAACATAAAACATGAAGCATTGTTGCATACAAACATAATCATAGAGAATCATTTCTTATTAGTCAAGACTCATGGCCAAGACTATCTTAGTGGAAAAGTCCTTTTCTGAACCAAGTTCATTCCTCGTTTCAGTCCTATTTCACTGAACCGGTTTAACCTGCCGTTCTAGACATGTCTATCTCATGAGATAAAGAACTTTACCCAATTCATTAGAGGTAGATATAGGTCCCACCCATCTCATAATTATACCATTCTTATCTGTGCCACAAAATCATAAACCATACATAATAGCATAACCCATGTAATAAAAATGGGATTTTTAAACATCGTGATATCATAAAACAATTCATATAAGATAAAGGAATTCATAAAAATAATTCCATCACAGCATAATTAAATCAATGTAATAATAGGGATATAAACATAACACTTTATTATCTTAGATGGAAAATAATTTTGATAAAACACTTGAACTCCATTCTTGAGGAAAATATTCTTTCTACTTCAAAAACACTTTTAATTTCTTAACATGTCATAAAATTCTAAACTAATTGAAGTTGATTAAAAATAAACTTGAAAACTTGTAAAGTAAGCTTCCTGGAATAATGTTTTAAAAATCCATTCATGCCTTATAAGTTTAAAAAAATATTCTTCTCGTACTTTTGTCGGAAAAGTCAAAAAGTACCTCGTACGAAAAACGACAAAAGATTCCTTTCATATCTTTTACTAAAAACTCACCGAAGGGTAAAATTGGATTTAAAAAATTGTAGGTGGATTTAAATAACATTACATATTGAGGAAACATGGATGTGGATGATAAAATACACCCCAATAAATACCAAAGTATAAACAATCTCGGATAATAATGAGATTGTGATATTTTCCCTTACCTTAGGTCCAATTTGCTTCATAAGTGTCCGAAACTCCTGTATAATGATTTAAATAAGGTCATTGACTTATTCCAGGATCATACTCATTGTTATGATATCATATATGTTCATATTCTTAGATTATTATTAGTAATATTTCATTGCTACTTGTTATTCGGGTGTTTATTACTTTTTGTTCTTATGCGTTTTTTGTCGAATAAATTATTATTCTTCTCTTCAGGTTATAGATAACTCATTTAAAAAATGGTATTAGTGTAATATATATCATATTCATTCATTCAATTCATTTATATAATCATTATGCAATGAAGATCATGTATAACGAGTCGCATCACATCGTGGAGACGGTATTCCGTACGTACGCACGAGCAATGATATCGTTCCCATGATCGTGGAATTGTATTGGAATGTATGTATACTATTTAAGAATCAATATCACTTACAATAATAATATATATTCATTCTTTACACCATTATACCCATCCATGTAAGTTGGTGGTGGAAAATAGATTACACCACGGCGTGGAGACGGTATTCCGTACGTACGCACACGCGGTGATTTCATTTTCCTTAGGATGGATAGATGGTGAAATAGGGTTGTTTCATACTTATAATAACATATCAGTATATGAGTGATACTGATGTTATTAATTCATAATGAAACAAATAAAGAAGAAGAAGTGGAGGAAGAAATAAAGTTCAAAGAATCGGTAACGGACATTACCTCTTCTTTGAAGCGCCTCTTTGAGACCTCATTTTAGGGCACTAAAATTGGTCTTTGAAGAAGACCAGGACCTCTAGTATGTTTATAGGGAAGTAGAGAGGAGATATTGGCAGGGATTGTCCGAGATTTAAGGCTCAAAGTGGTGTGAGGAAGAGAGGGAGGAGGTGCCCTTTTATAAGGGAGGAGAGGGGCACCTTTGGAAAAGCTAAAAATATTATTTTATTATAAAGCCATATTGGGTTTTAAATAGCTCCATATTGATTTATTTCAAATATAAGGTGGGGATGGGTCGAAATCATCTCATCCAATAGAATTTGGACATGTTTAGTTTACTATTTTAACCTTATCATTTAGATTTAACTTTAAGTTAGATAATTTTACTTTTTTGTGTTCTTACACTATAAGGTTAATAAACTTACCATAACAAGACAAACGAACCCCAAGATGTTTAGTATAAATATATATAATCCTATATAAGTCATTTGTCCGAACCTTAGATTTTTAGGAATAAACTATCATTTAATAATATAATATTTGTTTTAATCACTATTTTATGTCAATTGTGACACTATTGGGTAATTGATTTTTGTGAAAATCATAACAGAATGATTAGTTCGAAAAAAGTTATTTAAATCAATAATAACATGTCATATTAACATAGAAAATTATTGTAATTCATAACAAGTCTCAAATTATATTTATTTGGGTATTTATAACATCAATTATGTCAATAGTTCATTAATATGATAATTACTGCATCATTGTTGTTTCATAAATAAATTAAATTATTTAAAGTCTAAAAATTATAAATAAAATATAAATATGTAGTAAATATTTTTATCTTTCTAATGAATATTTATATTCGAATTTATCTTATGTATAACCCTATATTAAAAATTATCTACTTATTAAACTTTGATTTTAACTATTTTAACCCTTATTTTAATAAATTAATAATAAATGTCCTAATCTTATCTATGTGGGCCTAAATGGTCATATATTATTCCTAAGGTTTTTTTTGGTCGAATTATACTTATCCAATAGAATTAGGACATGTGTTAGGGTAATAATAATATCATTTTTACCCTTAGTTACCCTATTTACTTTTAACAGTGGTAAAAAAAGTAAAAAGTTACTATTCACCAAAAATTATTTTCATCTCATTGAACCACATTTTAATTACTGACATCAACCGTGTCTCTCATATTTTTGAAATTCCACTCATAGAAGCGGTAAAATTATGTTTTATGTAAATTTGCAAATTCTCCTAGGAGGTGGGTAAAAGACGGTCAAAAGTTCAATAAAATTTTTATATATCTAAAATTATTATAAAATTATTACAATGAATTACATTGAACTTATATAGGTATTATGTATCATTTTTTACCTAAAATAAATTTAAATAAAATAAATAATTATTTAAATAAAAAGTCGGTTTTTAAATAGTAACCCAGTGTTTTCACTATTCATCAAAAATTGAAAGTTTTCAGAAAAATACCAAAATTTCACCCTAGGCTAATTTCGATATTCCGAATCCAAAAATGAAGTCCATTTTAAAAAATAAAATTTCAAAAATTTCAAAAAGTGGGTATTACTATTCATAACGGTTAGTTTTAATAATATTTTAATAGCATATCGTTGCTTAGTGAATCTCGGTATTGCGTACGATGCAAGCTATCGAGGAAGGATGCAATTGCGTGTAAAGAAAGCCAATTTAGTGTTGTATGTAGTGAAATATTTCTTTGATGATTTATAAAAACAAAATATTTCTCATAAAAGTCTCGGGTGTTACATTCTACCCCCCTTAAAATAAAGTTTGCCCTTGAAATTCGTCACTTGTAACAAATAGATGAGGATACCTCTCCCTCATCATATCCTCAAGCTCCCATGTAGCTTCTTCTAATTGGTGGTTCCTCCATAAAAATTTCACCAAGCGAGTGGTCTTGTTCCATAGGACTTTTTCACTACGATCGAGAATCTCTATCGTTTGTTCTTCATAAGAAAGATCTTGATCCAGCGGTACAACTTCTGCGATGAGTACATGTGAAGGATCAGGTATGTACTTTCTCAGGAGAGATACATTGAACACATCATGAAATTGAGAGAGATTTAGTGGAATCACCAATCGGTAAGAAACCTTCCCAACATGAACCAGTATTTCTAAAGGACTGATATATCAAGGGCTCACCTTTCCCTTCTTTCCAAATCTCATGACCCTCTTCCAGGGAGATATTCGTAAGAACACTTTATCACCCACTTCAAACTCTAGGTATTTTCTTCGATTGTCGACATAACTTTTTTGTCGACTCTGAGCTGCTCTTATGTGTTTTTGAATAGATCTGACCTTTTCTGCCATCTCATCAACAAGATTAGGTTCTAATAGCTTTCTTTCCCCAACTTCATCCCAGTAAGTTGGAGTCCTGCATTTCTTTCCATAGAGAGCTTCATAATGAGCCATCTGAATACTGGAGTGAAAGATATTATTATATGAAAATTCCACCAAAGGTAGTTATTGATCCCAACCACATTTGAAATCCATAGAGCAAGCTCTTAACATATCTTCCAGAGTTTGAATTGTTCTCTCAGACTGACCGTCTGTCTGAGGATGATAAGCAGTGCTGAAACTCAACTCTCTATCCAGAGTATGCTGAAGACTTCGCCAGAATTTAGAGGTAAATCTAGGATCCTGATCAGATATAATAGAAAGTGGTACTCCATGCAATCTTACCACTTCCTTCACATATATCCTGGCAAGCTGATCCAGAGTGAAATCCTTTCTAATAGCAATGAAGTGTGCCGACTTTGTAAGATGATCGACTATGACTCAGATAGAATTATTGCCTTTGGATGTTTTAGGAAGTTCGATGACAAAGTCCATAGTGATGTTTTCCCATTTCCATTCAGGTATGGGTAATGGTTGTAACATCCCCTTAGACTTCTGTCTCTCAGCTTTAACTTGCTGACAAACCAAGCATTGAGAGACATATTCAGCAACATCTCTCTTCATTCCATCCCACCAGAAGTACTCTTTCAGGTCCCTATAAATCTTCATGCTTCTTAGATGAATAGAGAATGAAGCACTATGAGCCTCATCCAGCAGCTCCTTCTTTAATTCTGGGATGGGAGGAACAAAAGCCCGATTCCTGAACTTTATTATCCCATCACAATCAATGTTGAATTCATGAATATTTCTCACCTTCTTTTGTAAGTCTAAATATTCTTTCTGTGCCTCTTTAATCTTCACATGTATGGATGGTTGAACATTCATTTGAGAAAGATATGATTTTTCCCCTTCCATTATAATTCCAAGATATATCCTTTGTAAATCTATAAATATTGGATCTTTTGTGATTCTCATCATGGATAAGGTAGCATGGTTTTGTCGACTTAATGCATCTGCCACCTTGTTTATTTTCCCAGGGTGGTAATGAATTGAGCAGTCGTAATCCTTAATCAGCTCCAACCATCTTCTTTGGCGCATATTCAACTCCATTTGTGTGAAGATATACTTTAAACTTTTATGATCAGTATAAATATCACACCTTTCTCCATAAATATAATGCCTCCAAATCTTTAATGAAAAGATTACCGCAGCTAACTCCAAATCATGAGTTGGGTATTTTGCTCATGGATTTTCAACTCTTGTGAGGCATAAGATATCACCATATCATTCTTCATAAGAACACACCCCAACCCCTTCTTGGATGCATCACTATAGATCACAAACCTTTCTCCACTACAAGGAAGTGTGAGTACAGGTGCGCTGGATAACCTTCTTTTCAACTCCTTGAAATTCTCTTCACATTCCTCTGTCCAAACAAACTTAACTCCTTTCCAAGTCAACCTGGTGAGTGGATTAGATTATCGTGAAAAATCTTTCACAAAACATTGATAATATCCAGCCAAACCAAGAAAACTTCGGATCTCGGTTACTGTTTTTGGTCTTGACCATTTTTCGATAACCTATGTTTTTGCTGGATCCACAGATATCTCCTCTTTTGAGATTATGTGACCCAAAAATGAAACTTTTTGAAGAAAAAAGTAACACTTGGTAAATTTGGCATAAAGCTTATCCTTTCTTAGGGTCTTTAATATAATTCCCAAGTGATCTTAATGTTCTTCCTTGCTCTTTGAATATACAAGAATATCGTCTATAAAGACTACCACAAACTGATCAAGATAGTCTCTAAAGACTCTATTCATCAGATCCATGAAGATAGCAGGGGAATTTATAAGACCAAATGGCATCACTATAAATTCATAGTGTCCATACCTTGTACGGAAATACGTCTATGGTATATCCTCCATTTTGACCCTTAATTGATGATACCCTAAACGAAGATCAATCTTGGAAAAGTATTTAGCTCCACTTAGTTGGTCAAATAAGTCATCAATGTGTAGGAGAGGATATTTGTTCTTGATAGTGATCTTGTTAGGTTCTCGATAATCAATGCAGAGTCTCATTGATCCATCTTTTTTCTTAACAAATAGAACAGGTGCTCCCCAAGGTGATGCACTAGGGTGTATGAATACCTTATCAAGATTCTCTTGGAGTTTCTTCTTCAATTCCTACAACTCAATTGGGGCCATTCTATAAGGTCTCTTGAAATAGGCAAAGCACCTGGTACGATTTCTATTGAAAACTCAACTTCACGATTTGGTGGAAGACCCGAAGATTCCTCCGGAAAGACATCATCAAACTCCCGTACAATGGGAATATTCTTAATCGTGAGTTTCTCACCAACCATTTCCGATAAATAACCTTCATTTAGTGGAATCAAGACACATAAGATGGAAGAAATTTCCACTGGAAGGATATGTTCATCCTTGCATCGACAGATGATCATAGATTGATCTGGAATATGAAATGTGACTTCCCTTCTTTGGAAATTGATATGAGCTCTATATAGAGAAAGATAATACATGCCAAGAATCACATAAAATTCCACTATAGGAAGGATCACAAGATTTGCAGGAAGAACATTCCAACAAACTTCAATTGGAGAATAATTATAAACTTTTGATGCGACCGTTGTGCCATCAGGAGTTGTCACAGCCAACTCAACATCTAATTGTTGAGGTAATACAGTGATACCCTTAGAAAATTCTTCAGAAATAAAGGAGTGGGTGGATCCAGAATCAAATAAAAAATTTTCTATTTTAGAGTGGATGGTAAGTGTACCTTTTACCACATCATTATTGTACTCCACATCACTGATAGAAATTGCATGTGACTTTCCTTTGTCTTTAGCCTTAAGAGTTTGTTGACGTCAACCATCATCATCAACCCTTGGATTTGGGTATTGATTGGAATAATTCCCCATCTCCTTTCACTTGAAACATTGAAGTGTAGTAGGTTAATTATGTGTGTCCCTTCCTTTGTTTGCATCATTAGACATCTTCTTCCCATCATTACGGCATTCAAATGCCCGATGACCTTCCTTTACTCATTTGAAACATTTACTTTCCCCTTTAATAAAACTCCCTCCATGTTTCTTTCCACACTTTGAGCATAAAGGAAAGCTCATCTTCTCTTCAGTGTTCTCTTTAGATTTTCCTTTGAATTCAATTTTCCTCTTCTTATCAAACCCATATGACTGATGGGTTACTCTAATCTCCATCTCAACTTTGAGAGCACATCAAACGATTTCCTTGTAGCTGTTGAATTCCCTTATGGATAATGCCCTTCGAAGACTTGGTTTTAAGCCACTAAAGAATCGATCGATCTTACTCTTAGGTTGGATAATAATACCAGAAGCATACCTTGCAAGTCTTGTAAAATTTTCTTCATAGGTAGAAACAGATTCATCATCCTTTTTCTTTAGTTCAAGAAACTCATTCTCCATATTTGTTCGGAGAATACGAGGGAAGTACTTTGAAAAATAAGTTCTTGAACTCTTCCCATTACACGGTTCCTTTGGGTTCCATCCATTGACTAAAACGAAGAAGAATAGTGTGAGGAACACTAATTATAATAGGAAAAACACATAATCAAGAATAAAATTTCACACTTAAGGTCTTATCATAGGTTTTTCATGGCCATTTTTAAAACACTAAGATCATGTTCTATGCTTAGACTTATCCTTAGGGTTCTTACTAAGGCTTTCACATCCTAGTTTCCAAAGGTTGACTATAACCTTTCCTCTGATACCAACTATAATAACCCATACTTTACATACATTTTTAGTACTTCAAAATTGAAGTACACTTATTACAACATATAAAAAAACCATGAAAGGACCGTATAGGTATAGTGTCTTTAGAAACTGGGAAACATAAACAACTGGTTCATAAAGTGTCTACATTGTCTCCCATTTATTTCATCATATCTATAGTCCCTTTTCGCATATCTTACTTAATAAACTATTTCCTGACCTGGGGAAAGAAAACATACAAAAGGGTGAGCTCAAATTCTCATTAAGGTTAAAAAAAAGAAATATCAATCACATCATATTCATAAGAACATAACATTTTGGAAATCTTACCCTTCAAAAGAGATCGAAATTTCATAACATGGGATAAATCATGGCAGTGAAATTTAATCACAATAATCATAAATTAAAACATGAATCTTTGTGGCATACACACATAATCATAGAGAATCATTTCTTATTAGTCAAGACTCATTTCCAAGACTATCTTAGTGGACAAAGTCCATTTCTGAACCGAGTTCATTCCTCATTTGAGTCCTATTTCACTGAACCGGTTTAACCTGCCGTTCCAGCCATGTCTATCTCATGAGATATAAAATATTTACCTAATGCATTGGAGGGATATATAGGTCCCACCCATGTCATAATTATACCATTATTATGTGTGCCACAAAATCATAAACCATACATCATAGCATAACCCATGTAATAAAAATGGGATTCTTAAACATCGTGACATCATAAAACTATTCATATAAGATAAAGGAATTCATAAAAATAATTCCATCACAACATAATAAAATCAATGTAATAATAGGGATAGAAATAGAACTCCTTATTATCTTATATGGAAAATAATTTTGATAAAACACTTGAACTCCATTCTTGAGGAAAATATCCTTTCTACTTCAAAAACACTTTTCCTTTCTTAACATGTCATACAATTCTAAACTAAAAGAAGTTAATTAAAAATAAACTTGAAAACTTTTAAAGGAAGCTTCTTAGAATAATGTTTTAAAAATCCATTCATGCCGTATAAGTTAAAAAAAACATTCTTCTCATACTTTTTTCGGAAAAGTCAAAAATTACCTCGTACGAAAAACAACAAAAGATTCCTTTCATATCTTTTACTAAAAACTCACCGAAGGGTAAAATTGGATTTAAACAATTGTAGGTGGGTGGAAATAACATTACATATTGAGGAAACATGGATGTGAATGATAAAATACACCCCATAAAATATCAAATTATAAACAATCTCGGATAAAAATGAGATTGTGATATTTTCTATTACCTTAGGTCCGATTTGCTTCGTAAGTGTCCGAAACTCCTGTATAATGATTTAAATAAGGTCGTTGACTTATTCCAGAATCATACTCATTGTTATGATATCATATATGGTCATATTATTATCTTATTATTAGTAATATTTCATTACTACTTGTTATTTGGGTGTTTATTACTTTTTGTTCTTATGTGTGTTTTGTCGAATAAATTCTTATTCTTCACTTTAGGTTATAGATACATCATTTCCAGAATGGTATTAGTGTAATATATATCATATTCCTTCATTAAATTCATTTATATAATCATTATGCAATGAAGATCATTTATAACGAGTCGCATCACATTGTGGAGACGGTATTCCGTACGTACGCACGAGCGATGATATCGTTCCCATGATCATGGAATTGTATTGGAGCGTATGTATACTATTTCAGAATCAATATCAATTTAAAATAATCATATATATTCATTCTTTACACCATTATACCCATCCAAGTAAGGTGGTGGCGGAAAATAGATTACACCATGGCGTAGAGACGGTATTCCGTACGTACGCATGCACGGTGATTTCATTTTCCGTAGGATGGATAGATGGTGAAATAGGGTTGTTTCAAACTTATAATTACATATCAGTATATTAGTGGTACTTATGTTATTAATTCATAATGAAATAACTAAAGAAGAAGAAGTGGAAGAAGAAATAAAGTTGAAAGAATCAGTAACGGACATTACCTCTTCTTTGAAGCGCCTCTTTGAGACCTCCTTTTAGGGCACTAAAATTGGTCTTTGAAGAAGACCAAGAACTCTAGGATGTTTCTATGGAAGTGGAGAGGAGATATTGGCTGGGGTTGGCCGAGCATGAAGGCTCAAAGTGGTGTGAGGAAGAGAGGGAGGAGGTTCCCTTTTATAAGGGAGGAGAGGGGCACCTTTGGAAAAACAAAAAATATTATTTTATTATAAAGCAATATTCTGTTTTAAATAGCTCCAAATTGATTTATTTAGAAGATAAGGTCGGTATGGGTTGAAATCCTCTCATCCAGTAGAATTTGGACAAGTTTAGTTTAATATTTTAACCTTATCATTTAGATTTAACTTTAAGTTAGATAATTTTACTTTTTTTGTGTTCTTACACTATAAGGTTAATAAACTTACCATAACAAGAAAAACGAACCCCAAGTTGTTTATTATTAATAAATATAACCTTATCTATGTCTTTGGATGAACCTTAGTTTTTTAGGAATAAAATATCAATTAATAATATAATATCTGTTTTAAAAACTATTTTATGTCAATTTTGACACTATTTGGTAATTGATTTTTGTGAAAATCATAACAGAATGATTAGTTAGAGAAAAGTTAATTAAATCAATAATAACATGTCATATTAACTTAGAAAAGTATTTTAATTCATAAAAAGTCTCAAATTACATTTATCTGGGTATTTATAACATCAATTATGTCAATATTTCATTAATAAGATAATTACTACATCATCATTGTGTCATAAATAAATTAAATTATTTAAAGTCTAAAAATTATAACTAAAATATCATTATATAGGAAATCTTTTTAGATTTCTAATGTATATTTTTAGTCGAATTTATCTTATGTATCACCCTTTATTTAAAAATATTTAATTATTAAACTTCGATTTTAACTATTTTGACCCTACTTTAAATAAATTAATAATAAATGTCCTAATCTAATCCATGTGGGCCTAAATTGTCATATATTATTCCTAAGGTTTTTTAGTCGAATTATACTTATCCAACAGAATTAGGACAAGTGTTAGGGTAATAATGATATCATTTTTACCCTTAGTTACCCTATTTACTTTTAACCATGGTAAAAAAGTAAAAAGTTACTATTAACCAAAAATTATTTTCATCTCATTGAACCACATTTTACTTATTGACATCAACCGTGTCTCTTGTATTTTTGAAATTCCACTCATATAAGCGGTAAAATTAAGTTTTATGTAAATTTGCAAATTCTCTTAGGAGGTGGGTAAAAGACAGTCAAAAGTTCAATAAAATTTTTATATATCTAAAATTATTATAAAATTACTCCAATGAATTACATTGAACTTATATAGGTATTATGTATAAATTTTGACGTAAAATAAATTTAAATAAAATAAATAATTGTTTAAATAAAAAGTCGGTTTTTAAATAGTAACCTAGTGTTTTAACTATTCATCAAAAATTGAATGTTTTCAGAAAAATACCAAAATTTCACCCTAGGATAATTTAGATATTCCGAATCTAAAAATGAAGTCCATTTTGAGAAATAAAATTTAAAAAATATCAAAAAGTGGGTATTACTATTCATAACGGCTAGTTTTAATAATATTTTAATAGCATATCGTTGCTTAGTGAAACTCGGTATTGCGTACGACACAAGCTGTCGAGGAAGGTGGCAATTTCGTGTAAAGAAAGCCAAGATAGTGTTGTGTGTAGTGAAAAATTACTTTGATGATTTATAAAAACAAAATATTTCTCATAAAAGTCTCGGGTGTTACAAATACCACCCGATTGTCTGTCCAAACCCAGTTTCACACACCATTTGATCCATTGGAACCCCACATGTGAGCTATTGATTCCACTCGAGCCTTTGGTCTTGATTTCTATTCTAAACCGAGTTATAGGGGTTTGAGAGTTATTGCTTGTTTTGTAGATCTACAATGTTTTAGACCGAATTAGAAGCTGATACCAGAGGAGGATCATCGTATTAGTTCGAGTTAGGTGGTGCATACCCTGTTTTGTGTTTTTTGGACATATGGGTGGTGCGACCATTGGCGTGACTTCAATTATTTTATAGTGGGTCCAGTTTTATCTGCTACTGCATATTGAATTAATTGTTGGACCCATGGGATGCCGTTGGGCATACCCTATTGCATAAATTATTTGAGCAAGGCTGGGTGAGAGGCCAACACTCATTGGGACATTTTGGTCCGGGGTGCCAAAATGGTTATAATTGGTCTTCTTTATTTTTAAACTGTTATGTTTTATTTGTTAAATCATTATTACGATTGTTAGAGGCATTCAAGACCTCAGTGCTGTTGTGCGATAGTCGTTGGGCTAGTGCAATTCAACTTTTAAGATTATTTTTCCTCTTTATGTGATTTTTTTAAATGTGATAAATATGAAATTTATGAATTACATATGTTGGAACCTATGGGTTTTATTGGGAATGACCCAACTATTCTTGAGTTATGTTGATCACAGTTTGGGATTGGTCCAGATTACGTGAGTGGTTTGACTACAGGATTGGGTATCATAGACATCGGATTGAGGTAGTGTGACTCTCAGGTTGGGCATGGCCTAGGTTATTTGGATTTCAATACCATCATAATTGATTGACATGGTCATAGGGACACAAGTTTTCCGATATATTCTGGATTGGGTCCTTTATTTGGTGATTACCGCTCACCTGGGACTTGAGTCGTGTGCACATAGATTGACTCGATAATGAGGTGGTTTTGACCACTCATGTGGGTAGAGGCCCCCGATATTTGCGGTTTAGGTACTATTGGTTTGGGGGTGCTTTCCATAGGAATCCATGTGGAAGGTGAGGAGCCTTCGGTTGGTAGTGATGCTGCTACCGAGTTATGAGATTGAGGGTAGATATCACTATTTAGTCCAATTATTTATTTGAGGACATGCATCATTGTTCCTCTGATTATTAATTGAGGATAGGAATCATTGTTCCTCTGGTTGTTCTTCCATGGGAAGACGTAAGATTTTGAGCATGGGTTACTATTGTTTGGGCATTCCATCAGGACGTCGGTACTTGAAACAAAAGCTGCCAGGAGTCACGTTGTGCCAGGTTATATGACTAAGATTCTGTTATTGGCTAAAGAAGGTGACACTCCACAGTGGCTTCTGAGCACCAGTGGAAGTTGTGTTTACATTGTGCATCGTACTATTTAGTTTTCTTATAGATGTATGCCTACTTGAACAATTATACAAGGTCACACCATTGGGTGGTATCCTACTGAGATTCATCTCACAGCCTGCACGGGCCCTTCGAGAGGTGTGTAGATTTTATTGATTTACATACAAGAAAGAGATCATATTTAGGAGGTGGATCATATTAACAGTTTTCTGGATATTTGGTATGGACCCTGAGGTCATTTCTAGATGGAGTTTACTTTGTTTTTATATCTTTCTTGTATCATCTTTCTTAAATTATTTATTGTAGCTACTGTTGGTTATCCATTAACACCCTCTTTATACATTGACTTGCTATGGATGCATGACTCGTATTTTCTAGTAGTTGTTACAAGTGGTTTCAACATGTTTTTTTGTCTACATTCAGATGAACGTTTTTCTATATTTCTTCCATTGGTTTATCTTATATTAATTGTGATTCCACTATATGGGTCTTGTTTGAGTCTGCAGAGTCTTTTATTTTATATTATACTCAGACCAGTAACTTATTTTCCTCCGAGAGGTTATAGCCTCCGCACTATACCTATTTACACCCTCACTTCTAGTGGGTAGCCTTTGAAATTCTTGGAGGTGCGCCTAAGGTTAGTAACACATGACCCATTTAGCACTTTTGGGTCTAATACGTTACAAATCATTCTTTGAACAATATGTAGATCATTCCAGCCTCTATTTTATTGTATCTTAATTGCATCGATAAGACCCAAAGAAAAATCCAACTAGTGGTGATCCACATATTCTACCATAATCTTGAATCATCTCAGATGATACTTTACGTGCTATCATGGTGATACAAATAATATTACTTCACTACCTTTTATCCCTAAGAAATCCTTTAAAATATTGATTAATATTCTCTGATTGTTGAGAGGAGGAAGAAGGTGAAAGTTCTCATTTATTTAGATAGTTTTTGAGAATTTTCTCTCTAATATTGAGGGAATCTCTATAGGGGATGTGTTATATGAAACAAAATCAAACACTATGGAATGATATAACGATATATTTATAGATATTGGTTAGAGAATAATTAATTTCATATAGTTGCTATATTATTTTATTAATCTTTAGAAAAACCCTATGCAAATAATATTTTTTTATTAATTATATTAAAAGAACTAAACTCAGTGATAAAATAAATTCCATTTCTTTAAATAAAAAAATTAATATTTATTTAAATGATATTTAGTATATCATTATAACCAGACCCAACAGCTTGGTCTGCACTTTCTCTAAATTTACTAAACCTCAAATAATAAATACCATTTATTAAAAAAAATATTTATAATATTCATAGTCTTGTGAATAAATATTTACTTTAATATTCAACTATACTATAAATATGATGAGGGAATATTTTCGATCAATAAACCATGATGAAATATTATTTCCGGACCTAGAGAATAATATCTATATAAATAATTAAATTAAAACTAAATTTAATTGAGATCAATAGAAATACTATGTGTGTGACCCTCTAGGATTATTACTAAGTGGAATTTAGTGGGTTCCACTAAATTCTAATATCAACATGTAGTAACATATAAAGTCACCCAAGAGGAATAAGTAAATGCATAACTTTGAAAAACTCATACGAAAACTCACAGATTTATAACCCATTTTTATTAACATATCATCATGAAATGTTTTACACTCATGTCATTAAACCATATAATTTATAATATTTATCTGAATTCCTTAAATGAACATGTCCTTACACCAAGACTATATAATTTATTTTTATTGTTTCATTACAATCAAATGGATGAGATACAAGCTTCCATAAATATGGAATAAGAAAATCCTACCTTGATTAATGAATTAATAATATATCACTCATGACACATCTAATATACCCTACTTCCCATGTAAATATGAAATAACAGTTTTGGTGAGTACATTAATTTCCATGAGTCATGTAACGTATTAGTAATAATCTTAAATTCTATGTATCATTGAACGTTTTTATATATATAAATATCCAATGAATTTTAAACATGTAGAATTCCTAAAAGAAGGTATTCCCTCATAATCACTTGTCTGGTAGATTACCAAGTGTCAATTTCATGACACTACAAAATATTTCACGTTTTCCAATAGGGTTATATCTGTAGGTAAAAGTGTATTTTATGTTGTTAAAACATTTTACAAACATATTTTCCATTATCAGTAAACTGTTGGTAAAAAATCTATCACTATATGATTTCACTACAGAGAAAATAGTTCTATTTCAATTATAATAATACCAACAAATAATACATTTGTATCTCTTTAAGTAATACCAACAACCATATCTATTTCTCATATATTTTTTAAATTAAAAAAATTATTTTTTTTCAATTAAAATATCCATTAAATTATATAAAAAATATAATTATATATAATATGACTAATATAATTACTAATAATTAGAAAATTAGTTTTAATGAAACTGTTAGAAGGAAGAAATTTTATAAATAATCATATTAGAGTACGGATAAAAGAATTCTCTCAATTCAAACAGATCACCTTCAATCAAAATGACATCATATTAGAGCACACAGACTATAGCTACAACCACAGAACATTCAAACCATATCACCTTGAATCCTCCTTTCCATCTAAATGTACTTGGGAATAATCATCACCCTATTCTAATAGATGGTTCACAAGATGGTGTCCTTGAACAGTCCCAAAAGTAACACCTCTGCTGCCTCCTGAAGCACCATCACTATAGATCTTGAGAACCTTAGATCAATCTTGAATTCCTGGATGATTTCATAGACGGGTTGCTAAAATGGAATCCTTCTTTTATGGTGTGTATGGAAAGGGAAATTATCATAGATACCAACATAGCTCCTTCTTGAATAAGGGATGCACATAAATGGGTGTCATCATGCCTATTGGGTGTATGGTCTCCACTTAATCAGTCAATTTAGCTACGATCCTTGTCAATGTTGTGTAAACCTGTAATATGACAAAATATCTATCAAACAACCACATTAATTATATTAAATAAAAATGAAAAACATGATACAATTTAGAAGATCCCACCATGACCTTGATTTAAATAATTAAATAAAATAAGTCATAACACTTCTTACACGTGTGGTCCCACACATCTTGAATAGATGCCCTATATGTTCAATAATAGTATTGAATAAAAAACAGTGAACCCCAAACTAAGAGTTCACATACAATAGAAAAAATCATAGGAATAAAGCATTTATCTTAAAATTTTTATGTCATACCTATTAAATGGGTTAGTTGTGTTTAATGAGTCCTTCAAGACACCTTATCAAATTTTTATATTCTTACTGTAGCACTAAATTGTAATCAGTATTCCACTTTTATTCAATGACATGAAAAGAATAAAATGATACAACATAAAAGACCCTACTTGTTTAAGAATGATGAGTCTAACTGCTACCACTTTACTCCATAATTCTCTAAGGGATGATCACGCAGCCTCCTTGCCGCATGTGTTACTGCTCAAATAGTAGTATAACCACATAGTAGAATTGCTAAATCTACAATGTAAAATTTTCTCACCTAATAGAAGAAAATTATTAAGGATCAATTCCTCTAGCAATCTAAATTCCAAGTATACATTTGATAAGTATATGAAAATCCTTCATCCACATTAATTTATCATCATAAAGACTTTCAAATAAAATAATATGCTCAACATTCAACCACCTTATTTTTTCTGATTATTTTTACAATGAATTTATAAAAAAACATTGTAATTCATGCAAAAGTTTAATAATAATAAAAAGACAACATCATCTTTTATATTTTTTACAAGCTTCTCATTATAAAAAATATGATAAAGAACATATGAAAAAAGTAAAGAATGAAATAAGTTAGTGGATCATCTGTATTACTTATCATCATTCTTTTCTCTAATTATTCCATTAATTGTCTTTATAGGTCCACCATTTTCTTTATATATTTACCTTACTTATCTTTATAACACACCCCTTTTTTCAATATTGTAATCATCCCAAAGACGAGTCACATTACCTTGAACTAGTATTGGATTATCTAACTTTTCAATTTTCCTTATAATTTCATAGTGCCAATCATTAATACTAGACTATAATTGATTCATTAAAACATCATTTCAGAAGAACGACATGGATTCATCAAAGGAAGGGCTACCTATGGATCCATTAGAATGACTAAAGTGATGATAAGTGATATCAATAATAAATAAATTGGGGCCAATGTGGTTTTTAAAGAGGATATGGATAAATTTTATAATATAATGTTTTCTAACTTCATTCATAAAACCCTAAGGGGATACAACTTCATAGACTAGGTCAGTGATTTTTTTATGTTTCTCTTCCTCATGGTTCACCATATTTTATATGGGATGCATAAATGGATTTATCATACTTGGGTGAGGGTTTCAACAATGATATCCTTTATCTCATAGTTTGTTTTTTTTCTCAAGAGGTCCTCAGTAACAACATCAAGCATAACATTGATAAAAGGAAGATTGAGAAATAAAGAGGTGGGAAATGATTCTCTAGGGTATCACTATTTTTTTCAATAATAACACGTCCTTCATAAAAAACAGAAAATATACATTCAAGGTTTCAAAAGGTTCATGAAATAATAATGTAAATTAAGTGAGAAAATACTAAACTTGGGGAAAATAAGTGTGTATATATTCTAGAAGTTAACTCCCATAAATTTCAATAAACTAGAGATCTGGCTGGGAATTACAAGATGATCATTCCCTTTGGAGTAGATAGGAGCTTCCCTATCTTTAGAGAGGGTTCAAATTCACCATTTTGAAGGGATATTGAATAAAATTACCTCTTGGATAATCAAATAGAAAAATAAGTTCTTCACTTTTAGTGGTATAATTACATTTTAAAATTTATAATATCTTCATACCCATGCATGTTCTCTCAATTATCAAAGTTCCTAAATTTGCAGCGTGGAAAATTGAAACCATAGTTGAATGGTTTGATTTGGGAATCTCACAAGGAATGGAAATACCAATAAGAAATCTAGGATTGTATGGATAGGAATATTAAAGAGGGAGGTATTAATATTAAAAATGTGGAAGATCCTATGAATGAAATGCATGAAAATTTATCATGGGAAGCGATAAAAGGGAAAATTCCCCAAGGAATTATTTTCATGGAAAAATATTGCTGGCATAAAATCACTCATCTAGATGTGAATGGAAGCCCTATAATGAACAACATTCAATAATCTCTTTTGAATCTTCATGAGTTGTTCAGATGGATTGTGGGGATAGAAAAAAACAACTTGTGGTCTGACTATTAGTCCAGTCTCCTTCATTTTCTAGCATTCCCAGTCCTAGAAATCACCCTATGAAATTCTTGAAACTATTAGATCTTTGTGAAAGTAGTATTTGACAATAAACAGAAGGTTTTGAGGGATAGTATCTAGTTTATAGAGGAACTCAATTTTTATAGGTTCACAGATTCTACTTCTGGATTCCTCAAGGTGTCGGAAATTCGGAGGATCACATGTTTCCAATAAGAGACCATAGTTCAGGACGAAAATTTATGGGATATTTCGATTCCACCCAAATTCTTCTTCTTCATTTAGTTAATTCACATATATTCCCTTCCCATAGATGAATAAGTATAAAGTGATGTCATTTAGTTAGCTTCCAAATGAACATGTTGCAGCGAGAACAATGTCAAGAGCATTAAACATTTATTAATGGAGGAGATAAGGCACACTTCATTTGGATAATTTATGGAAAAATGATTGGCATAGAGGTTCGGGATCTGTCCATAGAATATTTTATTTCTACATGGTTTTAGGGCTCAAGAAACTCAAAAACAGAGATAAAAAAACACCATATGATGATAGTTTTTGTATGTTAGGTCATCTGGGAGGACCACAATGAATATAGATGAAATGGTAATAAAATTTTGTCAAATCATATTAAGGTGAAAGACCAATCACTCACAGTAGATCTTAACTCCTTGTTAAAGTAGATGGATGACTCCATACTCTCTAGAACCTTACTCTATATCTGATTAGAGGAAATTGTATCAGATATACTATTGGATGGTGGGTGAGCTGATGTGATCCCACCACGAGGTTTATATTTAATTTGGATGGTTCATGTTTTTAGTGCACCATGATTGGTGGATAAATCACCCATGAATTAGAAGTGATCAGTGTTGTAGACACCGAAAATTCAGTAATTAATGAAGGAAGTGTCGAAATGACAAAGCAAAGTCATATTCGTACTCAGAGTCTCGGTCCAGAGGTCTCGGAATTATTGCACGGAAAAACGGGAAATGAGTGCGAAAAAATTGTGCCGCACGGAAGGGGTCCGAGATTCATGAAGGGTCCCCGGCGCAGGCGCGCAATAATTGCACGCCTGCACCCGCGCGGTTCACATTCTGCACCACCATCCCTGGCACACATATTTTTCACACCAACCTACATTCCGCACCACTGGATTCCTATAAAGATAAGGAGACCCCTTCCATTTCAGGGTTGTGGAATTCGAACCAGCTCTCATGCGTGAAATCAGACTTCCTCGCGCGCAAGATGGCCTTCAGGTACTGATCCTTTTCATGCCACCTCGCCCCGGGCTCCGCCTCTGCGCACAATCCCACTGGCTTAAACAGAATTCCAAACCCTTTAGGGTTCTTCCCTTGAGTGCAATTCCTCCCGTTGCGCACAAGACGGTCCAATTGTGTGCAATCCCTTTCATTGGGTGTGGCTTTGCCTTCGGGTTTGGACTTTGCCACTCGTGCACAATTCATATCCCTTGTGTGTGATCCTACTAGTCACGCACAAGCCCTCTGCCCCAATTACGTGCCATCCCGGTGTTTTGCGCACCAACCATTTCTTTGCGCGCAACCCCTAGGACCCCTCACTTTGGTGCTACCCGGGTGCCTCCCTGCGTAGGCACCGGATGTCCTCCTTCCAGATGCCCCGTGCACACATACCAGGCATACACACCATGCATTGTTTTCCCGTACGACCTTCCAGGCTCGTACGAAGTAATCTCAAGGTCCCTTGGGAGATTTTTCCCATTGCGTTATTTGCCTCATGCTTTTTCGCATAGGCACGCTAACAGCTTTTGCTTCTTCGCATAGCCATGCTAACATGGACCCCTCGATGGTTCACTCCGTGACACCCCCTCAGAACGGAATTGCCGATACCTTCCCTCCCACAAGGAGTAGAGGGTACCGATCCTGTAAGTACTTGGGGTGCAGAGTAAACCCACCTTGTCTGAGCTTCAAGACGTTAAACTTCCAAGCACCTTGTCCTAAACAAATGATGTTAAACTGTGATCCAGTCCCGTGCCTCGCACGCATGGTCCCCCCAGCTCAAACATTCTTTACGCCACTCGTCTCCATGGGGATGGGATCACCCCCCACATGGGATGATATCCTTCCTCTCTGAGTGGCGTTTGTCCGTAGGGAAGGGAAATCTACTTGGTGTAAGACCCTAGCCCCTCTTGTGGAAGGTAGCACCCATGCACCTCCGTACATCCCCACCGCCAGGGCTAGCGGGGAGCATGATGGGAAGTGGGAGTCCTCCTTTCTTCAGTCCTAAAATACCTCTCCCTCTGCAGTTTGTCGCCTTCGGTCCTCCATCCTCGAGTAAGTCCCAGCACCATGGGCCTCCCAATGCGTAAGCCCCTCTTCGCTTCCCACGGACGCACACTTCACGACGTGATCGTCATGTATCTACCGCCTCTTGTTTCTCACACCGAGCATGAATCACATGGACATAGAGTAAGCATTGACTATGACACAAAACCTTATCCAACATGACCTTAAACTATATGCATCATCCAACATGACGTTAAATTGTACACCCTAACTACGTGGACTTTGATTCCGCGCCACGAGGATACGTAGGAAGCCTCCACGATGTTCAAGCCCACCACTCGGTCATTCTGACCTCTTCGCATCGGTTCACCAACCATTGTGGGCCACCTCAGGGTGTAAGACCCATCTATCCACCATTGTGGGCTGCCTCAGAGCGTAAGCCCCATATATCCACCATTTTTGGCCACCTCAGAGCGTAAACCCATCGATCCACCATTGTGGGCCGCCTCAGAGCGTAAGCCCCATCCATCCACCATTGTGGGCCGCCTAAAAGTGTAAGCCCCATCTATCCAGCATGGGCCATCTCAGAGCATAAGCCCCATCCATCTGGACCCCTGGTCCCTCTTCATCGCCCCCATATCCTTAGGTCATCTCAGAACATAATCCCCAAGTGCCCCGTCCCGCATGACATTAAAATGTATTTCATCTAACTACGCAGACTTTGATTCCCCGCCATGGGGATACGTAGGAATCCTCCATGAGGTCCAAGCCCAACACCCATGTCTCATCCTAACCTCTCCCTCGAGCCCACACGCCTCAGGATGCTCATGCCCTAACCCACAGGTTTTTTCCCCTCTGTGACCCATCCATGCATTCATTCTCATGGGTCTCCCTTTTAGGTGTCCCACCATATCATCCCGAACTACGAGGAATTTGATCCATGTCAAGGAATGGTACGTAGGAAGCCTCCATGAGGTTCAATCCCCTTCAATTCATCACCCATCCTGATTCTTACCCGGGCCTCCACATCCCGGTGGGATCACGCCACCTCATTCCACTCCACAACATTCGGAAAGCCACCCATGTGTCGTCCAAAACATTGGTGTTCCCTCTAGGGGGTTCTTTAATATGATCCTCTCTTAGTGTTGCGATCAGTCCGATCCATCTCCGCTGGACGTTAAACTCACGACATACCATATGTTAAACATGAGAAGCTGGGGAAAACCTCAGGTACATGCTTATGGCATACAATTCCCCGCGTTCGATGTGGGATGCCTCGGGCTTTCACGCCTTCAAGAAGCCCTATAATAAGTGAAATAAGACAGACATGCCAATTCCCTAGTGTCAAGACATTCCAACGATGCCTCAGCGTGACCGCTCCCCTAACTAAAGGTTGCTGCCCCGACTAGACCCCTTGGAGTGTCTCGACGACAACAACATAATTAACTAGTGTCCACAGAGATATGGCACCGGGAAGAGTTTCATGACCACATCTTATATCTATGAGGGAGAACTGGACTAGGTGAAAAGTTCCGAGGAGGAATCCACAAAAGGAGGAACCGACATCCCATCATCCCGGTTTCGATCAAGGAGTAGATGTTCCTGAATAAGGAGTGAATGTCGCCCGCCTTTGGAAAGCAAAAATGCAGGGAAACAAGCTGTGTATCCTCTGCGTGACGGACGTGCGCGCGTGAATGCCTTGGCGGAAAGAGTCAGTAACAAGTTTCCTAGGACTTAGATGTATTTTATGGATCGAAAAATTCACTAAATTCTGAAGTAAAATCCACACTTTATTTTCATGTCCCTTGTAGTAAACTCAATTTCAATCCCTCTGGGTTGGAAATAGACTCTTCTTTGGTGTCCAAATTTCTTTGCAGTGCCAAAACAAATCCATTGGTTCATTATTTATGAAATTAGTAATTGCACAGGTATGACTAGTTAGGGCATGGTTATTAGTGACCCTTAGAGAATGTGTATCATGGAAGTGGATGACCTAGCTTTAAAATCAAGGTAAGATGACACCTTCATCACCTATACAATCATTATCTCTCTTTCTTCAGACTGTACTAAAATTATGAGAGGAGATTCCCACGAGCCCCATCACAATTTTCCCCACAAGAAGGCTTGGTTTTACTTTATATCATGAACTGCATCATATTTTTTCAAAATAAAAATATTGAATTTCTATTAGTTATTAAATGTTTCACTAGTTTATTCACTATAAAGTTGACTATTCCTTGAAAACTAAGTCGTATGTTAAATCAAGTTGTTGTTTTAAATATGCTTACAATGATATGAAATTTAAGAAGGACCTTAGATAAAGCGACCCATGCCCTTTACACATACTATTACATGATCAAATTGAAAATAAGAGAAACACATCAGAGCATCAAACCAAGATCCAAATCCAGCTCCATAAAACAATTAAGGACACAAAAACCAAAATTCTTATGGTTGAGGAGGAAGATGCATACATGTTATATTATATAAGTTACAAGTCATGGCACTCCCAAGTCATTTGTGTTTCCATCCATTGAATAAAATGAATAGTTCCTGCACACCAAGCCACTGAAATTCCAAAAAAATATGTGGAGAATCAATGCGAAGACAGGAAAACTAACAATGGTTGGTCACAATATACATTAGTACCAGATAAATGATGGAATCTAAATATAAATTTCCACTCTAATACATATCACTGTCTTATTCACATGCACTATCAGTGATGATGATGAATGAATCACATCTGCAGAGATGTGCGAGCTGAAAAAAAATAGTTAAGATGATTAAAAATAGAGAAAACTGTAATAAAAGACATAACATACCTAATCTCACAATGGATTCCATTGCATTAAGTTTTAATGTATTAAAACCCTCAACATCCTGAAAAATAAAATCAACTTCTTTCATGACCAATGAAATTCCCTCCTTGTACTATGAATCTTCCTAGACCGCATCAGTAGTTGCACCAAAAGCAATATGCGACATTCCCAAGACCTCCAATACAGAGTTTTCATTTTGTTCCTGTAGAAGACAAAACAACTTATAACCTTGGTTTTATTCATAGAATCACTAGAAATGATATTGAATTGAAATGGTGTGGAATTGAATGAGTAAAAAATAACTTCACCAGGTGGACATGGTGCCTGAAGACTTAGAGAAAACATTATTTATAGATGAATCAAGCTAAAAATTTTCTAGATTAAATTTCTACACCCCACTACCAATCATGGTCGAGGGGAAGTGATTAAAATGAATAAATATTTTGGAATACCTCATTATCGATCAATTAGTCATGATTGAGAACAAAAACAGGTATGATTTAGTCATGTGGGGAAGCCCGGGGATGGTGGGGGTCGAATAGAAAAGGTCCAAGATGGCATGGGAAGACCAAGTAAGGTCGGGGATGGCGGGAGTTGTCTAGTGGGGACAATAAATTAAGTGCTACGGTCGCTAAAATAGGGAAGAGGGACAAGGTCGATAGGGATAGTGACGTAGGTGGAGCATCATGAATGAGGCACCAGGGGTCGCAGAGGGGATGAGTTGCGACAACGGGGAGTGGTGGAGTACACAAAGGGGATCTTCAAGCATAGTGATGGTCACAGAGGAAGCAGATGGTCATAGGGGAAGCTGGAGGTCATGGAGGTAGAGGCAGCCATGGAGGATGGTGATGCCGTGGAAGCTGGGTGGATGGGGTGGTGATGAATTTGGCTTAGTGATGGGTTGTGATTTTTAAAAAATTAAATTTAATTTAAAAAGAAATAAATACCATTTAGTTTTATAAATTAAAATATACTACAAATATATGTATGAATTGGATAATATTTTATAAAAAATAATAATTCTTTTATACTATAAAATAAAATTTCAACATCTGAATATCAATTGGTAATAAAATAATTAAATTAAATTTATTTCTATTGTTATTATTTATTAAATTTAAATAATTAATTTTTTGAATTCATATTGGTTGAACTTAATTATGTTTATTAAATATAAATATAAAAATTAAATTATCAGCTATATCGATATTACGAAACATATGTGTAAATATGTCAAATATCATGATGATTTAATTGTTTTTATAAAAATATTTAAATTATTATTAAATGAACAACATTAAAAAAAATAAACAATACTAATATTTAGTGAAAATTTAAAATTAAAATCAATGAATGATATATTTTTAATAAGACCTCAATAAATAGATATTGACTTTGCTCATAAAAATTAAAATATATAAAATGTTGGGTTTCTATTAATTGGATATTGATAAAATATTTTTTGGTTATTGAATTTTTTATTTTTAATAAAAATTATTTTTGGTAAATGATTTGTTTGTAATTGTTAATATTACTATCAAATTATTGTGTTGGTAAAATAATTATTGGTATTAAAACGATAAAGCAATAGATTTAACCATTGGTAAAATATTTTTCAGTATTAAATGATCAATGTCAACAAATATATATGTTATAAAAAACAGATGTTGGTACTTAAAATTAATACCAATAAAAGTTAATATCTGTTGGAATTTCCCAATTTTACCAAAAAATATATTATCTATCAATAAATTTACATTGGTATAAATAATTGTTTTGTTGTTTGAGATGAAGCCTCATCCCCTTATGAGTACCAGAGCCAAATTAACTGCATCATATTTTTCCTATTAGATAAAGTCATATAACCATAAGACATATATTCTTTAATAATATCATCATATAATTTTGATTTTCTCATCTTATAGAGGAACTTCTATGACCATTTCAATGCGATAGATACTCTACAAAAATATCACACTACGTTCATGGAGAATAAAAATAAATATGCGACAAGAATTTTTTTAATATTAATATATTTTAATATATATATGTAACATAAAGTATAAATAATTTGGTTCTAGGGAACCAAATTTAACAAATCCCCACTTGGAATAGAGCCTTCTGCTAACAACTTTTAATCCGATATCTCTCACATTATTTTCAATTATTATGATAAGATAGGGATTTAGTTAATGGGTACAACATGATTTTCTCCATAGAACATATTCTTAATAAAACATAACCTCTTTAATAATAATTCATCAAGATATGATATTTATAGAGTATGTGCTTCATCAGCTGACATGGCATTAGTTCCTTCACAAGATCCATGATTATAGTATTATCACTATATAGTATGATATGGTCTTTACTACTAGAAACCACATCAAGATATTTGATGAATTTTTATATCCACACTTCTTATTTGGATTCATCAAGAGTCACAATATACCCATACACTACTGTATAATCAGTGACCATAACGTGGTTTGAGCTCTTCCAAATCACAACAAATCCATTGAGAGTGAATATATATCCTGATTATTATTTAATATGATCCTGATATGTTTGTAAACTATAATAAATATATCCCCTAAAGACTAGTTTTTCATATACTCTTTAAACTAGGAACATATCCTAATTAAACATCAGATATATAAGGATAGTCTTGAATTCCATCTGATGGTGATATATTGGGTTAATATGATATCTTACTACCATACTTAAATCATATAATACATCAAGCCTATAATATAACATGAAATAAACTACTGAACTGATTTATAACATGTATAAAATCCATTCCATCATTTTCCTATACTCATGCATCTGGAGTCTCATTTTATGGTAAAGGTAAATTCCATTTGACATTAGAAACGATCCCCTATTAAAAATCATACATAGTACTTGTGTCTCTAGAATGTCCTATCCTACAAGAATTTGCATAATCCATTTCTATTCCAAATCTTATGTAACATGAAACTGAAATTCATAGAAGTATATCTTTACCCCACTATATCTATTGTATATATGATCCCTCTCATGAAATATGGAGTGTCTTTACACTATTAATTTTTTCTTTGAGGGGTTTTATAGGTAATAACTCTTTGATTCATTAGGGTATCCAATAAAGATAAACTTTGTGCCTTAGGGTTGTATTTTTATAATTTAAAAGGCCATAAAAACCTTTTACATATCTATGCATGTATGTTAAAAAATCCATATTTCCTTTCACACCAAAGTTCACATAGAATAGAATTTCTCGATTTAGTTGGTACTTGGTATAGTGTGTACATCACTTTCTGTAATGTGTATCCACAAGAAAAAAATGGAAGACTTTAATGACTCATCATTGATATAATTATATTTAACTGGGTGAGGTTTGTAACACCCCAATATTTTATGGTATTTCTCATTTTAAATTTAATCTCTTCGATAACTTATATTGAACACAACACCATGTTTAAACAAAAAACAACATATTATTAAAATATTATTATTTAATATAATAAGATATAACCTAGCCATTAAATTGGAGGTTATGAATAATATTATCTAAATAATGAAAATATATATTGAATTTGTTGGTTAAAATTAATTAGAAACGAATATAATAACCATTTGAATATAATGATAATGTTTTTATAAAAACATTTTTAAGCTCACAAAATAATTTTATCTTAATAATTTAAATATATTACTATTGGTTAATGATATTAATGTAATATATATTTTATATATCCAATAAAATATTTTTTACTTTCATCAAATATATCTGATAGAAAAAATATGGGAACAAACCCAATATTATACATAAAAACCTATATATTTATAAAGGCAGTTTGTAGTACCCCTGGTTTGAGGTATGTGGCCTTCTTTTATGAATTTTTATGTGTTTAAAGTGAATGGGATGAGTTGGTAAGAGGTTTTGAGAGTTTGGAATGGTTTTTAATGAGTTTGGAGGATTTTCTTAGGGAGCACGGTTTGAGCACGGTTAGTGGAAACCGTGCAGGTTCTCCAGGAAACCGTGCAGGGGGAGATAGTAGGCTTCGCACAGCCTGCACATGGTTTGAAAAATAGTGCGAGGAAATTATGCATTCCCTTTCTATTGAGGTAGTATCATGTGCATGATTAGCTCACAGTTTTTCAAACCGTGCAGACTAACCGTGCAGACAATTAAAAACAGGGTTTTAAAACATGGGTTCACTCAGGCTTCCCTCATTCCTCTAAAAATTCTCTCCCACCCGAAGATCACTCAGGTTCATCAGTTTTCAAGGGTTGGAGGGGCTCTCCCACTCGTTTTGGAAGAAAATCGAAGGGTTTTCATGGTGGTTTGAAGGTGGTTTCTCCCGGGTATGTCCCTCCTCTTGGTTTCCTTGTGTTTTCCTCTAGATCTACATCCCTCTCTTTATGGGTTTTCTAGATCTACACTTTTTGTGTGTAGAGATATGGTTTTTGTTGCCTTTGATGTTGATTTTAAGGCTTGTGAATGTTAGGGAAAGGGATCTAGAGAGGTTTCGGTGGTGCCTTTGATGGATTCGAGGTGCGGTTGCTTGTGGGTCGATTTCTCGGGAACCCTAAAGGTAGGTCGCTTCTATCTTGACTTAACTTTGTTAGAGACAATGGTTTTGGTTACAATTATTTTTTTTTATTTGAATTAATTTTGTTTTGATGTGCGAAATTGATTGGATATCCCTTGGGTGATGTTTTGGGGGATTTTTGGGAAAAAGGGGGTTTTATGGTGAAATGCTGTTGTTGTGGATTTTAAAATGGAGATTTTAAAATGGGATGCTATTGTTGATTTTTGAAAACAATTGATGGAAATTATTTTCAATAATGAGGATGTTTTATTGAAATGTTGTTGGGAATGAAAAATGGTTTTCAATAAATGGGTGATTTATTGAAGTGGATTGATATGCAATGGAATTGGTTGATTGCATGTTGTTGTGACCTTGGTGGTTTATATGCTTGGTTATGGATTGATTGGAATGTTTTGTGGAATTGGTGAGAAGTACCAATATAAAAAGGGGATGGATAGTAGACAGAAGGGCCACCATCAAAGGATAAGTGTATGGAAAGTGCCACTTGGTGTGAATGGGTGAACGTGTTAGACAGAAGCTCAACCGTTTGGTTGTTTCAGTTTTTTGCTGTGCAATGATTTGCAGGCTGGAAATTGTTGTGCTAGTCTGTTAATGATGAAATGGATTGTGGCATGTTTGGTCGGATTTCCCTTGGTTGCTTGGCTTGGGTGTGATGGTTTGGTAAGAGCATGTTTGGCTTATGGAAATGGTTGCACTTGTGTTTTACTTTATATAAACTATTTTATATAAATGTTCTTACAGTTTTATCCTAGTGGTGTGTGTAGGGAAGTCATTTGGGGAAAACCTACTATGTTTTAGTACTCACCCCCTACTTTGGCATGTTGGTGTCTTTGCAGATGTTATGTATAGTGACGTGGGAAAAGGTAAGGCATCACCCTCCTTTAGTGGTGCATCGTGATGTCTGGGTAGATCTTGGAGCATGGAGCTTGGCGTGGAGCCATGGAGTGTGTCTTGGATTATTTTGGGTCTTTTTTTGAGTCTTCCTCATAGTACTCTGATATGGTATTGGTTGTATTGGTTTTGGGTTGTATTGTGGAACAACTTGGTTGTCCTTTGGGAATACATGCCTGAATGTTTTGATTGACATGCATTATATAGTGGTGGTTAATGGATGGTTTGGTTGGTTTTGTCTTAAGGAAAAATCATTCCCCAATTTGATCTTGAAGCCCTCAGCATTTATTGCCAGCCTTTGGTATCTTGGGAATGTCTCTTAAGGCCAAGTATCCCTCACCACCTCCTCAAGCCAATGAGGTAGGGGTGAGGTGTTATAAGTGGTATCAGTTTGTTCGGTCCTTATCTCTCAAGTAAGAGCAGTTGTTGGATCATTGGTGTAGATCATTGGTTTTAGTGTTGATATTCGTTGTGTTATATTCCATGATTCGGGATGGTATCAAGGCGTAGGAATATCGGAACATGGAATGTATAGCATAAAAGGATTTAGCTAACCCTCTTATGATGAACTTCAATTTACCAGGGAGTTGGGTACATAAGTGTTTTAGAGATACTTATAGGCATTGGATATCTCATTGTCATGGGTTTAGCCAATTAGATGAGCATGGCATGCATGTTATAAATGACTTCCCACTAGGATGCATATTTAATTGGGCATAATGATTTATGGGATGAATTGAGAAATGGTGGTTTTTCAAATGTGTGAAATTGTAATGTGAATAAATTTGGTATTTTGAAAATCGTATGATTTTCAAAAATGGTGAAACATGGAAAATGTGGAAAAGGTGGAAAGCCTCGTTGTGACAGTGTTGTGTAATGAAAATTGAAATGGGAATTCTTGATGTCTATGGAAGTGAGACTCATGGTTGTTTGTTTTCTTTTTATATAAATGGCACCAGGTAGGCATCGTAGAGACCAACTAGAAGTGGCCGATGAGAACATGGTTGCACCTAAGCCTCTGGTGAACCAGCAGTTAGTTCAGAGTATAGTACAAGCTTTCTAAGCTGTGGAAAGTGGAAACAAAGTAGATGAACCAAGGCATGTAGATCATGTGGTTCAGTTTCAAAATAAAAATCCACCCATATTCAGGGGTGATTCAGAGCCAGAGAGGGAAGAATCATGGTTGAATATAATGAACAAGATCTTTGAGTTCTTGGGAACACGGGTAGAGTTGAAAGTGAAGTTGGACACATATATGTTGGAATATCTTTTCCTTTAGTGGTGGGAGTTAGCGGTTCAAGCCGTAACATACCAGGGTATGATGTGGGAAGGCTTTGAGGAATTGTTTAATAAACAATTCTACCCACAAACATTTAGAATTCAGCGCACAACTAATTTCTTCATTCTAAATCAAGAGCATATGTCTGTGATAGAGTATGTAGCTATGTTTATGAACTTAGTGAGATTTTCACCTGAGGTGGTGGGTAGTACATTGTTGAAAGCTCCTATATTTGAAGCTGGTTTGAGGAAGGACATTCATTCCAAGATAGTGGTGATGTATATAGATGATTACAAAGATATGGTGAATAGAGACTCAGTGGCTGAGCAGGATTTTTTGGGAGCTCCGGGAGGAGGAAGCATGGTGTTACCCATGGGGAATAGTGGTAACTCTAACACTGGGTTCAAGTGAAGGCGGGACACTTATTCCCAGGGCGGGAATATGGAATATAATCTGATCTCAAGATCATTAAATCTTCCTCTAAAGCCCCAGAGCAAGCCAGGATGTTTTTAGTGTGGTTCTATGAGCCACATCAAGCAGGATTGTATGAAACAACCTCGAGCATGTCATAATTGTATGTAGATGGGGAATCTGCAACCTTATTTTCAGAATTCTCCAAGGTCGGGTGCACATGACACTCCTTAGGGATCGAAGACATCGTATGCTTCGATGGGACGGGGACATCATCACACCCCTCTCTAGTAGAGTAAAGTGGGTCATGGTGATTCTCGGAATACCATGACGCCTCAGAAAAGAAATAAAGAGATGAGTGTGGCAAAAAAAGAATTGTTTGGAACTGAGCAGTTTGTGGTGGATGATCAGTCGGGACCATCCACGGTGCAAGGTACTATTCTTATAAATTCAACCTTGATGCAAGTGTTGTTTGATAAGAGTGCCTCACACTCTTTTATTGCTGCATGCATGGTTGAGTGGCTGGGTTTAAGGGTAGAAATGATGCCTTTGGTTTTGAAACTTCAAACTCCTCTGGGTCGAAGAGAGTGTCGAGCCTTCTTGTGAAGAGCATGTTGTATCATTGTGGGCGAGGTTGAGATAAACTGGAATTTCTCAATTCTTGAGATGGATGGGTATGATGTAATCCTGGGAATGGATTGGCTGGTGGAATTTAAGGCCCACATCGATTGTAATGCACAAACAATGGACTTACGACACACGATAGTGTTAAAAATTTCTTTATAAGGGAGAGGAATGAAAGGTAGTGTGCAACAGGTTTGTTGGAACCAGCAGCGGGCACATTATCATATCAGTTGGAGGTTTTATCATTGGAATCAGTAGAGGGAATTGAACAAAGTGTTCTTCCGAAAGTGGTGGATCAGTTCATGGATGTTTTTCCTAAATAATTATCTGGGTTACCTCCTGTAAGAGAAGTGGAGTTTATGATTGATCTCCTTCCAGGGACCAGTCCTATCTCACTTCCTTCTTACCAGATGGAACCTACTGAAATACGGGAATAGAAAGTCTAGTTGGAAGAGTTAGAAAAAAAGGGTTTATCCAGCCTAACATGTCTCCGTGGGAAACGCCAGTGTTGTTTGTGAAAAAGGAGGATGGAACTTTGAGGCTATGTGTTTATTATCGTAGATTTAATCAAGTTACAATAAAGAAAAAATATCCACTTCCAAGAATTGATGATTTGATCGACGAGTTGAGGGGAGCCCAGTGGTTCTCTAAGATCGACCTGAGGTTGAGATATCATCAATTGCGGGTGAGGAAAGATGATATTCCTAAAAAAACTTTCAGAAGTAGATATAGCCATTATGAAAATGTGGCTGTGCCCTTTGGTCTAACAAATGTTCTAATGGTGTTCATGGCATTGATGAATCAGATATTTTAGAGATATCTGGATTCATTTGTGGTGGAGTTTGTAGATGATATTTTGGTGTATTTAAAGACAAGGGTGGAGCATGATCAGCACTTGGCGATAGTACTGAGGATCTTGAGGGATCAATGGTTGTATTCCAAATAGTCAAAGTGTGACTTTTGGATACATGAAGATAGTTTTCTTGGCCATGTTATTTTTAAAGAGGTGTTTTAGTGGATCCATAAAAGATAGAGGATGTTATCTCATGGAAACCGCCAAAGAATGTGTTTGAGGTATGGAGTTTTCTTGGTCTACCTGGGTATTATCGGCATTTTGTTCATGATTTATTACATTTAGATTCATTGATGATTGCTTTTACAAGAAATAATGTTCCAGTCCAGTGGAATGAATATTGTTAGCAGTGTTTTGAAGAGCTAAAGGGTTTCCTTACATTAGCACCAATCTTGTTTTTTCCAGAACCAGGAAAAGGGTACGTGGTGTATTGCGATGCATCGGGATCGGGGTTGGGGTGTGTTCTCATGAAAGGGAATCATGTGGTTGCATATGGCTGAAAAAAGTTGAGGGTGCATGATATGAACTACCCAACTCATGATTTGTAATTGGAAATAGTGGTGCATGCTTTGAAAGTGTGGCATCATTATCTCTTCAGTGAGAAATTCACGTTATATACAGATCATAAGAGATTGATCCACATTTTCTCACAAATGGATTTGAATTTGAGGAAAATGAGATGGATGGAATATCTCCATATGTTTTGTTTTGACTTTATGTACACACCGGGTAGGGGAAATTCCATGGTAGATGCATTAAGTAGAAAATCATATGCTCAGGTGGTGAAACAAGCATCATTCTAGTGGCAGTTGATGTTGGTTATAACTGACATGTTGTTGGAATGTGAGGACTAGGGTGATAGAGTGCTATTCCTTCTGGTTTTGTTGATTCCTGACTTGGTTGGCCTAGTTAAATAGGCACAAATATCTGATTCTAAGTGTGTGACCACGAGGTCAAGACTCAATGGTGGGGAGACTATTGAGCGCTGGAAACTGAATGGAGATTCAGTTCTGTGTTGTCAAAATTGAATGGTTTTACCAATTTCTTTTCAGGAGGATCTTATCAGGGCGTATCATCATTCCATGTGGACTATTCACCCTGGAATTCAAAAAATGTTTAAATAATTGAAAGCGCAGTTCTGGTGGGCTGGTATGAAAAGAAGTGTGGCTATGTCTGTTTATAGATGCTAAACTTGTCAGCAGGTCAAGGCAGAGCATCAAAAACTAGCAGGAATGTTTCAGTATTTACCAATCACTGAATGGAAGTGGGAGAAAATAACAATGGATTTTTTCACAGGTCTCCCAAGAATTGTCAAGACGCACGATGCCATTTGAGTGATAGTGGATCGGCTAACGAAGTCGACCCATTTCATCCCGATTCGTGAATCTTATATGGTAGAGGATATATCCAAAATCTCTATATGGAAGGTTGTAAAGAGGCATGGTGTTACAGTTTCAGTTGTCTTAGATAGATATTTGAGTTTTACATCTCATTTTTGGAAATCCTTACAGTAAGCCCTTGGGACATAGTTGACTATGAGCATGATGTATCACCCTTAGACATATGGTCAACCCAAGAGGATGATACAAACTTTAGAGGATATGTTGTGGGCATGTGTCATGGATTTTGGTGGCTCATGGGAGAAGCACTTTTCGTTTGTTGAGTTATCATACAATAATAGTTATTAGGAATCCATACATATGGCTCCATTTGAAGCGTTGTATGGGCGGCCATGTCATTCTCCACTATGTTGGGTGGAAACGGGTGAGTCCTCAATGGTTGGACCGACCCTTGTCCATGATACTACGGAGAAGATCAGGTTAATTAGGAAGAGAATTGAGAAAGCTCATAGTCATCAGAAATCATATGAATATTAGCATCGACGACCGTTGTCATTCGAGATGAGTGATCATGTTTTCTTGAGGATCTCTCCTAGGATGGGACATCATCGGTTTGGGAAGCAGGGAAAGTTATCCTCGAGGTATATTGGACCTTTTGAGATTCTTGAGCAGGTTGGTGAGGTGTCTTATCATTTGGATTTTCCACCTCACTTCAGTGTGGTGCAGAATGTGTTTTATGTGTCCCAGTTGAAAAATCATCAGTCGGATCATGACCATGTGATTAGATGGGATCATGTTGAGCTAGAACCGGATGATTCATTGGTGCATGTGCCAATGCAGGTTGTGTATAGGCAAGAGAATGTCTTTCATGGTAAAAGAATTATTTTATTTCGTGTTTTGTGGAAACGCGTTCAGATTAAAGAGGAGACTTTGGAGTGGTAGAAAGAGATGGTCAAGCAATGGCCCGATCTCTTTCGACAAAGGTTGGGTTCAATACTTTCTGAGGATGGAAAGAATAATGGTGGGGAGAATGTAGTACCCCTGGTATAAGGTATGTGGCCTTTTTCTATGCCTTTTTATATGTTTAAAGTGTATGGGATGAGTTGGGAAGTGGTTGGGAGAGCTTGGAATGGTTTTGAATGAGTTTGGAGGCTTTTCTTAGGGAGCATAGTTTGAGCACGGTTAGTGGAAATCGTGCGGGTTCTCTAGGAAACTGTAAAGGGGGAGACAGTAGGCTTCGCACAACTTGCACACGGCTTGACAAACCATGAAAGGAAACCGTGCAGACCCCTGCTCTCGAGGCAGTAGTGTGAGCACGGTTAGCACACAGTTTGTCAAACTGTGCGGACTAACCATGCAACCACTTAAAAATAGGGTTTTAAAACTTGGGTTCACTCGTGATAGCCTCATTCCAATCCAAATTCTCTCCCACTCGAAGCTCACTCAGGTTCTTCAGTTTTCAAGGGTTGGAGGGGCTCTCCCACTCATCTTTGAAGCAAATCGAAGGGTTTTCATGGTGGTTTGAAGGTGGTTTCTCCCGGGTAAGTCTCTCCTCTTGGGTTCCTTGTGTTTTTCTATAGATCTACACCCATGTCTTTATTGATTTTCTAGATCAAAACTTTTTTTGTGTAGATATAGGGTTGTGGTTGCCTTGGATGTTGATTTTAAGGATTGTGAATGTTAGGGAAAGGGATCTAGAGAGGTTTTGGGGGTGCGTTCTTCAGATTCGAGGTGCAGTTGCTTGTGGGTTGATATCTCAGGAACCCTAAAGTTAGGCAGCTTCTCTCTCGACTCCACTTGGTTAGAGATAATGGTGTTGGTTACAATTTTTTTTTCTTTGAATGGATTTTGGTTTGATGTGAGAAATTGATTGGATATCCCTTTGGTGATGTTTTGGGGGATTTTTGGGGAAAAGAGGTTTTTATGGTGAAATTCTATTATTGTGGAATTTAAAATGGAGATTTTAAAATGGGATGATTTGGTTGATTTGTGAAAATGATTGATGGAAATGGTTTTCAATAAATATGTTGTTTTATTGAAATGTTGTTGGTCATGAAAAATGGTTTTCAATAATTGGGTGATTTATTGAAGTGGATTGATATGCAATGGAATTAGTTGAATGCATGTTGTCGTGACCTTTGTGGGTTATATTCTTGGTTATTGATTGATTGGAATGTTGTGTAGAAGTGGCGACAAGTACCAATATAAAAAGGGGATGGATAGTGGACGGAAGGTCCACCATCAATGGATAACTGGATAGGAAGGGCCACTAGGTGTGAATGGGTGAACAGGTTGGACGGAAGCTCCACCATTTGGTTGTTTTGGTTGTTTGTTGTGCATTGATTTGCTAGTTGGAAAATGTTTTTCCAGTGTGTTAATGATGAAAATTCTTGTGGCATGTTTTTTTGGCTTTCCCATGGTATCTTGGCTTGGGTGTGATGGCTTGGTAAGAGCGTGTTTGGCTTATGGAAATGGTTTCACTTGTGTCTTACTTTATATAAACTATTTTATATAAATGTTCTAACGGTTTTATCCTAGTGGCATGTGTAGGGAAGTAATTTGGGTAAAATCTACTGAGATTTAGTACTCACCCCCTACTTTGGCATGATGGTGTCTTTGTAGATGTTGTGTATCATGATGTGGGAAAAGGTAAGGCATCACCCTCCTTTAGTGGTGCATCGTGATGTCTGGGTGTAACTTCAAGTATAGAGCTTGGTGCGGATCCATAAAGCGTGTCTTGGAATATTTTGTTCCTTTTTTGAGTCTTCCATATATTACTCTGATATGGTATTGGTTGTATTGGTTTTGGGTTGTATTGTGGAACAACTTGGTTGTCCTTTGGGAATACATGCTTGAATGTTTTGACTGGCATGCATCATATAGTGGTGGTTAATGGATGGTTTGGTTGGTTTTTTCTTGAGGGAAAATAGTTCACCAATTTGATATTGAATCCTGTGACATTTATTTGAATCATTTGGAATCTTGGGAACGTCGTTTAAGGCCAAGTAGCCCTTACCGCTTCCTCATTCCAATGAGGTAGGGGTGGGGTGTTACACTGTTTTACTGCCTTTTGATGATGAACCAATTTTAAATCCAATTTTCAAACATTTATATATTATATATGAAAAATAAACTTAATATTTTATACATTAATATAAAAATTTACAGTGGTTAAATTTTTGGTATTTTTCTGAAATGTTCCATTTTTTGATGAATAGTGAAAAATACTAAATATTAATTGAAAAAAATGTTTTTTAATAAAAATAATTTATAGTATTAAATAATAATATTTAATGGTTTTAAAGTATAAATAGATTATTTTTGAAAATTTAATCCAATTTAGGTCATTAGCATCAATTTTATACTGAATATAGATATGAATACATTTCAATCTTTTGTATGTTTAAAATTTAATAACCAGTTTTATCAGCCTGTCAACTAGATTAATTTTAAATTAATTACTGATAATTTTGTTTATTGAATTTTGAAAAATGTATAACCTATTTAGAATTAGTGGATCCAAATTATTTAAATAGGTTTCCTTTATTTTTTCCCATATGAGTAGAAAACATAGTAATATTTTACTTACCACGGTTTAGGGTAAATTAGGTAATTATGGGTACAAATAATATTATAAATACAATAAAATATCATAAAATTGTCTTAATTTAATTTCATGAGTTTATTTCTACCAAAAAAATCCTTGGTCCGATTTTGTGGCTTCTTGGAGCCACTTAGAGGACAATAATTATTTTAAAGTATTTTATTCTAAGGGAAGTCCAATATGTCGCACTCTTGTTTTTAATAAGTATTAAATTTTTATGTTGTTATTAAGAAGATATATTTGAAAATAAATAGTCATTATAAATATAAATTATTTATATTAATCATGATTTTTTTTAAAAATTTTAGAGAAGAAATAATATAATTTATGGATTGCACAATGATTATAGAATAATATTTTAAGTAAATGAAATACCAAATAAATGATATTAAAAATATTAAAATAAATACAATTTGAGATATTTAATATTATAAAAGAATTTAATTGATGAATTTAACATATTATTAAGGTTTTATAAGTCTTGGTTTGATTATATCTTGTTGTTTTGTTTTTTGTATAAGACAAAAGATTGAATAGTGTCAAAATTAACATTATTAATATTTTAAAATAAATAATATTTTATAAATGAATAAAAATATATAAAAATAATAAATTCGGAAAATTAATTTAGATAAGTCTCAAAATGTTATAAATGGATCATTTTGGGTTCGTTTTTCATTTTATATTTACTATATTAACCTTTATATAGTAAAAACACATGTTTTAAGGTAAGAGTTAAAATGTTTAAATAAGGGTTAAAACAAAACTATAAGGATTAAAAGAATAATAAAAACACGAAAAAAATTATTGGATTAATAATATTCAACCATCATCACCTTAATATCTAATTATAGTTGTTTAATGGACACTTGTCCATGAAAATAACTTATATATTATTTAAGTCATTGATAGTTACAAAATATCAATCTCTTTGAATTTAATAACCTTCTAATGTCCACATAGGAAAAAAATCAAGATATGAATGAATGTATATTAATATTTTTATAATAATCAATTTTTTTAATTAGATAATTAAATTTTTATTTTTTAGAAATTATATGACCACCTTAAATGTTTCCTCAATGTTCAAAAAGTATTTATTTAATTAACAGAAAAATAAAATGATTGATTTTAATAATATTAATTTTTATATATTTTAGATGAATTAGAGTGTCTAATTTTTTTTAGAGATATATAAGATATATTATAGTTTCAGTAAAGAATTATATTATAATTCCTTCTTTTTATCGTTGTATTTAACTTCATGTTAAATGAATAGTGTCAAAATTGACAATAATGATATTTTATTGAATTAATATATTATTAAATTATTTATAAATTAAGAAAATGTAAGATAATCACAAAATGGATATACTATGTCGTAAAATTTCTTCCCCCATTCATTTATATGTCATTTGGAAGTATTTTTCTCTTGAATAGCCTTATTATATTTTAATATTTTTAGAATTTCCCAATTCCCCCTCACCTTAATTATAAAAGGGCACCTCTACTTCTCTTTTATTCACACTTAAGAAACTATTTAGTTTTACCTAAAAATATACAAATAATCTCCCAAAATCCACATATTCATCTTATTATCCTCCCTTTGGGAAGAAATACATCCATGGAAGCTCTTTGGTGCATACCAAAAAGAGTTATCCAAAGAAGAGGTGACATATTTTCTCAATCTATTTAGTTTTATTTACATTTTCACCCCACTAAAATCTATTTATTAGATGATTATATAACAAAAGAAGTATCCTAAAAATATTTAGATTTTTTATTAAAATTTTTTTACCTACAGTTACACAAAATTCTATCAAATGAGCAATAAACATACTGTTTATGTGTATAGAGAACTATCGCCTCATGAAATGATGATTGTTCATTATTCCTTTACCACCATTCATGTTTGGAAATTATGTTGGAAACTTAGTTTATATATTTTATTTGTTAAATTTATTATTTCTTTATCTTAATTTAAGAATTTTATAACACATGCCCATATTGTTTCTATTTTTTATAAATGCAATAACAACCTTTGTGGAAGTGTGGACTACTGCCTCCCCAAAGTGATGCAATTCATTAATGATATACATGGAACATATTTAATATGATTTTAATAATAATATATGATATATATATGATACTATAATTATAATATACTTCATGTAATTTTCATTCTTCTAAATATTATAATTAAATGTAAGTAGTGTTCATGCATACTTAGAGCCCACTGTCTCCCTAAACGGTGCATTTCATTCCTATCTCCAAATAGTATGGATTATTATAAATAAATATATAATTTATATATATGATAAATAAATCATGGTTTAAATTTTTTTATATGATTAAATATTGTTCTAAATAATAAGAACAATAAATAACAAGACAAAATATACTCGAGAAACTAAGCAATTAAAACCTGAAAAAATGAAAATAATGAAAGATTATTAATAAATGGGTAATGATATATTATAATAGGATGATATATTGTATCATAGATATTAATATGATTCCGGATTAAGTTATTAAAATTAATAAAACCAATATATAGGAATCTAAAGTACATTTACACAAAATGAAATTGAAGGTAAGGGATTTTTTTTGTCTCACTTTTACTTCTTTGAGATATATGCCTTGTTCACCACTTCTTCCTTATGTGTGGTGTATTGTCAGCCCTTTGATATATCATATCATGAATATCCTTTTAACAATGATATTATAAGTTTCTTTTAATTTTATTCCTTTATAGGTATTATGATTTAAATATTTCAAAGTGGTATGGGAAACTTTGAAATCTTTAAAAATTATTTTCCTCAATAATTTATAAATGTTATCATTTAAAAGTATCTTAATATATGTAAAAATAATTTTTCAAATATTTTAATTTATTTAATTTTCTCACTTATAATACCATATATCATATTTCATTTAATAGTTTATGATTAGTTTGACTGTGGATGTTCTATTTTTATACAATTCATGGTTTATGGTTAATGTATTCAAATTTCATGTGCTACTTTTTCAGTAGGAATTTTTATGATGTTTTTTTTCAGAATTTTAATATGAGGAATGTATTGGATTTAGTATGTGATGGGAGGGGATAAATATAACCCCTATATGCATCAATAGGTCTCATGAAATAAACTAGATAGGAATTATGGCTGCGGCCTTATCCATTTATTTTTTAGATGTCTAGGTCGAGGCCACGATGGTATATTTCAGATGTCAAATTTTTTTATTCCATAATAGTGTGATTAGTTATTGATATTCCATGTGATTATTAGACTAATTATAATATTCATTTTCATTCATTAAGATCATGTGATTATTGATACAACATTATTAAACTATCTTTTATTCTTTCCATTTTTATTATTTATTATTAATTCAAGTCAGTTTCTGCTGCTCTTTACCCTTACTGAGCATTTAAGCTCACTCTTATTATGTTTCCATTCCCCAGGTTATGTAGATAAATTCTTGGAGTAAATTACAATCATGATTATATTTTACTTATGTTTTTCTTTATTTTAATTTTCCAATGTATTATGGGCATCATGTATGTAATCTATTTTTCCAAAACTACTAGAATGTTCATTACTTTAGGATTTGATTCATTGTAATCATGAAAATGTAACATAGGAAGGCTCTGTATCCTGGATTCTAGGGTCAAGGCATTACAGTTGGTATCAAATGAAGTTTAGTATATTCCTTTGAAAATAGATTTAGGAAATCATGGATTATAAAATGCAAACCTATGACTGAATATGAGGATAAGACTAAGTATATGATATCATCCTATTGATTTTGTAGTGACAATGGATAACCAAGGACAAACATATGTAATCATAGATTGAGAAAAATATTTCATGAATTAGAAATATTAGAAATGATTATTTATTATTATATTACTATAATAAGTTTTTCTCACATTGTTATTTGGGTTTTGGTCAATGGTTAGAATTACCAAGGTCATACAAGTAATGGTTATCCTACTGATGATGAAGACACTACAAGAGAAAAATGAAAGGAATGAGGTAGAATGATTAAATTTCTTTTGTTTTTGGATTCAACAATTATTTGATCAATGGTTATTTGGTTATAAGAAACATCAGATATATTAGGATTGTACTAGAGTAATTCTTCATTAAGGATTTGGAAGAATGAATCTTCTCATTATGGTTTTTAATGAGAACAAATATTTGGTATGTGACAATAATAGATACATTACATTGTTTGGGGAACATGATATTAAAAATGATTTTGGAAGTTTATATAATTTTTTGGATTGTGAATTTGGATAAAAGTATTTTGTATGAGTCTTAAGTTTGGAATGGATTAAGTTGATCATTGGATATTATTCTGTGAGGTTAAAGTATAATTTATTTGATACTATGTGGTAACAGTTTTGGTTTTAATAAATATTTAAAGGCTTAAGGAATGAATGATGGATATTATGATTCCTTAATGTTCTCCAGGAATGAAAAATTAATCATGAACATTCATTTTTAGGTGTAATGGATAATGTAAGAAAACATAGAAGCATAACCAAAAGATAAGGCTATGCCTATGACCCAAAATGCAATAAATTAAGTTTATTTTTTAAAGTTGTTATCTAAATATTAAATGAATCCCTCATATAGAGGGAAAATAATTTTTTATTATTTTTACTATTTATTTTTCATTCTATGAAATCAAAGGCCTCTTTAACCCATCACATAATTATGGTTTTCTGATTGTAGACTTTCTGATAACCACATTCTCTATCACTATCCTTCAGAATATGATGGTTTTATTTCTCTTACATATCCAGGTTTTCACTTCCCACTAATTTTATCCTATTCGAAATCCTAATTTTTTCGTAACCATTACATTTTAACTTTCCCACTTATTAAGAGAGAGTTTTATTACCCCTATTTCCGATGTGGGTTTTCTATAAAGGAATTTTCAAGTACCAACCTTTGAATTTTGAAGTTAATTTCAAATTAAGAGGATATAATTTATTAAAGTAGGGGAGAATTTTATACCACCAGATTTTATTGTATGTCTGATTTTAATTTTAATCTCTTTAGTAGATTACATTGCACATAACACCATGTTTAGTACATAAAACAATATATTATTAAAATATAGTTTTTAAAATAATATGATATAACATAGCCATTAAATTGGAGGTTATGAATATTATAAGCTATCTTATGAAAATAAATGTTTAATTAAATGGTTAAGAATTAATTATAAATAAATATAAGAACCAATTCAATAGAATGATAATGTTTTTATAAAAACTATTTTTTTTCTTACAAAGGAATTTTATCCTAAAAAATTAAATTAACCATTATTGGTAAATGATATTAAGTAAATAAATATTTTATATATTAAATAAAATATTTTTTAAATTCATCTAAAATATTTGATAGTAAAAAGATAGGAACAAATCCAATATTACAGATAAACACCTATATTTTTATAAAGGTAATTTTAGCACGTTTTGGTAGAGAACCTATTTTAAATCAATATTTTTACCCTATTGTATATTATATTTGACACATTTAACTTCCTATTTTAAATGGTAATATAAGAATTTTCTTTGGTTTAATTTTCTAAATTTTTTATAAAATTTTTCATGTTTTGATGAATAATGAAAAATACTAAAATTTAATTGAATTTTTTTTAATGAAAAAAATTTAAAGTGTTACATTATATTATTGAATGGTTTTAAAAAATAAAAAGATTAATTTTAATAATTAAATCTGATATATGTCATTGGAATCAATTTTAAATTGAAATTAAATCTAAAAACATTTTAATCTTTTACATGTTTTAATTTTAATAAACAGTTTTCTCACCCCATCAACGCGATAAATCTTAAATTTATTACTACACATTTCCTATTTTTAATTTTGAAAAATGTATTCAATAATTAGTTCATACAAATTATGTGAATATGTTTCTTCTATTTTTGGAAAAATGAATAGTTAACTAAGTAATATTTTAATTACCATGGTTAAGTGTAAATCATGCAATTATGGGTTAAAATAATATTATAAAGACTATAAAATTACCCTAAAACTTATCATAATTTAATTAGATGAGTGTTTTTATACCTAAAACATCATTGGGACAATTCTTTGGCTTCTTTTAGTGACTTTAATAACTTTACAGCTTTTATAGAATTTTATTCTTAGGGAATTACAATAGGTCACGCTCTTATTTTTAATAAGTATTACATTTTATAAGGTTATTAAGAAGATATATTAGACTATAAATATTCATTGGAAAGATAAAATGTTTATATTTATCATGATAATTTATTTTTATGTTTTAAATAATAAATAATTTAATTAATGTCTTCCACAATGATGATATAATAATTGTTTAATTAAAGGAAATATCAAATATATGATATTAAAAATATTAAAATAAATAATATCTGAGAGATTTAATATCAACCTCAAATTTTATTAATGAATTTAAAATGTTAGTAAAGTTTTATAAGTCTTTGTCGAATTTATGTTACTCTGCTGATTTTTGTATAAGACAAAATAACGAATAGTGTCAAAATTGACATTATTGATATTTTAAAATAAATAATATTTTATTAAAAGATATATAATATTAAAAACTCTAAAATTATTCCAAATATTTATAATAAGTCTAAAAATTTCATATATGACTCATTTGATGTTCCTTTTTCATTATATTGTAATTATATTAACCCTTACGTAGTAAAAACACATGTTTCATGGTAAGATTTAAAGTGTTTAAATAAGGGTTAAAAAATGATAAGGAATAAAAACATTATTAAAACTTTTCCAAAAATTATTTTATGAATAGTAATAAACCATTATCACCTTAATATATAATTTTATTTTTCTAATGGACACTTTTCCCAGAAAATAACTTATATATTATTAAAGTCAATGATAGTTACAAAATGTCACTCTCTTTGACTTTAAAAACGTTTATGGGTACAATTTGGGACAAGATCAAGATATCTACAATTATAAGTATCTATTTTAATAGTAATGAAATTTATTTCATTATAGAATTTTATTTTGAATTTTTAGAAATTATATAATTAACTAAAATGTTTCCTCAATTTTGGAACAATATTTATTTAATTAACCTAAAAATACAATAGTTGATTTTAATAATATTAATTATGATATTTTTTTGATGAATTCATGTTTCTAATTGATTTTATAGAAATATATGATATATTATATATGTTTAAAGAATAATATTCAAATCCCAATATTTTCCTTGATGTATTTAAAGTCAATTTAAATAAATAGTATCAAATTTGAGAATAATCATATTGTGTTGAATTAATATATTATTAAATTATTTAAAAATCATAAAAAATGAAAAATAATAAAAAAGGTGATAATATATGGTTTCAAATTTATTCAAACATTTATTTATATCTCATTTATAAGTCTTTGGCTCTAGAATAGCCTTATTATATTTTAATATTTTGATGATTTCCAAAAGTCCCCCTCACCTCAATTATAAAAGGGAACCTCTCCTTCTCTTTCATACACATTTCAGAAACTATTTATTTTTTCCAAAATCTATCAAATTAAACTCCAAAATTCCCTATATTATTTATATAATCCAAAATTTGGTTAGAAATCCATCCAAGGTAGCTCTTTCGTGCTAACTAAATGGAGTTACCCAAAGAAGAAGTAACATCTTTCCTTAAGATCTTTAGTTTTATCTCTATTATTCACCCCATGAAATCTAATTATACTATGATTATATGAAAAAAACAGTATCATAAATATACTTATTTTTTGTTATGATAGGTTTTTAACCTACTGTTACACATTTCCATCTAATAGGTAATGAACATAATGTTTATCTGTTCGAAAAACTATCGCCTCATGAAACGACGATTGTTCATTTTTACTTTACTACCTTTCATGGTTTATAATTATGATGTAAAATCTATTTATATATGTTATATATGATATTTATTATGTATTTATTCTTCTTTAATTATTTTATAACACATAACCTTATGGTTTCAATTTTTTTATAAATACGATAACATCGTTTGTAGAAGTCTGGACTACCACCTCCCCAAAGTGATGTAATTCATCCACGCTATACATGGATTTTATTAAGGATGATTTTAATAATATTATATGTTATATATGAAATTTATAGCATAATATAATTATAATATACATCATTTAGGTTTTATTCTTTTAAATATTATAATGAAATTAACGTAGCGTTCATGCGTATGTACGACCTACCATCTCCATGAACAAAGCATTTCAATCCTATCACTAAATATTATGGATTATTATAAATACATATATTCTAAAAATGTATGATAATTACATCATGTTTTGCATTATTTATATTATTAAATAATTATCTAAGTCAAAGGTGGATCAAATAACATGTCAAAACATATTCAAGAAACTAAGTAATTAACACCTGAAATAATAAAAATAATGAAAGATTACTAATAAATGAGTAATAAGTTATTATAAGAGGATAATATATGATATAATAAATACTAATATGATTATTAATTAAGTTAGTAACATTACTAAAACCATTATACAATAAACTAATGGACATTCACACAAAACAAAACACTAGGTAAGGGATTTTCTGATCTCACTTTTACTTCGGTGAGGTATATGCCTTGTTCACCAGTTCTTCCTTGTTTGTGGTGTTTGTGATGGAATTTGATATATAATATCATGAATATAATTTTATTAATGAAATAAAAAGTTTCATTTAGTTTTATTCCTTTACATGGATGATGATTTAATAGTTTTAAAGTGGAATGGGACACCTTGGAATATTTGACGATTATTTTCCTCAAGAATTTTTCAATGTTTTAATTTAAAAGTATCTTCATATATATAAAAATACTTTATGGAATAATATAATTTATTGAAGTTTATGTATTATAATTCCATATATCATATTTTATTTATGATTTTATGATCAGTTTGACTTTGGATGTGCTATTTTGATACTATTTATGGTTTTTGTTTAAAGTATTCATATTTCATGTGCTAGTTTTTCAATAGGATTGTTTATATTGTTTATGTTTCAGCCTTCCCATATGAGGAATCTATTGGACTTATTAAGTGATATTAAGGTCCCCTTATAAGCTATCAATGTATTGGTATATCTCATGAGAAAAACTAGACATGGAGTTTTCCTAATTCCTTAACCATTTATTTTTTAGATGTCTTGGCCAAGGCCTCAATTGTATGTTTCAGATGTCCAACATTATGTATTCCATCATTATGAAATTATTTATTGATATTACATATAATTATTTTACTTTTTATAATATCCATGTTCATATTTTGAACTCAATTGATTATTTATGTGATATTATTCAATTATCTTTTATTCCTTCTATATTTATTTGTTATTATTAATTCTAGTTAGTTTCCGTAGTACATTACCCTTAATGATAATTTTAGATCACCCTTATTATGTTTCCCATCCATGGGTTATGAAGATAAATTCATGGAATCAATTTCAATTATGCTGAGATTTTATTTATGTTAAAATTTATTTTCATTTTTCTAATGTATTATGGGTATCATGTATGTAATATGAACTGCTAATCTATTCGGTACGTTAGGATTTGATTATCTGTAATCATGCCAATGTAATAAATTAAGGAACTATCTCAATCCTTCTAGGGTTGGGGTATTACAAAGTTCGTGAATTTACTCACACTAATCCATTATATATATATAAGGATAATTAAGTTGAGATAGAATCCAAAACATTAATATAAAACCAGGGGTTTAGATATTTTCTTCCATGGTTTGAGAGATGTTTCTTTATCTGCTTACCAACAAGGTTATATTATTCATTTTTTTATTCCCTAAATAAATGAAATGAATTATAATTTTTCCTAATTAATTAGACTTATCAATATCTACTAAAATCATCAATAAATGTTTTGAAGCATAATTATCCAAACCTCTCTTCAATAGGAAATGGTCCATACATTTCTGTATGAACCAACTCCAAAATATATGTGACCCTATCACCACTTTCACTAAAAATTTACTTTAATAATTTTACATTTCAAAAAATAATCACATATGGCCCATGGTCATTGTTAAAAATAATTTAATATATACCTTGGTATAATTTAGTCAATCAATTTTCATTTACGTGACATTGCCAGTGATACCATAGTTGGGTGTTATGTAAGTCCTGAAAATGTGATTCATTATCAACTTATATTACTTTATTTATTGTAATATATCACATAAATACCATTATTTAAATTTTCTTACAATAAAAAGAATTATATCTTTATTATGGAATAAATATTTATTTCCAAATTTTAATTAAAAAATATCCATATCAATTTTAGATATTGAAATAATTTTCTTGGTAAAAAATGGAACATAATAAAAACTATTAAAAACAAAGATTAGTATAGTTTAAAATATGAGGCGATAATCTATAATATTTACCACAAAATATATAGATTTATTAGTGAATCTTAGATCCACATCTCATCATAAAACTTTTTAGAATCTACTTGCTTTCTATAATTGGATAAAAATATGAACATCACACATTATTTTTAATAACCAATTTGTAGAAATAGATATATTACAATTGATAATGAAAAAAATAAATCATCCCATTGTTTCTCTACATTTTTTTAGTTATACCTCAAGGGACCCTGTTTTTTACATGAAAAATAAATTAATTCATGTTCCCTTTCTTTCCTATTGACGTTAATTCTAAAATTGTAAGGATTCTATTGATTTGGTTTTAGTGATGGGAAAATTCACATTTTATTTCCTGTTATTCTCTATAATAATATAAGGATTTTTATTCTTTGTTTCCATATCAACATAGAAAAGTAGAGTGATGAGATATTAAAGATTCTTCTCAATGTTTTTCATGTTATATTTCATAGAAAATCTAGAAAATCTTAGAGGAGGTGAAGAAAGTATGAGATAAATCAAAAATCATTTGTGTTGATTAAAACCTAGAACCTATGAATGATCAATTTATCCAATAAGATTAAATATATAAGGACAATATAGTTCACTTTTTATATGTTTTTTAGGAAGATGAATTTAATGATATCAAAATATTCAAGTCCAGATATCTCATGATAAAGATCATAGAGATTCTTGAGCATTCTATTAGAATACATGTTATCATGTGACTTGAGTAGGTCATTGTACATGAATTATAACATAAAATAATATAAATATATCATATAAACAATTTTTATTCCTTGATAGTGAACTCTTCATCACTTTCCTCTTTATAAGGAAGATAAAAAAACTAAATGTTTTTTCATGATGCGATATAATTCATAAGAACCTATACCAATACTAAAAGATAATTATAGTAAAATATTGTTTTTATATAGAATTGACATAGGTATAACATGGTTTTTGAACTTTAAACATTAATAAAACAATATAAAAGCAAATTATTAGTATTTTACGTGATTACCAATTATGTGAGCAGAAATATTTTTCAATTATCTTACTAATTCTCCCACCATTATATAATTTAACAATACCCCACACCATTTGACTCAAAATGTATTGTCACACTAAAATTGCAATGGAAATTTTCCGTATTTTCTTTCTCATAACCCAAGTGAGGGCTTGATTAATTACTTAATATTATTTAGATAAATGGACTTACTAACAACTAGGTTACCATTCCTTGATCTCTTGAGAAAACACCCCATTCTTAAAATCCTAATTCATATTTCCTCAGCAATCTCATCCAAGACACATCATGTATAGTGAGGGATACTTACCTTTATTTCAACATGGTTATTTCAACCCAATAATCTCATGAGAACTCCCACGTAAAATAACATGTCTTAACAAGGGCTAGACCAACAATTGGTACAACGTATGTATACTTAATAATGTAAAAGAATTAATATTATGAATTTGTATTTTGTTTTAAGTATTTTTTTATTAAAAAATTAAATGATTTTATAATTTTACACATCTTGTTAATATTAATTATACTTTAATTAAGTGACTAATCATGTGTGGATAAAATATTTATTCATAATACTTATATTTTATTCTAACTTAGAAATATAGTTATTTAACTCATTTATTTATATGATCATGATTAAGAACCTATAAAGAAAATAACTATGAAAATGATAGATTAAAGTTTGTGTCATGTTCTATAGATTTATCCCCCGTTTTTTATTGAGTAAATATTAAAAAAACCATTGAACCAAGAAGAAAGTACTATATGAGTTGGTCTTAGTTCGAGTTTTTTCATTCCACGTTCTTCCTATGTATCACTTGAGTTGGTTTCACCTTGAATCCATCTTTAACAGCTTCTATTTTTCGATACATTCATCCTTATAAATGGTTTACTCACATGTAGGTGAGGGGAATCAATAGAATAATTATGGGGTTTTCATAAAAGAAACCATGAACATGTACGTCCTTATATATTCAGAGGAGTGGATGACTTACAATGCATCATTTAAAAATTAAAAATAATAATTGAAAAATGCATAACATAAATAAATTAAAATAAATACAACACATACATAGGACAGTCATGATCATGATCAACCACACATGAAATGAATACACATTTAATAAAATAACATTCATTTAAATTATTCATAATTAAGATAAAAAAAACTCGAATTAATTAACTATATTAGTTAATTAATTAATTCCTTTATCTTAATTTCCATCCAAATAGTCCTTGAGTTTCCCATCCAACATAATATTAAAAAAATAAAAACATTATTTTTATTTAAAATTAATGAAGTACATTACATGTACAAGGAGGAAATACGACCTGTACCTATCCGAACTACCTAAGATAGTCTTTATCATGTACTGTTTAATCATGAGACATATATAATATAACACATATTATATAATTACCTAGGGTGTACTATCAATAATTGATATGAAGACGCATATAAAATACATTATTTATAATTCTTTTAATGCACAAGAAGTACATGGTTTGTAAGATCCATATGTAGTGCATAGTTCTGAATTTTTCATTGAATTTAACTATATATTTAACATATATAAATCCTATAACATGGTGTATAATATCAATAAATTAAACAAGAACATGAATTTATTTATTATAATATATTAATTAATTAATTTTACTTTTTTCCATGTAAACGTATTGGATAAAAGGTGTATACAATCCAGCTACACTCCATGTATGCCACTTTACTGTTTGTCTATGAAAAAAACATAGGGTGTCTATGTGTAAATAAATTGTAGATATTAATGAGGTATATGAAATTTATGATAGATACACAAAGTTTGACCATCAGGTTTCATGACTTCTAGTCACAAGAGTTGTGTAATAATATATGATGTATCTTTGACATCATGTTTTCCACTAAAAAATTTCATAGAATAAACATCACGTATGAAAGTTACATGAAGTGTAGGCTAAAAACATATTTCCATCATATTCTAGTCAATGTTTAGTATATAAATACGTCATGTATTTAGATACATGAGCGACCATGATTTTCATGACTTGGTCCGGATATGGTGAATATGGGTACATGATATGTCCTATTAGGTCACACACCATGTAGTCCCATGTTATCAGAACATAAATTTATAATGCTCTGGATGGGTAATTTGTATGTTCTTTGTTTGATCTTAAGCTATTCATAGTCATATGGAGGTTAATGATGAAGGGGATGAATAAATTTTAACCTATTGCGCCTTGACCAACTCAATATTTTTTGGTTTCAATAAATAATCCACAATATACATGTTGATAAATGTCATGAAGAATAAATTAAATCTAATAAATATTGGTAAAGAATTATGAAACCAAGATATAAGATATTTTTACATTAAATTTATAATTAATTTATTTATAATAATTACCTCAATCTTGGAAATTCTTTATTTGGAGAATACGTTGATCATTTGGACCTTTGTTTGATTTTACCATTGTTGTGTTGAGAGGATTTAAAGCAGAATCCCTATAGTGGTGATCCACATATGCTTCTATGATCTCAAAGACTCTAGGATGGTACTATGACTTATATATGTGTAGTAATAATTATCCTATATTTCTACCTTTTATTTCCATACCATCCCATTAATGTTTGATTCTTGTTATCTTGTTCTTGAGAGGAGGAGGAAGGTGGAAACTCTTAGTTCCTAAGAGTGTTCTATAGAAGTTCCTCTCATGGGTTGAGAGAATATATGTATTGGATATGTTTTTTCTCAATATCATCTAACATCATGAAATTATATAACCATGTATTTTTAGTGTTTGGTAAGAGAATAAATAATTAAACATATTCCATTTATTATTTTATTAATCTCCAGTAAACCCCATGCCTAAATAATAATAATATTTACTTGAAGTACACTAAACTCATGGATAAAATTAATATCATTTATTTAAATAAATTATTTAATATTTATTTAAATATTATTTAATATTTCATTACAACTAGACTCAATATCTTGGCCCACATTTTCTTCGAATTTACCATACTGTGAATACTAAATATTATTTATTCATTAAAAAATAAATATTTATAATATTGATGATCTTGGGAATGTATATTTTTTCAAATATTTAAATCTCACATAAATAAGGTGACTAAATATTTATGATCAATTTTTTTGGAATAAATATTATTACGTGCTGAAGAGAATAATATTTATTCTAAAATTTAAATTCAAATAGAATTTAATTGAGATTAATAGATACACTGAGTCTGTGACCCTCTAAGATCCTACCTCACTGGTATTATGAGGGTATCCTAAAGTCCAATATTAACATCTAACAACACATAAAGGAACTCTAGAGGAATAATTTAATTCTATAATGTTGGAAACCAACAACAAACAATCACTCTGTAATATAATCCATTTGTCTTGATATATAAGGAATCAAGTTTCATAATTGTGTAACTAATGAATATGTTTGATACATATTTATTTTATTTCATGACTTGAACACAACTGTACCCCATTTATATGGAATTTATTTTGATAATTTCATTTTAATCAAACTTACAAGATAACAATTTCTATAAATATGAAAAATATAAACACTTCCTTAAATTATTAATTTAAAACAAATCATTCGTGTCACACAATACACACCTTACTTCTAATAAACACATGGAATCATGGTTTGAGTTAGTAAATCAATTTAAAAGATTCATGAAATGTGGTAATAATAATATTAATGTCTAAGCATTATTAGACATGTTTATAGATATGAATATCCAATTACACGTAAACATGACTAATTTCTACTAGTGGGTCTTCCCCTAAAATCTATTATCTCAGATATTATCAAGAGTGAACTTCATGAAATGAAGTCTCATCCACTTATGAGTACTCACATGAGATAATATTCATCATTTTTCCCATTATATTATGTTATATGACTATAGGGAAAATATAATTTTGTAATATCATTAGAGAATTTATAGGTTCTCATCCGAGTGGGGAACCGCTACAACCTTTTAAATGTGAAACATACTCTTAGATATTATAACATTAAAGTCACTAAAAATAAAACTAAATATATAATATGAGATTTATTAATATTCACACAATTGAATATATATAGGTAATATAAAGTACATATAATCTAGTTCTAGGGACCAAACTATAACACTTTCCATATTTTGAATTCTACTTCTAATATCAATCTCCCAATTCCTATCATCCAATATTATATAATTCTTTGAATTTACATATTAACATTAGAGTGTAGTATATTTTATATATTTTAGAACATGGGAACCTGCAAAGTCTTCTTCTTTAAATTCTCTATAATATCTGCAATATTCTCAAAATCCATAGTATTTATTCACCACAAGTTTCATAGGTTTATAATTGAAGTTTCAAAAAAATATGAGTCTTAAATTATAACTAATAATATTTCATGTAAACCATAAAAACTATATGACCGTTCCACATTCATGAAAACCTTTTAGGTGTGAATACCTTTCTTATAGCGTGATTCCAATTTCAAAACCACTATTTAACTACTAAAAAACTATAAAATCATTATTCATTATTATGAAGTTGATCATACTTATGTTGATCCTTATGAAGCTATCTTATCACCATAGAAATATTTCCAACCAGGTTAAAGTCACGTAGATATATTATCTTTTATCTAATATCAACATAACATCCTCACTCATACATAAAAATTTCAAAAATAGTTAATCAAACACCCCCTTTAAACTAAATTTCTTGTAACTCCCAGTTCTCATTCAACAAATCCACATACAACATGTTATTCAAGCTGTCCACACTATCATTCTCATGTGGAATTGAGTTATATCCAAATGAAATGTGATGTTTGAGAAATGTTTCATTATTTTGTACCTATTTCTCAATCACCAAGATGACTTATACAATGTGATGATGTGATCATGGATATTTTCAAATGATATAAAAGTCCATTGTCTAATTCTTAATGCCTTCAAACATTCATGTTAGTGGTTGAAGATGAGTACATTTATTTCATTACATTATTTAAATATATTTTTCTTAATATATTATAAGTACATTATATTTAACATTCTTACTTAAAAAATATCCTCATAATGTATTGTAGTTTATTATGCTGAACATGGTACAAGGATCCATTCAAATCCCTACCACCCCACACAATGAATCTTTTGGCTATGTTCCAATAAATCATTCTCTTGAGAAATCCAATCCAAACTGGATCTATGTTCTATACTACAACCTCTTGGATAGATCGTTTGTTACATTTTTTAATACTTCAATAATTCCTTGGTATGGTTTGTCTATAAGGGGTTAACCTTATTAATTCCTTTATTCATTAATAAACACTTAGAAAATAGAGAAATATTATTCATGTAAATATAAATTCTTCTTTCAAAAACTTCAAAGAAGATTCTTTTCTCAAACCTCATATTCATATCTAAAACCCTTATAAAAAAAATCTAACAAAAGTTTCAATAACTTCATATAAATAATTTAATACCTTCATGAAACTCTATAAGAAATTTCTCCACCATAAATCACCACATTATTTAATATCTACCTCATCAAGCATGTTATCAAATACTAAATTCCCAATTACATGACAATTTTCTCTAAATCCATTCCTTAATATATTTTTTGAGGAAATCCAATATAATATCCTGTTTACAATAACACCCCTTTTGATTTTTTGACAATATCCTCTAAAATCTTCCTTATTATAGTGCATGAATTTTATAGTTCTTTCTTCCTCCCCCATTTTCAATAAAATGAAAATAGTTCTTTCTTCCACCTTCCTTTGGTGGTATCATCTTAGAAAATTATATTTTCCACCTTCACTCCCCATTTTTTAATATACTTTATGAAACAAAAATTTATGATAAATCACTAATTTTACCGTGCCTTTAGAAATTCTAAATTTATTGATACTGTCTTCCCTCTTAATTATTAACTCAAAATCACTATATAAATACTATATAAACCTTCAAAACTATATCCTACAACTTTCATTATAAATTCAACCCCTACCCACATAAATATCATAGTTACATTCCTCCTTTCCTACTATAAGAAGTGAATTTTATCACATGAAAATGATTTTACTAAAATTCCTATAATCATATCGAGTTGGAACTCATTGTAAGATATAAGAGTTTTTTTTATTGAAAATACAAATACTATCCATATCACTCACTATATTTCCATAACATACTTTTTACCTAATAAATAAGAACTCTTGTGATTTTAAGAACATTCAAAGAAATACATTTGTAATAAACCATTAAAGCATAAGGGGGGGTGGGGGGGTGGGGGTGGGAACACACCGATTATAACATAAATTTATACAACTAGTTATGATCTAAAAAGTGATACCATTTGAACTTTATGTCTCCCAATTTACCCATAAGTAATTTCATTTTTCAAATGAGTTAAGGATGCCTTTGTGTGATTATCTTCAAATCCCTTGGCTTTATCCACCTCAAAACACCATATCTAAAAAAACCCATAATATTAAAAACAATATGTAGATACTATAGTTTTCTTTTAATAATATTCTAGATATCATAAAATAGATACGCATATAATATAATAATGTTAGTATCAAATAATCATGAAATATTAAAGGTTACCACATCTTCAATAGGATATCTATCATCCAATATTGGTATGAATCCACTTATGAGACTTACTAAAATTGATTTGAAATCATAATAAAATTTATTTATGAAATTGAGACACATTTTATAACAGATATATGATTATATTCAATATTTTTCATTATTCCATCATGCTCACGCTGATTTTAGCATGGATTATTCAAGATGATAGATTTATCAATGCTTCTACACATTATTTTCCTTGGAAATAGTTCCACATCATCCTTACTTGTAAATTTAGATCCATAATGCTTCTACTATTAAAGCAGAAATGGTGAATATCGATATATTGAATGAATCTCTATAAAATGCATCCTTTTCTAGCTTAATCAAATATTTGTTTCTCCATCACATGTTATTTAGAATCACATGCACCCCATGGATCATCTTTCCCCCTTAGGATTATACAACATTAATAAAATATTTAGAAATATTAAATCACATGGGGAGAGGGGAACTACCATCATCATAAAATTAAGGAGTATGCTTCATCTTTGTAAACTAAACCTTGATTTAAAATTTTATTCCAAGTTTATAGTGGAATTATATTTCATAAACCCAGTTCTATGATCTTACTTTTGAATTCATTATTTAGATTCCATCACTAACTTTTCCTCAACATTATCTTCCAGGGTGAGACTCATCAAACTAGTGCATGTTACTTCTATTTTAGAACCATTATTCCATATTACTATAGAATATTTCACTCTCTATATAAACGAATCACCACTATTTTTGTGTTATTCATTTATTGTTCTATGAATAATCCGATGAAATAAATCCTCTTACATTTCTTTTTTTTCCATGAGAGAAATTTATTCAATGTTCTTTTCCCTTTATATTTGTTTCTTATCATTCCAAGTATACTGTTGAGTGTACACTCCCTTTACTACTTGATCCAATTTATGTTTTCTTCCCTCATTATTTTTGGGTAATGAAACTATTCTACAAAATAATAATTTTATTTATTTTGTTCTTCAATTTCCGTGATGGTTGTTATGGACAGGTCATTAGAATCACTTTCAACATATTCCCTTTCTTAATTTCTTTATTATTATCCAGTGCACTAACACTTGTTTTTGATGAACTATATTTCCACCCTTACATTTATTAATTATTTTTTATAGGATTAGAGGATCTAATATTAATATCTTCATTTATTTTATTGATAAAATTTCATGACACATGGACAGGTTTAGCATAGTTATAGAATTTCCTAATAAAACCATAAAATTTAAACTACTATCTTGGTTGAGATCTGGTTATAATAGGTCTTAAATATTCATTTAAACCTATATCTTCCACACACACAAACAAAAAATCATTGTGTATCTCATTATCCCACAAAAATACCATTATAAGTCCATATTTCATTGAAAAATATTTAGGCAAGTGTAGGTAAATATGTGTTACCATTTCACTGAATCCAGATTGCTTAACTCCTTACTGCTAGGTTTGTTCTTCACATTAGACTCCTCAATACATGACTTATTTCCCATAAAAAAAAGATCTACCACAAATTTTTTAATTAATACATCTCTATCCCTTAGTTTTCTATTTATATTATCAAAATTATTATTACATAAATTATATGTATTCCTCACCTACCCTTAAAACTATTATCTAAAGGATATCACAGATGCATTATAGAGTTTCTCCATTCACATGTTTTCCTTTAACCCTTAAATTAGTTCTTTGATTATATCACTTTTACCCATCATTTTCAAATTCATTTCTTGGATGGATTCCACTAAATAGGTAATAAGAGGATAAAATATTTCTCCTTAAGACATACAGAGTTAGACTTCACCATTAAAGGCTTGAAATCCTCTTATAGGTGACACAAAAAGCTTCTATATTTAATAGATATTGTGGTTTCTTTATCCTCAAAATATTTAACTAAATTAAAATTCTTATATTTAGATATCCACAATGATTTTTTACATAAATAGAAAAAACCTCTTTCTTATTATCTCAACTCTTATTCTTATTCAACATAATTTTCTAAAAGTAGAATTATTTTTCAAAAGAGTTCTCTTATAGACCATCCATTGATTTGTGAACATAAATAGAAACAACTTAAATTCCTTCTTTTATTATAGATTTTTTATTATGTAGATCATCCAGTTTCATCAATACGTTTTTAAAAATATTATAGTGAGAAATCATTTTGAATACAATTTATTCTAGAAAATATTTTAGGACATTATTAGAAAAATAATAAAATTTAAAAATTATTTAATCTGAGTCATAAAATATTTTAGGATTTCTTTATAAAATAATCCCACTTAGAAAGGAATGACAATGGAAACTGACATGTGTCTAAAAATATTAAAAAATTCCATATTATATTTAGAGAATTGATTCCTATAAAATACAGTATCCTTCATAATTGAAGCCATATCTAATATAATATTTTAAAAAATATATGTTTTGTTGAATAATCCTATAAAATTTTGTCTTTTATACCATATTTTGGAAACTGAGACACCATGTGAGGAAGGGAAAGTCAACGTGTCAAATAGTTTTAACATTTTCTCTTTATTTATTCATGATTTTTATACCATGTTAGCAGAAATTTTTTTCAACATGTTGATGATTAATCTTACACAAAATCTCTCCAAATGATAAGAAAATATATAGGTATGTATTGAATGTACGAATATTGGGACTTTACTTAGTTCACCCAAATGGGATACTCCAAGGAGGACACACTAATGGTGTGTTAATGTTCCTGGAAATAATACTACTCAAATCCATAATATAATGATTTATAATAGCACACTTACAATCTCAGGTCACTCCCCTTCTTCACTATGTGAACTACATCTATAAAAGATATGGTCAGTTTATAGATTTTTGGGCATCTTCATGATTAAAAATAGTAAACAAGAAATTTACGCACCTTTAACTCTATATAGATACACTATGAACTCTAGTATTCTTCTCTAGTTATTCATCAATATAGATGAAATCAACTCCTAAAAAGTGAGGTTTGAGTTTGTGTCACCTCTCAAACTACAACATCAATTGTTTTTGGATGTTGATAATTACATAAATTGATTTATCTTTTTCATTTTTATTTCTCTATATCCAGTAGTAATAAAAGTAAATCCCTATATTATCTCGAGCCTTCTTCCTTCAATATCTCTCATATATGATAACTATAATTTACCCAAATCATACTTATTTTTCCACCCACAAAGAATCAAGATCTTCAGAATATATAATATATTATACCCCTTCTATTGTTTTACCCAAAATTAGTTACTGTAATACAATTCAACTTATCATTTTTATCAAAAGTTATATTTAAATTTACCACCATTCCGTCTTCTCTCTCTTTTTACATACAGGTATATCAAAGAATAAGAATCATCTCAGTCTATAATTAATTATTACACAAATCTATTTATATGCACATTAAATAATAAAAAATGATCTTCATTCCATTTTATGAATTATTTCATTAATCATTTTAATACAATTCCTTCCATCTAGTCTTCAATAGTTCTTTGGCATTCCAACTTAACATTCCATGATGAATTTTTTTTGATATATTAGAATATTGAAACCCATATGACTCTTCTTCTTTAAATGATACATAGTATCCTCAACCTTTTTAAATTCCATATCCTTAATTCCCCACAAATTTTATAACTTCATTATTTATGTTTTAACTTAGTTTCAATTAAATATCACAACAAATAATATTTCTTATAAACCATGAAACCTTTTACAAATATTCTGTATATATACAAACCATCAAGGCATTTCGTCTTTTCTTGGGTCTTAAAACTAGATTCAAACCCATAATTTAACCAACTAAAACACCACTATAAAAACATTCTTCATCCTTAGAAAAGTTCTCATACTTTGACCCACCTTATGAAGATTATTTTCTATATTAAAATGATTTGAAATCACTACATGAACCCAAAGTTATATTATATTCCAACCAATATCAATCAAACTTCCCTAGTGTTACATCTGAATTTTAAAAACAATTGAATAAAATTTACCCTTTAAACCAATTCTAATGTAAATTCTAATTATCATTCCACATATCCACATATACCATGATACAAAATCTATCTATAATATCCTTACTCTGTTGAACTGAAATATATCTAAATGAAAAATTTAGTTCGATTTTAAATTCATTATCCTCTCCTTATTTGTTAATCACCATAATTAATTCTATTATTCGTAGATGTGATCGTGGAAATTTATAAATGTATGTATATTAATGAATCTCATTCTTCATGCATGAAACTATTTATCATAGTGGTGAAGGTGAATGGAAAAATGTCATTCCATTATTTCTTCACACAATTCTAGCATGTATTTACTATTGGAATTTTTTCATTATTGACCATTCCTTTCTCTATCTAATCTTATAGGGGTTGGATCTAATTTTTTCCTTTAATACTCAATCAACACTTAGATATGATAAAACTCTTCTTAATGTAAATATTTGTTTCTCCCAAAAACTAGACCACCCTTTCTTTTCACTAACCTCTTATTCATACTTAATAACCATGTAAAAAACCACAATAAAAATTATAAAAAAATCTCTATGAAAAACTTACATTCTTTATAAAATTCCCCATGTAATTCTATTATCATAAATCAATTATATCTTTAATTTCTATCCTATCTTTCATTACATCAGATCCCAACTCATCAATTCCATGAAACATATCTTTAAATCCATTCATTAATATATATTGTCAAAAAATAAAACACAATATATTGGTTTCAATATAAATCATATCAAAAAAATTATTGATATAATTATATAGACTACTGTGAATTAGAGGAGATTTTGGACTAATAGTGTGTCCAAATGTAGAAAAAATTATAGATAAAATTAAATGGGAATACATTTTCATTGTATAAAATGAATATATAAGAGATACTGTAGAATTATAATTTCATAGTGTAAATTGGGGAAGGATTTCTCATTATGGAAAAGGATAAATGGAATGAAATGGATTGGATTTCTATTTCTAACATCCCTTTGGATTTTCTAGAGGTTGTTATATCAAGCACTATAGAGAAAAATATAGGGACCAAAATATAGGATAATATTTAAAAGTTTACAAGGATATGTTACGATATTTTTTTTATTGAATATAAAATTATAGAGTATTTAAATGGTCAAGTCATTAACAGTGACTGATCACATCAACACCCTCAATACTTCTTGCACTTAGCTTACAATGTTTGGCTATAAAATTGGGAGCACTAAACATATGGAGATTCAAATTCAAATTTTGAAATATTCATATAGTAATATCTTCGTCAACATCACCAACAATATCTAGATGGATATATTTCTCTACAATGATGTTGCAACTACTATTCATGAAGAATAAATTCAATATAGGAACAAGGAGGACAAAAAACAATTTCACACTAAGTGGAGAATATAATAATGGAAAGTGGAAGGATGTAGAGAATGGTTCTAGTGGGATCCAAAATCATGTAATTTATAAATAGGGGAGAAATAAAAAGAATATAACTTGTTAAAATTATTTAATGAAGGGAAATTCAAAGTAGTACTATTGGAACATGAAGAGTGGTGGGAAAAATTAGAAAGTAAATACAGTGATTTATTCTAGAAATGGACATATAGTAGTTAGTGAAGAAATGACAATTAATGGAGTTAAAAAAATCTCAATGACACATAAATAATTGAGATGGGAGTATCATGATACATTATGTATTAAAGGGAATGAGTTTATATTTATTAAACTATCCCATAAGGACTTCTATATATGGGGAACGATCACACCTTGAAGAACATTGGATTTAGTACCATCAAACTAAATATCCCTAATGGTATTGTTTGAACCATCCAAGGATCATGTTATTCAAATGGATTGAAAAAGAAAATATTTTATTTGAGATAATTTTATGTTATAGGGTATAAAAATGACACTGAGAAATGAGTATTCAACATTTTGAAGGTCACACTTATGGTGATAATGGTGGAGAAGATCTCGAAGAACCTATACGTTCTTAGCAGTTAAACATATAGATAGGCAGTGATAGTTTTAAAATCAACCACCTCAATGAAAGAATTAATGATGCCTTGGAATAAGATATATGGACATATGTCTGAAAAAGGACTAAATATTATTGATGATCAGAAGTTTCTTTCTAGGCTTAAAAAGGTATATTTTCCATTTTGTGAACATTGTGTTTTGAGAATGAAACATAGGTTGAATTTTATGAATTAAATGAAAATAAGCTTGGAGATATTAGTGTTGATCTATTTTAAAATTTGAATATCAGTAAATATATCCATGTGAGGAACTATTTAATTTGTATCATTCATTCCCTATTATTATAATATAGGTCGACTTCATCCAATTAAGAGGAAGAAAAATGTTTTTGATGTCTTTAAAACATCCAAAGCATGGAATTAGCTAGAATTTTGTAAGAAGATAAACTATTTGAGGATAAAAAATGACGTATAGTATATAATAAAGTAGTTTTACAATTTATTTAAATAAGAAGGAATTAATAGATAGTTCATGATAGATTATGGTTCTAATCATAATAGAGTAGAAAATATTATAAACAAAATCCGGTTGTCTAGAACAAGGGTGATACTGAATACTGTAGGGATTAAAATGATGTTCTGGGAAGAAGAAGTAAATACCTCCTATTATGTGATCAATCAATATTCTTCAGTAGTGACTAATTTGAAAACCATGATAGAGATGTAATCTTCTGAACCCACTGAGTATTCTTAATTAAATTATTTTATAATCCCTATATAATTTTTGTTTAATTAATGGGAAAGGTATTTATTGGATTTGATATCCAAGAAATGTATCTTCATTAGACACACTACTGGTTTCAAGGGTATCATTTGTGGCACCCACTAACAAAAATGTTATCATTACTAGGTAATATATTTTTATAAAGTAAAAATGAAAATGATGATTCAAAAGGTCATTTATAAAGGGAATATAAAAGATACAATAGTCAATATGGGGGATAAATCAAAAGAATAACATATTTCCTTTGAGTTAATACTAGAGAATGATGATCAATTAATAGTAAATACTGGACCACAATAGCCAACTGGAGAGAAATGTTAACTATTATGGAACATAGAGTATTTCCTGGATATATATATATATATATTTCATATTTTTTATTGATGGAGGATAGAGTACCATCTAATTTTATGGTGGAAAATTAGAGTCCAATAATATGCTCAAATATGGTGATGATCTTGAAATAACATGAATCCATTTACAATAACATGACTTGGGATCTTGTTTTATTTACTCATATGAGAAATGATATCTAAAACAATAGGCCTTAAAAATCATGTGGGTATGAAATGACCAAGTGGAAATATTTTTTGCCAGACTGGTTGTCAAAGATAAGTTAAAAAAGAAGGTATTGATTTCAATGAAATATTTGCTATTATTTTTTTACATATAAATACTATGATAGTTATATGAATGTGTGTTATATATTTTCTATATATATAGAATCTATATGTGAAGAAAATCTTCCTCTATAGCGATCATGATGAAGAAATATATATGATTAAACTGGAATGTTTTTTAGATGAAGGAAAAGAGAACTTGGATTATAGTTTGAAAAAAATCTTTTTATGGCATGAAGTGTTATACATATCAATATATTAGGTATTTTTAAATTATCACAAACATTTATGTTACTGTTTCTTTTAATCGATATCAATGTATATATTTAAAAATTTTATAAGCATTTACCATAGAAATTAGAGGGATCAAGATGAGAAAGAATTACTTTTTTAGAGCCTCTCACCAATAGGTTATAGTATCTACCTTGTGGTACCTAGAAACAACAGTTGTTTGGTTTAGGTTCCACTAGATGTATAGTGAAACCCTCCTTCTATCTGATGGCTCCCAAACAGACTCAAAATCTAGCCATTGGTGGTGTCCCTCATATGCTTCCATTCAATCAATAATGTCTCCATTAAACCCCAAACACATCCAAAATGATCTTAACTCCATGTGTGGGTATAAATAAACACCCAACAGTGATTGGAATCCATAGTTAAATTGGAAATTCATTCTAGAGCCAAAATTGTTTCTCTTTTCTATCACTCTCTCACTCTCTTACATTTCTCTCTCTTCATCCAAATTTCTATTATTATAATATGTACATGGGGTAGAGAGTGTTCTTCATTATCCTTTCACAAAAATTATCTTCTTTTTATTTTTCTTGGGTGATTACTACCATTGAGTGTGAGGGGGATATGTGATCACTACCTTTTATGTGAGTGGATTTTCATTTCTATCCACAAACACTAAAATTCAAGTCAGGTTTTCAGTTTCATGGAACCATCCACTAAAAATATAGGGTGTAATTCTTGAAAATTGGTTTCCTTTGTACAATTAAAAAAATTATTTTTGTTGTGTTTCTTTCTTGAACAGTAACACTGTAAAATATTAAAATATGACCATAATATTCAACATCTTTTATGACACACATCACTAAGAGAAGAAAGGAATATAAAATCCAGGGACTTTATGATATATTTACTATTTAAAATAAATTCAATACATTATATATATTTCAATCCATACAACAATTAGTTTAGATTGAGTTACATGAAACAACAAGTCTCTCAAAAATCTTGTGTTACATGAAATGATGGGTTTTATTGGAAAAAAATATATTATTAAAATTATTATTTAATATGAAAATTATTTCATAGCCATTCGAATGGTGGGTAGTATTTTGATTACATAAATTATGGAAATATATATTTTACACACATTGAGTGTTTATCTATTGATTATATATAATAATATTAATCATTTAAAAGAAAAAGAAATGTTTTCTGAAAAGCAATATTCTTTCTGAAAGAAAGTTTATTTGTTCTTAGCACACATAATTGAAAAAAATTAACACTATTGTGAAATTTAATTGGAAAACAAATTTTTTTTGAAAGTGGAATACCGAATCTATTTTAGGGTGATTTTTTTAAATTTTTCTAAGAAGTTTCATTTTTTGACGAATAGTGAAAAATACTAGATTTTAATTATAAACTACCTTTTCATCTAAATAATTTATAATGTTAAATTATATATTTAATTGGTTTTATAGTAATAATAGTTAAATTATAAATTTTATTTTAATTTATGTTATTTTAATCAATTTTATATTGATGATAGATATAAAAACATTGTAAACTTTTGAACATTTTCTCTTTAAAACCCCGCTTTCTCATCCGGTCTATGAGATTAATTTTAAATTGAAAATTTCCATGTATTTGAACTGAATTTGGAAAATTGTATTAAATATTTTTTATCAGCGTAATTTATATTTTCTAATAAGTTTAAAATAATTTTTGACCAAAATTATTAGTGAAAATAGTTAAAATTAATGTCATCAATTATGGAGAAAATGAGTTTACTTAGTGGTTAATCTAATAATATGTGGTGTAAAAATTACAAAAAAATGTAAAAAACCCACTGGAAGGAAATATTTATACTTTATGAATTTTATTATATAAAATTGACCATTATTGTGTCCTAGTGACATGAAAATTTTTTTGGTGTAATTCAATCTTTGAAAATAACTACAAGTGTGCCACTCAGACACTTATAAAAGTTCACCCGCTCTCCTATCCAATTCACACATTCAAACAATTTTTTTTAAAAATTCCCTAAAAATATTACTCCTCAAAATACCTATTCTCGTCATATAAACCTTATTTTTATAATTAATAATCCCTAGAATGTTTTAGTGTAAACTAAAATAAGATACAGGAATAAGAGGTAACATTCACCAACAAGCATCTCTATTTTACTTCTTTCTCCACCTCCTTAAATTTTTATTTCAGCATGATGATATAATAACCTCAGTATCTTTCATATAATGTAATTTTATTTATAATATGTGTATTACCTAAAACCACAAAACATTCCATAAAATGGGTTATGAAACTATCATTCATGTCTATGGAAGACTACAACCTCACAAGAAGATGTCATTCATTTTTTCCTTTACCACCTCACAAGGTTGAGAAAAATTACGGAAATTTTGTAAAATTGGGTGTCCTAGACCCAAATTTATCATTAATTTTGATTACCATAACACGTGTTTGGTGAGTTATGGATTATATAAACATACCATTATGGTGTCGACATTTCTATGCATACTATTTGATGATAATGTCTATTGCATAGTTTTCTTATAAAAAGGTTTTAGAAGATCCCATGATTTAATGATAAACATGAGATATTATGAAATTATTCTTAAATATATGTTCTATCATATAGATACATCATACTGACTAGACACAGTTTATGTATGACTATCTGGTGCTGGGGCTCATAAGCATTAAGACTTATTCTCACAAAGTTCACACTTGGTGATCTCTCATAGGTGAGATCTTGAAGATAGTCTCACCAGTAGGAGCACCACATTTATCAAGTGTCATTGTTTTTTTCCTATATATGTACACGTGTATTGGTCTCTTGAATTTTGATCACTATAAATGTGTGACATTTAATAGTGTACTTTGATGCAATGAGGAAACCATGACAATGATGTCATGGTGAGGTAGTTGGTTTTGGGTACATCATTGGTGGTATGAAATTGGTTGAATGATAAAGATATAATTTTTAACTTCTGAGTTAAGGAAGTGATATATCTGGCCTGGTTGATCAGAATGGCAGTACCTTCATTAAATCCATGGCGATGGCAGTCAAAGGTAAGTCCATTAAGTTAGATCAATAAATAATAAATCAAGTAAAATATGATGATGGAAATGTGAATCCTAATTTATGAGATATCATACGATAAAGAGATTATATTACACATTTAATATATGTAGGTTGGTTGTCGTTTCTATGAATATCCTATATCTTTAGGGGATATTATGGGTTTCTAGTTCTCGCTCTTGGTCTGTGAATAATATTCACTACTATCATGATAAGGGCCTAGAGGTTCAAGCACAATAATTCTTTAAATATTATGTCATATTCTAAGAAATAGGAATATAAGACATGGTGTGCCCCACCATAGGGTTCAAGTGTTACCCATGATTTATCAATCACCAATAAATAAAGAAATTCATTATAATTTGAGTATAGAAAAATTGAGTTGAATTTATTTAATTCAAGTAATTACAAGTGATTATGTAAATAAATGGAATTATATTATATGAACAAATATTATATTTAATATTCAAGGATAATTTAATATTAGTGGGAATAAGAGTCAAGTAAATGACTCATGTTTATCATGTAATATATATTTAATATATGGTAAAATTATGTGATAAAATATGAATAATATTTATTATGTAGTAAGTTCTTAATAATTATTTATTTATTACTTATTTAGTGGATGTTAGATATATAGGTGATGGGAACCCTAACCTGGTATTTTTCACATCCATTATATAAGTACACGAGTAGATCATTTCTAGTGTGAAATGGAATTCATTTTCCTATAGATTGAGAGATCCTATTTCCTCCCCCTAAAATATTAGAGAGAAATACACCATTCAATAAATTAATCCAATGAATTCAATACAGAGGAATAGAGTTGAGGCAATATTTTCGACATAGAATAAATCATCATATCTTTGTGATATCACTCATAATTGTATGATCTATGTTTGCATAGATTCTTGAAGCACATACAAACGATCTAGAGGGGTTTGGATTTAAATCCTTTATGCAATGACAATCGAAAACTATTTGTAGTTTAACACATCACAAATCAAACAAGGTACAACTTTTATTTATTTATTTTGTGCTTATTAAATCCACAAAAGATCCTCAGACCTCTACTAGGGCTCATACCACTGGTATTGATAGAGTTGCGTAATTATAGAGATGAAAATTTTCAAATACCTAGCACAAAAGCTTCTTCTACATGCCTCAGTAACTTTAATTGGTATCATAGGGATCATGTGATTTTTTTGATCCAAATAAAAATTAGTTTACATTAAATTAAGTAGAGAGATTTAAACATTTCCAAACAGAATAGGCTTCACATCGACCCGATTCAGGAAGACCATGTTATGGTCATCCAAAGTTTTTGGTATGTATTGAATAATTGGTTTTGCGTTTTAAAATTAAATAAAAATATAATTATGTATTTTTTATGTTAATACCGTCAATGATTTAATTTTTGGCCAAGTTTCAACCCGAATTCATTGGCCGTTAGCACACCTACATTATTTTTTCCCTAGTAAGGGTTACAGGAAACGAGAGATATGATTATTATAATAAAAGGGTGTACCTGTTTCTTTCTTTGTAAGCTTTTAATATAAAATTAATAATAATTAAGGGTGTCCCAAGGTGACAAGATCATTGGACAGTTTTTACAACTTTATTTGGTTTCTCATGAATCATGAAATAACTTATAATAAATAAAATGGTGATAACTACCAAGCTTCATAAGGAAGATTGCTTGTGAGTACCCTTCACCCATGCCCCCTCCCTATTTTCAATTCATTGATACCATCTCCATTATTAGATGGCAGTCATACTAATCAAGAAAATAATATAGAAACTCTTCTAGACCACCCCTATTAATGGCTGACTCGAGAGCCATCCCTCCTCCACCTCACCCTCCATCGTAGGTCTCCAAAAAAATGCTCCCTCAAATCACACTTGACACCTCCAAGAAAGTCATCCATTTCCATCAGACCCATACCCATCCACCACTGGATCCCCTTGATTCAACCACTTTCATGACCTGAAACAAAATGGGGCTTGAGCTGCAACTTCCCCAAACTGACATCCATAGGATTGGATGTGGAGACAAGAATCGAAGGCATAACTAACTTAGGGATGCCTTTTCCTAAAAACTTATAAACATCCATACAACCAACTCAAAGAAAAAATTTACTGTGAAATAAGAAAAGATGAAATACTTTTGTAATGTAAACTAAGCAAGCATGAACATTTAGATATTAAAAATCATGGTAGTGTAAGATAAAATGTAAAAGGTAAAAAATACATGCCCAACCAGAAATGTGTCTTGACATAATTGAAAACATGAAAAAGTAGCTAAAAGGTCCCAACTCCGGAATCCCAAGCTAAAACCACCATATGTCATCCAAGAACTGAGTATCCATAAGATCCTCTGTAGTGATGATCAACCTGTCCATCATCTGTATAAGACATGACACATGTGGGAAAATACCATGCATGGGTGAGTATATACATACCCAGTGGAACACCCTGAAATATGAGGGGGAGAAGTAAAAGATACATGAGGAAGAGATAGAAAATAGATAGAACAAGGTATAGTGAATGAGTAAAACTCAACCTAGCAAAGAGTGTAAGTAAGATCATCCAAACACAAGGGGATAAACACTATGAGATTATGAACTGCCCATTTAGCCTTTTCCTCATATAGAAGGAGAGTATACTCCTCCAACCACGAGAAGCCAAAAACAGATTTCACAAGCCATACCACACACGTCTTTAACTCTACATGAGAGAGAGTAAACAAATCCAAGTAGTGGATACAAAATAATGATATATATATATATATGCTCAGTCAAAAGAATCCCAAATGAGAGAGTAAGGAGTTCACCATCTCACAACACAGTTAAAAAGAAGAGTATCCAACATTTCCAAATATCAATCAACAATTCCCAAAAACCCATGCATCTTCCATAAACATAAATGTTTAAGGAAATCATTCAACACACCTTGATACTATCTTCTTTGGGTGACACTGACTCACCTGCATGGTTTTAGGTCGCATCCCGAAAAAATGTGTCTTGGTGGGGAAAATGTTTCTCTTCCCAATGATTATAAATCTATATCAAACTACGTATTTTTACTATTCCATACAGTCAAGAGGATACAATTTTTAGATAGAGGACTCATGACCTGGTAAAATAGGTGGGTTCCACTCTGGTAGTCGATGAAGGTCGCATGCCCTACCTAGTAGGAGGGTTCCACTTTGATAGTCAAGGACCAATGCCTAGCACTCGTGAAGGGTTCCACTATAACTCATCATGAACTCATTACCTAATACCACATGAGGGTTCCACATGGGAAGTCGAGGAACCATACCCAAATCTGATAAATGGTTACACTCTAATTTTTGTCTAGGATCGATGCCTATTCCAGTTGAAGGGTTCCCCTTGCGAGTCTGTAGAGGACCCATTGCCAACCATTATAGAGGGTTCCATTCCAGAATCCATTAGGGACGCATGCCCTTCCCAACTGGAGGATTCCACTTGGAAGTAAGAATCTAGTGATCATGCTTGATAACTATTATCATTAGGGTCACCATAGAATGTGTCATTTCAGGAACATTTCAGGTCATATCTAAAAAACCACAATTTTGGGAACCATCACGTACTACACAGAATAAAATGTAGAATATGATACTCATGGGACAAAATACAAGTTAAAATGAAGGAGATACGAAAGTTAGAAGTTTGATTAGAAGAGATGAAGGGGTACATGACGTGTGAGGGGACCTTCATAGTGTCTGGTCCTGATCCGTAGCCTCGACATGTCCCTGGCCGACACACATGTTCCTGTCTATGCAACATTACAAGCCGTGTAGGTGGACAACATGGCACGTCCTAGCTAGCAAGTACTAGAGCCGTGTATTGCTTGGCGTGTCTTTGTATTGGAGTAAATGGGCTTGTACGTAACCCCATATACCTTCACACAGTTTCTCATTTTTGTGACTCATCACACAAGTTGTCTAAATGGGAAAATGATACATGGTGAGTGAGGGTGTCTAAATGATGTTTCATCCTAGATTTTTTATAACCCTAGCTACTCCCACAAGATGGGATACAGAACATGTCTTGTTCATTTAACAAGGTGTGTAGTCGGGTTTTTTTATAGAAATCTAGATCTAAAATACTTGTAGTATATCAATATATTTCATCCCTTTTCATCAAAGATATCACCTCCAATCTACCCATAAATGTTAGTTATAGTCTGAATCTACCGTTTCCTGCTCTCTAGTGGCTAGAAACCAATCTCCGATAAAGTTTTCTATTCATGTATGGAAACATACATCTTGGATCTCCTATAATTGATTTATTATGATATGTTCATCAAAATAATCTTCTATAACTTTAAATATTCCTTGATATGCACCTACTTTATCAATCCAATCATTAATCATGAGACTTTTACACATGTGGGGGTCTGATCATGATCTATAACACTGTGAAATTATTGAACTGGGACCATTGGGATCCAACCGGTGATGAACATAGAGAAATTAGAGGGAAAGGAAAAAAATCCAAGGTTTAAATGTCATTGAGCAATCTTTCTTGTCCAATGATCATGAACATGCATAAAATATGTACTTTAGCTCCTGAAAAGGACACAAAATTAACGCAAGTTAGAGAAAGGAGATTGATCATGCTCAAAATTTTAATCAAATGGGGTAAGAACCATAATTGACGAGTCCTACCTCGCTTATGGATAGATCAAAGATGAAGAATCAATTATCAAAATATTTGAATGGAGATGTCATGATCACGGCACCCTAATCTAATCAGATTTAAAGTTCTAACATCATTCATTATGATCGCCAATAGAAGTGGAAGAAGAGATATCATAGGTTATTATATAAATTTTGAGGCTAACCCTATTGAGTTTTCCATAATGATATATTTATAATATATATTTTATATAAAAAGAAATTAATTAATTAATTAATTAATTAATTAATCCACTTAAACGAACTGGCAATGAGTGAGGGATCTAAACCTCCTATGCTGACTCATTTTATGATGCGTTTAGGGAAAAATCCACATTTTGGACTCAATCGTTGTCTCATGTTTCTGATCTGATCAACAATTTATGATTAATCCTATTTACTTTCATAAGTTATGTGTGCAAAATATTTAATATATTTGATATTTTTATTAAATTAATTTCAGTCACACTGGACCTCAGAATCACATTTCATCTCAGCTCCTAGCCCTTCAAATATATATTGAAATATTTCAAAGTATTATAAGGAAAAAATGAGTCTCTACATTATTTACTCCTTCAATATTTTCATCCTTGAAAAGAAAAAACAAGGAAAAAAACGTCAGATACTGATCTCGCACTTCCCTCTCCCACTTCGAGGAACTATCTTACATGTTTATGTGCTGACATAACAAGATAACCAAAGGGACGATTCATCAATTTAGGGTCTACTCCTATCGATCATCAATCGACACCAGGTGTTCCACAAAGGAAGATCCATCATCGATGTTCATCTCAACCAATCATTGATGTGCATGGTGTTTAAACATATCTCCTCAGTTGCTACACATGGAAGACCTACTACACCCACTCCAGCAATGAGGAAAGGGTGAGGTGATAGGAAACCTCTCCAACCCTCTGCATGATCTTGAATGACCTGATGAACCTTAGGGACAACATACCTCCCCAAAAGAACCTAAAAAATCCCCATAGTGCGGAGACTTGAAAGAAAATAGTGTCTCCATACATGAAATCCATGGTCCTACAATGAAGATCTATGTAAGATTTATATCTGCATTGGGTCATCCTCATCCACTCAAGGATGACCTGCACTTTCTCTATTTCCACTTACTCCATCTCTGGGCCCATAAGAGATGACTCAACAATCTCTATCCAAGACATGGGTGACCTAGAGGGTATCCTGTAAATGGTCTCAAAATGTTCCATTCTAATGGTAGAGTGATAATCGTTGTTGTATAAAAACATTACCAAGGGAAGGTGATCCTACCAACTCCAAATAAGGCCCATCACACAATCCTTCAACATATCCTCTAGCACCTGAATAGTGCGCTCGGTCTTCCCATCAGTCTAGGGGTGAAAGGATGCACTCATCCACAATAAAGTTTTGAATTAATCCCACAATCCTCTTCATAATCGTGACATAAACCATGCATCAAAATTGAATACAATCGTCAACGTCACCCTATTTAGGAGAATAATCTCTCGTATTTTCAAATGCCCCAAACTCTAAACCGAACTATGGTCCCTAATGGAAGTGAAGTGTTCTGAAATCATGATTCAATCAACTATAACCCAGATGGTATCATGAACCTTTTTTGTGCATGGAATTCCAGTAAAAATGTTCATGGATATGTCTTCCCAATCCCTCCCTGAGATCTCCTGGGGCTGCAATAAACCTACCATCAATTTGTGCTAAACATTAACTTATTGACAGGTGAGACACCGAGAGACAGACTATATGATGATTCATCACATATAGGACCACCAAAACTACAACTAAAGGTCACTGTAAATTTTCCCCACCATGGGATGTACAGTCAGGGGAGATGTGTGGAACTCTCATGTCACCTCTTCCCATAACATGATTGGAACCACTATTCACCTCTAGAATAAGATGATGTAATTAACTCTTTTAAAATATCTATATCGTGATTATTATGTGAAAATATGAACATTTAATACCTAATAGTAAATTTATTCTAGCTGGGACTCACTCACACGCTCAAGGAATGAAGGTTTCAGCACCATAGACTACTAAATATTCATACCCTCTTACTCCACTAGGGTTAGTTATAGGGAAGATAACTACTTGGAAGCTTCCTAAACCAGGAGATCATGGGAATTCCTCTTAATGGAATCTACTAAAATGTTTTCCTTCCCTGGGGTATAGACTATCTTGAAGCTGTATACCAACAATAACTCTAACCAGCATCACTATCTCAGGTTCCGGTCTCTCTGTGTGAAGATGTACTGTAGACTATAGTGGTCTAAGTAAATAAAGATGTTCTCTATGAGAAGTTAGTACCTCCACATACTCAAGGTAAATTCTACTAGTTCCATCTCTTGGTAATGTGTTGCATAGATTTACTCACCGGGTTCAACTTCCTCAACCCGTATGCGATAACTTCTTTTTTGCTGCATCAACACGCAACTAAGACCATTTATTGAGGAATCAAAACAAACATTAAACTCAACAAAATCCTCTGATAGTCTCAACACTGGAGCAATCATTCTCCCCTTCCTCTACTCCTTGAAAAACCTCTATAATTTCTTAGACCAAGTAAAGAGTTTCCCTTTCTACGTTAGGGTATTTAAAGGGGATGAAATTCAAGATAATTCTTCCATAAATCTCTTATGGTGCCCTGTTATTCCATGGAATCTCCTCACCTCTAACAAGTTCTTGGGTGGATCCTAGGAAAGAACTACTTCAATCTTTATTGGATCCATGGATCAACCTTTTTTAGAAATGATATTCTTTAGAAAGTGAACCTCAAGAATCCAAAACTGAAACTTTTAGAGCTTTTCGTAAAATTGGTGCTCTCAAAGAAAGTCATGAATGTTCCTTAAGTTCTCTTCAAGATCCTCCTATGATGTAGAGTAGATGAGAATTCATTGATAAAGACAAAAAAAACTGGCCCAAGTACGTCCAGAAGACCTAGATTATCAAAGATATAAACATGGTGGGGCCCTCCATCACACCAAAGAGAATCACTAGGAACTCATAGTGTTTATACTGACATCCGAATGACAAATTTGGAATACCAGCCTCACGAACCCACAACTGGTGGTACTATGGCCTGAGATAGATCTTATAGAACCATATAATGCCTCAAAATTGATCAAATATTTTTTCAATACTCAGTATGGGGTACTTGTTCTTTATCATGGATAGGTTAAGGTGATAATAATCTACACAAATCCATAAGCTCTTGTCCACCATTGTCATGAAAAGGACTAAAGCTGCCCTGGGAGAAACACTGGATCTGATGAAACCTTTCTCATGAAGGTCATGCAACTACAACCATAGATCCCAAGGCTCATTAGGTTCCATCCAATATGATGCAGATGATATCAAAGTGGTCCCATGATCTAATTCGATGAAAAATACCATCTCTCTCCTCAGAGGTAGTCCCAGAATGTCCTATAAGAAGATGGACATGTAATCATCCACAACTAAAGAAACCCAAATACCTAAAGATCCTACTAAACCAATGCATATAAATTCTAAATAATGGGTGATTGGTTGTATCCTCCTACTCATATATCCCACTTTCCCTAACATGATATCCCTCTCACTAGAAAAGTAGAATCTTGTCCCATAAACACATAGGGATATGACTTTTCTATGATGATAATCAATCTAGGATCAAACAATAGAAAGAAAATCCATGCCTAAGATGCAATCATAGGGTTCCATCATGATTAACAAAAGGTCCGACGTGAAACTATCTCCTCTAAGAAATAGGCCTCACTGTTGGCTGATAAAAGATACAGAAGTAGTATTACCTATAGGATATCATGATGAAGCTGATGTGATAACACCTCAACTAGGATGTTTTTCTCTTGCACCAAACATATAGAGATAGAGGAATGAATATCACCAAATAAATCAAAATCACCTATACCTACTTTTACTAAAAAATATTATAATAAAAACATATCATAATCATTATTATCTCGTGTGTTGTGTGATCATAGAATTCCAAATCCTGCAGCTTTCCACAGCCTCAATAGCTAGCTTCCTAAGCCTAAAGTTGTCTTCCTAGTGGTAGTGGTGGAAGGGTCTCATAGAATCGTCCTCCATCTTTATATCCTCATTATCCTCTTCCATCCCCCTCTCCCTAGAGACCACCCTTTACACAACTAGAAGAAACCCGATCATGGCATTGCCTCTACTGTAACGGTCCACAATCTATCTTCCTAGGTTACCCTGCAAATCTTGTTGGGAAGTCTCGTTCCATGTGACATCACCCATCACAAGTAAAGAACCACCCCTTCTCCAAGATACCATGGAACTCTGTGCTTCTCATGATCACATGTCTGAGTCTGATAATGGAAGGATATCATGCGTCGAGATCCTGGTAACTAGTGTCTTTTATATTATGTATGTAAATCAGCTCTCTCACACCTACTACTAGATCTAACTTTCAAATATCACTCTGATTGAAATATCTCTATCAACAATTCCCTCTCTAGTACCATGACATAGGTGGGGATGCACAACACCGACTTAAATATATCTGTGGATTACCTATTAAAACATTCATCCTCGTAATTATACATCCCATATCATGTAAAGGGAGAAACATGTAAGTTCTGTGAACCTTGACGTGTACTCATCCCCTTTCATTCCTCCCCACTTTAGCTCTAGAAGCTTCCAGATCCAGATTTAGCATAACCAGAAGTCGCGTTACTCCTCACAGGATAGCTATTGGAAATCATCCCATAAGTGTGTAGAATCATTTTGTATCTGTGTAATTATGCACCTTTAACACCTGGTTTCTTTGTGGAAAAGGTTGGCTACTAGTTCCACCACCTTCTACATTAGGGTCTGAACAAGGATAATGATAAAAACCACATACTCTATCCAATCCTCTATAACCTGAGGATCTGGCTCAAGGAAGAACCTCAACAGTCTCTGTCACTGGAGCTCATGAAGTTCACTAATCCTGCACGTATCCTTATGCTACTTTTCCTGGATGATTATCTACTACATAGGTGGAGAGGTTAATACCTTCCCACCTAGAGTAAGGGGGTCACAAGATGGACCCTTAACTATGGCCTCATCGCTAATATGACCATCATCTTGAACCAGAGCTGGTATCCTGGATTGCTGTCATCACCGAATCATCCTAAAAGTTACCAAGTATTACCATAGTTAGATGAGAATATATATATGAATCAACAACAATGTAGATATAACTTTAAAAGTAAATTCGAATACTTAATCCTATATGATGCATGTTCCATTGACCCCAGCATCAAATGTCTCAGTATTTAGAGTCGACAAGTAGAATGTTATGGTCCTGGTGAATGGGTACATCAACCACCACAAAATCAATAGATTCCTTAGTTTTAGAGCCACACTTGAGAAACTTTGAAACTATTTTTCTAACCCAACCAATCATCTTATGGAGAAACATTCAAAAAATTCCTCAAGGAATGAACTTCTTCTAATACAAATCTGTCAAGACCCAACCCAAGCTGGGGATGCGATGCAACTACCCCACGCCCACCTCCATAGGATAATGGGTAGTGACATGAAATAAAGGTATAATTAACTCGTGGATTCATTTTCCTAAAAACCTATACACACACACACACTAAAACAAACACCTCAATAAGAAAGTGAATAGGGAAAGGATTAAAATATAACACTACTATAAAGTAAACCAAGAATCCATAGACGTATATACAATAAAATGTAATGCTATGTAAGATGAAATGTAAAAGGAAAAAATAAACACCCAACTAGAAATATTTCCCAAACTAACAAAAAAACTAGAAAATAAAATAGCTAAAAGAGCCAAACTCTTGAATCTAAATCTACGACCACCGTATGTGGTCGAAGAACCCAACATCCCTAAGATCCTCTATAGTCACAATAAACCTATACATATTTTTCATAAGACACAACAAGTGTGGGAAAATACCATATAGGTATGATTATATACATACCCAGTAGATCTTCTTGAAAGCTGAGGTGGGAGCAGTACAAGATACTTGAGGAAGATAGAGATAATAGATAACACAAGGTACACTGAAAGATTACAGCTCAAATAAATAAATTGTGTAAGTAATCTTATCCAAGCACAAGTAACTAAACATGGTGAGTATGTTAACTACCCATTGAGACTTCTCCCCCTATAGTAGGAGAGGAGACTCATCCAAACATGAGAATATAAACATGAAAAGCACATGGCATACCTTGCACAAATTTTCCTATCCTGGAAGTAGAGTAAAACAATTCATAGAGTGGATACAGATAAGGATATATATACATATACATACATATATATATATATGTATGTATATATATATTCTCAATGAAAAGAATCCCAAATGGGAGTGTAAGGGGATCTCCATCTCATAGCTTAGTTAATGCAGAAGAGTATCCAAAACTTCCAAAATCCCATTAATGATTCCCAACATCCAATATGTATACCCAAACACAAAAGTCTAAGGAACTCATTAACCACACATTGATACTATATTATTTAGGTGGCACTGACTCACCCACATAGTTTTAGGCCATTTCACAAAAAAGTACCTCATTTGGGATAGTGTCGCTCTTCCTAATGAGTTCAAATCTACATCAAACCACATGTCATCCCTGTTTCTCAAAGCCTAGGGGTGAAATTTCTAGATAGAGGACCCATACCATAGTAAAAAAAGTGGGTTTTTAATGACCCATAATTTACATACATTGTTAGTACTTTAAAATTAAAGTACACTTATTACAACATATAAAAAAACCATGGAAGGACCGTATAGGTGTAGTGTCTTTAGAAACTGGGAAACATAAACAACTAGTTCATAAAGCATCTACACTGTCTCCATTTTATTTCATCATATGTATAGTACCTTTTTGGCATATCTTACTTAATACCCTTCTTCCTGACCTGGGGAAAGAAAACATACAAAAGGGTGAGCTCAAATGCTCAGTAAGGGTAAACAAAAGAAATATCAATCACATCAAATTCATAAGAACATAACATTTTGGAAATCTTACCCTGCAAAAGAGATCATAATTTCATAACATGGGATAAATCATGGTAGTGAAATGTAATCAAAATAATCATAACTTAAAACATGGAACTTTTTTTCATACACACATAATCATAGAGAATCATTTCTTATTAGTCAAGACTCATTTCCAAGACTATCTTAGTGGACAAAGTCCATTTCTGAACCGAGTTCACTCCTCGTTTCAGTCATGTTTCACTGAATCAGTTCAACCTTCCATTCCAACCATGTCTATCTCAGGAGATATAAAATATTTACCCAATGCATTGGAGGGAGATATAGGTCCCACCCATCTCATAATGATACCATTCTTATGTGTGCCACAAAATCATAAATCATACATCATTGCATAACCCATGTAATAAAAATGGGATTCTTAAACATCGTGACATCATAAAACAATTCATATAAGATAAATGAATTCATAAAAATAATTCCATGACAAAATAATCAAATAAATGTAATAATAGGGATAGAAACAGAACCCTATATTATCTTAGATGGAAAATAATTTTGATAAAACACTTGAACTCCATTCTTGAGGAAAATATCCTTTCTACTTCAAATTTTTTTTCCTTTCTTAAAATGTTATACAATTTTAAACTAAAAGAAGTTGATTAAAAATAAACATGAAAACTTGTAAATGAAGCTTCTTGGAAATAATTTTTTAAAAATCCATTCATTCCGTATAAGTTAAAAAAAACATTCTTCACATACTTTTGTCAGAAAAGTAAAAAAGTACCTCGTATGAAAAACGACAAAAGATTCCTTTCATATCTTTTACTAAAAACTAACCGAAGTGTAAAATTGGATTTAAACAATTGTAGGTGGATGGAAACTATATTACATATTGAGGGAACAAGGATGTGGATGATAAAATACACCCCAGTAAATACCAATGTATAAACAATCTCGGATAAAAATGAGATTGTGATATTTTCCATTACCTTAGGACCGATTTGATTCGTAAGTGTCCGAACCTCCTGTATAATGATTTAAATAATGACATTGACTTATTCCAGAATCATACTCATTTTTATGATATCATATATGGTCATATTATTAGATTCTTATTAGTAATATCTCATTGCTACTTGTTATTCGGGTGTTTATTACTTTTTGTTCTTATGCGTGTTTTGTCAAATAAATTCTTATTCTTCTCTTTAGGTAATAGATACATCATTTACAGAATGGTATTAGTGTACTATATATCATATTTATTCATTCAATTAATTTATATAATCATTATGCAATGAAGATCATGTAGAACGAATCACATCACATCGTGGAGATGGTATTCCATACGTACGCACGAGCGATGATATTGTTCCCATGATCGTGGAATTGTATTGGAGTGTATGTATACTATTTCAGAATCAATAAAACTTTACAATAATAATATATAGTTATTTATTTTCACCATTATACCCATCCAAGTAAGGTGGTGATGGAAAATAGATTACACAACGGCGTGGAGATGGTATTTCGTACGTACGAACGCGTGGTGATTTTGTTTTCCGTAGGATGGATAGATGGTAAAATAGGGTTGTTTCATACTTATAATAACATATCAATATATTAGTGATAATAATGTTATTACTTCATAATTAAACAACTAAAGAAGAAGAATTAGAAGAAGAAATAGAGTTGAAAGAATCGGTAACGGACATTGCCTCTTCTTTGAAGCACCTCTTTGAGACCTCCTTTTAGGGCACTAAAATTGGTCTTTGAAGAAGACCAGGACCTCTAGGATGTTTTTATGGAAGTGGGGAAGTAAAATGGGCTGGTTTTGGCCGAGCTTGATGGCTCAAATTGGTGTGAGGAGGAGAGGGAGGAGGTGCCCTTTTATAAGTGAGGAGAGGGGCACCTTTGAAAATATAAGAAATATTAGTTTATATTAAATCCCAACCCCACTTAAAAACTTCCAAAATGACTCATATCCAAATATTATATGAGATAGGGTTTTAATCTCGTCAAACAAGAAAATTTAGAAATGTCAGGAATTTATTTTAAACATTATCAACTTGATTTATTCTTATTTATCAATTTAATTTTATTTGTGGTAATAATACTGTAAATTTTAAATTATTATAACTAATTACATATGTTTTGTGAATTTTCCATATTTTGACACTTTCTGACATTGTAGACCATATAAATTTTAATTTATCATTTTTAAATATTTTTGTGATTTTTAAACAATTTTATAATATGTTATTTTTATAAAATAACAATAGTGTCAATTTCAAAACTATTCATTTATTTGAATTTAAATAAAATATATATACATAATATATGTTCGAACTAAAAGCTTTAATATATTCATAAAATTTCATATATATCTAGGAAATTAGTGGAGCACATTAAATAGTTCTTATAATATTTATTTTAATATTTTTAAAACCATTTATTTGATATTTTAATTAATAAAATAATTTCAACATCACTATTGTGTCATAATTAATGATATTTATTTAATCCCTAAAAATTCTAAATAAATTCCTTTGATGTAGATAATTGTATTATATTTCTGGATACTATTCATGTTCGAAGTTTCATTATGTTTATCACTAAATTAAAATTATTATACTTATAAGATTTAAGAAAGTGACATGTTGTCACATTCTTTGGTTTTAATAATAATTAAATTATTTTCATGGAAAAAAGTGCATTAAATGAATCTAATCCAACCCTTAGGTGATATGGGTCGACTTTTAGTCATAAAATAGGATTTTTGCAGGTGTTAGGGTAATTTTATAATCTTATATTTACCCTTAATTACCCGATTTACCTTTAACTATGGTAAATAAAATTTACCGTAGTTACTATTCATAATGCCCAAAAATAAAAAAGTATCCTATTAACATAATTTGGACCCACTGATTCAAAATATGGAATCAATTTTTCAAAATTCAAAACATATAAGTTGTAGTAATTAATTTAAAATAAACCCCATTATTAAGAAAATGGGTTTTAGAAGTTAAAACATTGCCAAAGATTGACATGTTTTTACCTACGAATTCAATGTGAAATTAATGCTAATGACATAAATTATATTAAATGGTAAAAATAAATTCTATTTATACTTTAAAACCATTCAATATTATAATTTAACTATATAAATTATCTCAATGAAAAAAGTTGTTTTTAATTAAAAATTAGCGTATTTTTACTATTCATCAAAATATGAAAGTTATCAGAAAAATATCAAAAATTTATCCAAAGTAAATTTTTATACCCTAATTCAAAAGAATAATTTTATTTTGTAAAATTGAACTTATAATCATGTCAAAAAATAGATTTAATATGGGTGCGCCATCAAAAGGCAGAAAAACTGCATTTTTTTATAAATACTTATTTTACCCGAAAAATTTATTTCGTTCTCATACCATGTTCTAGAAAATATGTATGATAAATAGTAAAATTCAAAATGTAGTTAATACTACTCATAATGGATAGTTCATAATAATATATCGTTGTTTAGTGAAACCTGGTATTGCGTACTACACACGCTATCGAGGAAGGCCGCGATTGCGTGTAATGCAAGCCAAGTCCGTATTGGGTGCTGTGAAAGATTCCATTGGTGTTGCGTATAACATAAGACATAATAAAAAAAATTCTCATAAAATCTCAGGGTGTTACATTCTACCCCCCTTAAAATGAATTTCATGCCCGAAATTCGTTACTTCATTACAAACAGATGATGATACCTCTCCCTCATCATATCCTCAAGTTCCCATGTAGCTTCTTCTAATTGGTGGTTCATCCATACAAATTTCACCATGCGAGTGGTCTTGTTCCGTAGGACTTTTTTCACTACAATCGAGAATCTCTATCGTCTGTTCTTCATAAGAAAGATCTTGTTCCAGTAGTACAACTTTTGAGCTGAGTACATGTGAAGGGTTAGGTATGTACTTTCTCAGGAGACATACATGGAACACATTGTGAACTTGAGAGAGATTCGGTGGGAGCACCAATTGGTAAGCTACCTTCCGAACACGATCCAGAATTTCAAAAGGACCGATATATCTAGGGCTCAAATTTCCCTTCTTTCCAAATCTCATGACCCTCTTCCAGGGAGATATTTGTAAGAACACTTCATCACCCACTTCAAACTCTAGATCTTTTCTTCGGTTGTTGGCATAACTTTTTTTTCGACTCTGAGCTGCTCTTATGTGTTGTTGAATAGATCTGACCTTTTCTTCCATTTCATCAACAAGATCAGGTCCTAATAGCTTTCTTTCCCCAACTTCATCCCAGCAAGTTGGAGTCTTGCATTTCTTTCCATAGAGAGCTTCATAAGGAGCCATCTGAATACTGGAGTGAAAGCTATTATTATAAAAAAATTCCACCAAAGGTAGGTGTTGATCCCAACCACCTTTGAAATCTATAGAGAAAGCTCTCAACATATCTTCTAGTGTTTGAATTGTCCTCTTAGACTGACCATCTGTCTGAGGATGATAAGCAGTGCTGAAACTCAACTCTATATTCAGAGTATGCTGAAGACTTCGCCAGAACATTGAGGTAAACCACAAATCCTGATCAGATATAATAGAAAATGGTACTCCATGAAATCTTACCACATCCTTTACATATATCCTGGCAAGCTGATCTAGAGAGAAATCCTCTCTAATAGCAATGAAGTGTGAAGAATTTGTAAGACGATCAACTATGACCCAGATAGCATTATTGTCTTTGGATGTTTTAGGAAGTCCAGTGACAAAGTCCATGGTGATGTTTTTCCATTTCCATTCTGGTATGGGTAATGGTTGTAACATCCCCTTAGACTTCTGTCTCTCTACTTTAACTTCCTGACAAACCAAGCATCGAGAGACATATTCTGCAACATCTCTTTTCATTCCATCCCACCAGAAGTACTCTTTCAGGTCCCTATACATCTTCGTGCTTCCAGGATAAATAGAGAATGAAGAACTATGAGCCTCATCCAGCAGCTCCATCTTTAATTCTGGGATGGGAGGAACACAAACCCGATTCCTGAACTTTATTATCGCATCACAATCAAGGTTGAATTCAGGAACATTTCTCACCTTCTTTTGTAACTCTAAATCTTTTTTCTGTGCCTCTTTAATCTTCACATGTATAGATGGTTGAACATTCATTTGAGAAAGATATGATTTCCCCCTCCCATTATAATTCCAAGATCCATCCTTTGTAAATCCATACATATTGGATATTTTGTGATCCTCATCATGGATAAACTGACATGGTCTTGTCGACTTAATGCATCTCCCACCTTATTTACTTTCCTAGGGTGGTAATGAATTGAGTAGTCATAATCCTTAATCAACTCTAACCATCTTCTTTGACGCATATTCATATCCTTTTCTGTGAAAATATACTTTAAACTTTTATGATCAGTATAAATGTCACACCTTTCTCCATAAAGATAATGCCTCCAAATCATTAATGCAAAGATTGCCGCATCTAACTCCAAATCATGAGTTGGGTAATTTTTCTCATGGATTTTCAACTGTCGTGATGCATAAGCTATCACCATATCATTTTGCATAAGAACACACCCCAATAACTTCTTGGATGCATCACTGTAGATCACAAACCTTTCTCCACTGCAAGGTAGTGTGAGCATAGGTGCACTGGCTAACCTTCTTTTTAGCTCTTTGAAATTTTCTTCACATTCCTCCATCCAAACAAACTTAACTCATTTATGAGTCAACTTGTTGAGTGGGTTAGATAACCTTGAAAAATCTTTCACAAAACATCGGTAATATCTAGCCAAACCAAGAAAAATTCGGATCTCAGTTACTATTGTTGGTCTCGACCATCTTTCGATAACCTCTATTTTTTCTGGATCCACAGATATCCCCTCTTTTGAGATTATGTTACCAAAAAATGCAACTTTTTGAAGCCAAAATTCACACTTGGTAAATTTGGCATAAAGATTCTCCTTTCTCAGGGTCTTCAATACAATTCTCAAGTGATCTTCATGTTCTTCCTTGCTCTTTGAATAGACATGAATATCATCTATAAAGACTACCAAAAACTGATCAAGATAGTCTCTAAAGACTCTATTCATCGGATCCATGAAGATAGAAGAGGCATTAGTAAGACCAAATGACATCACTATAAATTCATAGTTTCCATACCTTGTATGGAAAGCCGTCTTTGGTATATCCTCCCTTTTGAACCTTAATTGATGATACCCTGAATGAAGATAAATCTTGGAAAAGTATTGAGCTCCATGTATTTGGTCTAATAAGTCATCAATGCGTGGGAGAGGATATTTGTTCTCGATAGTGATCTTGTTAAGTTCTTGATAATCAATGCAGAGTCTCATTGATCCATCTTTCTTCTTAACAAACAGAAAAAGTGCTCCCCAAGGTGACACACTAGGGCATATGAATCCTTTATCAAGATTCACTTGGAGTTTCTTCTTCAATTCCTGGAACTCAATTGGGGCCATTCTATAAGGTGTCTCTGAAATAGGCAAAGCACCCGGTATGAGTTCTATTGAAAACTCAACTTCACGATTTGGTGGAAGACCTAGAAATTCCTCCGGAAAGAAATCATTAAACTCTCGAACAATGGGCATATTATTAATCCTGAGTTTCTCACCAACCATTTGAGATAAATAACCATTATTTAGTGGAATCAAGACCCATAAGATGGAAGAAATTTCCACTGGAAGGTTATGTTCATCCTTTCATCGATAGACGATCATAGATTGATATGGAATATGAAATGTGACTTCCCTTAGAAAATTTTTCAGAAATAATAGAGTGGGTGGATCCAGAATCAAATAAAACATTTTCTACTTTACAGTGGATGGTATGTGTACCTCTCACCACTTCGTTTTCATACTCCACATCGCCGATAGTAATTGCATGTGACTTTCCTTTGTATTTGGCCTTAAGAGTTTGTTGACGTCGATCATCATCATCAACCCTTAGATTTGGGCATTGATTTGAATAATTCCCCATCTCCTTGCACTTGCAACATTGAAGTGTAGTAGGTTCATTCTATGTATCCCTTCCTTTGTTTGCATCATTAGACATCCTTTTCCCATTATTTCGACATTCAATTGCCCGATGACCTTCTCTTCCACACTTATAACATTTTCTTGTCCCCGTAAGACAATTTCCTCCATGTTTCTCTCCACACTTTGAGCATAAGGGAAAACTCATATTCTTTTTAGTGTGGTATTTAGATTTTCCTTTGAATTCCATCTTCTTCTTCTTATCAAACCCATGTGACTGATGGGTTACACCAATATCCATCTCAAACATCAGAGCACATCGAACAATTTCATCGTAGCTATGGAAGTCCCTTATGGCTAACACCCTTCGAAGACTTGGTTTTAAGACACTAAAGAATCAATCAATCTTACTCTCAGGTTGGATAATAATTCCAGAAGCGTACCTTGCAAATCTTGTAAAATTTTCTTCATAGGTAGCAACAGATTCATCATCATTTTGCTTCAGTTCAAGAAACTCTTTCTCCATATTTGTTCGGAGAATACGAGGGAAGTACTTTTTGAAAAATAAGTTCTTGAACTCGTCCCATTCCATGGACTCACTTTCATCTCTTGGCCTCGTATTCTTGATAAGATTCCACCATTGATCAACATAACCTTCCAAACGATACACTGCTAAGATGACTTTATCATGTTCAGAACATTGATGAACTGAAAATATATTTTCAGTAGTACTGATCCATTTTTCAGCAACTAATGGATCAGTAGACCCACTGAATGAAGGAGGACACTGCCTCATGAAGGATTCAACAGAATGTTGCTCCTTTTTTTTCTCGTTTGGAAGTCCTGCATGATTCATAGCTTGAGAAAGTTGTGTGAGCATAGATACAAGTTTTTTCATTCCAGCTCCCATAATGTTTGGTTACTCAGGGGGACAATCATTGCATTGCCCGTCACATTCCGCATTAACACGTTTCCTTCGGGTTCCAGCCATTGACTAAAACCAAGAAGAATAGTTTGAGCAAAACTAATTATAATAGGAAAAACACATAATCAAGAATAAAATTTCACTCTTAAGGTCTTATCATAGGTTGTTCATGGCCATTTCTAAAACACTAAGATTGTGTTCTATGCTTAGACATATCCGTAGGATTCTTACTAAGGCTTTCAGACCCTAGTTTCCAAAGGTTGACTATACCATTCCTCTGATACCAACTATAATGACCCATACTTTACATACATTGTTAGTACTTCAAAATTGATGTACACTTATTACAACATATAACAAAACCATGGAAGGACCGTATAGGTATAGTGTCTTTAGAAACTGGGAAACATAATCAACTGGTTCATAAAGCATCTACACTGTCTCCCATTTATTTCATCATATCTATAGTCCCTTTTTGGCATATCTTACTTAATACCCTTCTTCCTAACCTGGGGAAAGAAAAAATACAAAAGGGTGTCTTGAAATGCTCATTAAGGGTAAACAAAAGAAATATCAATCACATCAAATTCATAAGAACATAACATCTTGGAAATCTTACCCTGCAAAAGAGATCATAATTTCATAACATGGGATAAATCATGGTACTGAAATGTAATCACAATAATCATAACTTAAAACATGGAACTTTGTAGAATACACACATAATCATAGAGAATCATTTCTTATTATTCAAGACTCACTGCCAAGACTATCTTAGTGGACAAAGTCCATTTATGAACCGAGTTCACTCCTCATTTCAGTCCTATTTCACTGAACCGGTTTAACCTGCCATTCCAGCCATGTCTATGTCATGAGATATAAAATCTTTAACCATTACATTGGAGGGAGATATAGGTCCCACCCATCTCATAATGATACCATTCTTATGTGTGCCACAAAATCATAAATCATACATCATTGCATAATCCATGTAATAAAAATGGGATTCTTAAACATCGTGAAATCATAAAACAATTCATATAAGATAAATGAATTCATAAAATAATTCAATCACAACATAATCAAATCAATGTAATAATAGGGATAGAAACATTACCCTATATTATCTTAGATGAAAAATAATTTTGATAAAACAATTGAACTCCATTCTTGAGGAAAATATCCTTTCTACTTCAAAAACATTTTTCCTTTATTAACATGTCATAAAATTTTAAGCTAAAAGAATTTGATTAAAAATAAACATGAATACATTTAAATAAAGATTCTTGGAAATAATGTTTTAAAAATCCATTCATTCCGTATAAGATAAAAAAACATTCTTCTCATTCATTTTTTGGAAAAGTCAAAAAGTACCTCGTACGAAAAACAACAAAAGATTCCTTTAATATCCTTTACTAAAAACTCACCAAAGGGTAAAATTAGATTTAAACAATTTTATGTGGATGGAAACAATATTACATATTGAGGGAACATGTATGTGGATGATAAAATACACCCCAGTAAATACCAAAATATAAACAATCTTGGATAAAAATGAGATTGTAATATTTTCCATTACCTTAGGTCCGATTTGCTTCGTAAGTGTCCAAACCTCCTGTATAATGATTTAAATAATGTCATTTACTTATTCCAGAATCATACTCATTGTTATGATATCATATATGGTCATATTATTAGCTTCTTATTTGTAATATTTCATTTCTACTTGTTATTCAGGTGTTTATTACTTTTTGTTCTTATGTGTGTTTTTTTGAATAAATTCTTATTCTTCTCTTTAGGTTATAGATACCTCATTTATAGAATGGTATTAGGGTACTATATATCATATTTATTCATTAAATTCATTTATATAATCATTATGCAATTAAGATCACGTAGAACGAATCACATCACATCATGGAGATGGTATTCCGTACGTACGCATGAGCGATGATATCATTCCCATGATCGTGGAATTGTATTGGAGTGTATGTATACTATTTCAGAATCAATACCACTTTACAATAATCATATATAGTTTTTTATTTTCACCATTATACCCATCCAAGTAAGGTGGTTTTGGAAAATAGACTACACCACGGCGTGGAGACGATATTCCGTACGTACGCACGCTTGGTGATTTCATTTTCCATAGGATGGATATATGGTGAAATAGGGTTGTTTCATACTTATAATAAAATATCAGTATATGAGTGATACTGATGTTATTACTTCATAATGAAACAAATAAAGAAGAAGAAGCAGAAGAAGAAATAGAGTTGAAATAATCGGTAACAGACATTACCTCTTCTTTGAAGCGCCTCTTTGAGACCTCCTTTTAGGGCACTAAAATTGGTCTTTGAAGAAGACCAAGACCTCTAGGATTTTTCTAGGGAAGTGGGGAAGTGCAATGGGCAGGGTTTGACCGAGCTTGAAGGCTCAAATTGGTGTGAGGAGGAGAGAGAGGAGGTGCCCTTTTATAAGTGAGGAGAGGGGAACCTTTGGAAATATAAGAAATATTAGTTTATATTAAATCCCAACCCCACTTAAAAACATCCAAAATAACTCATAATCGAATATTAGATGAGATAGGGTTTTAATCTCATCAACCAATAAAATTTAGACATGTTAGGAATTTATTTTAAACATTATCAACTTGATTTATCCTTATTTATCAATTTAATTTTATTTGTGGTAATAATACTCTAAATTTTAAATTATTATAAATAATTACATATCTGTTGTGAATTTTCCATATTTTGACACTTTATGACATTGTCGACCATATAAATTTTATTTTATAATTTTTAAATATTTTTTTGATTTTTAAACAATTTTATAATATGTTATTTATATTAAATAACAATAGTGTCAAATTTGACACTATTCATTTATTTGAATTTAAATAAAATATATACCAAATATATGTTCGAACTAAAAGATTTAATATATTTATAAAATGTCATATGTATCTAGAAAATTTGTGGAGCACATTAAATAGTTCATATAATATTTATTTTCATATTTTTAAAACCATTTATTTGATATTTTAATTAATAAAATAATTTCAACATCACTATTGTGTCATAATTAATGATAATTATTTAATCCCTAAAATTCTAAATAAATTTCTATGATGTAGATAATTGTATTAGATTTCTATATACTATTCATGTTTGAAGTTTCTTTAAGTTTATAACTATATTAAAATTATTATACTTATAATATTTAAGAAAGTGACATGTTGTCACATTCTTTGGTTTTTAAAATAATTAAATTATTTTCATGGGAAAAAGTCCATTAAATGAATCTAATGTGACCCTTAGGTGATATGGGTCTACTTTTAGTCATCCAATAGTATTCTGGCAGGTGTTAGGGCAATTTTATATTCTTATATTTACCCTTAATTACCCGATTTACCTTTAACTATGGTAAATAAAATTTACCGTAGTTACTATTCATAATGCCCAAAAATAAAAAGTAGCCTATTAACATTATTTGGACCCACTGATTCCAAATATGGAATCAATTTTTCAAAATTCAAAACATATAAGTTGCAGTAATTAATTTTAAATAAATCCCATTGTTAAGAAAACAGGTTTTAGAATTTAAAACATTTCCAAGGATTGAAATGTTTTTACCTATGAATTCAATGTGAAATTAATGATAATGACATACATTATATTAAATGGTAAAAATATATTCTATTTATACTTTAAAACCATTCAATACTATAATTTAACTATATAAATTATCTCAATGAAAAAATTTGTTTTTAATTAAAAATTAGCATATTTTTACTATTCATCAAAATATGAATGTTATCAGAAAAATATAAAAAATTTATCGAAAGTAAATTTTTATGCCTTGATTCAAAAGAAGAATTTTATTTTGTCAAAATAAACTTATAATAATGTCAAAAACTAGATTTAATATGGGTGCGCCATCAAAAGGCGGCAAAACTGCATTTTTTGAAAAATACTTATTTTACCCGAAAAATTTATTTTGTTCTCTTACCATGTTCTAGAAAATTTGTATGATGAATAATAAAATTCAAAATGTAGTTAATAATATTCATAACGGCTAGTTCATAATAATATATCATTGTTTAGTGAAACCCGGTATTGCGTACTACACAGGCTATCGAGGAAGGTCGCGATTGCGTGTAATGTAAGCCAAGTCCGTATTGTGTACTGTGAAAGATTCATTTGGTGTTGCGTATAACATAAGACATAATAAAAAAGAAATTTCTCATAAAATATCAGGGTATTACAGGGTTCCACTCTAGTAGACAATGGAGGACCAATGCATTGCCTAGAAGGAGGGTTCCACTTCGATGGTCAAATAAACATGGCCAACATAGATGGTGGGTTCCACTCTGAGTCATCAAGGATACATGACCCGATATCATAGTAGGGTTCCACTGTATAATTTGAGGACCCATTCCTAGCCCAGCTGGAGGGTTCCACTCTAATAGTCATCAAGGATCCATGCCCATCCTAGATGGAGGTTTCCACTTAAAAGTTTTTAGAGGAACCATCACCATCCCATGTAGAGTTTTCCACTCTATAAGCCATCAAGGACCCATACTCAGCCCAACTGGATGGTTCCACTCAAGAGTAATCATCTTGTGACCCTACATGAACACTACAATTGTTGAGGCTTCCTCAAATGGTTCCATGCACAAAACATTTCACATCGTATCTCAAAAGGCACAACTGAGGGACCAATAACATTCTACTTGAAAAACAACCCAGATAGGCTACTCATGGGCTAAAATATGAGTTCAAATGAAGGATATATATATGTTAGACGTTTTATCAGAAGAGTTAAAGGGGTAAACATGTGAGGGGATGGACACAAAATGTGGTCCCACTCCACAGCCTGGTCATGTCCCTTGAGGATACATCAGTTGATGTACATGAAATAGTACATGCCATATAGGTTGATTACATGGTGTTTCCTAGCTAACCAATACCAGAGCCATGTTATGCATTTCGTGTCAATGTATCGATGTACACAGATGTATACCTGACCCCGTGTACCTCCACAAAGGTTCCCGTCTATGTGACTTATCACACGGGTTTTCCATGTTGCAAATGGATACATGGAATGTGAGGGGTATCTACATGTCATGTCCTCCTTAATTATTCTAAAACCCAAGTGACTGCCATGGGAGGGGATACAAAGTGTGTGTTCTTCATTGAACACGGTGTGCATTTGGGTTTTTAACAGAAATCTAGATCAACGATCTGCATGGTAGATATGATTAGTTCAACCCATTTTTTCATATATATCACCTCCAATATTCCAATGAACATAAGATCTAGTCCAGATCAATCATTTCCTACCATCCGATGGCTGGAAACTGATTTCTGATCGAGTTGTGTGATCACATATGTTACCACACGTTCCAAATCTCATGTGGGTGATTTATGATGATCTGTTCATCAAAAAAATCTACCAGAACTCACAATCTTGCCAGATCTACAGCTGATTCATCGAATCAATCTCTAATTATGAAACCACTATGAATCTGGTGGTCTGATTGGGCTTGGTACCACCTAAAAATTGTTGAACCGTCACTACGGGGATCCAACCGGTGAATAATGTGAAGAAACAAAGGAGAAAAGAAAAAACCAAGGATTAAATGTCATTGATCATGATTTTTTGGCCAAAAATCAAGAACATACATACTGGGTTTAGAACATTTATGTAAGTAATTGAAATCATGTACTTAGGCTCATGAAAATGCCACAAAATTAACAAAGATCATAGAAAGGGGATTGACCATTCTCAAGCATTTAATAAAAATGGGAACGAACTAAAATTGAAAAGTACTAACTCTATTATGTATTGATAAACGATGTTGAATTCCCTTTCCAATGATTTGGAAGGAGTCTTCACATTTGCTACATCCTGATCCAATCCAATTCAGATTTTTATCATTGTTTGACATAATCTGCCAACAGAAGGAAAATGTTGGCTCTCATTGTTGATTACTGAAATTATGAGGCTAAGCCTACATAGTTTTCCATAAAGATATATTTATAATATTTCATTGATGTAAAAAATGAATGAATGAATGAATTAAATAATTAATTAATCCACTTAAAGTCACCAATAATGAGTGAGGGGTCCGAACATCGCATGATAACTCATTTTCTATCTCACATAGGGTAAAAACCATGTCCACACTCAATTTTGGTCTCAGATTTCTGATCTGAGCACCTTTTTAAGAGTTATTTGATTTTCTTTATGAAGTTGAGTGTGTGAAATATTAAATAAATTAAATTTTTTTATTAAATTAATTGCAAGTACACCGAGCCTTGGAATCACACACCGTCTTAACTCATAGCTCTATAAATATATATGGAATTATTTAAATGTTATAGAAGAAAAAACCAGGTCTCTACAATCACCACCAACCACCTCCCTCCTATGGTGCCCTGAACATGAATGACTTGTCAAGAAAGCCTCTCTATTGCATCTGTCAAGTCACCGTAGGCTATAGTTAGGCATCAACAGAGACCCATGATCAGATGGGGGTCACCATCCATGGTATCAATACCATTGTCCTTTACTGCATGTTGACCATCACTATATCGAGGACACCTCTCCCTTGGAAACCATCTCGCCAATATCAGCACTTGTTAATAATTATTTTCATATATAGTATCGAGATTAGAACAAAATGGGTCTGGACCAACCCAAAATTGGTCAAAATGGATCTTCCTAACCTGGAATGACCCTGTATGGGTTCTGCATGACCCATGAAACACTTTTACGTCTTCTTCCCTATCTAAAATAGGTTTGGGAGGGTTCAACCCCACTCAAAACTGGTCATTATGATATTTATGGACCTGATAAAATTTAATTCAACCATAAATAATTTTAGAAAATTAATTTAATTTTAGTATTAATATATATTGATGAAATATTAATGTATTGGTTTAATAAGAAATAATTTAATTTCGTTAATAAATTAAATTATTTTTTTAATTTAATTTCTAGAATAGAAATTAAATTAATTTGTGGACCAATGAAGGTAATTTATATGAATTGTTTAATTCATCTAATTTAAATTTAAGCTCTCAAATTAAATTTAATTCAATTTATTTTATCACGTATTTTCTTTTCTAACCGCATATTCTTGAGAAATTGATCGAACCAATTAATTTTCGGTAAATTTAAGTCAATTATTTACTACTACATGGAATGTTTCTATTAAATATATAATTAAATAAAGTCACGTGAATCATATTATTTTCATTCAAGTTTGTATAACAGATTGCACATCTAATGAACATGTTATACATCGCACCACTAGACCCCCTCGCCTACATGTGAGTTTATTTATTCATAAATGATCATGTTTTATGACATGGACCATACCAAGTTGAGGTAGTAATCTAGATGATATGTGAGTAAATTGGACTAGGGGAAAGTTGTGAAAGAATTCAAGAGTAGACTCAGATATAAATACCCTTTTGTAAATATTGATCTATTATGGATCAATCAACATTAAACGCTCAAGACACATCATATTGACTTATTTTTTTTATTGTTTGTTATTTTATTCAATTTCATGAGTTTTTCATGATAATATAAAATAATAAACAATATAAAATGCATAAAGCTAAAATGTATGTTTTCCTATTGCATGTTCAATTACGAGCGGACAACATAGATTGAACATATTTAATATAAGTGGATTACATTCTTTAAGAAATATTAATATAATTCAAAGATATATTAAGTCCTAATTCCTTCCATTAATCACATTTGAAAAACAACAGGTGTATGAGGTGCTAATCATCTACAGTTTAGAGTACCTCTTACTACTAGGGAGTTCTTATGAGAGGATTGGGTCGACATAACTAAAGTGGGTAGTCACTGATTAGCCATAGATAAATTTATATCACTTTACCGGAAATGAGTTGATGGAATAAAGTTATTATTACATTAAGATGAAACATTACACAACAGATGAAGGAACCTCCAGCTAAAGTGGTTGGCTAGTCTAGAGACTACCTTGAAACTCTACAAGGAGTGGTGTAGCCATATCTTGTAGATTATGAGGGTAGGTTCAGGGATATTTTCCACTAGAATAATCAAGAGACATAGTATTTTGAATATAATATTGAGGTACATTATGGTTTGATAAAATAGTGGGATAAATTTAATGATCTAATATTTTAATCATCAATGTCTAAATTAGTAATCAAGATAAAAAGTACTAACTAGTTAGAATTTTATTTTTTTAGAAAATGGAATGTTATACCATAAGAAACACTGCGATAAATGTTATAAAAATAAAATATACAAACTAGCATTAATTTTTAATAATATTACAGGAGCCTGTGTACAATACTATGATATAGGAAATTTATGGTGCTAGAGTCCCTATACTTATTATGTCACTTCCAGAAGCAAGGGTGAGAAATATTCTTATGGGAGAATCATGTATGTAACATATGATGCTTATGACATAATGCTATCATCAAAATCCGATGTTAGTTGCAGCCATTACATTTGTACATGGGTGATATAACATGTAGTCTCATATCCGAGGACCCAAGGAGAAAACAATGCAAGATATGAAAAAGCTGGTGATGACACTTGATCTGTGTAAGTTAAAAGGAAAATTATGAACTTTAAATACATCACATTCTAATATCTTTTAACCAATTTACTCTAATCTTGTTTTAGGTTACAAAATGGACTGTATTGAGTAAACGCTTCATTACCTCTTAAGGTAAGGATCACTAAGTAAATGAGAACATAAAAGGAAAATTAATCTTTAAATCTAATGGATAAAAATTAAATACAAGGAGAAAAGGACAATGGGAAGTGGAATTAAAAGAGAATATTCACAGCGTCATTCAATGAAAAAGTATTAATAGTGGTTATTTTATTTTCATATAATGAAATAAATCTATGTATGTTTAATCACAATGAACTGAATTAAAGAAGCATGTTACTACTTCTTCTTTAGGAATATTTATCATTTAAAACTAATTTCTTAATATTACTTCTTGGGTGTCACATAAAATATTCTTGTCACATATGTGTATTGAAATATTGTAACCAAGTAGGTATAGAAATTTTAAAATAAGTAAGGTGTATTCTCTATGATGATGAGAAGGGATGATTCCTAAGTCAGCGGTTAGAAGTACATGAATTATATATTTCCAAATGAATGATTTGTGTAAAAATATTATTGAGTATAAAAAAACCTTTATCCCATGTGTCCTTTAGAAAAATGGAGACATTATTCTGGGTTTAAGAATGAATGTTGTTTGTGGGGTTTAATACTCAACCAATAGTTCAGTGATGCATTAATCATAGGAAAAACATAATGAATATAAAAAATAAAAGACTAATTTACCCAGTTGTGGAAAGCTAAAAACTCATCAAGAAAAACTAAAGTAGACATCCAGGATATACCCAGTATGGTATTTAGACTTAGCCAAGATGATCACCTTTAGTATTATCGACGTATATATCTATTTTTAGATAACAAAACCTTTATAAATAAAGGTAATCCATAAGGATTTTTGAATTAGTTCAACAAGTGAGAGTGAACTATTTCAATGGTGAGCCAACGTTATATATAATTCATTGGATTCCTTTAAGTCATTAAGTAACGATAAAATGAAGTATGATAGATGCATGTTTGGAAGATATAAGTTGATTCATTTTGGCATGTTGAAGAATATCTTAACCAAGAAATAATAAGTATATATAATGTAGTGTAGAGTAATTCCTAAATGAACATTACCTTATCTACATCATTGTATTGTTGTTAATGAGGATGATCAATGATTAAGTCTTACATGTTAACATTGATCACCAAAATGTAGCTTGGAGTAATTCCTAAACACACATTTTATACATCAGAGTCATGATGTAAGTAGTACTAACATTACAAATTGAAGACCCTTCCATTATATTTCAATATTACATTATAAATAAAGGATAAATCCCATATCCATATGCCAACTACAATGAAAACTAGATATAATATGAGTCAGATAATGATGGGAATCCATTATGACATAATACATGTGTTTATATGAAAATAGTTTGTTAGGATATAAATAAACTTGAATAAAGATAAACCTAATGTGCATCTAAAATAATATTCCTAAAGGTTTCTTAAGATATTACTGAAATACCTATGATAGAAAAGTTGTAGTCAAGTGATAGACTAAATTTAAAAAATAGGGTACACATCTCTAATTGAGATCTTGGGAGAAAGAGTAACTTGGTTTTAGTCAATGGTAGATATGTAAAAGTAGTTGTAATAGGAACGTTTTCCAAAAGAGGTGTGGAACATGAATGTTCCAGTGACACATAATATGTTGGATGGTTAAATCCATAGTGATTTTTTCAAATTCACCATGGGTGATGATACATTATTCATTGAGAATAATAATTCCCACAGGAAGTATATGATAATAATATATGATTGGAAATAATAATTAAAATTCAATAATGGATTACATGTATCAAAATACAAATTGGATTATAAATTTAAATACTATACTGGGTATTAAAATGAGTTTATATAGAGATGGTACACGTGTATTAACAATAAGGCATGATTGGTATACCAATTATCAATACTTAAATCCATTAGAATTTTACTTTTCATAGTTAATTTATATATTGAGAATTAAATTTAATGACTACCAATTGTGGAAGGTGTCTATATGATGTAACTAGAAAGGGATGGTCCTGTAAAATAATGCTAATATAGGTCACAATTAACTGAAATCTAGTTTAGGATTAAAATAACCAAAAAGAACCTTAAACATTCATTTGGAATGAATGATTTTCGTGTGTCTACCATATGTTAGTGGGAGCGCCAATGGTTTATAATATGAATATGTTTGAAAACATTTGGAAAAATATATTAGTATTACAGTTAGTTAAGACCAATATGAAGTAATTTATCTAGATATTGACTTAAATTAGAAACCTAGGTTCTAAAGAGCATGATCTACGGGTGTTGATCTAACAGTTTCTTGGAAATAGTCAATCGTACATATAGTGACATAGTATTGAAACAAAAACAAGTTTGAACAATTCACGATATAATTTCTACCAATGTCACATAGAATAAATACCTCCAAGAAGATATGAAATTTCATAAGAGGATATTAAGTGGTGATTTTAATTCCATTCACTTCAGTGATGGATCAATCACGTATTCCATAACATTCAAAAAACTAATTTTGTGAAGATATAATTTATAGTAGTAAAAGATTAGTTATATTTTGGAGAACTATATGGGTTGCAGTTAGAAATATCTACTTATATAAGAGGAATTACAAATGATATATACCTGCTTTGTAGAGAGGAATGGATACTAGATTTTTGGGGACAAAAACAAGTTTTACTTGGACCAGTATGATCTAATATCATATTTAGGCTAAGGTGATTGGTGAGACAAGCTCATAAAATCCATTGATAGCCATACCTAAAAATACAGATTACATTATAGGTTCTATGGACACTAAGAACCAGTTAAATGCAATGCTTTTTTCTAGTTTTTTCAACCAAACCTAGTAAGTAAAGAATTTTTATAATTTAAATTATGATATTCTTACTATATAAGATTTAATGTTTTGAAAGTGGAAAAAACTGAATATTCTCGAGGATATAATCTCTTGAAATTTTTCAATCATGGAGGTAATGTCATTGATAGAAGAACTTCCTTAGCATGGAACTTGGAAGACCCGGTAACTAATGTCAAGACTCAAAAGAAACATTATTTAAAACAATTGAGTGATCATAAGGTTGGTTATCTTGTTTTCTCTACTCCAAGTTGGATTTTTGTAAAAGTGGGTTCCCCAAACCCAACTTTATCAGTACTTTTGATTACCATACCTTGGGTAAAATGATTTATACATAATGTAAACATACCATTGTAGTGTTGACATTTTTGCATCCACTATTTGATAGAAATATCAATAGATTAGTTTTCATATCAAAAGGTTATAGAATATCACATGATATAATGATAACCTGGATATATTATGAAATTAATCTTAAATATATGTTATATGGTCTAGATACATAATACTAACTAGAAATAGTTTATGTATAACTACCATGTTTTGTGGGATCATAACCATTGGGAATTCTTCTCATAAAGTTCATACTTGGTGATCTCTAGTAGGTGAGATCATGAGGAAAGACCTTCCAATAGGAACCCCATATGTTTTGGGTGTTATAAGTTATTCCTATATACAGACATATGTATTAGTGTCTTTACTTGATATCATTATCAATGTATGATATTTGATCACATACTGTGATGCAAGACTAAAACCCTGAAAATGAAGTCACAGAGAGTTAGTTTGTGTTTGGTGTGTCATTGGTGGTATGCCATTGGTTGAATGATCAAGATATAATTTTTCACTTTTGAGTTGAGGAAATGATATCTCTAGACTGGTTGATCAGAATGGTAGTACCTTCATTAAATACGTGGCCATGGTAGTCGAAGGTAAGTCCATTAAGTAGGATCAACAAATAATAGAGTGGGAAAAAGTTTATGAAATAAGTTTGTATCCTAATTTAGGAGATATCGTTTGAAAAACAGATGATATTATATAGTGTTTGTACGTATGTTAGTTATCCTTTTTATGACTATCCTAATCTCGTTAGGTGCCATGATGGATTGGTAGATCCTTCTCTTGGTATGTGAATAGTATTCAATGCTATCGAGATAAGGTCCTAGAGGGTTGCACATAATAACACTTTCAATATTCCACCCTATTCTGTTAAATAAGAATATAAGACATGGAGGGACCCATCATGGGGTTTGATAGATGACCAAGATTTATCAATCACCAATAAATAGATATATTCATTATTATTCTTGTATAGAATAATTGAGGGAAATTTATTTAATACAAGTATTTATATGATTTTAAGTAAATACATAGAATAATATTATATGAATGGATATTATTATTAATATTCAATGTTCATTTAATATTTGAGGGAATTAAAAGTTGAGTAAATGACTTGGGTTTATCATGTAATATAAATTTAATATATGTTACAAGTATGTGATAAAATATAAATAATATTTATTATGTAGTTAGTTCATAAAAATCATTTATTTATTATTTATTTAGTAGATTCCAAATATACGGGTTCCTGGAACCCTAACTAGGTATTTTTTACATATATTATATAAGTACATGAGGAGCTCATTTCGGGCTTGCAATGGAATTCATTTTTGAACATATTTAGAGACCCTCTCTTCTCATCATGAATCCTTAAGAGATAAAGACACCATTCAATAAATAAATGCAAGGATGCCTTCACATATCATAGGAATGGAGTCGAGGTGACCATTGCGAAGTTAAAGGAATATTCAAATATATACAAAAACACTTGTAATTTAATGATTGATATTTGTAGATATTCTTGAAGCGTGTGTGGATGATCTAGATATTTAGATCCTTATAAAAACAATCACCGATGAAAAGTTATTGTCAAACAAACTATGAATCATAAAAGGTACATGATTGATTATTTATTTTATGATTATTAAATTAATAGGTGATCCTCAGACCTCTACCATGTCTTAGATTGATGGTAATGATGATTTTTTGTCCTTACAGTGATGAAAATTTTCAACTACATGGCCCACTGGCTTCCACTACATTCAATAGTACCTTCATGAAATACTATTTATATATAATATATATGTTATTTATAATTTTATTATTCTTTTTGAATTTTTAGATGACATATAACTTCATTCCTTCCATTTTTTAGGAATACGATAATGTCATTCGTGTGTACGATAGATTTCCATATCGAGAAATGATGTGATTTGTTCACACTTTACATTGAATATTTTAATGATGATTTTAATAAAAATTTATGATATATATTAAATAAAAATGATACTATAATGATAATATAAAATTATGTTATTTACTTTTCTTTATGTCAATATGAAACAAATATGGAATCAACTTCCATGTATGTGTATGACCTACAATCTCAATGAATAGTTTATTACATTTCCCATCACCAAGTAAATTGGAATAATCTAAATACATATAAGAAAAATAAATATTATATTGATATCATAATTATTATTCTAGATATGATAGAACTATATAATATGTGAAAGATCTAGATTTTTGATAACAAAACTCGCATGAGAAAAAAAAGCAATTAACACAAGAAAAAATAAAAATAATGAAGGATTATTAATGAAAAATAGTTATATGTTATAAAATATTCATATATGATATCATAAATTTTAATATAGGTTTTTAATAAGTTAATAATTTTTTAGAACCACTATACATTATGATAAAGCACGTATAATCAAAAGGAAGCATAATGTAAGGTATTTTGTCTCAATTTTATTTCATGAGTTATTTTGTTATGTTATGCACCTAATTTATTTTATATGGTGTATATACTGCCCATTTGATATGTAATATAATGAATAATTAATTATTCATCTTATTTTTTATTTCAATTTTAATTATTCCATCTAAGTGTATTTCAATTGATTTTTTCCAAGTGATGAATAATTTCATAACTCAATTTATTTTCATTTGGTTATATTACTTCATCATAGTTATTATTATTCTAATATTATGTGTGTAATTATTTTTTACTTTCTTATGTTATATTTAAGTATTAATTATTTTTATTTATAGTTTATACACATAGTTAATTAATTTTTTATTATCACTTAACATTATGGTCTTTGCAATGTTTTACTTCATAATATAATTTTATTTAGGGTTGTTTACACATGAATTTCCATTGAAAGAAATTATTTGATCATTATTTAAAAAAATATTAATTTTATTCTCATATGGTAATTAATGATCATTATAAAGTATTAGTATTATTTTTATACTCTTTGGTACTTACAATAATTGAGAAAATGTTTTAATAAAATTCGATGTCATTTTTCTCTTCATTCAGAAACCCGTTTTTTTACAAAAAGATGATTTCTAAAAAAATTATTCATCTTTCCAAAAATGATTTTTTAAAATAAATCTCTACCCATTTTTTTATTTTAAGAGTTTTTTTTCAAATAAATATTCTTTCCACTTTACAAAAGATTCACTTTTCTACCCATTTTTCATACAAAAGGAATGTTCTTTACTACATGTATGAACTTACCAACCAACATGAAAATCATTTATTTGAAGCTTCCTTTACAATTTTAGGAGGTTATTTGTAAATAAATACTTTTTAAAAGTGATTTTAAATGAAAATTGATTTTCAAAATGGTTTTCAAAATATAAATTATTTTTTCCTCAATAATGTTTTTAAATATCTTATTATGGTAATTATATTCATTAATGGAAAAAAATATTCTTACTTCAAGGGGTATATGTTATATTGATACCATAATTATTTTTCCTCTAGATCATTTATGATAATCCTGACTAATGAAAGTATTGAAATTCACATTCTTAATTCATTTTTGTAGGGAATAACTTTTCCTTGAAATGTTGACTTTCCTGTTTTCATTAGAAATTAAATTCCCCCTAAATATCCACATTATTTATCATATATTTGATCATTTACTAAAATATATACTATTTTTTAAATATGGTGTTCACTTTTAATGTTATTTGATTATTTGGGGGAATATTGATAAATTTTCATTGTTTACGAAATACGAAAATTTGATAAAGAACAATTTTTTATGAATTAAAGAAATTATTTGATATATGAGTAATTACTCAGACTTATAGAAATGTGTGGGTCCTGTTTAGTTATATCCCCTCGATGCATTGTTAACCTCATGGTATAAATCAGTTTACCAACCTTAGTTAAATGAGTTTCTACTCACCAGTTTTAAACTGTCTTGATAATAAATATTGATGATAAAGGTATCATGTTCCTAAGAAACATGACATCCAATAATTAAGAATTCTATTTATTTCAATTATTATCATTATCTATGGGATTTTCACAATTATAATATCTCTATATGAATTTAATTCTATGTTATTGATTAAATTAAATTTGTTTTTAGCTATTTACCTTTCCATATTGATTATGGATTATCTATTCATGAAATTACATCATTTAAATGGAATATGAGTTTAATTACTTACCTTTTCATATTGATTATACTTATTGATTCATGAAAAATTCATATATACTCATCCCTTATAGTGAATTTGAGATAACCCTCATTTTGTTTCCATTCCCTAGGATTCCATGATGTTTACTATGACTAATATGAAAGGATATGATAGTTATAATAATGTTATTCTCAAGAAAGAAAAAACGTATGTAGTAATTTTGATATTCAAATACAATATGTGAATCATGTATATATCCAGTTTTCCAAGTCTACTAAACTATTCAGTCCTTTGGGTTATTTTCCTTGTATTTTATGCTAATTTGATAACCCAGATGCTAGATCATGGCTACTATGGGTTAGGTTACTATAAGAACCATTAAAAACAAGTGTTAAAGCAAAACCTCTTAATATTACTTTATGGGAGGAGATGTAGGGACCCCTTAGTAGATTAGTTACAAACTCCTTTATCAATTTTTCCTTGTATTTATTTTATATTTCTCCTATGATAAATTTATTTATTTAATCAATTCCACTCAAATTTATTATCCTTATAATTATATGTTTTTATTAAATATTTTATTTAATTCCATCATTTTTTTTAATTTTTAAAATGTTTTAAAAAAAAATTTACCCCCTCTTTCCATCTTTACTCAGAACAAGAATTGGTATCAACGATAACCTTGATTTTAAAACCTTAACCAATTTCAAGGAAAGATAAATTAATGATTTACCATACCTCAAATGAAAAATTTTCTCTAAATGAGAACTCCATGTATAGATCCCCATACATTGATGTATTTTACTATGGTTATTGGAAAAAAATAATGTCTTCCTTTCTTAGAGGCATAGGATATCCAGTTTAGTGGATATTTATTCATGAAATACCTTTAATAAAGAGTTAGAAGATAAATTGACCCTAATTATATAGTGACCTTTGATATTAATGGAAGAGAAATGAATTATCTACATTTTAGGTTAGGTAGAAATTAATTTAGTTGAGTTTCCATGGGTAAAAACACTCATGAAATTTGGAAATTATTAGAAGCTACATATGAGGGAAATAATAAATTGAAGGATACTAAGCTCTATATAAACTATCAATATTTTGAAATCTTTAATATGAATCATAATTAGTCTATAATTTAAATATTTATCCACTTCATTGATATTTATAATGGAAGGAATTCTTTAGGTGATGCAATTTCAATAAAATATGATTCGAAGGAAGATCCTTTGGGATCTGTCTAGTTCTTGGGAACCCGAAGTGATTATAATACAATAATAAAAATATATACTAAATATACCAGTTGAGGAACTCATGTCACTCATGAACTATGAGGTTATAATTAAAAGATAATTATATAATGAATTTAAAGAGTCTATGGATAATATGACCATTTATTTTAATGAAAACAATGACGAATCTTCCAAAAGTGAAGAGGATATAACTCATGTTTAAGAATAATAGTGATTACCACTGTGATTAGAAGGATAAGAGAAAAGTTAAACCATAATTAATAATTTTTTACTATAAAAATGTTTGAGATAAATCTATAGTATCAAAATCTCATAAATAATACAACGAAAAAAGGAAACCAAAATGGCCTTCAAGATGTCAACATGGAGTGAAAGTGATGACTCCCTACATTCATCAGACTCAAGAGATGGAAGCCCAAAGTTCCTTATGTATGATGTTAAGGTAATTTAATAGGTAAATTATTCCACTTTATTTTTCTCTCATATACATTTAATTTATTAAAATCAATATATTGTTGGATCGATTACAAGAATTATTTTTTGATCTATAATAAAATTTTAAAGATCTTAAAAATAAATAAAATGTTATTATTGATGTGGATGATCATATTTATAAATAAAATGGGATGTAAAAATAAGAAAACTAATAGAATAAATATTTTCTTTCAAAAAATAATTAAGTTGATGAAATAAGATTTGATTTTTCATTGAAATAAAATGAATGTTTGAAAAATGATTTATTTAAAAGTAAAGGTGAAATGGTTTTTATAAAGGATATACTCTACATTAAGAAATATAAAATAAAATAAAAAGAGTTAAAAAAGTCTCTTGAAATGGTCACCCAAGTTAAGGAAACATTAATTTTATTATGGGTTCCCAACAGAATGAGAAATTTACCTTTAGTATTGGTTATTATAATCAAGAAAACACCTCTATGAATTATAAAAACCCAACCATTGTTAAAGGTAGTTCTCAATATAAAATTTTCAATTATTATTGAAATAAAAGAAACTTGTTTTATGAATGAAATTGTAAAATTACTTGTTATATAAGACCCAAATCCATTCATCAATCTTCAAAAGTTTTTTTTGTAGAAAACCCTTTTCATATAAATTATGGGCCCCCATAATCTCTTTTGTTTATCATTTGTCGAACCAAATTATAGGTACTGAAATATTTCGTCTCTTGAATTGTTTTGTAGGAAAACTAAATCAAGAGAAATTACTAATGAGCTATATGGTGCATGGATAGTGGGTTATCAAGGTATATGTGTGGTTATTACACTGAGTTCAACAACCATGAGTATATTTATTGGGGGTATATCACCTTTAGTGAAAACTTGATAAGTAAGATAATCGATATAGGAACCATTGTATTTTAAAAATCTTATTTTATTAGATGAATTTTATACATTAAATTTTTAAACTATAATTTGTTTATAATTATTCAATTATGTGATGGTATTTTTAATGTTTCATTGGAAAATGTTGTTTGTAAAGTTATTGATTAACATGGAATATTTATATTTTTCACATCTAGAGTTAAAAATGTTTATTTTATTGATTGAAATTATTTAAAATACATAATGGTAAATGTTTGAGTGCCCAATATAGTGATTCATTGTTAAGGAATAAGTTATTTGGTCTTTATAAAGCATAGTCACTATTAAAACATAAATAAAAACATCTAAAATTTCTTTAAAAAAATCATTTCAAAAATGAAATTTTGTTTGAACGAAGAAAACTTGGTAAAATATTCATGTAATCCTTTAAATATAAAAATTAAGTAATGACCTATAAGGACATTTAACTTACACACCAAGAAATGTTTATAGCAATCCAAGTGGCTAATATATGTTGTAAATCTTATTCATTTGTAATTTTTACTGATTATAAGATTTTTACATGAGTTTATTTCATCGAACATAAAAGTAAGGATTATAAAGTTTATTTTAAATATATGAATATGGTTGAAAATTAAAAATTGTATAAAATCATTTCCCTTAAGATTTATCATAGGGGATAATTAATAAATAAGGATTTTAATGATTTTTGTGTTCCCTAAGGTTATCCCTATTTTTTTCCACTCCTAGAACACCCAAACACAATGGAGTTATTAAAAGATGAAATCAAAATTTGTAAGCACTTTCTTGAAATTTAATTAATGAATTAAATATCCCTAAATATTGTTTCCCTGAGGTGGTATATATGGCATGCAATACCATTAACCATGTACTCATAAGACCCATTATTAAAAATATCCCTAATGAGTTTTGGAAAGGTAAATGACCTAATGTTGGTTATTTTAAGGTGTTTAGTTATAAAATGTCCATTTTTAGCTGCAAAGATTATCTAGGTAAATTTTACCATAAATTAGTGGTAGGTATCTTTATCGACTGTTATAACTCATGTAAAGATTACCTGGGTTTCAATAAAAGGACTAACAACTCTTAAGGTTCAATTCACATCCAATTTTATGAGAATTTATCCAACCCCCAACCTAAAATTAATTATGTTGAGATAGAAAATTATAATTTGAAATTAAATAAACCTCAAATTCCTAAAGGTGTTCAAGTTTAAAAATAATCTTTCTCTTTACTTGATGAATGGGTTAAATCGAAAGACCATCCTCTTGAAAATTTTATTTGTGATTTTCAAACTAGCACGCATAATAGGAGGTTGGTTTTGAGACATCATGACTTTTTGTTACACCAAAAGCCCAAGAACCTTTATATTTCTATTAATTATGAAAAATGTATTCTTTATAAACAATATGAATTAACAAAATTTACTCAGAACAATGCTTGGACTCTTTTATAAGGGCCTCGTGATCATCCTGTTGTTGAAAAAAATTGGGTCTTTTAAAATAATTTGGATAAGCATGGAAATATTGTCTATAACAAGGAATGAATTATAGAGAAAATATATAAACAATATTAATTCATGGATTATGGTGATACCTTTACCCTAACCACTATGACATAATCTATAGGGATATTATTAGAATTCAAATCGCATTTCAATTTTATGCTCTTTCAAATGGATGTTAAAAGGGTATTTTAAAATGTTTTAATTTATGAAAATGTTTTTATGGAATAATAACATGGTATTGAGGATTAAAAATTTCCAAATAATGTTTTCAAATTTACCAAAAAACATTATGGAATAAAACAATCTCAAGGTCTCACAATGACAGGCTAACCAAATTTATTTTAGAAAATGGTTTTAAAACATTTAATATAGATTCTACATTATTTTTAAAGCATATTTAAAATGATAGTTTTATTGTTTAAATTTATATTGAAGATGTCATTTCATTAACCAAAGAAATCCTTTTCATTATATTTTATAATTTTTTTATTAAAATTTCAAAATATTTTTATGGAAGACATCAACTATTTTTCTTTGTTTTCAAATTTCTCAAAAATTTTACAGCACTTCTCTTATCAAAAAAATACACTAGGGTGATTTTAATTCCTTTTGGAATGAATCACGTTAGAGAGATTAGTACTCCAATGATTACTTCTTATAATATTACGTTGGATGAATTTGTTAATCCATTGGATAAAAATATTTATAAAGGTATCATTGGGAGTCTTCTTTATCTTACTACAACCCAACCAAACATCATGTTTAATGTATTCCTTTGTGCCTATTTTCAATCCATTCAAAATTAATGAAATTTATAATTTCTCAATATAATTTTCAATTATTTTAAAGGAACTAAAATAATGGTTTATTTTTTTTCATAAAGTCACCATTTTTTAAATGTTAATTTTTTCTAATGTGGATTTTGGGGGGTTCTAACTAGATAGGAAAATACAAGTGGGACATTAAACCTATATGGAAATAAATGTATAATGGGGAAGTAAGAAGAAAAATTCAGTTGATCTTTGTACGACCAAATAAAAATATTTTTTTTTTGGAATTTATATCTCCCAATTCACATGGATGAAAAATAATCTGTTAGATTATGGATTAAATTATGATCGTGTTTCTATAAAGTGTGATAAGAGAAGTTATATTTATATTTCTAACAAACCAATTCAACACTCCCTCTGAAATCACATTATCCTTAGGTACCATTTTCTCGGTGACCATTTCAAAAACAGAGATGTTTTTTTAGATATTGTTTCTACAAATATTCAATTATACTTTATCATCACAAAACCCCATGCAATTGAATATTTTTATTTTATTTATGAGGATTTAAGAACAAAAAACTTATTATTCATTCATTTGACTTTCTCAAGTATAAGGGATTTCCATTATTTTCAACTCGAGATTTATTGAATTAGGTTCTTTATTTATATTTTATTAATATAATTTATTTTATTTAAATCATGATATCATTAATGTTTACTAAATTTATTTAAATCATGAATTGATTGATTGATTTCATTCACTCTTTTAGGTGTGTTTTGGTTTTAATTTATTTAACTCTTTACTTATATGATTTTTGTGCCCCCATATAATATTAAAATTATGTCTAAATTGATGGTGATCCAACCATTTTTAAATCTGAATTTTTTTAAAAGATTGTATAGTTTTATAATTTTATTTTATCTTTTTAAATATCAACACTCTTTCTTTAAACAAAATCTCAAATGGTGTGCATTATTTTTCAAAATTAGTTTTGAAAAGTTCAAATATTTTTGGGTTTGAATTTTTTTTCCAAATTTTCTTTTTTGAAATTATCATATTTATATTTCCAAAGAAATAATGATTTTACTCTCTTAAATTAACATTAATTATCATGTTAATAAAATTAAAAAATTAATATTTTTCTCATATATGGTTTTCTTAAATCATGAATTAATTATCCATGTTTCTATAATCCATGTCCATGAGCATATTGATAATATCAATTGGAAAAATGACTTTGGTAAAAAAGGTATGCTTTCTATAAAGAATTTTGATAGTTATGTTTTAATAATTTTAAAGTGGAGTTAATTTTAACATCAAAATAACTTATTGGTATTATGCAGTTATAAGATCATACTTTTGAAATTGAGTTATTCATGAATTGTGAAACCTTTTAGATTTTAAATTTTCGATAATCAAAATGAGGGAAAATTTATAAAATTAAATTATTGATGAAATCATTTTTGAAGTCTTTCTTGAAATACATGAAGAAATTTATTTTTTATGTAATTAATTTATTTTTTGAATTTAATTATTAATTATTTAATTTTTTTAGTTACATTTATTAAAATGTTATCATTCCTATCTTTATTATTTAATAGATTAACTATATGCGATCATTAAAAGGGGGATAATGTTTTACATATCAACCTCTTAAGTAGTTTTTAATGATAAAAACACATATTTGTGTTTCTTATAGTTTATTTTGAATTATTTCAATTTTTGAATTATAGACATTTTTTTATAGGGTTACTAGACCAATTAGTGGGAAAAAGAGTAGTGAGAATAACTTTTTTATAGAATTCCACTAGCAGGTGACAACTACTACCCAGTGGGATACCACATGATGGCTAGTGTTACCTAGACTAAACACCTATTATATCTAGTTTCTACCAGCCAACTGGTGGGGCTTGAAAAAAACCATGGGGTTTCCCACATACCACCACCGAGATGGTTACACCAATTAGGTATCTAGTGGCACCTAGTTAGAATCAAAATTTATCCAATGGAGGTTTCCCCCATATGCCTTAATTTTACATATAATGGATATATTAAACCCCAAAACTTCAATAATAATATTAAATCCATGATATTCTATATATACACCCCAAATAGTTATTGGAATAAATGGTTAACTTAAAGATTCATTAGAGAGACTAAATTATATCACCTTTATCTCATTATCTTACTCTCTGAAATTTCTCTCTATTCTTCCCACACTTTTCATAATGTGATATTGTCATGGGGTAGAGAGTGAACTTCCTTGTGCTTGTGCGTATCACGTCTCTTCATTTTATCATTCTTAGGTTCTCAGTACCATTGTGTATGAGAAGGATATGATACAACTACATTTAAAATGATCTGATTTTGGTTTCTAGCCACAACCACTAAAAGAATAGAATTTATTTGGGGTTCTTGATATGAATCATTGAAATCCAAGGGTTTAATTATTTTAAACAAGTTTCATTGATGAAACCACTAAAAATAAATGGTTTTGGTATCATTATAAATCCATTAAAAATAAAATTTTAAACCAAGCCTCCTATGTTTATCAGGGAGAGGTGATGTAGTGATACATTTTTAAATTATTTATAAAATCCTTTATAAATTTTGAATTATATTTTTTTTATATTTTTACCAAGATATATGTTTATTAAATATATTTCTCTCATAATTATTATCATTATGTTAAACTATTATTATCACTTCAATTGTTTTAATTACATCAACTTTAGTTGTAATTTCAAAAAAGTTTTAAAAATTAATTTCACGAATTCATTACATATTTACATAAAATAACATCAACCGGGATCCAAGGTGTTAGTGGAAGATATTTTTTTCCAATATCACGATCCATAAGAACAAAAAAATTCATTCAAATCCTTATTCATATTTAGGGGTTTAAATTTTAATTATTTTATTATTATTCTATTTTATGTGGATGACATGATAGTATTTAGTCCTAATAAAGTTTAGGTATCCGAGATGAAGGAACATATCTCTAGGGTTTTGGATATAAAGGATTTGGTGTTGAAAAAATATTCTTAGGATTCAGATTTATTATAATAATAATAAAGGGAATATTTGGATATCATAGAATAATTTCTTGAGGAAATTACTAAAAACCATCAATATGATAGTCTATAATCCAATCTATAACCCTATTCATGATAATTTTATGTTATCCACTATGGTGAGTCCTATCAATGAAAAATAAAGAATGAATATTTCTTAAGAACCATGTGCGTACGCATTTGAGTGTATGATTCTCACAATGTTTTATACTAGACCAAACATTGCACATGTCATGGGAGAAATCATTTAATACATGTTAAATCCAGAATGGGATCATCATAACATAATCAAATTTATTATGAGATATATAAAGGATATATTAGGTTCTCTATTATTTTACAGAGGTAGGAATTTCACCAATATAGGCTATATTGATTTTGATTTTTTAGGTGATTTTGACTGAAGGATATCCACTACTAGTTGTTTGTTTACTCTTAAAGGAGGTGATATAAGATGGATTTTATCATTAAAATCATGTGTGGATTTATTTATGAAATATTAAGATTATATAGAAGCTACATTTGAATTCAATGAGGTTATTTTTATTGTAATTTTTTTGGAGGAGATCAGGAAAATACATGAGTGGATTCCATTGTTTTGAGATACTAAGAACACCTTAAACATGATATGGAATCCATATTCTCATTCTAGAATAAATCTAATTGTCATACATTTCTAATTTTTTTAAAAATTTTTTTGGAAGGAAGTGTTGCAATATAAAAAATTTGCACTAATAAAAATTTAGTTGATTTATTGATGAAGGAAATTGACTCCAGTAAGTTTGGATGATGAAAATCCTTAAACAGCCTTATAGAGATGATAAAAAACATGGTTTAATTGATGGAAATGATGTACGGAGTATTGGATCACAATAAAATATCAAAGTGGGAGATATTTTAGAATATACCTTTATTATTAAAGGGGGTATGTAGGGGTTGGTGTGGTGGGTATCTAAACCACAATAAATCTATCCCATATAGGAGGATCCCAAAGGGCTTCAACATCATATAAATGGATGTTATCACCTTTCCTAAAAATCATAATCTTTAATATTTAACATATCTTGATTATAGTTCAATATTTAGGTGATATTTTTGAGGTATTTGTCTATTATTAAAGGTATATAAATTTTGAGGATATTCTCCTTGTAATAACAAGAGAGTCTATACCTACTTTTATCTACTGGGATCCTTCTATTTATCAATGGTATTTTTACCCCTATTTTTATGGGGGTTTCCATGTGAAATTTAGTACCCATTATTCGTACTTTTTTCACTTTATCTTTATCTTACATTTATCACCTCACTAGTGGGTAATTTGTTTTTGGTACAAACATATTTTTTTATATTTTTATATGTTTAAATCATTACATGTATGTTTATTTTTAAATTATGATTTTTATAAATATTCTATTTAATATTACTTTTCCATGTCATTGGTGGCTATAATAAGCTATCCAACCACCATGACCATGTTTATTATGTGGTTTTGGTTCCACTATGATTGACATAACACCAGAGAGGCCACACTTTCCAACTAGACTTGTAGTCAGGGATCAACAGATAGCTATAATCCATGAAACCATCACCTTCTATGGTGGTGTTTTTTATCCATAGATATAGATAAAGGGAATATATAAGTAGTGTTTTGTGCAACCCCCCAACCCCAGTTACACAGAATCGGTGCATTATTAAATAACATTGAGATGATACAAGGAATCATGTCTCGAAAGACCGATCATTTTAGTATCCTTGGATGTACTAGATACATGCATAAGTTTTACATTACATCATAAAATAAAAATACAACATTGTGTCCCCTTTGAACACTCTTATATCCCTTAGCCTATTCCGACAGGTTAAAATGAAATATTTATCTTTTCATCCCAGGACAAATAAAACATAAGAAATGGGTGAGCTCAGATGCTCAGTAAGGATAACAATATAGCGGAAACTGTCATAAATAAGAATAAGCATTTAAGGCTATGTATAAGACTATAACACAAGCCTTTTAAACATAAATTTCAGCATAATATAGAAAAGATAAATAAAACAATTCAATTTACTTATTCACATGGATATTCTACTTGTCGAATAATCAAATTTAATATCAAGAGCCAATATCATAATGATGGAATGCATAATTCCAGACCTCATAACCACATAGTCAAGGCTTTGTGCCAAGACTGCAAATAATATTTTGTCAAGGCCTTGTTCCAAGACACTAGTTTGTCTCATGAGACCTACTAATGCATCGAGAAGAAATAGCAGGGCTCCACCCATCACTTACTATGTCCAATGAATTACACACATGAAAAGGTTTAAACATAACATAACATTAATATTAAAACTAGCATATGAAATGTCTATACTTTATCCATAGAAAATGATAGGTATAAAAATAACACATCCACATTCAAACTTATCACAAAACCTTCAATACAGTATGGAAGATTTTCATCATAATAAATCAACCTTGATCAAGAATAATATTTCGTAAATGATATTGACATAGTTGAAAATGATTAGTTAAAATCTTTGAGGGAAATATCCCATTTTTATGAAAACATTTAAAAGTCTCACTATTTATCAAGAAGCTATTTAAAATAGATTTTTGAATCAAACTGTGCCATAACAATTTGAAAATTTTAAAAGTAATTTCAATTTTAAAATAGTAATTTCCACATATACAAATAAGACCTTAAAACCATTTTTAAAACATGGACATTTATGAGAATGATTTAGAAGAATAAAATTTTAAAACATTTAAAATGATATTTTAGTTAGAGTTTCTAACCAAATGAGATATGCTTGAATAAAAATAATTGAGGTAATAAAAACATTATAATATCATGATATAAATGGGTTTCATGATATACTATGTCAAAGTACAATATATACCCCAAATAAAAGTGAATTGGCGTATAACAAAAAATAAGTCTCAATGGAATGTAAGTTGAGATGAAATCCATTATAAATACCGTATCCTTAGGTTATTGATAAATAAATTACATAATTATGTGTAAAAAATATAAACACTCACTATGATTGGATATTAAATGTAATTCAATCATAGGACATTCACACATATTCTTGTAAAAACAACACCAATGACTTGGATGTTTAACTCAATGAATAGAAATTGAGTTAAAATTACTCTTACCAAGATTATATCGATGGATTTAGAATTTATCAATGGAGTTATTATATGTATCAAAAGTACATACATAAAAAGGGGAGTGGAAATTACTACATAATTAAATAAATAGGGATTTCACACATAATATTGGAGTAAAGTAATCAATAATGTTTGCGTAAAACCGAATGAGGGGAAATTAAAATTTGAAATTCCCTTACAGATTTGCTAACTTATGAAACATGCACCCCATGAAATAAGGATAATCCAATGATGATTTCAATACCCATAAATTAATTTATATTATGCAAACAATACAATCATGGGCGGCACATACACCACACAAAAGGTAATAGTGGAAAATATAGCATGAATCTCACGAGAATAAAAGTGAGATGAAAACCCCATTTGTTGTAATTTTAATTAGCATAGGGTAGTTTAACCTCCTGTATAATGGTTAAATCATTGTTATTAAATTATTAAAGAACCTAATACATAAATATGATATCATATATGAACTTATAATATTGATTTGTTAATGATATTTCAGTAGTATCATTGTTTTAGTTGTTAACTGATTCTTTTACTTCATATGTTTTGTTACGTAAGTCATTTTTTTTATGAATAGGTTATATTTTATTCATATCAAAAATGATATTATGTTCTTAAAAATTATTTTTAATCATAAAATGAAAATTATTCTTGAATTATTACGATGGGGAATGAATCTCATCACGTTCGTGGAGACGGTAAGCCGTACGTACGCACGAGCGACAATATCATTATATTGTTGGTGAAATCGTATTTAATTGGATGGTATATCATATATACAGAATAATTAAAATGTTATATTTATTATTTACATCAGTTATATTCATGATTATACCCATCCAAATAGTGAAGTGTTTGAATAACAAAATACACCACGACGTGGAGACAGTAAGCCGTACATACGCACGTATGGTGACTCTGTCATTTATAGGATGGATAGAATAATGAATATGGTTGTAAAATATTTATAACAACATAATAGTATGTAGAAATTATTGGATTTATTATTTTTGTATGAAAAAAATAAAGAGGAAGTGGAAGAAGAAAAGAACTTGAAAGATGGTGGTGAAATTATTACCTCTTCTTCGGGTGTTTCATTTTGTGTTGATCAAAAGGGATCCTTAGGTTGAATTTATGATCAAATTAAGGCCTCTAGGTTGAATTGAGGGAATTTCGGACGATATTGGGGTAGGGTTTGGATGAGTGAAATGGCTTTGTAGGTGTGAAAGTAAGGGAAGGGGAAATACCCTTTCATAAGAGAGGTGAGGGGCACTTTAAGAAAAGTTTGAAATATTATATTATAATAAAATAATTTTCAGTTTCTAATGGATTAAAAATGATTTATTTCGAGAATAATATGGGTATGGGTCAAAAAAATCTCAACCAATAAGTTTTAGATAGGTCTAGGTCACCATATTATCCTTATCTTTTAGATTTACCTCTTAGTTAAATAGTTTGACATTTACCATGCCACTTTTTATTTTTATATTATATGGTTTATAAAAGTACTATTAAAAGAAAATAGAAACCCAAGTGGTTCATTATTAATATATATAACCTTATATAAGTCCTTTCGAGAAACCTTATATTTTTAGGAATATTATATCATTTAATAATATAACATTTGTTTTAAAAACTCATTTATATCAATTTTGACAGTATTTAGTATTTTGTTTTTGTTAACGTAATAAAAACATAATTACATAGAAAAAAAATTATTTAATCAACCCAAAAATGTCATATTAATCTAGAAAATTATTTTAATTCATCAAAAGGCTCAAATTACCTTTATTTGGAAATTTATAATATCAATTATTTTAATCCTTTATTAATAAAGTAATTACTGCATCATCATTGTGTCGTAAATAAATTTAATTATTTAATATATAAATATTTTAAATAAAATACCATTATGTAGGAAATCCTTTTATATTTCTAATGAATATTTATATTCGAATTTATATTATGTATAAACCTATATTAAAAATGGTTTTGTTAATAAACATTAAATTTAACACATTTAACTCTTCTTTAAATAAAATAATAATAAATTTCCTAATCTAATCCAAGTGGAACTAAAGGATAAAATTTTATTTATAAGGTTTTTTTTGGTCGAATTAAACTTATCCAACAGAATTAGGACAAGTGTTAGGGTAATTATAATATCATTTATACCTTTAATTACCCTATTTACTTTTAACCGTGGTAAATAAAAGTCAAAAGTTACTTTTCATAAAAAATTATTTTCATCTTATTGAACCAAATTTTTCATACTGATATTAACCATGTCTCTCGAATTTTTGAAATTCAATTCATAGAAGTGGTAAAATTATGTTTAATGCAAATTTGCAAATGCTCATAGAAGGTGGGTAAAAGACGGTAAAAAGTTCAATAAAATTTTATACATATAATTTTATTATAAAATGAATTCAATGAATTAAATTAAACTTATATAGGTATTATATATCTATTTTGACTTAAAATAAATCTAAATAAAATAAATAATTATTTAAATAAAAATTCTGGTTTAAACTATAACGTAGTGTTTTTCACTATTCATGAAAAATTGAATGTTTTTAGAAAAATAACAAAAATTTACCCTAAGATAATTTTGATATTCAGAATTCAAAAATTAATTCTATTTTACCAAATTTAAAACATATATGTTTGATTAATTAATTGAAAATTAATTCCCGTTGTCAAAACCGAAAAGCGAGTTTTTTAAAAAGTAAAAACTATCAAAAGATTGGCATGTGTTTATGTCAAAATTAAATGTGAAATTACTTATAATAACCTAAATTGTATTAAATGATAAAATATAATCTAATTATAATTAAAAACCAATAAAATTCATAATTTAACAGTATAAATTATTTTGATTAAAAAATTTGGTTTCAATTAAAATTTTGTATTTTTCAGTATTCATCAAAATATGAAAGTTATCAAAAAAGTACCAAAAATTTATCCAAAAGAAATTTTTATGCCCTTATTCTAAAAGAGAATTAAATTTCATTAAATTTAATATATAAAAGTGTCAAATATTGGTTTTAAAAAGGGTTTTTCATTAAAAGGTGGTAAAATTTCATTTTTTTGAAAAATACTTCTTTTATCTGAAAAAATGAATTTGTTCTTATATTATTTCTATGAAACACATAATATGGATACTAAAATTATATACTATATATAAAATTTAAAATTCAATTAATACTATTCATAACTACTTTTTTAATGGCTAGTTTGGTAAATCGTGGTGTGCTCAAACTCAGTGTTGTGTGTAGCCTAATCTATTGAATTACATTAAAGAAAATAACATAATATATAATCTTGGAGTGTTGAATTCTTCCCCCTTTTGGAAATTGCGACCTCACAATTTTAAAATTGGGCTTGGTAACTTCATTGAATTTCCCACATTAGAAAAATAGTGAATAAAACTATCACTTTAAAAGAAATAAAGATACGTACAAAGGTCACCCAAGATAACCCATACTAGGATTACATGTAAAAAATATGGATATAGAAGATAAACAAAGTGTAAAGTTCTGATGGATAGTGGTAGAAAACATGATCAGGTGAAATTTAACAACAAGAAAACCACAAACATGAAATTGGATAAATGGTCCTTAGTTTCCCAGTAGAAAAAGTAAACAGACAATGTTTTTTATTTTAAGTTCCATTTCATAAAGTTGAGGAATTTATTTATGAGATTGACTAAGAACATAAATATATATACTTACTTTATAAGTAGGGTTTTATCATTTAATAAATTTCTACCATGAACACATATTTTTTTTAACGATCTGTATTCAAGATGACATGGTCACACATGAATCCCTAGGTTCAAATTTAAGAGAATCACATGATCCACAAAGGTTAAACTATATATTTACCTTGACTTTAGAGATTAACCAATACCAAAATGGTTAGTACAAGATCAGATGATCCCAAAAAAGGATAATCCTTTAGAGGAAGAAATACTAATATTAATTTCTAAAATTAATCCAAAAATATGCAAATATCAATAAATACCATTCAATAAAACAATTTCCTTAAAATCCATCAATACAATCCATACTAATATTGAACCCCAAAACATAGAAGAATTTGATTATATAGTTTTCCTCGTTAATTGTATATCCAAATAACATTGACTACACTTAATGTCACATACTTAAAAGTAATTAACCTAATCATATATTCTATTTTATTGGTTAAACATTTCCATAAATAACCGAAATCTCTATGAATCAAAAATAAAAACATAGATAAGAATCCACCATTACTCCTCAAATGAAATCCCATAGTATTCTATTTTCCTTAGTAATATTGTGTTCCCAGTAGAGTGAACGTCTTCCAAAATAACATTTATCACTTAATCACCAAATACATTTCTTATACTAAGGATATCCATTTGATAAGACATAAGATCAAAATTCCACTTATTATTGATCAATAAAATAATTTATCTAAAAAGAAATAGTCACACTAACCAGGGAGTTCACGTAGTCCAGTGGTAGGCGATAAATCCCAATCGCACACTGGTTGTGGGTTTGATTCCCGTAGCTTTGTCCGACGCGACGGGTTAGAACACGGTCAGCGTGTAGTCCTTTTTCCAAAATGATTATTTATAACATTCCCAAAATGAGATAAATTCCTCAAAATAACTGTAACATAATTTCACCACCAATATTATCCCATACCTCTCATTTTCCTCCCAAAATTTAATAACTTTTAATTGCCTCAAATTCAAGGATCATATAAACCCAAATGGTAATCTATAACTATATCAACAATAGAAAAGATAATTCTTTCTAAAATAGAATTTTCACATAACAAACTGCAGGGTAACACATATAAGAGAAAAGTCTTCCAAAGTAATCCCATCAACAAAGTGCACTAATAATTTTAAAAATTTCTTCATTCATTTATTTCCACATAGGTTCTTCCTTGACCAAGAGGTTATCATATAGAATAAGGCAATCACTCAGGTAATTCCCAAGTCCTCTACCTTTATGGAAAATGAATGTAAATAGATTCGTGGGATCATTTTTATTTTCTTCCATATTACTCTTCATTTTTCCTCGGAAATTAATTTCATTATGTCCTTCTTTCCCACACACAAAGCATTTATTTGTTCCATTGAGACACTTTTCTAGTTGTCTCCTTCTATATATATTGCATAATTGAAATTCTACTTTCTTTTCTCCATGGTCTCAACAGTTCGAGCTCTTATCATTCACCGCATTTCTCTTCATTGTTGAGTCTGAGAGTTGGTAAATACATATGTTGTTGATCATATTTTTTGGAAAACTGATTCGGCATGAACACAATATCTTTTACACCTATCAACATTCCATTTTGTTGTTCATTTCCACCACCATTCCCACCTTGTACATCATTTTCAATGTTACTATGACTTCCTTGGAATCCATCCATTGAATAACACAAGAAAGCATAGTGTGAATAATAAAATCATTTATAGAATATCATAACACATTATTTTCAATCTAAAACACCTTTGGATTAATAAAGGTAATTTATTCTCAACAAATATTAAAATCCTTCTAATAATTTTGTAATGACAATGTGAATTTTCTTACCCATATCCCCCTGGAGTGTCGTAAGAAAGAGTGCAGCAAGGCCCATTTTCATGTACCAGGATACCCCGGGTAAAGCCCAAAACTCCTTGTCAGAGTTTTCACTCCTAGGTACATCTGTGTCAGAGCTGCCTCTACCTGCTCGTATCTAGACTGGGATGTATTTCTTGGAAAACCCATATAATATTTACATTAACAATTTTTTTGGATGTTCTTCTATACTAATCCTCAATGTCTATCTTAGGGTAGCGTTTCCTAATCAGAGTTTTTCTAAATCTAGATTCCAAGGTTTGTACTAAACTTCCTCTGATACAAACTGTAATGCCCCTACCCTAGTTACCCAGAATCGGTGCATTATTATATAAAATTGGAATGATACAAGGAATTGTATTCCTAAAGACCGATCGGTTTATTAGCCTTGGATGTACTAGATATATACATAAGTTTTACATTACATCATGAAATAAAAAAACAACATTGTGTCCCCTTTGAACACTCTTATTTCACTTAGCCTATTCCTGTAGGTTAAATTGAAATATTCTTCTTTGCATACTGGAAAAAATAAATCATAAGAAATGGGTGATCTCAGATGCTCAGTAAGGATAACAATATAGATGAAACTTTCATAAATAATAATAAACATTTAGGTCTATGTATAAGACTCGAACACAATCCTTTTAAACATAAACTTCATCCTAATATGGAAAAGATAAATCAAATAATTCCAATTATTTATTCGCATATATATTTTACTAGTTGAATAATCACATGTAATATAAATATCAAATTTCATAATGATGGAATTCATAATGGGAGAATTCATAACAACATAGTCAAGGCCTTTTTCTAAGACTATAAATTAGATTTTTTCAAGGCCTTAGGCCAAGACACTAGTTTGTCTGATGAGACCTACCGACACATCGAGGAGCTATATCTAGATCCACTCGTCACTTACTATGTCCAATGAATTCCTCATATAAAAAGGTTTAAAAATAACATAAACATTTATATTAAAACTAGCATATGAAATGTCAATACTTTATCCAGAAAAATTTAATGGTATAAAAATAACACATCCATAGTCAAACATATCACAAAACCTTCAATACAGTATGGAAGTTTGTATCATAATAAATCAACCTCGATCAAGAATAATATCCCATAAAGGATGTCGACATAGTTGAAAATGATCAGTAAAAATATTTGAGAGAGATATCCCTTTTTCATGAAAACATTTAAAAGTATCACTATTTATCACAAAGCTGTTTAAAATAGATTTTTGAATCAAATTGTCCCATACCACTTTGAAACTTTTAAACATAATTTAAATTTTAAATAATTAATGTACATATATATAAATAAAACCATAAAATCATTTTTATAACATGGAAATTAATGAGAATGATTTAGAAGAATAAATTTTTAAAAAAATTAAAATGATATTTTAGTTAGAGTTCCAAAAAAAATGAGAGATGCTTGAATACAAATAATTGAGGTAATAAAAATTTTATAATATCATGAGAATAAAGGGGTTCATGATATACTATGTCAAAGTACAGTATATATACAAAATAAAAGTGAATTGGCGTATAACAACAAATAAGTATCAATGGAATATATGCTGAGATGAATTACATTATAAAGACCATATCCTTAGGTTAAGGATAAATCAATGACATAATTATGTGTGAAAAATATAAATACTCTCAATATTATTGGATATTCAGTGTAAATCAATCAGAGTACATTCACACATATTCTTGTAGAAATAACACCAATAACTTGGATGTTAAAATCAATGAATAGAAACAGAGTTAAAATTACTCTTATCAAGTTTATATCGATGACTTGAGAATTTATCAACGGAGTGATTATGTGTATAAAAAGTATACCCACACAATGGTGAGTGTAAATTACTACATAAGTAAATAAATAGTGATTTCACACATAATCTTTGAGTAAAGTAATCAATGAAGTTTGCATAACAACGAATGTGGGGAAATTGAAATTTGAAATTCCCTTACCGATTTGGTAACTTACAAAACATAAAACCCATGAAATAAGGATCATCCAAATATGATGTAAATACCCATAAATTAAATTATATTACACATACAATATAATCATGGTTAGTACATCCACCACACAAAAGTTAATAGTGGAAAATATAGCATGAATCTCATGGGAATAAAAGTGAGATGAAAACCCCTTAACTTGTAATTTTCATTAATATAGGGTAGGTTATCCTCCTGTATAATGGTTAAATAATTGTTATTAAATTATAAAAGAACAAAATACACAAATATGATACCATATAAGATCTTATAATATTGCTTTGTTAATGACATTTCAGTAGTATCTTTGTTTTAGTTGTTAATTGATTTGTTTTCCATTATATATTTTGTTACGTAAGTCGTGTTTTTTATATATAAGCTGTATTTGATTCATATCCAAAACGATATTAGGCTCGTAAAAATTATTCTTTATCATAAAATGAAAATTATTCTTGAATGATTACTATGGGGAATGAATCTCACCGTGTTCGTCGAGACGGTAAGCATTATGTACGCATGAACGAAAATATCAATATATTGATGGTGAAATTGTATGTAAATGGATGTTATATAATATATAAATAATAATTAACATTTTATATTTATTATTTAAATTAGTTATACTAATTATTAAACCAATCCAAATAATGAAGTGTTTGAATAACAAACTACACCACGATGTGGAGACGGTAAGCCTTATGTACACACTTATGATGACTTTGTCATTTATAGGAAGGATAAAATAACGAATATGGTTGTACCATATTTATAATAAAATCAAAATATGTATAAGGTACCAGATTTATTATTTTGGCACGGAAACAAAAAAAGAGGAAGTGGAAGAAGAAAATAACTTCAAAGAGGTTGGTGAAATTATTACCTCTTCTTCGGGTGTTTCCTTTTGAGTTGGTCAAAAGGGCTCCTTAGGTTGGATTTCTGATCAAAGTAACGCCTCTATGTTAGAGTGATGGATTTTGGGAAGATATTTGTGATGGGGTGGGCCGAGCCAAATGGATTTGGAGGTGTGAAATTAAGAGAAGGGGGAGTACCCTTTTATAAGAGTGGTGATGGCCACTTTAGGAAAAGCTTGAAATATTATTTTATAATAAAACAATTTTCTGTTTCTAATGGATATAAAATGATTTATTTAGATACTAAGGTAGGGATGGCTCGAAAAACTCTCAAAAAATAGGTTTTATATAGGAGTATGTCACCATATTAACTTTATATTTTAGATTTAACTCTTACTTTAATAGTTTGACATTTTCCATGTCTCTTTTTATTTTTATATTATATGGTTAATAAACTTAATATAAAAATCCAAGAGAACCCAAAGTGGTTAATTATTAGTATATATAACCTTATCTATGTCCTTTGGAAAAACCGTAGATTCTTTGGAATATTATATCATTTAATAATAAAATATTTGTTTTAAAAATTCATTTATGTAAATTTTGACACAATTTAGTATTTTGTTTTTGTTAAAGTCATAATAGCATGATTACTTCAAAAAAAATATTTACTCAACCCTAAAATGTCATATTTATCTATAAAATCATTGGAATTCATCAAAAGTCTAAAATTATATTTATTTGAATAATTTAATATCAATGATTTTAATCATTCATTAATATGGTAATTACAGAATCATCATTGTGTAATAAATAAATTTAATTATTTAATTTCTAAAAATTATAAATAAAAAACCATTATGTTTTAAATCTGTTTATATTTCTAATAAATATTTATAGTCGAATTTGTCTTATGTATAACCATATATTAAAAATTGTTTCGTTAATAAACATTGAATTTAATAGTTTTAACTCTTCTTTAAATAAAATAATAATAAATGTCCTAATCTATTCCAAGTGTACCTAAAGGATCATATTTTATTCCTAAGGTTGTTTTTGGTTGAATTAAAATTATCAAATAGAATTATGACATGTGTTAGTGTAATTATAATATCATTTTTACCTTTAATTACCATATTTACTTTTAACCGTGGTAAATAAAAGTCAAAAGTTACTATTAACCAAAATTATTTTAATCTTTTTAACCACATTTTACTTAATGTTATTAACCAAGTCTCGTATATTTTTGAAATTCAATTCACAGAAGCGGTAAAATTATGTTTTATTAAAATTTGCAAATGCTCCTAGAAGGTGGGTAAAAGATGGAAAAAAGTTCAATAAAATTTTATACATCTAATTCTATTATAAAATGACACCAATGAATTACATTGAACATATATATGTATTATATATCTATTTTTACTTAAAATATATGTAAATAAAATAAATAATTATTTTTTTAAAAAGTCGGTTTTAAACTATAACGTAGTGTTTTTCATTATTCATAAAAAATTGAATGTTTTCAGAAAAATATCAAAAAATTTCCCTAAGAAAATTTTGATATTAATAATTCAATAATAAAATATATTTTCCCAAATTTAAAAAATATAAGTTGCATTAATTAATTTAAAACTAATTCCCTGTTGTCAGAACCAAAAAGAGGTTTTTTTTAAAAAGTAAAAACTATCAAAAGATTGACATGTGTTTATAGAAAAGTTAAATGTTAAATTATTATAATGAACTACATTGTAATAAATAATAAAAATATATTCTAATTATACTTACAAACCATTCAAATGTATAATTTAACATTATAAATTATTTCTATTAAAAAATTTGGTCTCAATTAAAATTTAGTATTTTTCAGTATTCATCAAAATAAAAACGTTATAAAAAAAGAACCAAAAATTTATCCAAAATAAATTTTTATGTTCCGATTATAAAGAATAATTTAATTCCATTAAATTGAATATATAAAAGTTTCAAATATTGGTTTTAAAAAGAGGTTTTGGTAAAATTTCATTTTTTGAAAAATACTTCATTTATCTAAAAAATTAATTTGTTCTTATATTATGTCTAAGAAACATAAAATATGGATAATAAAATTATATGGAGTATATAAAATTTAAAATTCAGTTAATACTATTCATAACAGCTTTTTGAACAGCTAGTTTGGTAAGTCATGGTGCATTCAAACTCGGTGTTGCATGTAACACAAGCTATTAAATTACATTAAATAAAATAACTTACTATGAAATCTTGGGGTGTTACATTATGTGTTTCCCACACAAATCATTATGTGGTGTGGATTTTCAAAGCATATTGGAAGGATCCAAAGTGTAAATATTTAATTAATGTGGTAAGTGTAGTAGTTTCAGTCAACCTAATAGTGACGTTTCAAAGACTTTAGGGGAGGTGGAGATATAGATAATAAATAATAATATTCATTATTTATAATTTAATTGAAAAAAATCATATTTCATTGATTTGGGTTAAGGGAACGATAGGGTTTTCCTATGCTGGCGGTTGATCAGATGTCAACCTTGAATGAGGTGGGTTAGGGATTTGGGTTTCTTTCCGACTCTTTCTTAATGGAAGGTATCTAGTTTGGTTTTCCTAAGATACCACAATGGGATTGATCGTAAAACCAAAAGGTTATATAAAGTTAATTTTTGATATTATAAATATATAGGATTCAGATTTGATAATGGATTGATCTAGGAAAATTTCAAGGATACCATTATTTTCCTTTTGTTGAGTATAACACAAAGAGGTCTTGATTTAGTTCATTTTAGATATACAAAATAGTGTTTCTTAAATAAGGTTTTGTATTTAGACATGAACAAGAGTAGTCTATCATTATTTGTGAAAACAATGATTCAAGTGTAGATCCTGATGAAACCCACAAGCTAGAGTAACAAAATGATTACAACATAATATTTACAGTTCATCATGACATGATTTTTTACTGATGGGTCGCTAGTGATTTATCAACACTCATTCAACACAACAAAAGAAAATTAGAACCTCTAATTATACATAAAATTAACAACTCATTTTTATCTTACAATGTAGAATGTTGTCACTTATTTTTTGATCATAGTGGTTGATAAATATCATTAATAAGAATCCATAAGACTCCATCCTCCATGGTGAATCCATGTGTTGAACTAAATCACTCATAAATTGAGTAAGACCCTCCATAATATTATTATAGCATAATATCTCATGTAGTAAAGGTTGGATGAGGAGATAGAATTGCGTATGAGAAAATTGGTGGGAGAATGATTACACCCAAACATGCCAACTCAACACCTTATCCTTTTAATAGGACTTGAGATTTCCTCCTAAGTGAACATGAATTTCCTCAAATGTTTTTGTAACATATGATTGATTTCATTGATAAAAAACCATTGGATAACTTTTAAAATATACCATGTCTTTTATCTTATTAAACATTTAATTAACGATAACATGGTATACGTGGAGGATCACCCAAATTTTAACACATAAAACTAATCTTCCATTCTCAATCCAAGGGATTATTATGAATCATTCATAATGATTTATTATGCATTGTGATATATAAATTTCAATAGTACCAATGTCATAGGTTTAAGAGTTGAGATATTATTATTTCATAATAAACTATATTCCCATTCATGACATATTCCTCGAATATTTTTACATACAAAATCCCTATATCATACCTTATAATATAGTATAATGTGTATTATATAAATATTATATTTTAGGGAATATAATTGATCCTTCAATATCAAGTATGCACTAAAACCACACAAATTAAGTATCATTTCACTATTTTTTAGATCAGGTTGATCATAAACATTTGGGGGGATGGGGTGAATTCCAATTTAAAAATTTCATTTTCTTTGGTTCGCTTTGAGGAATGAATCTTATTCACATTTTGAAAAGAACACATTCAATCACTCATTTTTACTCTCACTTGTCAGAATAAATTATACTTATAGAGTCATAATGTAATGATCATAGAAACCATGGATTTGAAATGGTTCACCTGTTCGGGATAATCTAATTAGTATACAACAATAGTGTTTTTACATACTAGAATATAACAATACACACCATATGTGTTACAATTATTTAAGAAGTATTCATTTTCAATCCCTTGGTAACTCCCACTTATTGTTTTTTTCTATGTGCTTATCAGATACAAGGATTTGATAGTTTATATAATCACGGGTCTTATTAAATAGTTTATAGACCTGAGGAGCAATCTTTTTAAATCATGAGAGATTTATTAGATCATGTATCATGATTTTTTAATACTATGAACTACTATTGACTATGATCACCTTATTTTATAGTGGATATGATCGACTCTTTTATTTTAGTGAGGAATCTATTTCAACCATTATTTTTTTCAAAAATCCCTTCTTCATGATGAATATACTTCCAATCTATAATTACATTGTTACCTTCATATTCCATCAAATAAATGTAGTGTGGTTATCCATTTCCTTCTCCTAATCCCCTTCTTTTGGAGGTGGTTCCCTAGAACCAACTTTTATATACTTATGTATTACCTTTATTTATTATTTTGAATATAAAAAATTTTATTATCACATCATGATTGTTATTTTACATGGAATAGAATTTTATAATTTCATTAGGTCAACCATCACACAATAAGATCATAATAGTTCCTCTCTATAATGATAACTAGAAGTGTCATGAAACTATTATTCAATATAATCTCGATTGTTACATGATATTATTTGATAGTACAAAAATGATATAATCTATCAGGGTGGAGACTCATAGTATATTAATATAATTTTCCATGGTGTATACCCTTGGTAATATTCAGTGTATGATATTATGAGAACATGAACCACCAGATAGAAATCTACATTTATATGTGTAATTTGATGTTTCTATCCATAGACACATATAACGATATTTATACTTGAAGATAATTATTAATGAATTTCATGAGTCATGTCATTTTATGTATAGGAAAATGTCAAGAATATATATTCTTGTAGCGGTGTATGATACATTAGGTTCCTCCCGACTAACAATTTATGAATAAATGATGAGAGAAAGGATCTATACCTTATTTTCATTAGAGAAAGTTGATATATTATCCCATTTGATGTGAATGAATCTTCTTTATTAAGTTATTGACCATGGTAGTGTTTTTAGAATGTATTTTTATAATGTCAAACAAAGAGACTTCAAAAATATAGGTCAATGACACCAATATGTGACCTACTTGATTAGAGATAGTAAGATAAAGGGAATATATTAAATAGAAATCATCGTATGAGGTTGTATGTCATTGTGACATTAATATATTTTTCTCTATGTTCCATGACATGTTTGTTGATGCTAACCATAGAATTTTATTTACGTCAACCAAATGCCACTAGGAAATAGGCCTAAAGGTCCACACATTAAGTTCATATGAAACCTTAGTTAAATTATATTTTAAATTTAACAAGTTTGAATAATTATTATTCTCATTTTGTGGTTTCATAATTATTTTGGTTTAGTTGATTGATAATATTAAATCACAAGTTAATAAAAAGAATAAATTTATGAGTTAAATAATATTAAAAATATATTCATAAGATTTACTGAATATAATATTGATTATATTTATTTGTAAATAATGAGGTAATATTTATTTATTAAATAAATAAAAAATAATCATGTTTTGGTAAATACTACATGGGAAAGAGAAATCAAGATTAATGGTCCAACTAGAAATGATATATTAAAAACAATTTTAAAAAATATTAATTAATTTATTTTGAAAAAATATTTATTAATTTGTAGGTTTCTCACTTGCATAGGGAATAATAATAATAATTTTATTTTTATTTGAAAATGGGTTTACTAAGGAATAAGAAATTGTTAAGGGCCTTTGTGTGATTAAAATACTTAACCTAAATCTATATACACCTGGTAACATTGTATTGCATAATAATATACATGTTGTGGACACAAAAGCAAAGAGATAATTCTCTCTATCCCTTGAGAGAAACCTCTCTATAACACACATAGGAATAATAGTATTGATCCTCCTCCACCCCCTCAAGTATTTGAGATAACCTAAATAATATTTCATCCATGAATAGATTCTCTATCTTATCAATGTTGAACAAAAAAATGATCTAAATATACCACTCCAGCACCGAATTATTCAACCATGATATTCATATGTTTTAGACTATGTGTGGATCACCTTTACATGGATTATACCCTTGGATCCTATGACACAATGAAGGTACAATGAGAGAAATCTACTGAATCATAGACAAATAAATAACTACATTATTAGTTAACTATAAATAAATTTATAAATTGATTATAAATTATATGTTATAATATTTCCGTTTGGTTCCATTATTTAGTTGAAAATTAATTTTCCAAATAATTAATTTAGTTAAGATGTTCATCGTCATGTATATCATATATTATTTTTTGATTATTAACAAAATATTAGTGGTCTATGACCAATAAAAATTTATGTAACATCCTATATATATGATATATTTTGTATCATTAAGAAATACTATAAATAAAGAAGAATTAAAGACTTAAAGATAAAACAAGGAATATTTTATTACTAATGAAAAACCTTCATACATCTTTACAAAACTCAAAACCAAAACTAATTTTTTAAGCTCACTAGTGGTGAAAAAAACAAAACTATAGCACCACCGATTAATAAAATAACATCAAATTTATTACCCTCTTCTATTGAATATTCCATAATTAGAAAATTATTAGCATCAAGAATAGAAAAAATATAGATAAAAAGATGGAAGTAGAGAACCAATATGTAAGTAAGAAAGAACTTCACAATATTTTGATGTTTTTTTAATATTTTTAGGAATAGGTATTCATAATACTTTTTAATTGTTTGACAATTGGAAATATATCCATTGGGGTTTTAATATTTTTTAGGTAAATTAAAAATAAATTTAAAATCAATTTATGATGATAGTTTCAAATTGATATAATAATATAATGTTTAAAATAATATCAGTTAATGAAAATTATTAAAAGTAATAAAAATAAAGAAAACATTAAATTATATGTAATATATCATTGATAATTAGAAAATGTAATATATATTATTTAATAGTAGTATTTAGTAAAGAATTTATAATTAATACTAAAAAAATAAACTTTACTATACCTTTAGATATAGAATTTATGTTACGAAAATAAAATAGGCCAACCATTAAAGCTTAACTTCGGGACACCTCAACCACTTAGGAGGACCCACTATGGGTTAACCCCATGTGGAAGGAATCTACCCAATGAATCCCAAGGTAGAAAGGTGGTTCCTTGGTGGAGTATCGGTCCCACTATTAGAGAGAGGTCTCACATATATGGCCCACTTTTGTTCAGAGAGAGGTTGATATGAGGCCCTTAAGGCCCGTGTGTAATCCCATTTTATGTGTGATTATGATTTTTGGATGGATCGGTCATGGATTGTGTTATAAATAATTTCCGGAGATCATCTCAATTTGATGTGAGATGTGGTCTAAACTGCACAATTTAATCTAACACATCCATTCGAGATCATGTTAATCTGATTCATTTACCCTTTTCTCTATTCTTATTCTCCACTGTTATTATTCTCCATGTTTATGACCTAGAGAACATAAACTGTAACAATATAAACTTCTTCTCTAATTTTTTTATCCTCTTCAACCCAAGTATAATCGATGTCAATTTTCCAAATGGTGTGAATAAAATATAATAAAAACCATTGAATCGGTATTATTTATTTTTTTACATCCATCCCTCAGCTTTAGAAGGAAACTATATATATATATATATATTCTATCATCCCATATAATCTGAATAATTCAGTTTATGATTATCTTAAAATCTAAATGAACACTATTTTTTGGTCCGCTTTGTAAAAATTTAAAATCCCCTTGTAATATTTTGAAATGAAAAAATGAGAAACATACAATATATATATATATATATATATATTATGAAACTAGATAATAAGAACACCTTACCATGTAAATCCGAACCCTCAAATAATTTTTCTCTCTCAAAAAGATATACCCAATATCACATTATGATTCCTCACCTAAAACCGTTTGGTATAAATAAAATATTAACAATAAAACTATTATATAACCCTCATTTTTTCACACCCAGAAGACCTAACTCACTATCCCCAAACTCATTTTGTCTCTGTGTTCAGAAGCCAACATCCTTATAGTTATCCATTTAAGGTATGTAAAACCTTCTTAGATATTTTTTTATTTTCTAAAAACACTAGTGTATATATAAATATGGTTTTCTTTGAAACCCTTGCAAGGGATGAATTTTTTTATATTATATTTATATACTATGATTTCTCTTAAATCCTTTTAAGGGAATTATTTTTATCAAAACATTTCAAGGTCTTATATTAGTAATTAAAATTTTAAATTAAATTATGAAATAAAATGTAAAACAATAAAAAAACCTTTTTTTGTTATAGTTTTACATAATAACTTGAATGGGTATTTTATTTTATTAAAATTTAAATGCAATAATTATTATATTTTGTATTATTTTTTTGGGTGGTATCTTTTTAAAAATTATTTAAATAAAATTTATCATTTCATACAGAAGCTATCCTTGAACATCCATGAATGTCTTTCATCATTTATATATGTCCATAATCTATATATATTATTGACATTTCAAAAATTTATCATAAGTATTTGTTTTAAATTTATATGCAATTATGTTTATGGCATTTTAAATTAATGAAAAGCTATGAAGGTATGGATTTATCATAAATACAAGTTGAATTTTATAAAATAATATTATTCTATGTAAATGAATGTTATGATTATTTACTTCTGTGAAAATAATTAAAGTATGATTTTGAATGGATTTAGGGTTATGAGTGAGAAAGGAAGGACCAATAAAAATGTTTTCTTATATTACTTAACTAGAGTATAGAATGATATAATATGGTTTGGGGAGTAAACCAATGAACTCAAGGGGAAGTTTTCCAATAAGTCATACATCTAAGTGGCCACATGGTTTTTCTTATGACCTATTATGTATCATAAATAATCCAAAAAAAGTATTAATTTCAAGAAGGAAAAATCCAAAGAAGTATTTCAAAGGATTATTATTTTTAAAAATAAATGGTTTTCAAAGTAAGATACTCATTTTAAGGGTATATAAAATGTATTTAAATTCGTAATAATCATTTTCTATGTATTTATTTTATAAAATGACTTATTTATAGAGAAATTTACTGATTTCAAAGAAAGAAAATTTACAAATATTCTTAAAATCCATTATTGGGTAATTTAATGATCGCCATATGTTTTAAATTACTTTTCATAGGGTTAGTAGAATTCCAATTGGTGCTTTTTTTGTAAGAGAAGTTAGCGCATGTGAAGGAAAATTTTTAACTGTATAATTTTTCTTCAGAATTTATAATTTGTAATGTATATTTCAAATTCTAAAAAACCTAGACCAGAAATTGTAATGGAATGTAAAATGTTCAATTTATTTTTCATTTGTATTTTTTTAAATTACACATCTTTTTTAGTATAGAATCTAGAAACACGATTTTAGGTATTTACAGATGGTATGATAGAAACATTCTAGATAATTTTTGTAAATTAGAACATATTAATAATTTATGTACTATCCCTTAGTAAATTCATTTTTATTAACATTTTCTGATGGAATACATAAGAAAAACAACAACTATGTTTTCCCTTATAGATAGATTGCTTGAAATTATAATTCTAACATCATGCTCAAATTATTTAAAACCCTTTTAAAACCATCAAATCTCTTATAAATTCCATCGAACCATATCCAATATAGCTTATATAATCTGATTCTTTTTAGGATTAGTGTTTTTTTCTATTATGTTATGCATACTCAACTTCCATATTATGCATGAAATGGAAAATATTAATGGGGTTTTTCAAAAAATTTAACCAATATAATCAGTTTGACTATTTAGTAGAATTTCTAGATGTCGTAGAAGAGGGTGAAATTCATTAATACCATATGTGTCTGGCTTTGAGTTTTAGTTTATATAGAATATTCAAAGAATCTGAAATATTAGAAGATAAGTCAGTTTGATTATTCTATAAGAATCAATTCCACTCAGATGAATTTCATTTTTATACTCCTCATATATCTGTCTCAATATCTTATCAATGTTACCAAGAGTTAGACTCAAATCGGTCATGTTGTTTATGGGAAAAGAAGTTGATGTGCTTGAAATTTCTATAAAGTTCAGTTTGATTAGAAGAAACCTATAGTTTTATGAAAATTACAAACATTTGTGATTATGGTTATGGTATGAATTAATTATTACAATTAATATTTAATAATTAGTAGTAATAATAAATTTATTTTTGTTGGAACACAAAGGTTTAAGTTCAAAAGGGGAATACGTGGGGTGTGTGTATGAACAAATTGCAGGGGCACATTCCAATTTAGGGGGAATAATTTAACATCTCAGATATATGATGTATTTTTTATTTTTAATAAATTATTTAAATATATAATATTTAAAAAATATAAGAGCAAAATAATTAATATTTGATTAATAAAGCACTAAATTCATACTTCTTTATAAAACTAGAAAACACTACTTTTTCAGTAGACTTACTATAAGTTCTGGAAACACAACTGAAGCACTACCAATAAACACAATAATAATGAATATATAACCCAATCCTCTTGGATGTTCCATAATTAGAAAAGAGATTTCTTGAATAATAAAAAGAATACAAAAAACATGAGGTAAGTGGATAATCATTATGGAAGATATAAAATAACACCAACATATTTTGATGTTTTTAGAATGCCTTTAGAAATATGTATTTATAAGATTTTTTATTTTACTTACCATTGGAAATATAGACGTTGCAGTTTTATTAGACCTTAAGAAACATAGAAATAAATTTAAAATGAATTTAGGATGATAGCTGAAAATCAGAAAAATAATATAATATTTAAAATGATATAAGTTAACGAAAGTGTTTAAAATTAATAATTATAAGTAAAAATATAATTTTTTTAATATATTTTTGATAATTATAAATTGTAATATTACTTATGTAATAATAATATTTGGTAAATAAGTTATACAGATTGTAAAAAATATAAAATTTATTATAATTTTGGTTATAATATTTATGTTAACAAAAAAAATTACTCCAAAATTTTAAGCATAACTTGGGGACACATAAAACACCTAAGAGGACCAAATAGGGGTCAAAACCATGTGGGAGAAATCCCCCTAACCATACCAAGGTGGCAGGGTGTCTTTTTGGTAGAGCATAAGTACCACCATTATTAAGAAAACCAATGTATATGGCCCCCTTTTGTTCGTATAAAGGTTGAACTTAGGCACTGAAGGCCTATGTGTAAGATGATTTTATGTGTGATTTTAATTTTGGGATAGAGTTTTCATGGATTTTATTATATGGAGTCACCTAAAATCTTCTCATTTCATTGTGGGAATAGTTTTAAACTATGAGATCTAATCTGATATTTTCATTAGAGATCAAGTTAATTTGATATGTTCACTCTTTTCTCTATTCATCTTCTTCAATGTTCCTCTTCCTCACATATAAGAACAAGTATACCTCAAAACCATATAGTTTCACTTATTGTCTTATATTTTTTCCTATTCAATAAATTTCCAATCAATTTTGATTTTCCAAAAGGGTTGATAGAAATATAAATAGAACCATTGAATCGGTTTTAGTTATTTGTGTTTATGTCACTCCCTCAGCTTCGGAAGAAAGCTATATATATATATATTTCCCATTATACCATATAATTAAAATAATTGAGTGCATGAGTATCTTCAAAGAAAAATGAACACTATTTTTTGTTCTAATTTTTTAAATTTAAAAAACCCCTTTTCATATTTTCAAATATAGTAGTGAGAAATATATATTATATTATATTATATTATATTATTTTATATATCAAACTCGATAATCCAAACACCTAGATATATAAATTGAGACCCTCAAAAGGTTTTCTTTTTAAATAACATATACCCAATATCACATTAAAATTCCTCACCAAAAATAGTTTTAGATAAATAATATATATATAAGAAAACCGTTATATAACCATCATTTTTTCACACCTAGTAGACCCGAATCACCATCACCAAACTCATTATTTTATATTTTTCTATAAGCCAAAAACATTGGATACATCCATTTAAGGTAAGGTATATGTTCTTAGATATTCATATATTTTCAATAGATTATACCATATAGATACATAATATATATATATATATATGTGTGTGTGTGTGTGTGTGTGTGTGTGTGTGTGGTTTTCTATTAAAATATTGTAAGGGATGATTTTTTTTAAAATGTATATATATCAATATTATTATTTCACTTAAACCATTTCAAGGGAATTAGTTTTATAAAATCATTTTATGGAATTATTTTAGTAAATAAAATCCCAATTTTTATTTTTAAATACAATGTAAAGCAATAGAATACACTTTTTATGTTATTGTATAACATAAAAATTCAAATGGGTATTAATTTTTTTTAAAATTTAAATGTTATAGTTATTTTATTTTGTAAATAAAAGTTATCATTTTATGTTTAGTTTGTATTTATACAAGTTTTAAATAAAAATGATCATTTTATTTTCAAAATATACTTGCACATCCATTAATGTAATTCATAATTTAGATATGACCATCATCTATAGATATTATTGGTATTTAGTTCATTTATCATAAGTATTTGTTTTAAATTTCTATGAAAATTTGATTATGATTTTTATATTAATTAGATGATAGGAATGAATGGATTTATCCTAAATATTTTTAGTGTTTTTAAAAAATGATTATTCTCTATAAAGGAATGGTATGATTAATTTTTATATGAAAATAATTTTAGTATTATTTTTAATGGTTTTCATACAATGAGTGAAAAAGACTGAACAATTATTATTTTTCTTAAATTATGTATCTAGAGTATCGAATGATATGATATACAATGGGGAGTAAATCTATGAACTCTAGGAAATTTTGTCCTATAAGTGATATGACTAAGTGGACTCATGGTTTTTCTTATGTCTGACTAAGTATAAAAAAATACACAAACGTTATTACTTTTATGAAGTATGAATACAAAAAATTATTTCAAAGGGTTATTATTTTGGAAAAGAAATGGGTTTTAATGAAATATACAATTATTATGGATATTTAGAAACTATTTCAATGCTTGAAAACCCGTTTATAAATATTTATTTTATGAAATTATTTTTTTTAAATGAAATTTATAGATTTCATAGAAATAATATATACAAATTTTTTTAAAACCCCTTACTGGTAAATTTAATGGTCACCCTATGTTTAAAATAATTTTTCACCTGTTTAGTATACCTCTAATTGGTTATTTTTTCAAAATAGGTGTTAGATCTCGTGAAGGAAATTTGTTAACAATATGTTTTTTCCTATTTTATAATATTAAATTATTTGTCTAAATATCCAAATCTTAGACTCAAAAAGTCTTGGGATAAAATATAATCTATTTATTTTTTAGTTGTATTAAAAAAAATACAAAACATATTCAGTGCTGAATCTGGAATCGTGGGTTTAGGAATTTACAATTTCTATTTCTCGTGGAAAATTCAAGTGGTATAAGAGTGGACATATAATTGATTTAAAAATATTTATTTATTTATTATTCATTACATGAATTGTTTTTCAAGTTTTATTTCTAGATTATTTATTCTTTAAATCTGAATGTAAACTTATTCTCTCCCATTATTCATTTGTTCACATATAACTAAGAACATGGAAAATTTACATAAATAAAATATGAATAATTTATTAGGTGGGTCCATGTTTCATGAAAAAACCTATAGCATCCATATTTCTGATTTTCAGGCTAATTCGTGACACACCCAAAGGGTATTGATGATCCGCACAGGCTGTAATCATATTCATTAGAATCAAGAAGAAACCTTGGTAATGATTTTACCAATAAAATTATTTAAATAGAAATAAAAAATTTAAATACAAATTTAGGAATCCCTATTAATAATTCGAATGTACGCAAAAAAAAAAATAAGTAGAAAAAAATATAACTAAATAGTACATAAAAAAGTATTAGACATTTTTAAAAAAATATCTTTTCTCACCCCAGACTCCCTATGATAAATAAATTTCCACCACTATATTCCTATCCACAAAGACAAAAAAATAGTACACCTCCAATCATTGAAATATTTTAAAGGACTACATGGTTGATGTAATAAAAGAAACTATAAAAAAATTAAACAACTGACATACCAGGTTAAAATATTCCCCTATGTTCCATGGTCACTCACCATCTACAATTAAATCAGCAATAACTCCAAGATAAATAATAAAATCAACCTAAACATATATATATATATATATATATATATATGTATATATAGGTATTTTTATAAAAATTACAAGTAGGTCACCACCCACCGCACCACATGCTTATCCCCTAAAAAAAGATCCATGATAATGATAGTTCAAAAATACTTTAATTAAAAATATTGTTGTGAATTATTTTAGGAAAATAAATAAAATTACTTTTATTTAATTTTTTTAAAATAATATTTTAATTAAATAAAAAAATAAAGAGAACTAGAGTTCATCGATATAATGGGAAAAGGGCATAGCAGAAAATGCCAATCAAACAACCTTAAAGAACTAACAACATGGAATTTCATGTGAGAAAATATCAGGTAAGAAGGTAAATAAAGAAAGACTTTTGTTAGTTTAAACATGAAGTGAGACTTAGTAAAAGAACATGTTAATAAGTTATCATAAAATAAGGAGTATATAAATGAAATCACCATGGGTAACCATTGGGAAGATAAGGTTAAGGCATAACGTCCCAAGATCCTAGTATAATCAGTGATCGAGCCATATATAACAATTAAAGTGTATGATTCACTAGAGAGGAAGAATCCAAAGTTATAGCAGTAACCATATCAATGTCATAATTTTGTTTAATTAGTGTTGTTTCATAGAACAGAGGAAAGAGTGGACAGACCTGTGCCTAGCATACTTTTTTTTATTATCCCACCTAGCTAACAAAAGTGTTTATGTGCTTTAACCATTTCAGAGATATTACATTTTCTCAATAACAAGCCTTTTAACAACCCATCACAATTTATCAAATACCTCACGCCTCTTTAAAAAGTTTCCAATATCAAATAAAAGGAAATCATTTTAAAAACCCATGATATATATAAATAATAATCAAAACAATCATAATTTGGATTTAATTAATTAATAAACCCTTTTTAAAATATAACAAGAATGTTAAAATATTTCAACTGGTCCTTTAGAATTTACTTTATAAATTCTATTAAGAACTTGTTTGAAAAATATATTTTGAGAAGCAATTTAAAATTATGGAATTTTTCCATATTTTTAAGACTATATAAATTTACAAATACACACACACACTTATATATATTCCTATTATTACATGATTTTTCTTGTAACTAAGTGAATTGGTATAATTATATATATATATTATACCCATATATATATATATGCATAACCATAGGGTAGATAAACTGGAATTTTTAAAACCTAAAAATTTTATTCAAACCATTCATGAAACTCTTTATTAATACATGGAATTTCAATTATTACTTGAAATGTCGAGTAAATATTTTTGTTCTAATAGAGAATCCATTTTAAAGACCCAACCCCATAATCAAAATTATTTTAATGGACAAGAATACATTTATAAAATTCAACATGTATCTTAAAAATCCAATCAGGATATTTCATAAACCTTTGATGTGGATGATCCAAGAAAACCAAATTTAAACCAATGCTCAAAATATAAACACACTTTTCCTTCCATGTTAACCAAAATGAAAGATAATTTTATCTTTGGAATTCACATATATGATCAAAATGTGATCATTAGGTATCAAAGAGGTGAATTAAAAATCTAATAAATCAAGGATCCCAAAATTAAAGAGACAATATTGAGGCATACCTACTTGAAACTTACAATGTTTGAAAACTAAGACTCAAATCCAAATCAATTTAGCAGAAGGGATCTGAAAAAGGGATCACACCACCAAATAAAAACAAAAACAACCCAATAGTTGGTCAACCATGCACCTGGGGTTTAGCTTGTATGTGATGTAACACGGGGGAAAGTGGGATAGTGGAAGATAAATGAGAGGAGGAAGGAGAATGGAGATTATGTTTCATTACCTAATATAGATGAACCCAAATCCATATGAATAGGGGAGCTAGACAGAGGGGGCATGAACCTAGGGGACATCCATCATGATCCATAGAGAGAGGGGGGAGAGTGATAAACCAATTTAGGAGGGGGTAGGACCCATATAAGTATTAAATATTATTGAGGTAATTTCTAGAAAATAAAAATTTTAATTTCATATGATACTCGTATATTTTTGGAACACAATTTACCTAACCATACACTGACCATGCTCCCCACATTGGGCATATATGGCACCCAAATGGGTTATCACTAACTATGAACAAATGACATGAATATTCCTCTTAATTTTTTTTAAAAAATAGGAAATTTATTAAACTAATCCCAAAGATAAATAATTAGATTAATTATTTATTTATTTAATTAAATCAAGAATTTATTTGTTGGGGTGTGATTGAATTACCCACATGTAACATCCCAACCTAGATACCACTAAATTGATGCCTTGAGCTCATTCACCATAAGTCCTCAAGAATTCCTCACCATAATCTTTAGGGTTTTAACATGGAGTAAGGGTGTAGTGTGTTTCCATTGGGGGAATATAACATCATATCAGAGTAATAAAATAGTATAAATAAATAAAATTATCCATAAAAGTACGCAAGGAAAAAATAATTAAATATAATAAAGGATTTAATAAAAAGGAATACTTTAAATACCCAAATGAACATGTCATATATATAGCACTGATCGACCACTATGTCAATCAGATATATAGGTGTAAGTAAATGAAAAATTAATAAAATTACAAGGCCATATTTCTAACTATGAGATTAACCTCATACCTGGACTATGTGACACTACAGATCTCCTCCTTCCCTATCAAAAGAATCCACATGAGCGTATTCACTAAATCACAAAACCTTAGGCCTCATCCCTATACATAATATATCTATTCTCAACTTGAAACTATACATATGGTATTCATGGACACTAATGTTCATGTATAAGTGGTGTGAAATAAATCTTAGTAGGACATCCCCAATGTTGGACCTATAATATCCTTTCATAAGTTCATACTCATTAAATATGCTAAGCCTTTCCAAGACCCTACTGGGAATAATATACAATGAATAAAATATGTCCACAGTTGATTCTTTGTTATGTGATCCCAATCAACTGGATATACTATGAAATAAGGAATTAAGTTGGATGTCTTATAACTCAATTCATGCATCATTTAGTCAATCCTTTGGTCCATAATCTCGATCGATGATACCCGTTTTAGCTATCTCTAGAAATTTCTCTGAGCATGCTACGCCACCACATTGGGATACATGTCCTAGCTCTTGGTTCACCCATACTTGAATCCAATCACTATAATGAAGTATTCCAAATAATATATGGACATCCTGTAAACATGGAATTAATTTGTATGTCATTCCATTCATGTTGTGTGTAAATCCATTCCAATGTCGATGTCCTAGTTCCTAGTCCATATAAAATCACAACATTATGACTCAGATAATCACTATGGGCAATGAACATTAGGTGATTTTTAAGGAATAATCTTTGGATCTATGTATAGGTTCAACATATATTAAATAAAATAGATCAATATCCAACTCCAAGATAACTCTGGCGAGTACCTTAATGATATGTCAACATGATCCTAGGGTAAATCCTAGATTTTCTTGAGGAGATCATAATAATATAAAAGAGTATATCAAATATGGCTTTCAATATATCCTCAAAACTATCCACTATACACCCAAAATAAGGAGGAATCTAAATGAAAAATGGGACATCCAATATCTGTAGTGATTAATTACTTATGCCTCCTAAGTCAGATCTTAGGAAGTAATACTGGGAATCTCAAAAAAAATAATAGCAAAACATGTAGGATCAACATGTATATCCAAGGAAATATGTATATGAATACATGTAAATAATTATTCTCAATAACCAAATCCTAGGAAATAAATCTTAGAATCCCAAATAAATAAGTAATCACAATATCTAGATCCTAGAAAGTATATCTAGGCACCCCAAAGAGATAACAACTAAAAAGATAAAAATCACAATCCCAGGAAGTAACTATGGGAATACGAAAAATAATATCACACCTCATCTGGCTTATCATAAATTTAAAAATAATTACATTTGTAAATCCTTGCTACCTTAAGAGTAACCATGTGAATACATAAAAAAATAGTGAGTGTTGTTTAACACCTAAAACCACCACTACTACATTGCCTATCAGCTCACATGTTCAGTACAAGTTCTAAGGAAACACCTGTTACCATCTCTACCCAAACCCCTAATGCACTAGTTTAGGGTTTTTTAGAAAATGAGCTCCCATTGGGTTTCTCTAGTTGAAACACTAGTGAGGCATCCTACGTGGGATCCTTTATGTCTATACATAATCAAAGGCATCACTCTTTGAATCCCCTAAAACAACACATTCGAGAAACAACACCCTTGTGATCCATTGAGAAAGTAGAAAAATGTAGGCATCCTACATGGGATTCCTTGAAAATAGTATGTAATTAGATTCATCATACATGGGATCCTCTAGGTCAAAACATAAGAGAAGTCATCATACAATGGATCTGGAATTATACACTCGTTTCTAAAAATCTATGGCCTCATAGTCTTAAAAGGTAAACTTCCAAAATAATATGTACTCAAGGGAAAAAACTAATGAACATTGACATAGAGAGATATCATACATACCATCTAAAATCAGGGTCTCAATCTCAGAAGATTACATGAACTATTTACTAGAGGATGAATGTATCTATTATGGGTTGATCACTCGAAAACCCCTCTCAGGAGTCCTCAAATCACCTCAAATGTTTTACCATTATGATCTTTGTTTAATTCACTAAATATTTAATACTGATATGTCCAATTCTTAATCTAGGGCATAAAAACATGAAAACCCTCAAAACTGTATCAAGGAGGAAGTACACAACGTGTATACCATAGTATATGATGTGTACTCTCAAATCACTACCAGGGCATGTAATTCAGCAAGAATTGGGGTTTAAAACCCATATAATATGCGTGTAAAACATGCACAAGGTATTTTACCTACATGGGATACTTACCCATGTACCTTTCATGGACTGGCCTTGTGTTTCTGCCTGGAAGTGTACTTTTTTATATCATGTAACTCACATGGGTTTTGGTTGTGTATTCAATTTGGTCATGTGCCCCAGAATAAGTTATCCAGCTTGGTACTCAACTACATGAACAAGTAGAAGAACATATAGTTTTCTCTTGTACCCAATGTGTACTTATAAAAATTAATCTTTCCTGAATAAAAACAATACATGGCATGTGTTCTAAAAGTACATGTCTTGTGATCGAGATTTGAAAACGGGGAACCCCTATAATCAATCTAAAACCCATGTTTTCTCCAAAAAATAAATAGTTCAACACTCAAAAGTTACTTAGTTATAATAAAAGTCATAAAAAACTAAAAATAATTAAACATACAAGGATTTATGTCATAAATTTAAAAGCGTATTACCTTTGTGTGGAGTCCACTGAAGCATCACCCATATCTCGGCTCTATACCTACCACATGATGATCTGAACATTCCCGAGCTCTATGGTAAAAAATATATTCCTAAATCCCTATTTTTATTTCTTCCTCCTAATCCCCTATATTTATAGTGATTAATTAATCCCATAGGGGGTTTAACAAGAGTCTACATGAGAAAATATACCAAATAATGGGAAAAAAGAAGAAAAAGAAAAGATAAAAAAATGGGGTACGGGCTCGGACTAGATGCTTGATATGGGTTTATTCCTCACCCAAGAAAACTACCCCATTTAAGGCATAATAAGGAAGATTAAATATCAATATAAAGATCCATTAAAAAGGTATAGTTGGATAAACACATGATAATAAATTAATATTTAATTAATTAAAATTTAAATATTAATTATTCCATGAAAATTCAAATGGATCATATTTCCACCAAAATCTTATCCTAAGGTAAAGGTACTATTTTGAGAACAACAAAGTGGTCAAAATAATTATCCAAGATCTTCTTTTAAAAAAAAACATAAAATTTTACACCTTATAATCATCTGAAAGAAAAAAATTAAAAAATCTACTCAATTCCCTATCTGAAAAAAACATGAGTCTTTAAACCCACCTCACAATAAAACATCTCATCCCTAAGAATCCTTTGTGGTTAAGAAACAACCATTATCTTATCCGTAGAATCAAAAAAACTATTACCTATTGAATTTCAAATTACTATTACCTTAATTTTAATCACTCCCCCTACAAGGAATATGTTTAACCATAATCTATTTGGAACTCTATACCATAGGAACACCCTTATCATCACCTCACAACTGAAATCAAAGATAAAAAAGATATTCTATGCCCATAACCAAATGAAATTATTTTCCTGACCAAAATTTCTCTTCCAAAGCACCAATATTAAGTCATTAAAACATCACCTCTTCCCACTTCCTGATAATTATTTTCACAACCTTAGGAAATTTTACTCATAACAAGTGTGACCTCCCTCTAAAGGACAATGGTGTACTATCCACAATACAGATTACATTATACTTCTACTCAAGAAAAACTCCCAAGGAGTTAATCCTTAAAACAATGAAATATATTTAAAATAAAAACACTCTCAACATAAATCTAATTCTTTCTTAGCATACTCAGGATGATGTCATGATATTGAGCATGATTGTGTCTAAAATAAGAGTACACTAAGATTTTATCGAAAGGAGTGTATTTCCCTTTCAAGACATAATCACATAAAACTATGATATACTTTCCTTTAACCAAGTATTCACACCATGTGTAACACCCCAAAATAATGTGAAATTTTTTCTAATTAATTTAGTCTTTCAATTTTTTTCATTTCACGACACACTAAATATTGCATTTTTATATACAAAATTACTATGTTTTTCTTGTATTATACAGAACACCAAGTTACTATTTCCCCACACACAACACCTATATTTTCTTGGAGTATATAAAACAATATGTTTAGGTAGTATAACACATAATACTAAGTCCATTCGATAGCTTTCATAACATGCAAGGATAAGTTTGACCGAACTATTTTATACTATTAATATTATTATTAAATTATTATTATATCAACCAACTAGCCTTTAGAATGAAGGTTAGTAATACGATTAAATAAGTTTAAAAAATATGATTTTTAAATTTATATAAAATGAATAATTTGGATATAAATTATTATAAGTGAATGAAATATCTATTTGAAAATAATGAAATTAATTTTCTAAAAAAATTAATTTTCTTTTTATAGACACATATTTATCTCAATAAATTAAAAAAACTACATGATTTTTAGTCCATTTATTTTCATGGAAGAATACATGGTGTTTCAAGTCATTCCATTCATTTATTATAGACTTAAGGAATGAAAAAACATGAAACATCAAGGTGAAATGAATTTTAAGGGGTGTACACACAATGTACCTCAAATATGTCTATGTTTGAGAAACATTCCTAACACTTAGGCATGTGCTGTGAAAATGAGTAGAATAGATTAAATGACATTTATCCCAAGTACACTCAGTGTAATATGTTGTACCATGTGTAATTAATTTAATGTGGACTGAATAGTTAATTTTATAATTAAACCAATTTACATGTGTTTTTTGTGTAATTTATAAAATATTACATTCCATGTGATAAGATTATTAATTATATATTAAAATAATATCAGTATTAAATTCTAAATTTTGATTTGCTTATGATCATTACATATAGTGAACTCCATATGTGTTAAGATAATCACATTTCATGTAATTTACATATTGACATGTTGAATTTATTGATGATTCAATCCTTTTAATTATGATCCATGAAGTATATATTGGATGTCATGTGGATACCTATTTAAAATACTATACTGAGTAGTTTGGATGGATACATGTTGTTGTCTCCTTGTACACTTGTGTAATTTTTTAATATTAAATCAAATTAATTAATTTAATATGTTTAAAATCATAGATGATGGAAATTTCTTTAATATTTGGATGGAATTAAGAAAAAATGAATTAATTAGATTAATTAGAATAGTGTTATCATAATTAATGAATGAATTATAGTACTTACTAGATATATTGTAAATGGATATTCATTGAATGTGTCTGGGTGATCATAAGATAAGAAAAGACATGTGTATATGATTGGTTTCCTTTTAATTTATTATTATTATTATTATTATATAAAATTTAAGGATATCATGGTATCCCCTCCTCTCATTATGTAAGTGCCCATGTGCACACAGTTTATTTTACGTAAACCCCCTAAATCAATCCTTTAGTTCTTCTCATCTGTGTGTGAGTAAATATTATGTAATGAATAGAGCTACAAGGCAAGAGGAGGTGGTTCATCTTTATAGTTTAGGTGAAAAAAATATGAGAGATATAAAAGAGGATAGGTGTAATGATGTATAATGAATAACGCTACAATTCAATTTGTTTTCCCCATTGGGTATAGGGTTAGTTTATCATATGCAATATAAACTAACCATTATCAACTCTCATGACCACACCATTATTTTTATTTTTATTTCTATTAATCTATGTGGTTAATTTATTAATTGATTATTTATCATGATCAAATTGATGGATTAAAAATCACGAATGATGGTATTAAAATGAATTAGAGTATGTGTAGATTTTAGCGGGACATGTCTGATCACTAAAATAAATCTAATTAATACTAGAAATAAGGTAATAAATATAAAATAGTAAATTTACACCTTAAGATAAAATACATTATATCAATATATTTTGTCAGTACGACCTTTAACAATTTAAGTTAGACATAAGCCATATTTCAAGGTGATTCACCATCCCAAGTCGGGGTGCAATAAATTACTGAGGACTTTTAGCTTGTGTTATGTGTTGAATTAATATAGTTCACAAAAAGAGTTTACATACCAATAATTAATTTGTGTATTTGAAATAAAAATCATTGAGTGAATCATCATAAAGGATTTTAGGATTGGGAATTCCATTTAATAGAACATGGAGCTATGATTTAGTGAATTCGGAAAGGTAGGCCAACCCAAAACCATTTAAATAAAATTCCAGAAAACATTGTGGATTATGAGAAGGGGAATATGGGTCCTTTCTACTAGAATATCCATATAGAGATAAATTAAAAAGAAATTAGTGAGGTATATTAGGTTTTTATAAAACATTTGAAGATTATTATATTTAACAATTATTATCTAATTCTGTAATCTGGATAAAGTACTAAAATTATGATCTTATTTATTGTATAAATGGAAAACCCCAGAACATTGAATATATCAATGTGATCCATATAGATAATGATAACCTTTTCAACATCTCATATTTATAGGATTGATATAGGTTCTCATGCATTATTCTACGACATGTGTGTAAATTAAAGGTGCTACAAAACCTTGTTCCTGAGTTTCTTGCTAAAGAGGCTATTGAGTAAAAAACATCTCTCTACCTTAAACATATAATAATTATATAAATATATAATGTTTAATCATATAATCCATTTCTAGAAATTTTATAAAGAAAGAAAAAGATATTTATGAATATAGAAACTTATCTCACCATTAAGATATTAATCAAGAGAAGGAAAGACAAGAGAGATATGAGATCTCCAATGTACTATTCACATCCATGCTTAGAAAGTTTGGTTATATTGCAAAGATGATTGGCTACATAGAGAAATTGGGAATCATGAGATTTAATGTCCTTGATGATATATATATATATATATCCCATTCTATAAATACTTTCTAAAATCTTCTTTAATTTCATTGTGAATTATATTATGAGAAATAATGAGAAGAACCTCTTAGAAATTATTTCCTTGATCCACCAACATGATAAAAACATGGGGAAAAATACTACAACCCATATGGTGAATAATAAAAGGATGAATAAGATAAAGTGATTGATACTACTTCCATGTCTAAGGCTCCTAAGCGTTGTCCTTTTATGAAGAAGAAGATATAACAATAATAAAAGGAACAAAAGATTGTATGTTTTTCATGTGGATCACTATTACACTACAAATAAAACTACACACATTTGAAGAAGAAAGAAGAATATTTTGGTGCATTCATCATCAATCAGAATATTTCTATATCTACACATTGGGTATTTTATAAAGCCTGTTTTTCAATCATATCTATCCAAATAAAGGAACTAATGACATTCAAAAATATTTCTAGAGGAGATGTGGATATTCAAGTAGAAAATGGAGAACAAATTTCTATTATTGATATAGGAAACTACCACCTTATGCTACCAACACTGATGATTTTGTTTCTAAAATAGTTTTATTATAAACAAAATATTACAAATAACATAATTTATATATCCTACCAAGATAAAAATGGTTTTATTTTCTAGTTCTTTTTCTAATATATCATATGTTATGGCATGTAGAATTTAAATAATGGTATTTTTGTATTAAATTTAAAAAACAATGTATTGGAGATCAATAATAAATCATGTTTTCAAAAATAATTTGACACATAGATAAGGAACCACTATATTGGTCATGTTAATGAGAAAATATGAAAATTCTATATCATAATGTTAATTTACACATTTTTAAGCTAACATCACTTTACATAAGTCATGTTTGATTACAAGGGAAGATTAGTAATCCACTATTGAATGGATATGATGACTGATCCATAGTGATTTTACATTTGGTAAACACTAATTTGTGTGGATCGTTCTTATGTAAAATAAATAAGTTGGTGTTTTCTTAATTCATTACTTTTACTAATGACTTGATTAGATATGTATATGACAACAAAATTATGTGTATGTATGAATCCTTTGAGAAATTAAAAGCATTCAAGAATGAATTTGAGAATTAAACTCATAATAAGATAAATAATATTCGATATTAATTAGGTTGTGAATATTTTAGTGAATGGTTTATCAACATTCTATGGGATTTTTGGATTTTGTATCAGTTCACTCTCCCTTATACAAAATAGCCGAATTTTGGTAGTGAAATGAGGAATCATATATTTCTTAACATGGTGAGGTAAATAATGAATTATAAAAATCATACATTATCTTTTTTTTTTCCAGATATTCATTACAAATTACAGCATATACACGAAACTGTATAAGAACAAAAATAATAAAAAGTTTTCCATTCAAGTTATAGAGTGGAATGAAACCTATTTTGTTATATATTTGTTCATATGGTTGTAGGAAATTTTATAAGGATATATCAGGAAACAAACTAATAACTCTAGGAAGAATTTGTATCATTATAATACATTATATGGAAGAAAAATAATATTATCTATATAATCCCTCAAAAAAAAGGTTTTCAACAAAAGTTAAGCCATTTTTCATGAGATGGAGGAAATCCTAAATAAAGATAGTGGGATCAAGATTATATTTGATAATGTTTATGGAGAAGACACAAAATGATTGGTGAAAAAAATAGATTTCATAGGTTTCCTTGTAATCAGTTGTTTGTAACACCACTAATTTCAAGTAATAAACCCTTTCCTTATGATTTTTAAGAACATAAAGTTTTTTGGTAATGTTTGACAGTGTTTAGGAGATGTTTATAATTTTTTGGGGATTTTGTCATTGTGCATGGTTGGTGAATTTTTAGTGGAAATTGTGAAACTTCCCCAGAAAATTGTGAAAAATGAGATAGAGGGATCTGGGTGGGCATGTTGTTGATGAGCATGATTTGGTCAAACCGTGCATCCACCCAGTAGAATCCTTGAAAATCTAGAAAATGAGATTTGATACGGTTGGATCATGTTTTGAAAATCATGTGATCCAACTGTGTGAGGTTCCCCATTGAGTTAGTATCTGGTGCATGGTTAGTGCATGGTTTTCCAAACCATGAAACTAACCATGAACGGTTTAAAATCAAGATACAAAAAAGTGGATCTAGTTATATTTCTATTTTAACCCCTCATTTTTTACCCAAACCGACCCTAACTCAAGATTTCTTAATCTAAAAGTCTAAGAAGGATTAGACCATCAATCTAGAGGTGATCCAACTTTTTCTCTTGGTGCATTGAAGCCAAATTCTCGCAGTTGGCTACGTTCATGGTAGTTTTTCTTGTTTTTTACATATTCTTACTGCTCTATTTCTCCCAGTTTCTTAGATATTTATCCTACAGGGATATATCTATGGTATTTGATTCTATATATGACTAAAGTTTTATTTTTTGTTGTTAGGGGAAGAGATATAAGGAGTACTTTTGGATATTCAACCCATTTCTATGGAATGTTTCATGTTATTTTCTGTTTTCTAAAAATTTTATGAAGTAGTTGGATTCACTCTTGACTCCTCTCTTTATAACATGAAGGATTGCTTTAAAATTTTCTATTTTAGTTGAAATTGATTATTATATTGGTGTTAAAATTATTGTATAAACCTTCATGATTTTAAAATTGTCTATTTTAGTGATGGTTTGGAATTTTTTTTTTTGGAAATTTTGGAATTGTTGTGAATTTTTTTTGTGGTTTGATTTTAAATTCATGATTTTAATATTTGTTGTTTGGTTTGATTAAGAAACAATTTCATAAAATAGTATTCAATAGAATTTTTTATTGAAATGGTTTTGGAACACATGGTTTTTGCATGGTTTGGCATGGTTATGTGGAATGTGTTCATGTGCATTGAGATGGATAATGGCATGATGTACCCCCATTAAAAGGTTGTGACCTATATAGACATAAAGTACGCCATCAAAATGAATCACTAAATGACATATCAGTGAAAGGATGACTCACCACTCCTGAGTATAGGAAAGTCTAGGTTTTATTCAGGGTTGGATTTGTGGGTATGTTTAATGGAATGGATTATTCCAAAATAGAATTCATGAAATGGTTTTAAATAATTGTTTGGTTACTTTCCTTGGAACACGATATAGTTTTGTGGAAAATGTGTGGGTGTGGAAGTTGTTTAAGTTTTTATATAAACTATTTAGAAATTGTTTTATATATACTATTTTTTTATAAATGTTATAACTTTTTCTATCCTAGTGGCATGGTTGGTGATGTAATTTTGTGGAAACCTACTGAGTTTACTTACTCAACCCTATATTGTTTATTTTGTGATTTTGTAGATTTCATTTATCAGGACATGGGAAAAGTTAAAGTATCTCACTTTTCTACTAGTTCTTAGTGATCATTGGGATGCTATGGTGGGTTCGTCATTGAGCATGCTGGAGGTTTGGATTTTGGTTGTCTTTTAGTTTTTTTGGTTTTTTAGTCCTCTTCTGTGTACTTGGTTGTTTTGTAGTCTTCTGATGTGGTAATTTTTTTGTTCAATTTGATATAAATGAAATGTCGAGTTGTATTTCATTTTTATCATGCATCATGTATTGATGTTTTTTGGTTATGAAACGTTTGGTTGGTTGTTTTATTTTCAAATGGAAAATCATTGCCCAAATTTTAAACAAATCCCTAAGAATTTATTTTCAGCCTTTGGAATATTGGGGATATCACTTAAGGCCATGTAATAAACTTTTCCTTCTTAAGAAAATAAGTATTTGAGGGATGTTAAATTGCTCATGAAACACATTTATTTTGTAGAATCATCCAAGAGGTTATAGAACTAGAAATATATGGACTTATAGTAACTAAGGATGGTAACTTATTCGTAGTTGAAATTAATGATCCAATTTCCTACAAGGATATAATAGAGAGATTATATGTTTCATATTGTAAAGATACCATCAATTATATGATGAATTCCATGTATCAAAACAAAGTTTTTATTTTAGGTGATCCACTATTTGATGTAAATATTATTGGGCACAGAAGTGTATTTAAATTAAAATTAGACATAGAAGGTAAAGTGAGTAGCTATAAAGCATGAGTAAAAGTTAAAGGGTTTAAAAAACATCAAGGGATATATTATAATGAAATGTTTTTTCTAGTATCAACGTTTAAATCAATTAGAATTTTACTTTCTATGATATCTTTCCATGACTCTGAGATTTGGAAAATGGATTTCAAAACAACCTTCTTTAATGGTAAACTAATGGAAGATGTCTATATAACACAACCAAAATGGTTTGTGACAATAAGTATTCATAAAAAGGTATGAATTTTTAATAAGTTAAATTTTTTAATTTATTAAACTATATAGATCATGGAACATTTAGTTTTAGGAATCCATAAGAAAATTTGGCTTCATTAAGAATGAATGTGAGACATGTTTTTAAAAATAGTTTATTGGGTGTTTAGTTGTTATATGGGTTTTATATACCATTGAAATATTGCTTATTATAAACAACATAATTGTCTTAATGTTAGTTTAATATTCATTTAATAATTGATTCTTTATGAAATAATTAAGTGAAGATGATTACATCCGTTGAATCAAGATAATCTGTGATATATCTAAGAGTATTCTTTGTCCAAGTCAATGTATGTACATTTACAAGATACAAATGATATTTATTATGAATAAATATAAGTGTCAATTAGTTTATTTTCAACATAGAATACATCCTTCAAAGAAAATGTATCATTATACATAAATAGAAAGACATTTAATTAGTAATATCCCATAAAATTATTTGAAAGGACCAATAATGTATTCAATGTTATGTACTAGGCTTGGTGATCTCCACAACAGAACCATGGAATCTATATGTCCAGATGATCTTGATTAAAAAACATTGGTCTACTGTTAAAGATTTTCTTAAGAATATAAGGAAAAATATGGACTGTTTCAAGTATTTGGAGGTGATGATGAGGTAGTTATTAGGGGTTAAACATATGCATGCTTTTATATAGTTAAACATGATACAAAGATGTGGTAAGTATATCTCTTCAATATCATTAGAGGATATGTGAGGTAGAATAGTTCAAAGAAGCTAGTTGTATCATATTATAAAACAATGATCAGTTATATACCAACATATGATAGATTTATAAAACCTATTTCAACAAAAAAATTGTACAAGAGATAGATGTAGTTCCTAAATATAAATAACCCATCACATTATATCATGAAAATATAGGAATAGTGGCTCTAACAAAGGATCAAAGGACACGCCAATGAATGATTTACATACTTTAAAATATCACCTCTTGAGGGATTTATCTCAAAGGGTTAAAGTCACTATGAGAAGAGTTTACATGGATTAGAATGTGATAGACCCTTTGAGTAAAGATTTATCTCATTACAAGTATGACTAAATTGTGCGTGATAGTGGACTGAATTTTATTTGTAAATGGATACTATTAAAGTGGGAGTCTGTTAGGTTTAGTTCCATAGAACTATCTTATATATACTTTATGAGTACCAATATTCATTTTTTTCAATATAAATAATGTTATTGTCACATTAAGATCATTCTTCTAGATGACATAGAATATGATAACATTACTAGGGTAACATTCACACTTAAAGGTCATCATAGTTACCCACTATGATAAGAACATTGAAGTGATATGATAGGATTATTATTTATATATTATATATATGGTTGATTTCATTTTGTGTGATGAAAATTATACATGCTATCAAGGGATTATTTTCATAGGACTATGATAAACCTGTTGATGGAATATTCCCAAAGTGATCTTCATTATAAAAGATTAATGGAACATGGTACGGTAGTGAGAAATAAATATTTATATGTCATTGAATGTTCCTATAAGAAGATATGTGTAATGATCTAGAAATTTTAATGTAAAAATATCAAGGATTTGGAATTCTCTAATTTATGTTTTAATATTTATAACTTCTATTTTTTTGAAATTTAGAGGTTATTTAATGTTTCCCATGAATTTTATAAGGGGAAACACCATGGAGGGAATCAAATATGGTGTAGAGTGGTCTCAATAAAGTGTAAAAGATATGGATATGACATAGTGTCATTGAGGGGGAATTGTGGTGTTAATACCTATTTTTTCATAGATGTTCCATGGATGTGAAATGCATTGTAGGGAATTCAGAAGATGTGGTATGGAATGGGAACCTATGGTGTCATGGATGTGTCTTGTGATTTGTTCACTTATAACACATATAGTACCCCTGAGATGTGGATATAGGCTAAACCATATCCCACATATCAGGTGTCATAGTTCTACGTTGTGGTTTCCTCTACTGCACCATAGCCATTCCATGGGATAATATGATCTATGTGAGGTCTACGCCATGATTTAAATAGGATATTTCACTAGGGATGATTGGTATTTTGATAGGGCCTCTACATTATGGTCAGGATGCTCTATAAAATGGTCTAGGAGGCAGTATAATCGTCTTATAACATCCATACAACCTATAAATATTCAAGGACACTTGAATAACATTATTATTCCATTATTTTCTCTCAATCCATAATAATCCAAAAGATATCTTTGAAGGCCCTTAAATCCCATTTTGGTGTGCATTCTACCATGGAATTGGGATATGGATTCTTGATTATTACTCTCCATTATTGGAGTATGTGTCTAAATAAAAGGTTATAATTCTTGAATTACAATATTTTATTATTCAAGTACAAATTTTGTTTTATGGAAATGATGGATTTGATATTAATGTGTATTTTTCTCATGGAATCTATTTTGGAATTAATCTTTCTTTAAAAATAGTTTTGGACACACTATGTGTTGATGAAATTCCTTTAAGATGGTTTTACCTATAAAAATGGGGTTTAAACATGTATTAAGTAATTATTCATTGTGAAAATGTTTTTTGAAATTCCTTAAGATAATTTTTATTCAAAAAGGGTTTTTAAGCATGGAAGCAGTACCAATTTACTATGAAAATATTTTATGAAATGTGATCATGGTTTTCAAAAGGATTTTATATGAAAAGCATGTTAGGACCCTTGGGTGAATATAGAAATTGAAATATAACTTTAGTTCATGTAATACCACTATAATTTATTTCTATCTACGAACTATGGTAGGATTAAAAATTATGTTACAAATGGGAAAATTTGGTCTTGTATGGATTCTATTTGGAAATTTCCTTTCGAGGTTTTCAATTTGACTTTATGATGATTTTTAAGGGTTCTTACTTGATCATATAGATATCCATTTATATCATAGAATTTTCCAATCTATAAGGGGAAAACTTTTTTAGAAATTTGGATTATGAATCTTTTGGATAAAAGAACCTTTTAGTGGATAACAAAAATCTTGAAGGTGATTTAAAGCATGTCCCACTTTCAGAATCTAAAGGAGGCTTCTTCTTATAAGTGATTAAAGTTTTAGATCCCTCTGAATAAGCGATTAAGAAGATTCCTTTTTTCCTTAAATTATATGATGGATGGTTTTTAGTCTTTTATAACCCTAAATTCCTTCATCAAAGTCCAGATATATGTATGTTTTATTTCCTAGGGCCTATCACATATTTAAAAAGGCCGATTACAGATTTTAAATCCTATATTTATCACCGACAAGGAAACAACAATCAGAAATATATTCCAATTGGCTGAGATTACTATCACAATATTTTAGGAACCCAATAGGATTTAAAATTAGCTTGGATGTTTGGAAACATGCATTCAAAGCCTATTTTTTCATGATTATTAGAATTGGGTATTTTCTTGCAGTCCTTTCACTCAGAGGAACACTATAGCTCATATCTATTTCATGATTAATGTTTTAAATTGGATTTTATAGAACCATAATATTTTAAAATACCATGATTATAGTATGGTTACCCCCTTGAATATTTATTAACTCACCATAAATAGATACCTAGGATTATATGCTAGAATTATATTTGATTCCTATTTGGATACAATGCTACCGGATGACATTAGCTTCACTACTAATTATTACAAGTAAGAGATGAATGTAGAGTATGAGAAGAGAATTCATTTCTATGATATATATGAAATGATCAAGCATTATATTACCAAATTTAGGGTGATTTAGAAGTAGGTGAAACTACCCATGACAATGATTGGAAGGAGAAAACTAGAATTTGAAAAGGTATTTCCACTATCTTTGAGAAAGAAGACACTTCTAAAAGGTTTGATGTTGGGAAATTGGTGTTAAAATAGGACATCATTATTTCCCCAAAATATGAAATTTGAAGGCCTTGAGGTGATCTAGATTAAGAAGAAGAGAAGGAATGTAAATATAATTTCATCATAATTGAAATTTATTAGGATATTTGGAAGCTTATTACCTTCCCTAATCTGAAGAAACTCTTGAAGTATCAAATCATTACTGGGAATCTATTGTTAATGATTCTATAAAATTTGATTTTCACATTAACCATTTAAAATAAAATGGGAATAAGGAAAGATAAGTGTCCCAAGGATATTAGAATGATACTGAACCCTCCCACTTTTCTATGGAAGGACTAATGAAATTTAATCTTTTGTAAAATAACTCTTCTAGTAAAAAATGAAAAATTTCACTTCTAAATATATGTAGGATCCGTATGAACAATGCCTCACTAATCATAAATTAAGAAATAAGGATACTGAAATGTAGTTTCATGATTTTATAGAGCCTACTTGAAGATGTGGAAATTCCACACCCCCTAAAAATTATCTCAAATATATTAGAAGTTAAAGAGTTGGGGATATATCATAGATAGCCAAGACTATGAATCAAAGAATCACTATGATCTCTCAGACCAAATAATGTGATCTTGTGATAAATTAAACCAACATGGATTTGTATACCAACCCTATTAAATTGAATACCGAGTCTAATTATTTTTATGGTGATAAGGAAATTTTAATTCCGAAGGAAGATGGACATAGAAATAATGATTCTACTTCAACTCCTGTGTCTAAATAGAATGATGACATTTCTGTCTATAGTGAAAAGGTAGGGCCAAATAGGAAATACACAAGAATAAATCTATAGGTAAAAATAATCTGGTTATAACCCGTGACACAAGTTCCTATGAATAAACTCTTCCGTAAATTTTAGGCAGGGAAAAGATCTGATAAACTAAATTCCTCAAAATTTTTTATTCATATTCATAATCTAAATAGTTTCCCTATTTCTGTGATTAAAAATAATACTCCCCTAGTTTTTATAGGCTATAAAATTGTGGAGATTATTTTATTGTTTGTAGTGTCAACAATGCTACTATTTAGTCTCTTTGCGTATTTTCTCATTCCACTATGAAACATGCTTCTTCATTAAAGATTGAAGACCAGTTGTTTACCGATAAGGTGTATTTTTATAATACCCACATGTTCTACTCATTTATCTATTCTATGAATAAATACCATGTTTTAAGAACATGTTTTCATAATCACGATGATTTAAGAATAATATTACAAAACCCTCAAATTATTATTGGAGTCTTCAATGCCATTTTATATCGTAGTGAAAAGATGGGTCCATTTCATTCTAAGATCTCTACATGGGAGTTCAAATTTTGTATTGAAGGTAATAGAATAATTTTTATTAATATAGTTGGATATTTATAAACTCGGTACAAAATTAATTACAATTTTTTTTTTCAATAAGCTTGACTGAGCCTTCTCTATTGAGAAATCTATAGATAAGTGGGATATTATTTCTAGTATATCCCTTTCAAAGATAAATTATAATCATCATCCAGTTTTGGCTATAATTTCAATCATAGGATCCAATATTTTCCTCCATTTCTGATTTAATAAATCTTGGGCCTCCTGTCCTAATTATGGTATTATTTTCCATGAGGTTTGGAATTATATTAATTGTGGAAATGATTCTTTTTATTGTGTTATGAAGAAAAAACTATTGAATGAAAACATAAGGGTTGGTTCATAGTTATCTCCAAAATAAATGAAAATGATATTACCCCTCTTAAATCCAGTATCAATTAGAGGCATGTTTTATCATTCAATTCTGATTTTATTTTATATTTTCAGCAGGAAATTGAGCACACTACCATGTTTAAATCTCTTCTTTATATAAAGGATAAACTTAAAGAATATCTTTTTAGAGTAAAGTGGATCAAATATGGTTATATGAATAAAATGGTTCACAATTTTAACCCAAGAGAAATGAAATATTATAGATCTTTTACCATCCTAAAGGATGGAGACAATATTTTTGATTATGAGGAAATCTGTACTGATCATGTTGTTTCTTATTTTTGAAATGTCTTCAATTGATACGTGCTAAATAAAGATCTAGTTCCTAATATCAACCTAGACATTGTTGTAAATTAAGATAATTATTTCTTTAGTTAGGTTCATCTTGATTTTGAAATCAAATATGTTGTTCTTATCTATAAGCCTGATAGTGCTCCAGAGATTAATGATTTTACTAATTCTGTCATTCAACATTATTTCGATTTTATCCATTTAGATGTGTGTATATTGGTTAAATATATCTTATTCAATGGAATTATACTACATGGAATTAATGAGAAGTTCCTTAACTTGATTCCCAAAGTTGATAATTCCTCTAAGACACACATTTTTAGACTTATATCTATTATTAACACCATATAAAAGATTATCACCAATATTAATTCCATATACATTCCAAAATCTAAGAAAATGTTTTCTCATGGAAATAATTTGGTTTAGTGAAAGGTAGAATCATTCGAGATTGTATTTTCTCAGCTTATGAGTGCATCAATATACTAATGAAATAAAATATACATGGTTTCATTTCTAATAAACATGATATTAGGAAGGATTTTGATATTATGGATTAGATATTTATATTAAAGGTTCTTCAATGTTTTGATTTTAATGACACTTTTGTTAGCATGATGAAATCCTTTATTAGGTATGCTCATATCTTAGTTCTCATTAATGGTTATCCTAATTGAAATTTTAAATAATCAAAAGGGTTTAGACAAGGTGATCCTATATCTACTAATATTTTAGCTATTGTCGAAGATTATTTAAGTAGTATCCTTACTTATTTAGTGATCCAAGGAAAGCTAAAGCTCTTTTTTTTTCAGAAATATTGTGGTTCCTTCTAAACTCTTGTATTCAGATGATGTTATTATCTTCTTAAAAAGTGGTGAAAGATTTATTTATAACCATAGGTTGTCCTAATCCTATTATAAATATTCTTTAATTCAGTTTATAAAATATAATAAATCATTTTTTGGAAAGGTTTTTTCAATTGTAAGAAACTTTTTCAACATAAATGACCTGGACATAAAACAAGGGTATATTCCCTTCACCTATCCTGGTGTTAAAATATTCTATGGAAGGCCTAGAATTTATTATTATTCCAAAATTTTAAATCAGTCCAAGAACCACCTTTATTCATAGAAAGAGAATTACCTCAATATGGTTGGAATAATATGCCCTTTTAAATACACTATTGTATCTAAACTTGTCTAATCCTTTATGGTCTATAAATGGCATCTTAAGGTACTGGAAAAAATTAATATATTCATAAAAAACTTTTTATGGAGGGGAATCACTCTCTAATGAATGTTAGTTACCATCCATTAGGTTAAATGTTGAAAGATCTTTTCTAATAGAGGTATGAGAATCATGAATATAAAAAAATTAATGATTATTTATAGTCCAAGTTTACATAGAACCTACTAAATAATGATTTCATGACCCTAAAATTTCTTCGATCTAGATTTATTAAAAAACTAAATAAAGGAAGTTTGTATTATATGGACTCTTCTATTTGGAAAACCATTAAGAATTCCTTTTCCAGTATTATGTCTAATTCGAGATGGATTATTAATAAGGTGTCTTATCTTAATTATTGGCATAAAAATTGGAAAAATCTCTTATAATTTCAATTTTAGATCCTCAAAATAATTATATTGATACTCATAGTCCAATTATTGATTTTATGAATTCACATAGTTTGAACATGCTTGATAACATCAACAAGATGATTAAAAATTAATTCTTTTCTCTTTTAGATAGTTTTTTTGTATAGGATCCCATATATAATGGTATTCTAAAATATTTTATTTTTTTTCGTCCAAATTTTATTGTTAAAATCATGAATTCACATGTATGAAAATATTTGATAACCCTTATATTAAGACCTTTTGTTTTATTCTTATTTGAATGATTGCTAATAGTAGTATTCCAACTGTTGTTTTTGAAAATCCTTTGGTATCTCATGATGTTCAAATTTTTATCTATGTAATCATTATAGAGAGGATGTAAATCACATCTTCCTCTAATGAAATAATGTTTTTACATTATGGAAGGATTTATATGATTATTTTTGAAATTAGGTTTCTTGAGGCTTTTTCCATTTTTTATAAGCTTAAATAATGTATAGAGATTATTTATCTTCACAACTCAGAAACCTATTCATTTAATAAACAACTGAGTAAATTCACACCATATAGTATAACAAAAAATCCATTATTTATAAACATATTCCATAAATCTTCATGGAGTGCTAGTGAAAATCAGAACTACCATTAAGGAGGGTAGTACCCTTCAAAGTGGATTTTTCCAATGATCGATGTGATATTTATAAGGACCCAGCCTTAAAATGTTACTTAATCTTGAATTTTAGTCAAGAATATAATTTATTACACATTGAGGATCTTTTTGAGTTTATAGTTTTAGAGAATTAGGATACCTTACATATATAACAAACCACCATCATACAAGAGGATACTACTAAAAACAGTTTCCATTTTTTTCAAAATATAAAACATTAAAACATAAAGTATGATTTCATTGAAAAAACTCCATATCAAACATCACAAATACCTTATTTATCTTACCCATCCTTATATCATGTAAAAAAAAATTTAAAAACATGGGATGAGTATAAAACTCAGTAAGGGACATAATGATAGAATGAGTTAGTCAAGTGATTACATAAAAACCAATAAAACCCATAATCATAAAAAATCATATAAATAAAAACATAATGTAGTTTCTTTGAAAAATATTTACCATATCACTCTTACATTCAACCTTACACATGGAATAACCCTTTTTGTCAACTTCCATCCCTGGAGTACCTAATGTATTTGAGAGCAATAATGGGGATCACCCATAATATCTTGAGCTATAATTGGATCAACCCAACATATATTGAGATATAATGGGACAAAAACAAAATAATTAATGTACAAGGAAAATTTCATGGTAATAAAGTATCTTGAAATCAGAAGAAATTTCTCATTGCATACACATGAAAAAACAATCGTTTTGAAATTTATTAAAGAGAGTTTTAAAAGGATTTTAAAAGGAAGGTACCATAAAATATATTTGGAGTGAGAATTAATATAATTGAATGAATATGTTTATACAATATAAATAAAAATATTGAAACATAAAATATACAAAAATTCATCACACCAATAATCTTAATACCATATAATGAACAAGAACAAGGTTAACCCAATGAATGGAAATTGGGTTAAGAATTCCCTTACCTCAGGTTTGTATTACTTAAAACATGTTTAAAACTTCTATATAATGGTTAAAATAGTGTTATTAATATATTAAATAAATATATCCATCTTTATAATATCTTATATTATCATTTCATTACATCATTTAACCTTTTAATTGTTAGTATTTTGTTCCTTGCATTGTTTTGGGTTGCATTGTTTACAGGTTTTCCATGATTGGATCATGATGGATATTATTGTTGATTGGAAGTGAAAATACAGAATTGTAATGGAAAGGTATTTAAATATTTCTAGTACCATAAATTATAAAATTTATCATTTTGATGTTTTATATGAGGATTATTCATAACTTAAACCATTAATGATGTTCGTTTAGATCATTTTAGTGGTGCTTTGATAATAAGGACCTCATTTTGTTTTATAAATTAAAACCATATGTACAAAATAATTATAGAACCATGTATGAGATATAATACATATATTATAACCTGGTTCAAACATAAAAATGGTTTCATTACCATACTGGGAAGAATTAATTTAAATTTAAATCACATCATCCACAATGGTTGTCATTCGACACATCACTGACAATGTTTCTATTCCTTGAATAAGTGGGAGAAAGAAGAAGAATGATGATAAATTTTCCATGAACATGATTAAATCCTTAAATAAATTACTTCTTGAGATTTAATGCCTCTTATGAGGATAGAATAATAAAATAAAGGAACTCAAAACAATAATTGAGAAATACCTGACAAAAATTCTACAGCCTAACGGCTATGCAACATGGTTTTATAAAATATTAAAAAGGGAGGGGACAAGGGTCACCAATACAGAAATGAATAACAATACATAATATTTCAAGAATAAGAATGAAATAAGAACATGGTATGGAAACATGAATGTTATACCACATAAAAGAGAACTAGAATGGAAAAAGAATGAAATTGATAATTTTCTTACCTAGTAGAGTAACTCCTATAACTAAAAGGTTGGAATCTTGGGGGCCTGAGAAAACCTCGGGAGGAATACTATGGAGGTAAAGAAGGAAATATATTTGTTGATGAAAAATTTTGAATGATGTTAATGATGGAATGGGTTGGTATTTATAGCGAATGTGAGGGAATATTTTAATAATTTCCAAGGGACACCTCATTAGTGGTATTTGAAATACCATGGGCTTGCCCATGGTATTTGCCCATGGAATTAGACACTTGGGACAAAGAACATCTTATTTTACTATATAAAAGTCAAAAAAATATTACATTATTATTACATCATTAATGATGTCATTAATACACTAAAACTCAAAGCTGTACTTTTACTATTTACCAAAAAATCAAGTGTTTTTGAAAAATCCCAAAAATTCACCCTAACAATTTTTTGATGTGTATATTTTAAAAATGAAGTAATTTTTTTGAAAATATTTCTATAAATATTTTTAATTATTTTTTAAATAAAATAATTCTTAATTCAACAATTAACAATTTTAAAACTATTACTGCATTTATAACACAATGAAAAATTAACCAAAATGTTATTATCTTAAAGTCTTATGAAAGTAAAATAATAATACAATTTACTATTAATTGAGGTCAAATTACTATTCAAATTGATATTCATAAGGTTATATTACTATTAATCAAAAAACTAAGTTGGTTCCATCAGACTCTAAATAACCTACTGAACATAATTGTTGATGACTATTTTTCAAAATTCAAAACATATAAGCTGCAAAATAATGTTTAAAGGCTAGTTATAAATATCTAATTAAAAAAAAGTTTTATGCATTTAATTATTTTAAATCCTTGGGGTGTTACATTATCCCCACCTTTTCGAAATTGCATCCTCATAATTTTATTTACTCTTTAAACAAGTGAGGGTAGATTTCTCTCATAACATTTTCAGATTCCTATGTTGCTTCTTCAACCATGTGGTTTCTCCAAAAAACCATTACCTAGTGGATTACCTTATTTCTCAATACTTGTTCCCTTCAATCAAGAATTTTTACTTGTTTCTCTTCATAAGAAAGGTTCTTTTCTAGCTGAAATTCTTTTAGACTCAAGACAGGTGATGAATCTAGCACATACATTCTCAACATCAAAACATGAAAAACATTATGCACCTTAGATAAACTCGAAGGAAAATCTACTCAGTATGAAACTGGTCCAACTTTCTTCAGGATTTCAAAAGGATCAATCAACCGTAGGCTTAGCTTCCCTTTCTTACCAAAACGTGTCACACTTTTCCAAGGATATATTTTAAGGAAAACATGGTTTCCTACCTTGAATGATAAGTATTTCCTTCTATTATCTACATAACTTTTCTACCTACTCTAAACTATACTCATGTGCTACTGGATCATCTTCACATTTTCAGCCACATACTCTACTAATTCTGGCCCTATAAACTTTCTTTCCCCGACATCATCCAAAAATTTTTGAGTTCGACACCGCTTCCCATACAATGCCGCAAAAGGTGCCATATGTATACTAGAATGAAAAATATTATTATCAGAAAACTCAATTAAAAAAATATGTTGATCCCAACTTCCCTGTTAGTCTATTGAACAAGCTTGGAGAATATCCTCCAATGTATGAATCATTCGTTCTAACTTCCCATCTGATTGAGGATAAAAAGATAAACTAAAATTTAATTCTATGCCCAACGACTTATGAAGCCCCTTCCAAAAGTTAGAGGTGAACCTGGGATCCCGGTCAAATACAATGGAAAGAGGAACTCCTTGTAACTTGATAATCTCTTTGACGTATAGTCGATAAATCTAATCCAATGACATTGTATGTAGAGACCCGAAGCCTGACGTACATTGACATTACATTACTTTTGCGGAATACTTAGTACATTACAAAAACACACACACAAGGACCGTAATAGTTTAGTGTCTTTGGAAACTCGGACTATAATCTTCTAATCGTGGTGAAAGATCTTCAAAATCTCCCATAAAGATCTTCCTTTTTTTACCTAAAACCTTTCTTTATATCCTGGGGAAAAGAAAACATAAAAGTGTGAGCTCAAATTCTCAGTAAGGGTAAACAAAATAAATATCAATCACATCATATTCATAAGAACATAACATTTTGGAAATCATAACCTGCAAAAGAGAGCATAATTTCATAATCATGGGATAAATCATGGCAGTGAAAAAGTAATCCCAATAATCATAACTTAAAACATGAAACTTTGTGGCATACACACATAATCATAGAGAATCATTTCTTGTTAGTCAAGACTAATTGCCAAGACTATCTTAGTGGACAAAGTCCCTTTCTGAATCGAGTAACCCTCGTTTCAGTCCTGTTTCACTGAACCGGTATAACCTACCGTTCCAGCCCTGTCTATCTCATGAGATATAAAATCTTTACCCAATGCATTGAAGGGAGATATAGGTCCCACCCATCTTATAATGAATCCTTTCTTATGTGTGCCACATAATCATAAATCATACATCATCGCATAACCCATGTAATAAAAATGGGATTCTTAAACAACATGAAATCATAAAACAATTCATATAAGATAAAGGAATTCATAAAAATAATTCCATCACAACATGAACAAATCAATTTAATAATAGGGATAAAAACATAACCCTTTATTATCTTAGATGGAAAATAATTTTGATAAAACACTTGAACTCCATTCTTGAGGAAAATATCCTTTCTTCTTCAAAAACATTTTTCCTTTCATAACATGTCATACAACTTTAAAATAAAAGAAGTTGATTAAAAATAAACTTGAAAACTTGTAAAGTAAGCTTCTTGGAAACAATGTTTTAAAAATACATTCATGCCGTATAAGTTAAAAAAAATTCTTCGTACTTTTGTCGGAAAAGTCAAAAAGTACCTCGTACGAAAAAAACGACAAAAGATTCCTTTCATATTCTTTACTAAAAACTCACCGAAGGTAAAATTGGATTTAATCTATTGTAAGTGGATGGAAACAATATTACATATTGAGGGAACATGGATGTGGATGATAAAATACACCCCAGTAAATACTCACGAATAAACAATCCCGGATAAAAATGAGATTGTGATATTTCCCTTACCTTAGGTCCGATTTGCTTTGTTCGTGTCCGAAGCTCCTGTATAATGGTTTAAATAATGTTATTGACTTATTCCAGAATCATACATATTGATATGATATCATATATGGTCATATTATTAGCTTCTTGTTAGTAATTTTTCATTGTTACTTGTTACTCGGGTCTTTATAACTTTTTGTTCTTATGCGTGTTTTTTCGAATAAATTCTTATTCTTATCTTTAGGTTATAGATAATTAATTTACAGAATGTTATTAGTGTAGTATATACCATATTCATTCATTCAATTCATTTATATAATCATTATGAAATGAAGATCATGTAGAACGAGTCGCATCACATCGTGGAGACGGTATTCCGTACGTACGCACGAGTGATGATATCGTTCCTATGATAGTGGAATTGTATTGGAGTATATATATATATTATTTCAGTATCAATATTACTTAATAATAATCATATATAGTTACTCATTACACCATTATACCCATCCTTTTAAGGTGATGGTGGAAAAATAGATTACACCACGGCGTGGAGACGGTATTCCGTACGTACGCACGCGCGGTGATTTCATTTTTCCATAGGATGGATAGAAGGTGAATTAGGGTTGTTTCATATTTATAATAACATATCATTATGTAAGTAATACTGATGTTATTACTTTATCATGAAACAACTAAAGAAGAAGAAGTTTAAGAAGAAATAAATTGAAAAGATCGGTAATGGATATTACCTCTTCTTTGGAACGCCTCTTTGAATCCTCCACTTAAGGAACTAAGATTGGTCTTTGGAGAATACCAGGACCTCTAGGATTATTCTAGGGAAGTGGAGAGGATAAAATGGCAGGGGTTGGCCGAGCTTGAGTGCTCAAATTGGTGTGGGGAGGAGGGGGAGGAGGTGTCCTTTTATAAGGGAGGAGAGGGGCACCTTAGGAATATCTTAAAATATTATTTTATATTAAAGTCAAAATCGGTTTATAATGGTTCCAAAGGGTCTTATTTCGAAGCTAAAGTGGGGATGGATCGAAATCCTATCAACCAATAAGATTTAGACATGTTTAGGTTATTATTTTAACCTTATCAATTAGATTTAACTCTAAGTTAAATAATTTAACTTTTACCATGTGTTTTTGTTTTCTTACATTATATGGTTAATAAACTTACTATAACATGCCAAACGAACCCCAAATTGTATATTATTAATACATATATCCTTATCTAAGTCATTTGGCCGAACCTTAGATTTTTAGGAATAAAATAACAATTAATAATATAATATTTGATTTAAAAACTATTTTGTGTCAATTTTGACACTATTTGATACATGATTTTTGTGAAAATCATAAAAGAATTATATGTTCGAACCCAGTTGATTAAATCAACACTAATATATCATAGTAACCTATAAAATTAGTGTAATTCATAAAAAGTCTCAAATTACATTCATTTGAGAATTTATAACATCAATTAATGTAATATTTCCTTAAAAGGGTAATTACTGCATCATCGTTGTGTCATAAATAAATTAATTTATTTAAAGTCTAAAAATTATAAATAAAATATCATTTTATAGGAAATCGTTTTAGCTTTCTAATTAATATTTATAGTCGAATTTATCTTATGTATAACCCCATATTAAAAATGTTTTAGTGAATAAACTTTGATTTTAACTCTTTTAACTCTTCTTTGAATTAAATAATAATAAATGTCCTAATCTAATCCAAGTGGGCCTAAATGATAATATTTTACACTTAAGGTTGTTTTTGGTCGAGATAAACTTGTCCAATAGAATTAGGACATGTGTTAGGGTAATATTAATATCATTCTTACCCTTAATTACCCTATTTACTTTTAACCGTGGTAAATAAAAGTAAAAAGTTACTATTCACCAAAAATTATTTTCATCTCATTGAACCACATTTTACTTACTGACATCAACCGTGTCTCTCGGATTTTTTGAAATTCCATTCACAGAAGCGGTAAAATTAAGTTTTATGAAAAATTCAGTTTTTTAACTACCACTTAGTAGTTTCACTATTCATCAAAAAATGAAGGTTTTCAGAAAAATGCCAAAATTTCATCCTAAGCTATATTTCATATTCCGAATTCAAAAATGAAATCTGTTTTAACAAATTCATAACATAGAAGTTGCATTAATTAATTTTATAATTAAATCCCGCTGTTAAAATAAATAGCGTGTTTTTAGGAAACAAAATATATCAAAAGATTGACACTTGATTATGTCTGGTTTAAATGTGAAATTACAACCAATGACCAACATTGTATTAAATTGTAAAAATATATTCTAAATATACTTTAAAACCACTCAAATTAATAATTTATCTCTATTAATTATTTCGATTAAAAAAGTTGTTTTTAATTATAATTTAGTAATTTTCACTATTCATCAGAATATGGAAGTTATCCGAAATGTACCAAAATTTCACCTTAGGCTAAATTCGATACTCCGAATCCAAAAATGAAGTCCATTTTGAGAGAGAAAATTTCTAAAATTGAAAAAGTGGTTATTACTATTCTTAATGGCTAGTTTTAATAATATCTTAATAGCATATCGTTGTTTAACGAAACTTGGTGTTGCGTACAACACACGCTATCGTGGAAGGTCGCGATTGCATGTAATGGAAGGAAAGTCAAGGATGCGTGTTGTGAAAGATCCTTTTGGTGTATCATACAACACAATACAATAATAAAATTAAAAAGAATATTTTTCATAAAATCTTGGGCTGTTACATTCTACCCCCCTTAAAACGAATTTTGCCCTCGTAATTCGTCGTGGTTATAAATGGTTTACTATTAGAAAGTTTCTTTAATAGAAACCCACATCGTAAAAAGAAATAACAAAACATGGCTTTAAAAACTAAAGTATGAAATGTAACGATTACCCAAAAAAACTAATCACTGGGTTTCCACATAGGTGAAAATATGGATATGGAAGAGAAATCTAACCATCATGTTCTGATGGAGAGTGGTAGAGACCATGGCTATTGAAATGCCAATAATCACAAATCCATAAATTTGTGACGATCTAAGGTACCATCCAATTCATCAGGTATAAGATCACTAGGACAACATTTTTGGTTTTCAAGATCATTTCCTTAAAGTTGAAAATTTGAATTGGAATAAATACTTTCTTTATTTTGGTACAATCTCACTATTGTTCGTGCCTAGAACAATTTCCACTTCATCTCTTAAATAAATGAAGTTGAATTTGTTATTCGTGAAGTGTTAGCAGATCATGTGATAGAATGACGGGTCCTTCCATCTGTCTCAAACAAAAGGTTAGAAAAAATTATATACATAAGTCGATCTATAGTGAGATTAATCACATATGGTTCCTAAAATGGACTTATACTTCATATATAATACTTCTTAATATAATAAAACTAGTTTCTACTAAACAGGGACTTCCTGTAGGCCAGTGGTAGGCGATAAAGGCCAGTCGCACTTCGGTTGTGGGTTCGATTCCCACAGCCTTGTCCGAAGCGATGGGTTGTCGCCCGTCCTGCAGGTTGTCCTTTTTCTAAAACTACATTACTATAACATCCTATCAATAATATCAAAAGAAGAACTTCTTTAGGCTTATCCATAATACTGCAGTCCACTTTCATAACATAGTGAAAATGATTACCAGAGATTTAATACCATCGTTGATCCCCATATATCATAAGATATATCTTGTTGGACACATTCCAAATATTCAAAGGCCTTAATCTTGTACTCTCTTGAATACCCATTGAACCTTAGTGAAAACTTGAATGCAGTTAAAAGTTAACACTTTCCACATACCAAAATCCTCAAAATTCTATATACTCAAACCATGATATCACTTAGTCCTTATATCAATCATGAGCTCATGAATACTGTTAAACATTTCGTTTTCTCGTTTTCCCTTCATTATGCGCATAATATCTCAATCACTTTGAATACCACCTTAGACCAATACATAAATATTCCAATATTCCATGATACAACATTATTTTGGAATCCCATTACATAAAAACTTAATCATTCCACCACATCGTTGTCATATTCAACATTGCCAATAGTGATCGCATGTGACTTCCCTTTGTCCTTTGCCTTAAGCAGTTGCTCATGTCGATCATCACTAACCCTTGGATTAGGGCATTTATTGGCATAATGTCCCATCTCATTGCACTTGAAGCATTGAAGTGTTGGTTGTGCGTTCTCTGCAGTGTTTGCTTTATTCACTTCATTAGAATCCCTTTTTCCATTACTTCGACACTCAGCTGCTCGATGACCTTCTTTTCCACACTTAAAACATTGTCTAGTCCCTTTAAGACAATCTCCACCATGCTTCTTTCCACACTTTGTGCATAAGGAAACATTCATCTTCTTTTCACCATTATTCTGAGATTTCTCCTTGAACTCCATCTTTCGTTTCTTGTCAAAACCATGAGATGGATATGTAACACCAACTTCCATTTCTACCTTGATAGCACAACGCACAATTTCTTCATAGCTACTGAAGTCTCTTATAGCTAATGCCCTTCGAAGACTTGGTTTTAAGCCACTGAAAAATCGATCAACTTTACTTTCAGGTTGGATGATAATACCAGAAGCATACCTTGCAAGTCTTGTAAAATTCGCTTCATAGGTACCAACAGATTCATCATCCCTTTTCTTCAGTTCAAGAAACTCTTTCTCCATCTTTGTTCGGAGAATACGAGGGAAGTACTTATTGAAAAATAAGTTCTTGAACTCGTCCCATTCCATAGACTCAATTTCATCCCTTTGCCTCGTATTCTTAATAAGATTCCACCATTGATCAGCATCTCCTTCCAAACGATACACTGCTAGGATGACTTTATCATGTTCAGAACATTGAAGAACTGAAAATATCTTTTCAGTAGTAATAATCCATTGTTCAGTAACTAATGGATCAGTAGACCCACTGAAAGAAGGTGGACGCTGCCTCATGAAGGATTCAACAGAATGTTGCTCCTTCCTTTGCTCGTTTGGAAGTTCTGCATGATTCATAGCTTGATAAAGTTGTGTGAGCATGGCTACAAGATTTTGCATTCTGGCTCCCATATCGTTTGGTTGCTCAGGGGGACAATCATTGCATTGCCCATCACATTCCGCATTAACACGGTTCCTTCGGGTTCCAGCCATCGTCTAAAACCCCAAAAGAATAGTATGAGAGGCCAAAATCATGCTACGGAAAACAACATATTAAAGGGGTAGTACCCTCAATATCTAACATCTTAGGTTAAATTCGAAGATCGTTAGCGCAATTCTAGGACTATAACCTATACGTATACTTAACCATAGAGACATCCCTAAACATACCTTAGAAATATCTCTAGGGATCTCACTAACGTTTTCGCATCCTAGTTTCCAAAGGTTGACTAAACCTTTCCTCTGATACCAACTGTAGAGACCCGAAGCCTGACGTACATTGACATTACATTACTTTTGCAGAATACTTAGTACATTACAAAAACACACACACAAGGACCGTAATAGTTTAGTGTCTTTGGAAACTCGGACTATAATCTTCTAATCGTGGTGAAAGATCTTCAAAATCTCCCATAATGATCTTCCTTTTTTTATACCTAAAACCTTTCTTTATATCCTGGGGAAAATAAAACATAAAAGGGTGAGCTCAAATTCTCAGTAAGGGTAAACAAAATAAATATCAATCACATTATATTCATAAGAACATAACATTTTTGGAAATCATAACCTGCAAAAGAGAGCATAATTTCATAATCATGGGATAAATCATGGAAGTGAAAAAGTAATCCCAATAATCATAACTTAAAACATGAAACTTTGTGGCATACACACATAATCATAGAGAATCATTTCTTGTTAGTCAAGACTAATTGCCAAGACTATCTTAGTGGACAAAGTCCCTTTCTGAATCGAGTAACCCTCGTTTCAGTCCTGTTTCACTGAACCGGTATAACCTACCGTTCCAGCCCTGTCTATCTCATGAGATATAAAATCATTACCCAATGCATTGGAGGGAGATATAGGTCCCACCCATCTTATAATGAATCCTTTCTTATGTGTGCCACATAATCATAAATCATACTTCATCGCATAACCCATGTAATAAAAATGGGATTCTTAAACAACATGACATCATAAAACAATTCATATAAGATAAAGGAATTCATAAAAATAATTCCATCACAACATGAAAAAATCAATTTAATAATAGGGATAAAAACATAACCCTTTATTATCTTAGATGGAATATAATTTTGATAAAACACTTGAACTCCATTCTTGAGGAAAATATCCTTTCTTCTTCAAAAACATTTTTCCTTTCATAACATGTCATACAACTTTAAAATAAAAGAAGTTGATTAAAAATAAACTTGAAAACTTGTAAAGGAAGCTTCTTGGAAACATTTTTTTAAAAATCCATTCATGCCGTATAAGTTAAAAAAAACATTCTTCGTACTTTTGTCGGAAAAGTCAAAAAGTACCTCGTACGAAAAAAACGACAAAAGATTCCTTTCATATTCTTTACTAAAAACTCACCGAAGGTAAAATTGGATTTAAACTATTGTAAGTGGATGGAAACAATATTACATATTGAGGGAACATGGATGTGGATGATAAAATACACCCCAGTAAATACTCACGAATAAACAATCCCGGATAAAAATGAGATTGTGATATTTCCCTTACCTTAGGTCCGATTTGCTTTGTTCATGTCCGAAGCTCCTGTATAATGGTTTAAATAATGTTATTGAATTATTCCAGAATCATACATATTGATATGATATCATATATGGTCATATTATTATCTTCTTGTTAGTAATATTTCATTGTTACTTGTTACTCGGGTCTTTATAACTTTTTGTTCTTATGCGTGTTTTGTCGAATAAATTCTTATTCTTATCTTTAGGTTATAGATAATTCATTTACAGAATGGTATTAGTGTAGTATATACCATATTCATTCATTCAATTCATTTATATAATCATTATGAAATGAAGATCATGTAGAACGAGTCGCATCACATCGTGGAGACGGTATTCCGTACGCATGCACGAGTGATGATATCGTTCCTATGATAGTGGAATTGTATTGGAGTATATATATATATATATTATTTTAGTATCAATATTAATTCATAATAATCATATATAGTTACTCATTACACCATTATACCCATCCTTGTAAGGTGATGGTGTAAAAATAGATTACACCACGGCGTGGAGACGGTATTCCGTACGTACGCACGCGCGGTGATTTCATTTTTCCATAGGATGGATAGAAGGTGAATTAGGGTTGTTTCATATTTATAATAACATATCATTATGTAAGTAATACTGATTTTATTACTTTATCATGAAACAACTAAAGAAGAAGAAGTTGAAGAAGAAAGAAATTGAAAAGATCGGTAATGGATATTACCTCTTCTTTGGAACGCCTCTTTGAATCCTCCACTTAAGGAACTAAGATTGGTCTTTGGAGAAGACCAGGACCTCTAGGATTATTCTAGGGAAGTTTAGAGGAGAAAATGGCAGGGGTTGGCCGAGCTTGAGTGCTCAAATTGGTGTGGGGAGGAGGGGGAGGAGGTGTCCTTTTATAAGGGAGGAGAGGGGCACCTTAGGAATATCTTAAAATATTATTTTATATTAAAGTCAAAATCGGTTTATAATGGTTCCAAAGGGTCTTATTTCGAAGCTAAAGTGGGGATGGATCGAAATCCTATCAACCAATAAGATTTAGACAAGTTTAGGTTATTATTTTAACCTTATCAATTAGATTTAACTCTAAGTTAAATAATTTAACTTTTACCATGTCTTTTTGTTTTCTTACATTATATGGTTAATAAACTTACTATAACATGCCAAACGAACCCCAAATTGTATATTATTAATAAATATATACTTATCTAAGTCATTTGGCCGAACCTTATATTTTTAGGAATAAAATAACAATTAATAATATAATATTTGATTTAAAAACTATTTTGTGTCAATTTTGACACTATTTGATACATGATTTTTGTGAAAATCATAAAAGAATTATATGTTCGAACCAAGTTGATTAAATCAACACTAATATATCATAGTAACCTAGAAAATTAGTGGAATTCATAAAAAGTCTCAAATTACATTCATTTGAGAATTTATAACATCAATTAATGTAATATTTCCTTAAAAGGGTAATTACTGCATCATCGTTGTGTCATAAATAAATTAATTTATTTAAAGTCTAAAAATTATAAATAAAATATAATTATATAGGAAATCTTTTTATCTTTCTAATGAATATTTATAGTCGAATTTATACTATGTATAACCCCATATTAAAAATGTTTTAGTGAATAAACTTTGATTTTAACTCTTTTAACTCTTCTTTGAATTAAATAATAATAAATGTCCTAATCTAATCCAAGTGGGCCTAAATGATAATATTTTACACTTAAGGTTGTTTTTGGTCGAGATACACTTGTCCAATAGAATTAGGACATGTGTTAGGGTAATATTAATATCATTCTTACCCTTAATTACCCTATTTACTTTTAACCGTGGTAAATAAAAGTAAAAAAGTTACTATTCACCAAAAATTATTTTCATCTCATTGAACCACATTTTACTTACTGACATCAACCGTGTCTCTCGGATTTTTTGAAATTCCATTCACAGAAGCGGTAAAATTAAGTTTTATGAAAAATTCAGTTTTTTAACTACCACTTAGTAGTTTCACTATTCATCAAAAAATGAAGGTTTTCAGAAAAATGCCAAAATTTCATCCTAAGCTATATTTCATATTCCGAATTCAAAAATGAAATCTGTTTTAACAAATTCATAACATAGAAGTTGCATTAATTAATTTTATAATTAAATCCCGCTGTTAAAATAAATAGCGTGTTTTTAGGAAACAAAATATATCAAAAGATTGACACTTGATTATGTCTGGTTTAAATGTGAAATTACAACCAATGACCAACATTGTATTAAACTGTAAAAATATATTCTAAATATACTTTAAAACCACTCAAATTAATAATTTATCTCTATTAATTATTTCGATTAAAAAAGTTGTTTTTAATTATAATTTAGTAATTTTCACTATTCATCAGAATATGGAAGTTATCCGAAATGTACCAAAATTTCACCTTAGGCTAAATTCGATACTCCGAATCCAAAAATGAAGTCCATTTTGAGAGCTAAAATTTCTAAAATTTAAAAAGTGGTTATTACTATTCTTAACGGCTAGTTTTAATAATATCTTAATAGCATATCGTTGTTTAGCGAAACTTGGTGTTGCGTACAACACACGCTTTCGTGGAAGGTCGCGATTGCGTGTAATGGAAGGAAAGTCAAGGATGCGTGTTGTGAAAGATCCTTTTGGTGTATCATACAACACAATACAATAATAAAATTAAAAAGAATATTTTTCATAAAATCTTGGGCTGTTACATTGTATCTCAAATTGAAAGGAAATGTAAAGATTTTGTCAGTCGATCAACAATAACCCAAATCAAATTGTTACCTCAAGAAGTCTTAGGAAGTCCCACTATGAAGTCCATGGATATATTCTCCCATTTTCACTCTGGCACAGAAAAAGTCTAAAGTATCCCCCTAGGTATCTTCCACTCTTCTTTAACATATTGACATGTCAATCATTTCGAAGTAATTTTTGCAATATCCCTATTCATTCCATACCACCGGTAATACTCCTGAAGGTCTCTATACATCTTAGTACTTCTCAGATTAATTAAGAATAGAGTACTATGAGCTTCACACAACAAATTATTCATTTACTGGGAATCAAAAGGAACACAAAAACTTTGACCAAATCTTAAAACACAGTGTTTATCAAGGGTAAGTTCTGGAAACTAACCCATTTTCACCAATTCTACATTTTCTATAGCTCATGGTCTTTCTTTTATGCCGCTTAATTCTGTCTAATAATGATGACTACACTAAAACCTGAAACAAAATAGATGTATTCCCATCATCGAAAACTTCTAATCCATAATTAATCAAATCATTAATCAAGGTATCATGTTCCAAATGTAACATGGTTAATGATGCATGATGTTTTCAACTCAAGGAATCCACCACTTTGTTTTCTTTTCCTGTATGGTAATTGATCATGAAATAGTAATCCATTATCAGTTCAATCCCTCTTCTCTGCCTCATGTTTAATTCCTTTTGAGTGAACATATACTTCGGACTTTTATGGTCAGTATATATTGGACATTTGGGTATGTATAAATGGTGCCTCCAAATTTTCAAAGCAAAGACCACAACTTCCAATTTTAAATCATGTGTGGGATAATTTAACTCATGAGGTTTTATTTTCCTTGAAGTATAAGAAATTACTTGATTATTTTACATCAGAACACAACCAAGTCCCTTCAATGAAGCATTATTGTATAAGAAAAACTCGCAACATTGGGAAGGCAAGGCCAAAACTATATCATTCACCAATCTCTTCTTCATTTTGTTAAAACAAACATCACTTTCTTCTGTCCAATCAAATTTAACCCCTTTTTGTGTTAACTTAGTTAGTGGGCTATATAACCATGGAAATTTTTTAACAAACCATCAGTAAAAACCAACTAATATAAGAAAACTACGAATATATGTATCATTTGTAGGTATTTTCCATTCATCAACCTTTTTTTTTGGTAGGATCAGATGTTATTCCATCCTTATTTACAATGTACCCAAGAAAAGAATTTGTTGCATCCAAAAATCATATATTATGAATTTTCCATACAGTTTCTTTTATTTTAATGTTTTAAAAACCCCCCTTAGATTTTTTTTATACTCCTCTTTAATTTTATAATATACCAGAATTCCATCAATAAAGACAACCAAAAACTTATCCAAGAGCCCATGAAATATTCTATTCATAAGATCCATGAATAAAGTAGGCGAATTAGTTAACCCAAAAGGCATAAATAAAAATTCATAATAACCATATATAGTACGGAAATTAGTGTTTGAGATGTCTTCATCCTTTACTTTGAACTGATGGTACCCCGACCTCAGGTCAACCTTCAAAAAATACTGCGCTCCCTGGAGCTGATAAGACAAATCATCAATATGAGGAAAAGGATAATTATTTTTAATAGAAATTTTATTCAAGTCTCTATATATTAGGACCCAGACTTAAAACATTACATAATATTGAATTAAATGAATAATTCACATTGAGGACCTTTTCAGGTTTATTGTTTTAGAGAATTAGAACATAACTATTACATCTCAAAAGATTACAAAGTAGACACTTCTACCCAGTGTCCATTTTGTCACAAAACATGAACTCTTGAAAAAAAGAGTCATGTCTAGTTCTATGTTTAAGAGAGCATGAATTTTTGTTGATCCCATCCTTGACCCTATTCCACATTATGTTCTGTGAAAAACATTTCAAAAACTTGGGATGAGCATAAAAAGCTCAGTAAGGGATACAAAAAGAAGGAAAATGGTTAGTTTTTCAAAACATTAAGTAAACCATGAATACATTAACATAAGTAATACTTTTCACCTATATAAAGTATTAAATACTCTTCACTGAATAAAAGATAAGTACTTACCCTTTTGTAACCAAAATATTACCATAAAAACCATATAAATAACACTTAACATATAAAGGTAACATGGGACATAAACATAATTCAATGGAATAACCATACGGTCGACTTCCACACATATCACTAAATGGAATAGCCATATGACTGACTTCTATACCCAATGCCTTGGAGGTTATAACATAACCACCTGTCCTGGTATTCACGGCACCACCTGTCATTTGGTTTATCACATAACCACCCATCAAATGTCCAAGTATTAATATAAAATCATAACACACACAACAAATATAAAGGAAAGAAGAAATTTCCACATTTCAATCACAATATATCACTTAAATATATTGAAATAACAAATCCATTTTCAAAACCATTTTCAATACCAAAAATACATAAAAGAGTATATGCTATGTATTTTCTTTTAAAAACATTACGACTTGTTGAGGAAGCCAAAGATCAAATAATACTCGCGGCGGAGTAAAGGTCATTATCACCACTTACGTTAAAAGAAACATTAATTTTTGTCATTTAGTAAAATGATTCATAGAAAAATATTCCATTTCAAATTTCAAGGGTGTTTATACAGCTTATAAAAGAAAGTCGTGTAATAAATCAAAATATGCCTCAATGAAAGGAGATTGAGACAAAGTCCCTTACCTCGTGTCCGACATGACTCAATAGTTCTTTGATCTTCTGAATAATAAACTAAATTTAATTTATACTTGCTTAAGAACCTTTTTCAAGGTTATTATTCATTTTATATCACTTATTACCATGTTATAAACATTATGTAATCATTTAAGTTAATATTGTTCATTTTGTCGATATTTCGTACTTGAGTCAAAAATGGACTTCTAATAATTACATGTTGTTCATATGGTCAAAGTTTCATTATATCTAGAATGATATTCATGATTTGGATATCATATATTTCATATATATACAGTATATACATGTATTTATAATATTACATAACATTTAGAGGTAAGAAATGAAATGCACCGTTCATGGAGTCGGTAAGCCGTATGTACGCATGAGTGCTACTTTCATTTATATTTCTTATTTTAATGGAATTACAACATAATTATACATAGGTATATTATAATTACAGTATAATTTCATATATAATATCATTAACTCTATCCTTTATACATCCCAAATAAGGCGTTAACGAGTCACATAACTTTAAGGGGGCGGTAGTCCACACTTAATCAAATGAGATTATCGTATTTATCTACTATGGAAACCCTAAAGGATTGATATAATTGGGAAGGAAAGAAAAATAAGGAAATAATAAACATAATATATATCATCTATAAATATAGTTCCATTATAATTGCCACCATGAGAGGCGGTAAGATGTAATCGAACAATCATCGTTTTGTGAGGCGTTTGTTTGCCACCGCAGAAACATTATGTTCTTCATCCATTAGATGGAGTGTTGTGTAAGTGTAGTTTGAATATTTACTATAATAATATCCTAGTATATTTAGGATAATGGTGTTGTCATAAAATAAATGAATAAAAAGAATTTAGGGGCCAGAGAAGTAAAATAAAAGAAAACAATTTAAAAGAAACAGTTACCATTAATTTGGGTAACTCACTTTGGTTTGAACCAAAGGACTTCTTGAAGTTCCTTATGCCTAAGTTAATGTAACACCCCAGGTAAATAAAGAATATGACATTTTCATATTTATCCATATTTGTGAATAAAATATTAATATGACTTTAAAGGGGACACTATGCTCGATGGCGTACCCAACACGCAACAACGAGTTTCTTGGGAATCTTACGTTGCACTCTAATAATAAAATAATATTATTTCAAATGGTAGTTAACATGTAGCCGTTTTATTGGCGGTAATGGATAGAAATAACTAAAATATTATTATATATGTTTTTTTAATGTTTTTACATTTATACAATAAAAGATAAAGGCTTAAAATACGGAAAGAATTCAATTTTAGGCGTATATGCCCTAGTTTTCACTAAAGGTTCACTTATCACCTTTTGATGGAGAACCGTCATTAAATATAGTTTTGTTCACTCTTAAACATTCTTTTGGACCAAATAAAACTCTTATTAAGAATCGGGACATCAAAATTTACTTTGTGTAAATTTTTGGTATCTTTCCGATAAAATTCATTTTTTTAATGAATAGTGTAAAATGTTGTATTTTAATTCAAAACCACTTTTTAATATAATTTATTTATATGATTAGATTATATTTTGAATTGGTTTTAAAGTGAAATTAGAAAATATTTTTACCATTAAATCCAATAGTGGTCGTTGGAATCAATTTCACTTTGAAATCAGACTTAAACTAGTGCCAATCTTTTGATACTTATTGTTTCATAAAACACGCTATTTGTCAAGACAGCGGGAATTAATTATTAAATTAATTAATGTGACTTATATGTTTTGAATTTTTTTAAAACGGACTTCATTTTTGAATTCAGAATATCAAATATAGCTTAGGGTGATTTTTTGGGATTTTTCTGAAAAACTTCAATTTTTGATGAATAGTGAAACCACTAGGTGGTACTTATAAAAACTGATTTTCCGTTTAAATGAAATTTTTCCATCATTGTGTTTTGATTTTCAAAAATCTGACATATATGGTTGTCATTAAGAAGTAAAATGTGGTTCAATGAGATTAAAATAATTTTTTGGTGAATAGTAACTTATTAAGTTTTTAATCGCGATTAGTGGTAATTAGTGTAGTTTAAGGTAAAAATAATGCTTTAATAAAATGATATGAGCTTGACACATGTCTTACCCTCATTGGTTGTATCATGGCCGACCAAGACAAGCCATGGGTCAACTTGGGGACCCCATGGATCCACTTTGGATGGGAAATGACATAAATGACATTTTATTTAATGTAAAAGTAAAATTGACACAAACATGATATGTTTTACTAAAACAATTTTTAAGTGGGGTTATACAAGTCATCTTTTTTATTATAAATATTAATTGGAAATATAAAAAGATTTTCTACATCATAGTATTTTTTTTATAATTTTTAGACATTAAATTAATTAAATTATTTATGACATAATAATGATGCAGTGATGACATCATTATTTGACGATTTAAATAAAATGGAAAGATAATGTAAAATCTATGAACTACACATGTCAAAAACTTATTGGATGAGTGGATTTCGAAGACTTATCACCGTATCCATGAATTATCTCAATGTGGGACCTTTTGAAACCGAAACACATTTTCAAATAAAGTAATATTTCTTTACTTTCCAAAAGTACCCCTCCTCTCCTCTTATAAAAGGCCCCCACCTCTACCTCATTTAACACACTCCTCAAGCCTTTGGCTCGGCCAACCCCTGCCCATTTACTCTCTACACATCCATATCATCATCCTAGAGGATTCCCTTTGGGCAGAATCCTTTCAAAGGAAGCCTTTAGTCTCAAATCAAAAGGAGTTACACTTTTAAAGGTAATTCATTCTCTCATGTTCATTTGTTTTATTTTGCTTCTCCAACCCCCTAAACTCTTTTTATTTACTTATTTTGTAACAACACAAGTATATTAAATATACTAGTATGTTGTTATGAGAATTATTCGAGCTACACTCTCACACAACTACATCAAATGGTTAAAGAACATACGGTTTTCGTGGATGGTGAAATTCTGCCTCCCGAAACGATGATTGTTCAATACTCATTTAACACCTTCAAAGGTGGCCATTATGATGTCAATATTTTTATATATGATATATAATATGTTTATGTTTTATTTATGCATCTGTATTTTTCATTTTTGTCTTACCTTTATGGCTTCCATTATGGGTATACACGATATCTTCATTTAAGGAAGTGCGGACTACCGCCCCCTCAAAGTGATTTGATTCGTTAAATACCATATGTGGGATGTATAAAGGATGGAAATATGATATTATATATGATATTATACTGGAATTATAATATACCTTTATATCATTATTATTCCATTCTATAAAATACGAAATAGAAATGAAAGTAGCGTTCATGCGTACGTACGACTTACCGTCTCCCTGAACGGTGCATTTCATTTCTTAACTCTAAATGATTATGTAATGTTATAAATGCATGAATGTACTGGATATATATGAAATATATGATATCTACATAATTAATACAATTCTGGATATAATAAACATTTGGCCACACGAACAACATGTAATTGTAAGAAGTCCACTTTCGACTTAAGAACCAAATATCGACAAAACAAATATTACTAACTTAAATGATTACATAATGTTTATGACATGGTAATAAGTGGTATAAAAGTAATAATGAGCATGAAAAAGGTTCTTAAGGAATTAGAAATTAACTCAAGTTTATTATTTAGGAGATTAAAGAACGATCGAGTCAAGTCGGACCCGAGGTAAGGGATCCTACACCTCTCTTTCTTTTTAAGTACACTCTTTTATGTCATTACTTTTAAAGATAATCTTTCTTGTTATTGGGATGATCTTTTATATTACATTTACTGTAATTTTTATGTTCATGTGATGAGAGACCCTATTCTCTCTCATCAATCCATTTTGGAAGTTTTGAGTGGCGCCGTTAGGCTATCGAACTTTCGTAAGAGATCTAACCTCTCTCTTTCTTTTTAAGTACTCTCCTTTGTGTCACTTCTTTTAAGCTCCTATTTGTTATGTTGGTGGATTTTCTTTTATATTCCTCTTGCTGTAAATTCTATTTTAATATGATGGGATACTCCATTTGATCTCATCAATCCATATTCGGAAGTTTTATGTGGCGCCGTTAGGCTGCCGAGTTTTCGTAAGGGATTTTTCATCTCACTTTTATTCCCGTGAGATTTATGCTACATCCGCCAAAAATTCCATTGAGTGGTTTATGTACTGCCCATTATTCTACTCTTTGTGTAATATACTTTCGTTTATGAGTATTTACATCAATGACCTATTGTATTTCTTTCATGGGGTGTATATTTTGAAAGATACCCAAGTCGGTAAGGGAACCTTTCACCCTCCTCTTTTTTAAAAGACTTCTTTATATGGGGTCTTTTAATTTACATATTTTTATGTTGGGATATGTTCTCATACATCCTTATTGATGTAAATTTTATGTCCAAGTGATGAGATACACTTTTTATCTCTCATCAACTCATTTTGATGTGATGCCGTTAGGTTGTCAAGGGAACTTTTTAACGCAATTTCGATTTCTTTGGGTTCAACTTGTAGTCATTGAATATGTCATCCATTGAATATGTGTGAATGAACTTTTATTGTTTTACACTTAATATCCACTTATATTGGGTGTATATATATTTTTCACACATATTTTTGAGATTTATTTGTCCTTAATTTAAGGATACCTTCTTTATAAGGGATTTCATCACATTTGACATTTCTATTGAGGGTTCATTGTTGTTATGCACCAATTCACTCTTATATGGTGTATATACTGTCCTTTGGAGTATTATATCATGAATACTTTTATTCTCATGATATTATAAAGTTCTGACTAAATGTTATTCCTCGATTATTGTATTCAAGTGTCTCTAATTTTGGTAAAACCCCTTTAACCAAAATATCGTTTTAAATGTTTTAATTATTTGTTCTTATTAATATCCTTGTTTTCAAAACGGTTTTAAGGATTTATTTATATGGATATTAATGGTTTAAAATGTTAAAAGCTTCAAGGTGGTATGGGACACTTTGATTCAAAAATCTCTTTATTAAATGTTTTAAATGGTTTAGGAAATGGTTTCTTTTTGAATGGATTCATTATTTCAATATCCTAAAATGTTATATTGTGATTGAAATGTGGAAATGTTATGTTTCCTTTATTCATGTTTATGTGATACGATTATGTTATGGTTCTTGGGCATTGTTATGAAGAACGGGTGGTTCCGTGATAAACTAAGTGCGGGTGAGCCCGATATAGCACTCCAATGCATTGGGTAACGCGAAGGAGTGAAACGTTAAGGTTTCTCCGAAGAGATTTAGGGAATATACTGTGATGGGTATTCCAAACGTAAACAAGAGGGTTACTCCCTACGTAAGAATGTTATGAATGCCTCAAGTTACCTTTATGTCTTATGTTTTCTATGATTTATTCATGATTTGATATGCCTATATTTTATGGGTAAAGTATGATTTCATTCTTATGTATATACGTACTCATGTTTCCTTTCCATATTTTTATAACCCTTACTGAGCTTTTTATGCTCATCCCATGTTTTTGAAATGTTTTTCACATGTCAAGGGAAAGGTACATGATGTGATGATAGTGTCGAGGATGTGTCAAGAAAGAATCCATGTTTCATTTTAAATATGTTTCCGTTGATGGGAAGAATGAATACTGTCTTTTATGTAACCACTTTGTTTAAATGTGGAATGAATTGCAAGTTTCATGATCTAATTCTCTAAAACTCTAAACCTGAAAAGATCCTCAATGTGTAATCTTGTAATAACTCAAGATTAATTAAGGTTTAAGGCTGGGGCCTTATAGTTGGTATCAAAGGACAGTTTAGATAACTTTAGAGGTTAGGGTATTCTTTAAGCATAAGTGGCATTACCATAATGGTTAGGATTTCAGAAAGAGTACTAGTTTTAGATAAAGTGAATGAGTAAGTATACCTTAGTGTTTATCTTACTCATTAGTACATGATGGTTTTTTGATATACTCACACTGACCTTTTTGGTTTTAGTAAATGGATGGATCTAGCAGGCACCAAAGTAACAGTGGATGTGAAGGAAACTGTGACAGTTTTTTGAGCAAGCAACTGAATGATATGAGAGCTGTAATGAGAACTCTTTTGATTATCCTCAACCAACTATCTGGAGTCATGATTGACCACCTAAACCTTGGAGATTTCTCTAAGGCATCATATATGCAAGAAACAAATCCCTACGGAAGTACAGGTAATAATCATAAAGGTAAGTGTGTTAAAAAACCTATGTGTCAAAGATGTGGAAAGAAACACCTAGGAAAATGTTTCAAAGGGACAGAAATATGCTATAGATGTGGAAATGAAGGTCATAAAGCAAGAACCTGCCATGGAAAAAGGAAGCATCCAGTTGACTCGAGGAAAGGGGAAGAAGTTCTTTCTGAGGGATCAATTGAATGTTTTAAATGTGGTGTGCATGGTCATTATGCAAACACATGTCCTATGAAGATGTTTCGTGAATGGGGTCACCAAGAGCGTACCAATATTCATTTACCAATACCTAATGCCATTTCGATTGAGGATGAAGAAACTGACAATGACCAATCAAAGGTATGTACTATTTCATGACTATTGTTTTCTTATTTTGGAATCTTAGGATATGATTCATGATTTTGTTTGTAGGAAAGAGGTATTTCGGAATAAGTTGGAAAGGAATGGATAATGGATCATGAAGAATGTTGAATGAGTAAGATGTCAACATATAAGGGCTTCAAGAGTTAGGGTGAAATTCTTAAGAGTATTAAGTCTCTTTTGATGATGGGGTTACATTAGAAGGCTTTTTATATTATGTGTAACCCTGATGTTTAATATAGGCAAATTTTATTCAAGTAATAGTTATCTTTTCTTTTGTGGACATAGTTATAAAGAACCATTTGGGTTTATATGATCCTTACTTTTGAGGTAATTATGGGTTACCATATGTTATGATTGAAGTGAAAGGCATGAGATAAAATTGAGGTTAAATTATGTTATGGTTATTTTTGATGATTTTATCCCTTTTTGGGTAATGATTTGAGAATTATATGGTTTTGGAAAAAGGACAACACGCAGACCGTGTGACAACCCGTCGCGTCGGACAATGCTGCGGGAATCGAACCCAGAACCAAAGTGCGACTGGTATTTATCGCCTACCACTGGACTACGTGAAGTCCCTGGTTAGTTTGACTGATTCTTTTTAGTTATATGATTTTATGAATTAAGAGAAAGTTGATTTTGGAGGATATGTGATTAGGATAATTACTTTTCAATGTGATACTTTAGGAGCGACTAATGTTGTCTGGAGATAAATGTTACGATTTAACTTGGAAGACTATGTGACTAAATCCTTCAAATATTTGGGTTTCAATCTTATATTGGTTTACTTTGAAGAATTTTATGGACAAATTGTTTATCAGATGGTCCTCGTTGAACTTTGGGTTTTGTTGGACAAATTTTGGAGATTAAGAATAGATTTTCTTTTTATAAGGGGTTATCCTTTGCTGGATTATCTGATCTTGTACTAAACTTTTTGGTTTTGGTTTTGGTTAAAGCCTAAATACATGGGATGTATATAGTTCTCTTTTGGGGATTAGGTGATTCTCTAGAAGTTGATTATAGTACTCTTAATGCGAAAAAGTCTCCCTAAATACTCGTCTTTTGGAAAAAATATGAGTTTGACTAAGGAATGTAGTAAAAGTTGAAAGTCAACATGATAAGTGATTATGCTTCCTTATGAATAAATTCCTAAATAAAAAGTAACTTAATAAAAAAATGTTGTCTATTAACTTTTCCTACTGGGGAACCCAACACCGTTTAACCCATCACCAGTTTTTGATTTTCTTATTGTTAACTTTCTCCTAAACATGTTTTCTATCACTCTCCATCAAAACATGACCCTATGTTTTCTCCTCCATGTCCATATTTTCATACTTGGAATCCTAGTATGGGTTAACTCAGGTGACCTCTGTGCTTATCTTTCTTTATTTTAAAGTGATTGTTTTACCGACTCTTGTTCTGATGTGGGACGTTCAAGGATGTTTCCAAGCGCAATTTTAAAATTGCGAGGACGCAATTCCAAAAAGGGGAGAAGGATGTAACACCCCAGGTAAATAAAGAATATGACATTTTCATATTTATCCATATTTGTGAATAAAATATTAATATGACTTTAAAGGGGACGCTATGCTCGATGGCGTACCCAACACGCAACAACGAGTTTCTTGGGAATCTTACGTTGCACTCTAATAATAAAATAATATTATTTCAAATGGTAGTTAACATGTAGCCGTTTTATTGGCGGGAATGGATAGAAATAACTAAAATATTATTATATATGTTTTTTTAATGTTTTTACATTTATACAATAAAAGATAAAGGCTTAAAATACAGAAAGAATTCAATTTTAGGCGTATATGCCCTAGTTTTCACTAAAGGTTCACTTATCACCTTTTGATGGAGAACCGTCATTAAATATAGTTTTGTTCACTCTTAAACATTCTTTTGGACCAAATAAAACTCTTATTAAGAATCGGGACATCAAAATTTACTTTGTGTAAATTTTTGGTATCTTTCCGATAAAATTCAATTTTTTAATGAATAGTGTAAAATGTTGTATTTTAATTCAAAACCACTTTTTAATCTAATTTATTTATATGATTATATTATATTTTGAATTGGTTTTAAAGTGAAATTAGAAAATATTTTTACCATTAAATCCAATAGTGGTCGTTGGAATCAATTTCACTTTGAAATCAGACTTAAACTAGTGTCAATCTTTTGATACTTATTGTTTCATAAAACACGCTATTTGTCATGACAACGGAAATTAATTATTAAATTAATTAATGTGACTTATATGTTTTGAATTTTGTAAAACGGACTTCATTTTTGAATTCAGAATATCAAATATAGCTTAGGGTGAATTTTTGGGATTTTTCTGAAAAACTTCAATTTTTGATGAATAGTGAAACCACTAGGTGGTACTTATAAAAACTAATTTTCCGTTTAAATGAAATTTTGCCATCATTGTGTTTTGATTTTCAAAAATCTGACATACATGGTTGTCATTAAGAAGTAAAATGTGGTTCAATGAGATTAAAATAATTTTTTGGTGAATAGTAACATATTAAGTTTTTAATCGCGATTAGTGGTAATTAGTGTAGTTTAAGGTAAAAATAATGCTTTAATAAAATGAGATGAGCTTGACACATGTCTTAACCTCATTGGTTGTATCATGGCCGACCAAGAAAATCCATGGGTCAACTTGGGGACCCCATGGATCCACTTTGGTTGGGAAATGACATAAATGACATTTTATTTAATGTAAAAGTAAAATTGACACAAACATGATATGTTTTACTAAAACAATTTTTAAGTGGGGTTATACAAGTCATAATTTTGATTATAAATATTCATTGGAAATCTAAAACGATTTCCTACATCATAGTATTTTTTTGTATAATTTTTAGACATTAAATAAATTAAATTATTTATGACATAATAATGATGCAGCGATGACATCATTATTTGACGATTTAAATAAAATGGAAAGATAATGTAAAATATATGAACTACACATGTCCAAAACATATTGGATGAGTGGATTTAGAAGCCTTATAACCTTATCCACGAATTATATCAATATGGGATCTTTTGAAACTGAAACACATTTTCAAATAAAGTAATATTTCTTTACTTTCCAAAAGTACCCCTCCTCTCCTCTTATAAAAGGCCCCCACCTCTACCTCATTTATCACACTCCTCAAGCCTTTGGCTCGGCCAACCCCTGCCCATTTACTCTCTCCACATCCCTCTCCTCATCCTAGATGATTCCCTTTGGGAATAATCCTTTCAATGGAAGCCTTTAGGCTCAAATCAAAAGGAGTTACACTTTTAAATGTAATTCATTCTCTCATGTTCATTTGTTTTATTTTGCTTCTCCAACCCCCTAAAATCTTTTTATTTACTTATATTGTAACAACACAAGTATCTTATATATACTAGTATGTTGTTATGAGATTTATTCGAGCTACACTCTCACACAACTACATCAAATGGTTAAAGAACATACGGTTTCCGTGGATGGTGAAATTCTGCCTCCCGAAACGATGATTGTTCAATACTCATTTAACACCTTCAAAGGTGGCCATTATGATGTCAATATTTTTATATATGATATATAATATGTTTATGTTTTATTTATGCTTCTGTATTTTTCATTTTTGTCTTACCTTTATGGCTTCCATTATGGGTATACACGATATCTTCATTTAAGGAAGTGCGGACTACCGCCCCCTCAAAGTGATTTGATTCGTTAAATACCATATGTGGGATGTATAAAGGATGGAAATAAGATATTATATATGATATTATACTGGAATTATAATATACCTTTATATCATTATTATTCCATTCTATAAAATACGAAATACAAATGAAAGTAGCGTTCATGCGTACGTACGGCTTACCGTCTCCATGAACGGTGCATTTCATTTCTTAACTCTAAATGATTATGTAATGTTATAAATGCATGCATGTACTGGATATATATGACATATATGATATCTACATAATGAATACAATTATGGATATAATAAACATTTGGCCACACGAACAACATGTAATTGTAAGAAGTCCACTTTCGACTTAAGAACCAAATATCGGCAAAACAAATATTACTAACTTAAATGATTACATAATGTTTATGACATGGTAATAAGTGGTATGAAAGTAATAATGAGCTTGAAAAAGGTTCTTAAGGAATTAGAAATTAACTCAATTTTATTATTCAGGAGATTAAATAATGATCGAGTCAAGTCGGACCCGAGGTAAGGGATCCTACACCTCTCTTTCTTTTTTAAGTACACTCTTTTATGTCATTCCTTTTAAAGCTAATATTTCTTGTTATTGGGATGATCTTTTATATTACATTTACTATAATTTTTATGTTCATGTTATGAGAGTCCCTATTCTCTCTCATCAATCCATTTTGGATGTTTTGAGTGGCGCCGTTAGGCTGCCGAACTTTCGTAAGAGATCTAACCTCTCTCTTTCTTTTTAAGTACTCTCCTTTGTGTCACATATTTTAAGCTCCTATTTGTTATGTTGGGGGATTTTATTTTATATTCCTCTTTCTGTAAATTCTATTGTAATATGATGGGATACTCCATTTTATCTCATCAATCCATATTCGGAAGTTTTATGTGGCGCCGTTAGGCTGCCGAGTTTTCATAAGGGATTTTTCATCTCACTTTTATTCCCGTGAGATTTATGCTACATCCGCCACAAATTCCATTGTGTGGTGTATGTACTGCCCATTATTCTACTCTTTGTGTAATATACTTTTGTTTATGAGTATTTACATCAATGACCTATTGTCTTTCTTTCATGGGGTGTATATTTTGAAAGATACCCTAGTCGGTAAGGGAACCTTTCACCCTCCTCTTTTTTAAAAGACTTCTTTATATGGGGTATTTTAATTTACATATTTTTATGTTGGGATATGTTCTCATACATCCTTATTGATGTAAATTTTATGTCCAAGTGATGAGATACACTTTTTATCTCTCATCAACTCATTTTGATGTGATGCCGTTAGGCTGTCAAGGGAACTTTTTAACCCAATTTCGATTTCTTTGGGTTCAACTTGTAGTCATTGAATATGTCATCCATTGAATATGTGTGAATGACCTTTTATTGTTTTACACTTAATATCCACTTATATTGGGTGTATATATATTTTTCACACATATTTTTGAGATTTATTTTTCCTTAATTTAAGGATACCTTCTTTATAAGGGATTTCATCACATTTGACATTTCTATTGAGGGTTCATTGTTGTTATGCACCAATTCACTCTTATATGGTGTATATACTGTCCTTTGGAGTATTATATCATGAATCCTTTTATTCTCATGATATTATAAAGTTCTGACTAAATGTTATTCCTCGATTATTGTATTCAAGTGTCTCTAATTTTGGTAAAACCCCTTTAACCAAAATATCGTTTTAAATGTTTTAATTATTTGTTCTTATTAATATCCATGTTTTCAAAATGGTTTTAAGGATTTATTTATATGGATATTAATGGTTTAAAATTTTAAAAGCTTCAAGGTGGTATGGGACACTTTGATTCAAAAATCTCTTTATTAAATGTTTTAAATGGTTTTGGAAATGGTTTCTTTTTGAATGGATTCATTATTTCAATATCCTAAAATGTTATATTGTGATTAAAATGTGGAAATGTTATGTTTCCTTTATTCATGTTTATGTGATACGATTATGTTATGGTTCTTGGGCATTGTTATGAAGAACGGGTGGTTCCGTGATAAACTAAGGGCGGGTGAGCCCGATATAGCTCTCCAATGCATTGGGTAACGCGAAGGAGTGAAACGTTAAGGTTTCTCCGAAGAGATTTAGGGAATATACTGTGATGGGTATTCCAAACGTAACCCAGAGGGTTACTCCCTACGTAAGAATGTTATGAATGCCTCAAGTTACCTTTATGTCTTATGTTTTCTATGATTTATTCATGATTTGATATGCCTATATTTTATGGGTAAAGTATGATTTCATTCTTATGTATATACGAACTCATGTTTCCTTTCCATATTTTTATAACCCTTACTGAGCTTTTTATGCTCATCCCAAGTTTTTGAAATGTTTTTCACAGGTCAAGGGAAAGGTAATGATGTGATGATAGTGTCGAGGATGTGTCAAGAAAGAATCCATGTTTCATTTTAAATATGTTTCCTTTGATGGGAAGAATGAATACTGTCTTTTATGTAACCACTTTGTTTAAATGTGGAATGTATTGCAAGTTTCATGATCTAATTCTCTAAAACTCTAAACCTGAAAAGATCCTCAATGTGTAATCTTGTAATAACTCAAGATTAATTAAGGTTTAAGGCTGGGGCCTTATAGTTAAGGCTTTAGGAGGAGGAGAGGGATTTAGGGAGCTTAGTTGGGTAGTTTTTGGAAGAACCAAAAGGCTTGAGAGGTGTGATGAATTGGTTAGAAATGGTCTCCTTTAATAAGGGGGAGGAGGGGCTGTTTAGGAAAGTGTGAAAACATTATTTTATTATATAATTATATTCGATTTATAAGGGTCCAAAAATCATTATAGTAGAATATAAGATGACTCATGGTAGAAATAAAATCATAAAATAGGAATTGGACAGGTTTTGCATAATAGTTTAATCATTATAATCTCATTTATTGAAATTATTTATTAATGAGGTAAACACTGCATCATTATTGTGTCATAAATAATTTAAATTATTTTATGTCTAAAAATTATAAAAAATAATAATAACATGTTAAAAATCCTTTTATATTTCTAATGAATATTTATAGTCGAAAATATGACTTATATAACACCATATAAAAATTAATTACTAAAAGATTTTTGTTTATGTCATTTTTTCATTTACATTAAATTAATTAATCCAAATTGTCATTATCACTCCCAAGTGGATCAATGGGGTCCCAAAATATATCCAAAGATGGACATGGTCATAAATTAGTCAACCAACATGTTTTGGACCAGTTTTAAGGTAATTTTGAATTATTAAAATATTCTTTTAACCTTGAATTACCCAATTTACCTTTAACCGCGGTAAATTAAAGTCAAAAGTTGCTATTCACCAAAAATTATTTTCATCTCATTGAACCAAATTTTACTTTTTTATAACAACCATGTATGTTGTATTTTCAAAAATTCAATTCACAGAAGTGGTAAAAGTTCGTTTAAACGAAAAATGTAGTTTTTTTTAACTACCACTAAGTGGTTTCACTATTCATCAAAAATTGACGTTTTTCAAAAAAATACAAAAAATTCAGCCAAAGATATATTTGATATTCCGAATTCAAAAATGATGTCTATTTTTCCAAATTCAAAAAATAGAAGTGGCATTAATTAATTTTAAAATTAATTGTAGTTATCAAAACAAATAGCGTGTTTTAATAAACAATAACTATCAAAAGATTGACACTTGTTTATGTCAAATTTCAAAGTGAAATTAATTCCAATGACCAACATTGGATTTAATGGTAAAAATATATTCTAATTACACTTTAAAACCAATTAAAAATATAATCTAACCATATAAATAAATTAGATTAAGAGGCACTTTTGAAATAAAATACAATATTTTCACTATTCAATAAAAATTAACTTTATCAGAAAAATACAAAAAAATTACCCAAAGTAAAATCTGATGTCCCCATTATAAATAAGGAATTTATTTGGTCAATTATAATGTATTAAATTGACCAAAAGTATATTTAAAAAGGGTTCTCCATTAAAAGGGGATAAATCGGCCTTTTAATGTAAATTATGCTTAGAATTAGATTCATTAACATTTTAAGCCTCTAACTTTTTATTGGATAAATGTAAATACATTTAAAAAACATGTATAATCATATTGTAGTTAGTTTTGTTCATTCCCACCAATACAACGACTAAGAGTTAACTACCATTTAAAATAATAATATTTATTGTTAGTGTGCAACGTAAGATTCCAAAGAAACCCATTGTTGTGTATCGGGTACGCTATCAAACATAACAAACCCTTTAAAGTAAATTTAATATTTAATTCACAAATATTAATAAAAATGAAATATGTCTTATTCTTCATTTACTTGGGATGTTACATCCTTCCCCCCTTTTGGAAATTACGTTCTCGTAATTTAATTCACTTATCAAATAAATGGGGGTATTTATCCCTCATAGCATTTTTAGATTCCCACGTTGCCTCTTCAACCATATGGTTTTTCCACAAAACCTTTACCTGGTGAGTTACCTTATTCTGCAACACTTGCTCTTTACGGTCAAGAATCTTGACTGGTTGTTGTTTATAAGAGATATTCTCTTCCAACTGAACTCCCTCTGGACTTATGACATGAGATGGATCTGGAATATACTTTCTCAACATCGAAACATGAAAAATATTGCGTAGCTGTGATAAACTTGGAGGTAATGCCACTCTGCATGCAACTGATCCAACTCTATTCAGAATTTCATAAGGTTCAATGAACCTCATACTCAACTTTCCCTTATTACCAAAACAGATCACACTTTTCCATGGTGAAACTTTGAGAAAGACATGATCACATACCTTCAAAAAAAGATCCTCCAGTTATCTGCATAAATTTTCTGTTTTCTCTGAGCTGTTCTCTTGTGCTTCTGAATCAATTGAACTTTATCTGCCAGCTCTTCTACCAATTCTGGTCCCATCAACTTCTTCTAACCTACATCATCCCAAAAAGCTGGAGTTCGACAATGCTTTCCATAAAATGCCTCAAATGGAGCCATCTGTATAATGGAATGAAAACTGTTATTATATGAAAATTCAACGAAAGAAAGATGTTGGTCCTAGATTCCCTGGTAATCCATCGAACAAGCTCGTAGAATATCTTCCAATGTCCGAATTATTTGTTCTGACTGCCCATCTGATTGCGGATGAAAAGCTATACTAAAATTTAATTCAGTACCCAAAGACTTATGAAGGCATTTCCAAAAGTTAGAAGTAAACCTAGGATCATGATCAGATACAATAGAGAGGGGAACTCCATGAAACCCGACTATATCTTTAACATACAACCGAGAAAGTTAATCTAAAGTTAATGTATCTCAAATAGGAAGGAAATGAGAAAATTTAGTCAATCGATCAACAATAAACCAGATTGCATTATTACCTCGAGATGTCTTTGGTAATCCCACAATGAAGTCCATGGATATATTTTCCCATTTCTACTATAGCACCGATAGTGTCTGAAGCATTCTTTTCGGTAACTGTCGCTCTGCTTTAACCTACTGACAAGTAAAACACTTCATAGTAAAATTAGCAATATCTCTTTTCATTCCATCCCAACAGTAATAATCCCAAAGATCTCTGTACATATTAGTACTGCCAGGATGAACTGAAAACGACGAACTATGAGCTTCACATAAAAACTCATTCTTCAACTGTGAAACACAAGGCACATATAATCTCTTCCCAAATCTCAAAACATAATCATTATCAACGTTAAAATCAGATAACTTACCCTTCTAAACCAACTCTACCTTTTTCTACAACTCACTGTCTTCCTTCGGTGCTTTCTTAATTCTGTCTGATAGAGATGATTTCACTGATACCTAAAACAAAAAAAAAATTTCCTGCACCAACAACTTCTATGCCAAAGTTCATCAATTCAAAAACCAAAGGATCTCATTCCAAACGTTACATGGTTAATTAAGTATTACCTTTTCGACTCAAAGCATCAACCACTTTATTTTCTTTTCCTGGATGGTAAAGTATCATGCAATCATAATCCTTGATAAATTCCAAACATCTCCTCTGTCTCATGTTCAATTATTTCTATGTGAATATATACTTCAAACTTTTTTGATCATTATATATTTCACACTTCACTCCATACAAATGATGCCTCCAAATTTTTAAAGCAAAAACAACAGCAGCTAATTCCAAATCATGCATAGGATAATTTAACTCATGAGGTTTCAACTGACGTGAAGCATAAGAAATTACCTGATCATTCAACATTAGGACACAACCAAGTCCTTTTAATGAAGTGTCACTGTATATAACAAACTCACCATTTCTGGATGGTAGTGCCAAAACCAGAGCATTATCCAATACTCTTTTCAATTCCTGAAAACAATCATCAGATTCTTTTGTCCAGATGAACATAGAACCTTTTTGAGTTAACTTAGTCATTGGACTAGATAACTATGAAACATTTTCAAAAAACCTCCTGTAATAACCTACAAAATCAAGAAAACTAGGAACCTCGATTATATTTGTTGGTCTTGGCCATTCTTCAACAACTTTTGTATTAGCAGGATCAACAATTATGCCATTTTTTTAAATAATGTGACCAAGTAAAGAAATTTTTTTCAACCAAAACTCACACTTGATGAATTTACCAAATAGTTTATTTTCTATTAAGGTTTTAAATACAACCCTTAAATGACTTTCATGTTCCAACTTACTTTCAGAATAAACCAAAATATCATCAATGAACACAACCACAAACTTATCCAAGAACTCATGGAAAATTCTATTCATCAGATCCATGAATACAATAGGTTCCTTGGTTAACCCAAAAGGCATAAATAAAAATTCATAAGGGACATATCTAGTACGAAATGCGGTGTTCGGAATGTCTGCTTCCTTTACTTTCAACTGATTGTACCCTGACCTCATGTCAATCTTTGAAAAATACTGAGCTCCCTGGAGATGATCAAAAAAATTATCGATATGAGGAAAAGGATACTTTTTCTTAACAGTAATGTTATTCAATTCTCTATAATCAATGCATAGTCTCATTGAACCATATTTCTTTTTAACAAACAAGACAGGAGCACCCCATGGTGATGTTCTAGGTCGAATGAAACCTTTATCTAATAATTCCTGCAATTTCTTCTTTAACTCAAAACGTTCAATTTGATCCATTCGATAAGGGGGTTTTGAAATTGGCCTAGCATCAATAACTACTTAAATAGTAAATTCAACTTCCCAGTACGGTATAATACCAGGAAAATCATCAGGGAAAACATCAAGGTACTCATTTACTACTGGCACAATATTATTCTGAACAATTCCTTTGTTTTCAATAATATGTTCAAGGTAACATTCATTTCTAAATTTTACTAGTTTTCAACTTCCTAATATGTTATCAAAAGCAAGGGTTCATTCTTGTACACAAACTGAAAATCTTTTTGAAAAGAAAATCTTTAGCTCTACAGTCAATCTTAGCATGATTAACAAAAATCCAATCCATTCCTAATACACTATCAAACTCTTATAGAGGAAAAACAATAAGGTTTTCAGGTAGATTCTTTCCGCACACAAGGAAAAGATTTTTCTTATGTTTTCTTTTTGTCTCAAAATTTCCTCCAGGTGTTTTTACCATAAGTTCAGAATACTTATCATGAGATGGAATTCCCAATTTTCTAGAAAACTTCGCAGAAATGAAAGAGCGTGTAGACCTTGAATCAAATAACACATTGGAATAAACGGAACAAACAAACAGCGTATCTGATACTACTTCATTTGAAAGAACACCTTCTATTGAAGTAGTTGCAAACTCCACCCCTTTCTTCTTGTAGTTTGGCTGCTTTCATTCAGTTGAGTACTTTGTTGGACACTCATTTTCATAATGACCCATTTCATTTCACTTAAAACATTTTTCTGATTGTAATTCAGATTTTTTCTTACCATTACCCTGATCTTTTTCAGTGCAATTTTGTGCCTTATGCCCCATTTTACCACATCAGTAGCACTTACCAGAATTCAAAAGACATTCCCAAACATGATTTTTACCACAATTTTCACAAACTGTAATCGTATGTTTCTTACCATCAGAATTTATTTTGAATATTTCTTCCCTTTCGCCTGCCACCTCGACCCCTTATTCTATTGTTAGTCGAAGAATACCTGATCATCAGCAAACTCCATTTCCACCTTCTCCGCACAACGAAAACTTTTTTCATAACTTTTGAACTCACGAGAAGCTAAAGCCCTTAGATACATTGGATTTAATCCTAAGTAAAAACGGTTTATTTTACTATCAAGATCTCGTATGAAATTTGGAGCATACCTTGCCAGTTGAGTAAATTTTTCTTCATAAGCAGCCACTGAGTCATCCTCTTGCCTCAATTCTATGAAATGTTTTTCCATCCTAAGATGAACCACTTTAGAAAAATATTTCCCATGAAACATACCTTTGAATTCATCCCAATCAAGAGCATCAATCATCTTACTATCCTTGATGTTTTTCACCATCGACCACCACTGATCAACATCAACTTCAAAATGTTAAACAGAAAGACTAACCTTTTGATGTTCTGAACAACCCATGACATAGAAAAGCTTCTCCAATGATTTAATCAACCCTTCAGCTAGCACAAGGTCATATGATCCTCTAAATGATGGGGGATGTTGCCACATGAAATGATCCACTATTGAAATGTTCCTCTATGGTTGATCTGGCTGATCTCATGCATGGATACCACCACCATTTATATCCTGAGTCAACTATGCCGTCACTGAAACAAACTGTTCGATTCTGATTCCGAACATCTCAGGTTGCTGATTTGGAAGGTTTTCTTCCTCATGATGTCATCAAAACATAGCTGCCATGTTTCCTCTGCAGAAAACTATTCTGAACACAGAAATATCTCAGGCAAAGAAACATGGTAATCTTTAAATGATATATCATTTAAATATTACCATAAATTAATTTATGGACATTTATTTACAAATACCCTAACTCCTAATGTTTTATAAACCGACCTATGATACCAACTTTAAAGACCCGACCTTAAAACATTACATAATATTGAATTAAATGATTAATTCACATTGTGGATCCTTTTAGGATTAGATTTTTAGAGAATTAGGACATAACTATTACATCTCAAAAGATTACAAATTAGACACTTCTACCCAGTTTCCATTTTTTTCACAAAACATGAACTCTTGAAAAAAATAGTCATGTCTAGTTCCATGTTTAAGACAACATAAATTTTCCTTGATCCCATCCTTGACCCAATTCTACATTATGTCCTGTGAAAAACATTTCATAAACTTGGGATGGGCATAAAAATCTCATTAAGGGATACACAAAGAAGGAAAACCATTAGTTTTTAAAAACAACAAGTAAACCATGAATACTTTAACATAAGTAATAATTTTCACCTTTATAAAGTAGTAAATACTCTTCACTGAATAAAATATCATTAATTAACCTTTTATAACCACAATATTACCATAAAACCCATATAAAGAGCACATAACATATAAAGGTAACTTGGGACATAAACATACTTAAGTGAAATAACCATATGGTCGACTTCCACACATATCACTAAATGGAATAGCCATATGACAGACTTCCATACCCAATTCATTGGAGGTTATAACATAACCACCCATCCTGGTATTCATGACACCACCCGTCATTTGGTTTATCACGTAACCACCCGTCAAATGTCCAAGTACCAATATAAAATCATAACACATACAACAAATATAACAGAAAGAAAAAATTTACACATTTCAATAAAAATATATCACTTAAATATATTGACATAACAAATCCATTTTCAAAACCATTTTCAATACCAAAAATAAGTAAAAGACTACATGGTATTTATTTTCTTTTAAAAACATTACGGCTTGTTGAGAAATCCAAAGATCAAATAATACTCGCGGCGGCGGAAAGGTCATTGTCACCGCTTATGTTAAAAGAGACATTCCTTTTTGTAATTTAGTAAAACGATTCATAGAAAAATATTCCCTTTGAAAAGTCATGGGTGTTTATACATCATATAAAAGAAAGTCGTGTATTAAAAAAAATATGCCTCAATGAAAGGAGATTGAGACAAAGTCCCTTACCTCATGTCTAACTTGAATCGATCATTATTTAATCTACTGAATAATAAACTAATGTTAATTTTTACTTTCTTGAGATCCTTTTCAGATTTATTATTCCTTTTAAATCACTTATTACCATGTTATAAACATTATGTAATCATTTAAGTTAATAATGTTAGTTTTGCCGATATTTTGTACTTGAGTCAAAAATGGACTTCTTATAATTACATGTTGTTCATGTGGTCAAAGGATAATTAAATCAATAATAATATTCATTATTTGGATATCATATATTTCAAATATATCTAGTATATACTTGTATTTATAATAGTAAATGATATTTATAGGTAAGAAATGAAATTCACCGTTCATGGAGACGGTCAGCTGCATGTACGCATGAACGCTACATTCATTTCTATTTCTTATTTTAATGGAATTAAAACATAATGATATATAGGTATATTATAATTACAGTATAATATCATATATAATATCATTAACTATGTCCTTTATACATCCCACATAAGGCATTAATGAGTCACATCACTTTAAGGGGGCGGTAGTCCGCACTTCCTCGGATGAGATTATCGTATTTACCCACTATGGATGCCATAAAGGCTTGATATAATTGGAAAGTACATAAGCATACAGAAATAATAAATATAATATATATCATATATAAATACATTCCCACCATAATTGCCACCATGAGAGGTGGTAAGATGTAATTGAACAATCATCATTTTGTGAGGCGTTAGTCTGCCATCCACAGAAACATTAGGTTCTTCATCCATTAGATGGAGATGTGTGTAAGTTTAGTTCAAATGATTCTTATAAAAACATACTAGTATATTGAGGATACTGGTGTAGTTATAAAATAAAGGACTAAAAAGATTTTAGAGGTTGGAGAATTAAAATAAAATAAAACAATTTAAAAGAAACCATTACCTTTAATTTGGGTAACTCCCTTTGGGTTGAACCAAAGTACTTCTTGAAGTGCCTTATGCCTAAGGTAAGGCTTCTAGGATGAGGAGAGGGATGTAGGAAGATTAATTGGGTAGAGTTTGGACGATCCAAGAGGCTTGAGATGTGTTAGGAATTGGATAGAAATAGTCTCCTTTTATAAGGGGGGGGGGGGGGGAGGGGATCTATAGGAAAATGTGAAAAACATATTTTATTATATAATTATATCTAGTTTCTAATGGACCTAAAATCATTATAGTCGAATATAAGACTACTAATGGTCGCAATAAAGTCATCCAATATGAATTGGAGAGTTTTTGGAAAACATTTTAATCATTATAATCTCATTTATTTAAATTATTTGTTAATGAGGTAAACACTGCATCATTATTGTGTCATAAATAATTTATATTATTTGATGTCAAAAAATTATAAAAAACAATATAATTTATGAAATCCTATTATATTTACAATGAATATTTATAGTTGAAAATAGGATTTATATAACACCATATAAAAATTAATTACTAAAATCTTTTTGTTTATGTCATTTTTTCTTTACATTAAATTAATTAATCTAAACTGTCATTATCACTCCCAAGTGTCTCAATGGGGACCCAAAATAGACCCAAAGATTCCCATGGTCATAAATGACTCAACCAATAAGGTTTTCACAAGTTTTAAGGTAATTTGGAATTATTATAATATTTATTTAACCTTAAATTACCCTATTTACCTTTAACCGCGGTAAATAAAAGTCAAAAGTTACTATTCACCAAAAATTATTTTCATCTTATTGAAACAAATTTTACTTCTTGATAACAACCATGTATGTTGGATTTTTGAAATTCAATTCACAAAAGTGGTAATATTTCATTTAAATTAAAAAGTCAGTTTTTTTAACTACCACTAAGTGGTTTCACTATTCATCAAAAATTGAAGTTTTTCAGAAAAATACCAAAAATTTAGCCTAAGCTATATTTGATATTCTTAATTAAAAAATGATGTCTATTTTTCAAAATTCAAAAATAGAAGTGTAATTAATTAATTTTAAAATTAATTCCCCTTATCAAAACAAATAGCGTGTTTTAATAAATAATAACTATCAAAAGATTGACAATTGTTTATGTCCAATTTCAAAGTGAAATTAATTACAATGACCAAAATTGGATTAAATGGTAAAAATATATTATAATTACACTTTAAAATCAATTAAAAATATAATCTATCCATATAAATAAATTAGATTAAAAGGCACTTTTGAAATAAAATACAATATTTTCACTATTCATTAAAAAAATGAACTTTATCAGAAAAATACCAAAATATAACCCAAGTAAAATTTGATGTCCCAATTATAAAGAAGGATTTTATTTGGTCAAATATAATGTGTTAAAATAACCAAAAGTATATTTAATAGGGCTTCGCCATTAAAAGGGGATAAATCGGCCTTTTAATGTAAATTATGCTTAGAATTAGATTCAATCACATTTTAAGCCTCTAACATTTTATTGGATAAATGTTAATACATTTAACAAACATGTATAATCATATTGTAGTTAGTTTTGTTCATTCCCGCCAATAAAACAGCTAGGAGTTAACTACCATTTAAAGTAATAATATTATATTTTTAGTGTGCAACTTAAGATTCAAAGAAACCTATAGTTGCGTATCAGGTACACTATCGAACATAGAAACCCCTTTAAAGTAAAATTAATATTTAATTAAAAAATATTAATAAATATGAAATATGTCTTATTCTCAATTTACTTGGTATGTTACACTATAATCTTTGAAAATTCTTATTGAACCATCTTTTTTCTTAACAAACAAGATAGGAGCGCCCGATGGTGATGTTGTGGGTCAGATGAAGCCTTTATCTAGTAATTCCTGAAACTTATTTTTTAGTTCCAGAACTTCCATTTTGGTCATTTGATAAGGAGGTTTAGAAATTGACATAGAATCAGGAACTAAGTCAATAGAAAACTCAACTTCTCTATTAGGAATAACACAAGGATAATCTTTGGGAAAAACATCAAAGTATTCATTTACCACTAGTACATCATTAATCTCGATAGTTCCATTATCTTCAAAAATTTGAGCAAGATAACTCTCATTCCTATCCTTTATCAATTTCATAGCTTCCTAATATGTTATTAATGGTATGGGTTCATTCTTGTACAAAAACATAAATTCTTTATGAACAAACTTTTTTTCTTTGAAATCAATATTTTTATGATTAAAAGAAAGCTAATCTATTCCAAAAACAACATCAAACAATACTAGAGGAAAAACAACTAGGTATTCAGGTAAAAAATTTACATATATACGGATAAGCAGATTCTTATAATTTCTTTTTGTGATAATATTTCATCTGGATGTTTTTACCATGAGATCTGGTTTCATTTCATGAGCATGAATTACCAATTTTCCTGAAAATTTCTCATAAATAAAGGATTATGTAGACCCTAAATCAAATAAAACATTTGAGAAATCTAAAAAAACAAGCAATTTACCAGATACCAACTCATTTGATGGCTCAACATCTGCTGAAGTGGTTGAAAATTATTTTACCAAACCCTTCTACTTCCAATCTTACTGATTCCCTGCTTGAGTAACTAGATTCAGACAAACAATAAAAAAATGACCCAATTTCTTATAGTTAAAGCATCTCACCATTGGATTCTCATTATTTTTCAGATCATTTTACATGCACTCACAAGACATGTGTCCAAAATTCCCACATCGATAGCATTTTCTATAATTTAAAAGACATTCCCCAGGATACCTTTTTCCTCACTTTTCACAAGAATGGAAATTCATTTTCTTACCTCCAAACATCTTTGACGAGTTTTTCCCATTTACTGCCAACCTTAACACTTATTATTCATGTCACCAAAATGAACATATGTGTCAGAAAAATCCATCTCAACTTTATTAGCACAATAAACAAGTTTATCATAGCTTTTAAACTCTCATGAGGCCAAATATCTTCGCAAAAACGGTTTTAAACCAGAGTAAAATCTATTAATTTTACTTTAAAAATCCCAAGTAAAATCTGTACATACCTAGACAGTCTTGTAAAAATGGATTCATATGCTTCCACAGAATCATTATCTTTATACTTCAGTTCCAAGAAATGTTTCTTCATTATAAGTTGAAGAATTTTGGGAAAATAATTTTACATAAAAAGACTCTTAAAATAATCACATTCTAGATTGTCATGATCAACTCTCTCTCTCATAGTCTAAAACAAAGGCCACCATTTATTGGATTTACCTTCCAAATGATAAAATTCTAATATTATCTTTTGACATTCCAAACATCCCATTACATCAAATATCTTTTCTAGAGAATTGGTCCATCCTTCTGTTATCACTGGATCAACAGTTCCAATGAATGCTGGAAGATGTGGCCTCATAAAATTCTCCATAGAAGTCATGTTTCATCATGTTCGATCATGTTACTCTCTAGCATGGATATCACCCCCATTTATTTCTTGAGTCAACTGAGCCATTGTTTTCACTAAATACTCTGTTCTGATTTCGACCATTTCAGTCTGTAGATTCAGACAGACATCAGCCCCTTGGTTCCATCTTACTTTAATTTCCCTGTTTCTTCTATGGAAAACCATACATTACAAACATCAAATAGTTAAAACAACATGGTAACCCTTAAATTATATAATGTTTCAAATTAATCATAGTGTAAAAACCAATTATGGTATTCCTTTAACATCATCCTATACCCTGATGTTATCTAAACCATCCTATCATTCCAACAATAAAGGCTCAGCCTTAAAACGTTACATAATATTAAATTTTAGCCAAGAATATACATTATTACACATTGAGGATCTTTTTGAGATTAGAGTTCTAGAGAATTAGGATACCTTGCATACATAACTTACCGCAATCATACAAGAGGATACTACTAAAAATAGTTTCCATTGTTTTAAATATTGAACATTAAAACATAAAGCATGATTTCTTTGAAAACAATCCATATCAAACATCACGAATCCCTTCTTTATCATACCCATCCTTATATCCTGTGATTTTTTTTAAAAACATGGGATGTGTATAAAACTAATAAAGGGATATAAAGATTGAAAGCATTAGTCAAGTGATTACATAAAAACCAATAAAACCCATAATCATAAAAACTAATATGCATAAAAACATCATGTAGTTTCCTTGGGATATATTTACCATATCACTCTTACATTCACCCTTACACTTGTAATAACCCTTTGGTCAACTTCCATCTCCGGAGTACCCAATGCATTGGAGAGATATAATGGGGTGGACCCATCATATATTAAGATATAATGGGATAAAACCAACCTATATTCATATATAATGTTCTCAAACCAACATAAATAATGTATAAGGAACATATAATGGAAATAAAGTATCTTGAAATATGGAGAAAATACTCATTCCGTACACATAAAAAAATAATCCTATTGAAATTTATTAAAGAGAGTTTTAAAAGGATTTTAAAAGAAATGTAACTTAAAAAATAATTGGAGTGAGAATTAATAGAATTAAATGGATATGGTTATACATTGTAAATACACATATTGAAACATAAAATATACAAAAATTCATCACACCAGTAATCTGAAGACCATATAATGAATCTGAAGAATGTTAACCCAAAGAATGGAAATTGGGTTAAGAATTCCCTTACCCTAGGTTGTTTTACTTCAAACTAGTTTAACCCTTATTTATAATGGTTAAAAGAGTGTTATTAATATCTGATAGAAACATATCTATCTTTAAAATATCTTATATTATCATTTCATTACATCATTTCACCCTTTAATTGTTAGTATTTTGTTCATTTCATTGTTTTGGGGTGCTTTCTTTAAATGTTTTCCATGATTGGTTCATGATGGATATTTTTGTTGATTAGAATTGAAACTCGAAAATTGTAATGGAAAAGTATTTATAGATTTACAGTACGATAAATTCTACCATTTATCATTTTGAAGTTTTATATGAGGATGATTCATAAGTGAAAACAATAATGATTATTTCTTAGATCATTTTAGTGGTTCTATGATAATAAAATCCTCATTTTGTTTTATAAATTAAAACCATGTGTACAAAAGAGTTACAGAACAAAGGATGAGACATAATACATATATTATAACTTAATTAAACCATAAAAATGGTTTCATGACTATACTTGAAAGAATAAATTTTAAATTGAAAACACATTGTCCCTGATGTCGGTAATTCGATACATCCCAGACAATGTTTTTATTCATTTAATAAGTGGGAGAGGAGAAGAAGAATGATGATTAATCAACCAATAAAATGATAAAATCCTTAATATATAAGATTTATTTAGATTTCATGGCTCTTGGGTAAGAGGAGATGAGGAAAGAATAAGAATATAAAGGAACTCAAAATAATAATTGAGAAATCCCATACAAAAATTCAGCAGCCTAACGGCTATGCAACATTGTTTTAGAAAATATTAGAAAGAGAGGGGACAAGGGTCACCCATCTGGAAATGAATAATAATACACAATAGATCAATAATAATGAGGAAATAAGAACATGGTATGGAAACTTGAAATTGATACCACATGAAAGAGAACATGAATGGAAAAAGAATGAAATTGAGAATTTTCTTACCTTGTAGAGTAACTCCTAGAACTAGAAGGTTGGGACAATGAGGGATTGAGTAAACCTTGGGAGGACTACTAGGGAGTTAAGAAGGCTAGATAATCATTTATGAGGAATTTGGAATGAAGTTAATAAAGGAATGGTCAGGTATTTATATCAAACGTGAGGGAATATTTTAATAATTTCCATGGGACAACTCAATAGTGGTATTTGAAAAACCATGGGCTTTCCCATGGTATTTTCCCAAGATATTAGCCACTTGGACCCTCACATATTATTTTACTGTACAAAAGTAGATCTGATTTATTAATTCATTAATGATGTAATTAACACACCAAAAGTCAAAACTGTATTTTTACTATTCATTGAAAATCAACTATTTCAGAAAAATCCCAAAAATTCACCCTAACCATATTTTGATGTGTAGAATTAAAAAATGAAATCCATTTTTTGAAAATAATTTTATAAATATTGTTAATTTAATTTTTAAACAAAATCATACTTAATTAAAAAATTAACAATTTTAAAACTATAACTGCTTTTATATCACATTGAAAAAGTAACTAAGAAGTTATTATCTTAAATTCCTAAGAAAATAAAATAATAATAAAATTTACTATTCATTAGGGTCATATTACTATTCATAAGGGTATGTTACTCTTAATCAAAATAAAGTTGGTTCGATCATACTCTAAATAACCTACTGAACACAATTGTAGATGCCTGTATTATGAAATTCAAAACATAGAAGCTACAAAAATATGTTTAATGTCTTGTTATAAATATCTACCTAAAACAAATTTTTGTGAATTTCATTTTTTAAAACCTTTGGGTGTTACAATATTTCACTATTCTATGTCACCTTGGATTTTCTAGAAATTATAGGAATATGGGTTCTTTTGAAGTCTTTTAGAAATCCCCACTTCCAATTTGGATTAAAATTAATGTTTATAGTGGCTCAAAAGGAAACCTAGGTCCTTCGGGATATGGATCTATCTATCGAAACCATAATAGATAGATCCTCATTTATTTGTATAGAACCTACAAAATAAAATCATACTTGGAGGCCAAAATTATTAGAATCATCAATTTAGTCTCCTTTTTAAGGTAAAAAAACATGGACCAAAATTTGGATGAAAAGTGAATCTACTACACAGTGTGCTATTTGAAATGGCATGACATGTCTCTTGTGGAATATCACAACTTGATTGTGTGAATGATTAATTTTTTTTATCTAGATACAATTATATAATTAGAAATTATTTCTGAGAGGCTAAATAGATGGCGGATGGGATTTCCAATAATGGAATCACTACTAACATCACATGTTCAGATGATCCTCCTTCTTGACTTATTTTCAATTTCTAAAAAATATTTTCATAAAATTACCTCTTTTAGCCTCATGTCATTTTTATTTTCCCCAATAAACCAACCTTGATATTTTTGACCAAGTAATCACCATTAGTAATAAAAAAAAGACATTGGTATGACTCAATATCAGTTGGATTCACTTGATTATAGAATTAGTGTTTTCTATTTTATGCCTAGTATGCATTCTTATAGTCTAGAGCCTAAATAATGTTCTTTTTCATTGATGCAGGGTTTTAGAAATGATAGTATATTTCATGAATGATTCATAATATGTTTATATTATGATGTATGCACGTTTTATTTTGATTATTCATACATGAAATCTCACATATTCTTTACTTGTGTGAATATTGAAGGATTTTATAAAAACTAATTGATTTTTAATAAATTGGGTTTATTTATTGAAAAAGTTTTATAAACTGGATTTATTTTTGAAATCAAGAGATACTATTTTCATAATATTATAATTCTTAGTGATTATTTGATGAAATACTATAGGGATATGTTCCTAAACAAAAAATTTTCATCTTAGAATTTTTAGATGTATTTTTATGGAAAGATGTAAATAGAAGGTGCCACGAAACAAGGCGGCTCGCTATCTGACAGGGTGACTGGCCCAGTATTTGGAAAGTCCCTAAGGGAATCGTGATCCCCACATGCTAGCACAAGTGACCGGGTATCAAAAAAATCATGTGGGAACAATTTACCAAATTATACAAATATGAAACAATCAACAATATAAAGAAAAAGAAGATGAAAAAATAAAACCAAACAGGCCTTTAAAAGGTTTATGATTTATGTCTACATGTTTATACAAAACTGAAAGAGAGATAAAAAACAAAAGAAACCAAATCCATCTATGAAAAGCACCAAAAGGGAATGGGAACAACTCTCTCAATCCATCTCCACGAAACCACCCAAGGGGATCTCTATAATCCTGAACCACCATCACCCAATGATTTACTCTTTCCTGTATCAAACATGACCAAGTCTCATTACACCCAAAAGTTTAAGTAGGGTGTCAGCTATTGCCTAGTAGGATGCCACCCAAAATGATTCCATTCTATAAATGTTAAAATGAAAGATAAATCTATAGGTTTAGTTAATTAAAGGAAGTGCTACAATAGTTTAAATGAAATTAGTTTTAATGAAATGAAACTTTTAAATGAATGCAATTTTAAATGAAAATACCTTCACCCTTGGAGTAACCCAAATCCACACTCTATGTCAATAAAGAGTGCATCGTAGTCAAAGAACACTAACCTGGGAGAGGCCGTATGTTTAATAACTAGTGAATTGGACCCCAGAACCTCGTGTCTCACTATAAAGTGGTATATGAACCACAACCATCCATGTTCTCATGCATGAGCCACCATAGAGGAGAAGCATCCAATATTCGAGTTGTCTCCGATCATCATCAATGTTTAGTTAGTGTTTTCATCGTCAATACTGCAAAGTGTAACCAAGCTGTAGTCATTTCCATGTCACTATATTACTAGTAATTGTCCGCCATCCTAGCCACCCAGGCTTCCCTTGTGCTCAATCGATTTTTCACATTCCTCAAGTTAAAACACATCAAAAAACCTCTATAAAAAAATCATATCACCCAAAAACCATTTTAACCATTATTCGTATTCAAAACACAACTTAATAAAAATATTTACACAATTTATAAAACATTTCAATTGCACACAACAAGGTCTCACTTCTAGAATACACCAAATTAACATGTGATTTCCATTTTAAAATCAATTGAATAGAAAAAATATTCAAAAACCAAATTTTCACCACATTAATAATTCATAAAACATGTTAACAAACACAATGAATCTGAATAAATTCATAAAGAAAACTTTAAGCACGAAATAACCTACCATTGATATGGAAACCCCAAAACCCAGTGGGAAATTCTCACCACATCTCAACTACACCATGAAGAAGCCAGATCGAGCCCTATTCCAAGAGATCGAACCAAGAACATAAAATTAGAAAACTAAAATTAGAACACTAGGGCTGGAAAAAATGTGACTCCCAAAATACAAGACAATACCCTAGAATATAGGGATATTATGAGAAGAAGGAGAACTTACTTGATGATTCGAGGGAGAACCACACCAAATATAGAAAAAAATATAATCTATAAAGGAGGTGGAAGGATTTTGAGGTGCAAATAGGAGAGTAAAACCCATGGTAGGAGAGGGGGGGGGGGTATTTAGGGGTTAAACCCAAAAGGAGAGAGAAGAAGACCCAAAATTTTAAGGACTTGGCATACCCGCACAGTTAGTCCGCACGATATAGGAAATTGTGTGGTAATCGTGTATAACATTCTATTTGGATGGATAATTCAACATGCATTCCTGGTCCATGGTGTAGTGCTATGCATAATCCATGTGTAACACCCCAAGCTTCCACGTTATGCTTCTCTTTGAATAATTCAATAGCTTGCGTTGTACGCAACTTTTAGTTCTAACACACCACAACCAATCAAACTAGCCATTATGAATAGTAATACCCACTTTTTGAAATTTTATATATTTTATTTTCAAAATGGACTTCATTTTTGGATTCGGAATATCAAAATTATATTAGGGTGTATTTTTGGTATTTTTCTAAAAACATTCAATGTTTGATGAATAGTGAAAAACACTGAGTTATTGTTTAAAACAAACATTTTATTTAAATAATTAGTTATTTTATTTAAATTTATTTTAGGTAAAAATAGATACATAATACTTGTAGATGTTCAATTTAATTCATTGGATTCATTTTATAATAATATTAGATATATAAAATTTTATTGAACTTTTTACCGTCTTTTACCCACATTCTAGGCGCATTAGAATTTTTGCATAAAACTTAATATTACCACTTCTTTGAAGAAAATTTCAAGAATCTAAGAGACACATGTGGCATCAATAACTAAAATTATGTTCAATAAGATGAAAATAATTTTTTTGTGAATAGTAACTTTTGACTTTTATTTACCACAGTTAAAAGTAAATAGGGTAATTAAAGGTAAAAATGATATTATAATTACCCTAAAACTTGTTGTAATTCTATTGGATAATATTATTTAGACCAAAATCACCCTTAGAAATAAAATATAACCCTTTTAGTCAACTGGGACTGGATTAGGACATTAATTATTATTTTATTTAAAGAAGAATTAAAAGTGTTAAATTAAAAGTTTAATAACTAAACCATTTTTATATAGATTTATACATAAGATAAATTAGACTATAAATATTACATATAAAGAAGAAAACATTTCCTAAATAATGGTATTTTATTTATAATTTCCATACATTAAATAATTAAATTTATATATGACACAATGATGATGCAGTAATTACCATATTAATGAATGATCAAAATAATTAATATTATAAATATCAAAAAAAATATAAATTGAGTCTTTTGATGAATTAAAATAATTTTATAGGTTAATATGACATGTTAGGGTTGATTAAATAAATTTTTTCTAGGTTATAATGTTTTTCTGACTTTCACAAAAACAAAATACCAAATTGTGTCATAATTGACATAAATGGGTTTTTAAAACAACTATTATATCATAAATTGATATAATATCCCTAAAAATATAAGGATAGGCCAAAAGACATAAATAAGGTTATATATATCAATAATTAACCACATGGGGGTCTCTTGGATATTTATAATATGTTTATAAACCATTTATTATAATAATACAAGAATACAAGGTAAAAGTAAAACTATTTAACTAAGAGTTAAATCTAAACGATAAGGTTCATATGGTGACCTACACCTATCTAAAACCTATTGTTTGAGAGGTTTCCAACCCATAACTACTTTATCCTCTAAATAAATTTCTTTGGATCCATTATAAACCGAATATTATGGTATATTAAAATAATATTTGAAGCTTTTCCTAAAGTGACCCTCTCCTCTCATATAAAAGGGTACTTCCCCTCCACTCAAAATCACAACCCCAAATCCACTTGTATCATCACAAAACTACTAAAATATCCTCCCAAATACCCTAAATTATACCTAGAGGACTTAATTTTATCATAAAGCCAACCTATTGTTCCCTTTTGATCAACTCAAAAGGAAATACCCGAAGAAGAGGTAATAATTTCACCACCTATTTCAAAGTTCTTTTCATATTCCAATTCCTCTTTCTTTGTTGTTTCCAGAACAAAATAATAACTCCATTAACTTATACATATTTTTATGTTATTATAAATATGGTACAACCATATTCATTATTCTATCCATATTATGAATGACTAGTCACCATACGTGCATACGTACAACTTACCATCTCCACGTCGTGGTATAGTTTGTTATTCAAACACATCATTATTTTGGATTGGTATAATAATGAGTATAACTGATGTAAATAATAAATATAACATGTTAATTATTTTGTATATAATATATACCATCCAATTACTTACGATTCCACCATCAATAGAATGATATTGTCACCCGCGCGTACGTACAGATTACCTTCTCCACGTATGTGATGAGATTCATACCCCATCATAATCATTCAAGAATAATTTTTATTTTATGATTAAAAATAATGTTAAAGAACTTAATTTAATTATGGATATGAATCAAATACATACTATCCATAAAAAATGACTAACTTAACAAAGCATATAAAGGAAACCGAATCAGTTAACACCCAAAACAATGATACTACTAAAATATTATTAACAAAGAAATATTAGAAAATAATATATAATATCATATTTAAGTATATGGATCTTGTATAATTTAATAAAAATTATTAAACTATTATACCAGAGGATAATGTACCCTCGATCAAGTAAAAGTAAAGGGTAAGGGTTAATTCTACAATCTCTTCATTATCTGAGGTTGTTTATACATGAGTATCTAATGAGACCTCTTTATCATCCACAACCGTGTTACTTAAAAATGTATTTCAAAACATTTTTACTATTTCCTATAATATGGGTTAAATTCATTTATACCCTTGTTTGAATGTTTATAATTTTTTTTGAAAGGAATCTTTTCATCATTTTCCAAACAAGGTTCCTTATGACCTTTTGAAAAAATTAAGGAAAGAATGTTTTTTAACTTATATAGAGAGTGAGAATCTTTTTTACCATTATAACACCTTCTAAGCTTCCATTAAAAAATTATAAGAAAATTTTAAAAATAAATGTTTTCTTTTATAATTATGTGACTTTTAAATGAATTCAAAATAGAAAGAGATATTTTTCTCAAATAGTTATGATTTTATATATGTCAACGTCCATTGAGGGATTTTACACTTGTTTGAAGTCATTTTATTATAATACAATCTTTAATATTGTATTGATGGTTTGTGGTATGTTTGATTGTGGATGTGTTAATTTTTAACCATTCAGGTTTTATAGTTAATGTATTAACATATTGTATGGTAGTTTTAATACTAATGTTTATGATATGTTTCATTATTTTCATATGAGTAATGAATTGGACTTAGTATGTGAAGGGTGGAGCCTGCTATAGATCGTCTATGCATCGGTAGGTCTCATGAGACAAACTAGTGTCTTGGCACAAGGCTTTGACCGAATATTATTTGTTGTCTTGGAATGAGGCCTTGACTATGTGGCTATGATGTCTAACATTATGCATTCCATCATTATGAAATTTTCTATTGATATTACATGTAATTATTAGACTATTAGAATATCCATGTGAATAATTAAATGACATTATTTGATTTATCTTTTCCATATTATACTGATATTTATGTTTAGAAGGCTTGTATTTTAGTATTATACATTACCTTAAATGTTTATGCATATTTATGATAGTTTCTACTATATTATTATCCTTACTGAGCATCTAAGATCACCCATTTCTTATGTTTTCTTTTTTCTGGGATGTGAAGAAGTATATTACGATTAACCTATAATAATATGCTAAAGGATATAAGAGTTTTCAAAAGGGGACACAATGTTTTTGTTTCTATTTCATTATGTATTGTAAAACTTATTTACTTATCTAGTACTTCCAAGGCTACTAAACTAATCAGTCTTTCGAGACATGATTCCTTGTATCATTCTAATGTTATATAATGATGCACCAAATTTGGGTAATTGGGGTCAGGGAGTTACAGTTGGTATCAGGGATAGTTTAATACAAACCTTGGAAACTAGATTTAGAAGAACTCTGAATAGAGAATATTACCCTAAGATAGACATTGAGGATTAGTATAGAAGAACTTGCTAGAATTTTTGTATTGTAGTGATTTTGTTAGTTTTCCAAGAAATACATCCCTGTCTAGATATGAGAAAGTAGAGGAGGCTCTGGAAAATATGTACCATGGAGTGGAAACTCTAACAAGGAGTTCCAGGATTGACCTGGGGTATCCTAGTACACTACAAAAGGCCTTTCTACACTCTTGGTTATGAAAATCCTGAGGGATATGATTTGCATAATACACATTTTCTTTACAAACCATTATGAAGGTTTTATTAGTAAATACTTCCTCAAAGAATATTTTTATGATTATAGATTATATGCATAAACTGTTCAATTTATGTTAGGTATTTTAATAGTTTTCAATTATGTATTAGGATTCATTAACTAATCTAGGGTATGCCATTGTTTAGAAATGGAGCATAGTGGAAGGAATGGAAACCATATCAATAGAGGTAAAGAGTAGTAGGGATTGACCTACTACTCAAGATAATTATAGTAGAGCTGGTGAATCAATTGGTGCTGAGGAGCATATCACCATACTGAGACAACTCACTCAGGTTATGAATAATACCCTTACCTGTATGGAGCACCCTGATCCACAACACAGGGGATCAATGTTAGACAACTTCATAAGGAAAAAACACCAACATTCAATGGGACTACAAATCCATTTTTAGCTGAGCAATGGAAAAGTTCCTTAGATAAAATATTTCATGATTTGGGGAGTAGTGAAAGGGAAAAAGTTGTCATGGAAGTTTATCGCCTCACGGGAGATGCTGATCAATGGTGGTCATTAATTCAAAACACAATGAAGGGTGAATAAGTATCAAATATGGAATGGGGAGAGTTTAAAGAACTTTTATTTGAAAAATAATTTCCTCGTGACCATTGAGTCAATATGAAAAGACAATTTATGAGTCTGAGGTAAAAAGGGGGATAAGAATGTCACAAAATATGAGGCTAAAATTACAAGGATAGAAATGCATGAAACATATTATATGTGTAACCCATGGAGGAATATTGATTGATTATTAAATTAGTTAAAACCATTTCTCCATCAAGAAATAATCTCAAAATACTTCTCATCATACGAAGATATTGTATCATGTGCTATCAAGACAGAAAATGAATTCTCTAAGTATTACAAATTTGAAGCAAAGCAAGAGAAGAAGAGATCTGCTGAATACGTTGGAAAAGGATATAAGTGGAATAAGGGAAAAGATGAATTTCCACCCTATAGTAAATATGGGAAGCAATACCCCAGTACTTTTTTGAAAGGAATGGGAGTTTGTTACAAGTGTGGTGAAAAGGCCCCAAAGATCGTGATTACAAGGGAATTAAAGAGGCTATAAATGTTGAATTCTAAAATTTTAGAGAAATGTGGAATTATGAAAATGAGTTTCCTAAGCGCCAAGGAAACTTACCTCAGAAAAGGCCAAGGGAGAAAGGCTAAGATTATGTGACCACTACTCTTAAGTATGAAGCTTTGAATGATGTGGTGGAAGGTAATTTAATGGTTTCCTCAAATTTATCCAATGTTTTATATGATTCTGGATCATCACATTGTTTCATATCTTCTTAGTTTTATATAAAAATTATATGTTTCTAATTTAATTTAACATGGGAGTTGTCAGTCAAAACTCCTGAGAAAAGTATCATTGTAACGAATTTTTTTTGAATCAATTCCCATTAGGACATATAAACGTACCTTATCAGCTGATCTCATCAGCAAACAAATTATTTAATTTTTTATAATCCTCGGTATGGATTGGATTTAATACCATGATGCTAAAATTTATTGTAATAATAAGGAGGTTACAATTTTTGATGATGATATGGAGTACCTTATCTTTAGAGAAGAAACGTCACCATCTGATTCTTATCTAGATCCACCCCCTGTAGCTCTACTAAATTTAATTATTGTGGAGGAAGAGAGTGAAATAAAAATGGATGAGGAAAGGTATGTTCAAATAGAGGATGCACCTACTGTGAAAGAATATTTTGATGTGTTTCCAAAGGATTTAGCTGGACATCCTCCAGAATGAGAAATTGAGTTTTCCATTGATTTAATTTCTAGTTCAAGGCCCATATCGAAGACCCCTTAAAGAATGGCCACTGTGGAATTAGTGAAAGTAAATAAAAAACTAGAGGAATTGAGAAATAAGGAATTTATTCTCCCTAGTGTTTCTCCCTGGGGTGCCCCTATTATTTTTTTTAAGAAGGAAGATGGATCTATGAGGTTGTGCATTGACTACAGGGAGATCAATGCTATAACAATAAAGAACATGTATCCCCTACCCTGCATTGATGATTTATTTGATCAACTTCATGGAGATCAATATTTTTCAAAGATTGACCTTCGATCTGGATATTTTCAGTTGTGTGTGAAGAAGGAAGATATTCCTAAGACAACATTTCATACCAAGTATCAGCATTACGATTTTACACTAATGCCTTTTGGACTAACTAATGCACCCTCTTTTTTCATGGATCTAATGAATAGATTTTTCAAGGAATATCTTAATGACATGATAGTGGTTTTTATTGATGATATCCTGGTTTACTCGAAAAGATATGAAGATCATGATAATCACTTGCGCACTATTCTAAAGAATCTTAGATGAAATGAATTATATTGGAAGTTTAGAAAGTGTGAATTATGGCTTCATGAGATTTCTTTTCTTGGCCATATTGTCTCTATGGATAGAATCCCAATTGATCATTCTAATACAAGAGAAATTAAAAAATGGCCATAACAGAAGAGTATAACTGAGGTACGTAGTTTTATTGGTTTAATAGGTCATTATCGGTGTTTCGTCCAAGATTTTACCCGATTGGATAACCCATTAACCATGATCACACATAAAGGGTTTAAAGTTTTTTTTGTGAAAAAAGAGTGTGAAGAATGTTTTGATGAACTGAAGAGAAGATTAGACAATGATCTTATCTTGAATCTACCATCATGGAATGATGGGTTTGTGATTTATAGTGATGCTTCAAAGAAAGGACATTGTTGTTTCCTTATGCAGAATGATAGGGTTATTTCCTATGCATCACGACAGATAAAAATTTATGATGAAAACTATCCTACTCATGATATTGAGTTAGTATCTATAGTCATTACATTTAAGATATGGAGACACTATCTCTATGGTGAAAAAATGTGAGATATATACCGATCACAAGAGTTTGAAGTTTATTTTCTCATAAAAAGAACTTACCATGAGGGAAGGACTATGGCTTGTACTAATCAAATATTATGATTGCACTATACACTACCACGAGGGGAAGGAAAACAAGTTGGAAGATTATTTGAGCAAAAAGAATCATCAAGTTTTGAACATGATGAGATTTTAAAGGGATACTATGTTCATTGATCAAGTAAAGATGGATATGGGAATAATCATGGAAGGTGAAACATCAATACTCTTTCAAATGGTATCTAATACAACTTTATTAAAAAGGGTAAAAAGTTCTCAGACTGATGACGAGGAGTTTCAAAAGAAAATTAAATCTGTGAATGATGGAAGATTGATTGACTTCATATATGAAGATGGAATTTTGAAATTTGGGAAGATACTCTGTGTTCCTAACATACCTGATCTAAAAAGGTAATTGTTGGATGATTCTCATAGCTCTAATTTATCTATACACCCTAGTAGCACTAAGTTGTATAATTATTTTAAGGATCATTTTTGATGGGAAAACATAAAGAGGAGATTGCTGATTATGTTTCAAGATGTATGGTTTTTCCATAGGTCAAGGATGGAAGAAAACATCCTAGAATATTCATGAAACCTCTTCCCATACTTGAGTAAAAATTGGATGATATTACGATGGACTTTTTCTTGGGGCTACCAAAGACTCCTAGAAGGAATGATGCAATATGGGTCATTGTTGATAGTTTTACCAAGTCATCCCATTTTCTTGCTATAAGAGAAGATTTACCACTTGAACGTTTAGCATGGATATATATTAATAAAGTTTTAAGACATCATGGATTAGCCCTATTGATTGTTTCTGATCATGGTCCCCATTTTACATCAAGATTATCGAAAGTATTTAGAAGGCCTTGGACACTGAACGTCATTTGAGTACTTCATACCACCCTCAAATTAATGGACAATTAGAATAGAATATTCAAACCATAGAAGACATGTTGAAATCTTTCTCACTTGACTTTAAAGGTATGTGGGATCAATATTCACCTATGGTAGAATTTTCTTATAATAATAGCTTCCATTCATGTATTTATATGGCACCATATGAAGAGTTATATGGAAAGAGATGTTGCACACCAACTTGTTGGGATGATATTGGGGAAAGATAACTCGTTGTCCCAGAACATGTTGAGGAAATAATGGAAAAGGGGAATGTTATTCAAATCCACATCAAAGATTCTCAAAGTAGGAAAAAAATCTATGCCAATTACCAAAGGAAAGATTTGGAATTTCAAGTTGGAGATCATGTTTTCTTGAAGGTATCTCCCTAGAATGGTGTTATAAGATTCAGTAAGAAGGGAAAATTAAGTCCCAGGTACATCATACCTTTCAAAATTCTATAATGAATTGGAGTTTTAGCTTATTTTTTGTAAATGCCACTAAGTCTCTCCAAAGTTCATGATGTGTTCCACGTATCTCTATTGAGAAAATACATGCATGACCCAATGAATTTTCTCACATATGAATAAATAGAACTGGAACCTGACCTGTCTTATTGTGAAGAGCCTATTAGAATTCTTGACACTAGAGAACAAATGTTGAGAAATTGGACTACTCATTTGGTGAAAGTTCTGTGGAGAAACCATAAGATGAAAGTGGCAACATGGGATCCTGAGGAACTTATGATAAAGAACCACGGAAATATTTTTATGAAGTAATATTCTAGAAATTTTTTAGGATGAAATTATTTGAAATAGGGAAGAATAAAACACCCCAAGATTCCACGATATGCTTCTCTTTGAATAATACGATAGCTTGCGTTGTATGCAACTTTGTGTTTTAACACAATACGACCAATAAAACTATACATTATGAATAGTAATATCCACTTTTTGAAATTTTATAAATTCTTTTTTTCAAAATGGACTTCATTTTGGGATTTGTAATATCAAAATTATCTTAGGGATAATTTTTGGTATTTATATGAAAACATTCAATTTTTGATGAATAGTGAAAAACCGTGTGTTATTGTTTAAAAGTGACTTTTTATTTAAATAATTATTTTTTTATTTAAATTTATTTTTGGTAAAAATAGATACATAATACCTATATTTTTTCAATGTAATTAATTGGATTAATTTTATAATAATATTAGATATATAAATTTTCATTGAACTGTTTAATGTCTTTTACCCACTTTCTAGGTGCATTTTAAAATTTTCATAAAACTTAATTTTAATGCTTATCTGAATTGAATTTTAAAAATCCAAGAGTAATGGTTTACATGAGTAAGTTAAATGTGGTTTAATAAGATGAAAATAATTTTTGGTGAATAGTAACTTTTGACTTATTTGCCACGGTTAAAAGTGAATAGGGTAATTAAAAGTAACAAATTATATTATAATTACCCTAACACATGTCCTAATTCTGTTGGATAAGTTTATTTCGATCAAAATCAACCATAGGAATAAAATATGATCCTTTTGGTCCACTTGGATTAGATTAAGACATTTATTATTATTTTATTTAAAGAATAGTTAAAAGTGTAAATTTCAAAGTTTAATAACTAAAACATTTTTAATAAAGGGTTATACATAAGATAAATTTGACTATAAATATTAATTAGAATGATAAAAATATTTCCTACATAGTGATATTTTATTAATAATTTTCAGACCTTAAATATTTAAATTTATTTGTGACACAATGATGATACAATAATTACCTTATTAATGAATTATTAAAATAATTGATATTATAAATATCCAAATAAATGTAAATTGAGAATTTTGTGAATTACAATAATTTTCAAAGTTAAGAGGAAATTTTAGTGTTTATTAAATATTTTTTTTTCGAATTTATAAATTTTTTATGTCTTTCAAAAAAATAAAATACCAAATAATGTCAAAAAATGACATAAATGAGTTTAAAAAAATACTTTATTATTAATTGATACAATATTCCTAAAAATATAAGGTTTGTCCAAAAGACATGTAAAAGGTCATATATATCAATAATTAACCACATGGGGGTGTATTGGCTTTTTATAGTATGTTTATTAACCATTTATTATAATAATTCAAGAACACATGGAAAAAGTTAAACTATTTAACTAAGAGTTAAATCTAAATTATATTTGTTAATATGGTGACCTAAAACTGTCCAAAAAATATTGTTTGAGAGGTTTTAGACCCATCCCCACCTTAGCCTAGAAATAAATCCATGTGGAACCACTATAAACTGAATATAATTGTCAAATAAAATAATATTTCAAGCTTTTCCTAAAGTGACCCTCACCTCTCTTATAAAAGTTTACTTTCCCTTCTCACAAAATAAAACCTTCAAATCCATTTGTGTTGTCCAACCACTACTCAAATTTATAGAATTCAAAAATTCATCTAATAATATTCATAACCTCTTGTTAAATGGCAAGTTTGGTAAGTCGTGGTGCACTCGAAGTCAGTGTTTCCTGTAGCACAAGTTATTAAATTACTTTGAAGAGATAATGTAATATGAAATATTGGGGTGTTACAGTTTAATGCAATACATCTTGAATTTCAGATGCAGGTGGCTAGTAGAAATAGATCATCCTTCTACATAAATACTTCATAAAATCTAATAGAAAAGTCTACAAAAAAATTTAAAAAACAAATATTTTTTTCAAATTAAAAGTTAAATATAATTAAATCAATAAAATCATCTCGATTATATTAAGAGAAGGGGAACATGTATGATTACCTTGTTATTTTTTTAATAGGAGACAATGGACATGATATCATGCAATTTTTGATAGTCCTTGTTAGAAGTTGATACTAAGAAATCATATAGGCTACGTTTTAAATTTGTGAAGAGTATATAAAATGAAATAATATTTATCTAATAGTTGATTTTTTGTATGATTATTGATGGAATATTAATTATACCAATCATTTATTGTTCCTATAAGCTTAAGGGTTCCCCTACCATACAATAAAATCAAAAAAATTTAGAAATAAAATATATTAAAATTTATTTAAAATACGAATATATGGAATTTTATGAAGATAATGTACCAACATGAAGGTTAGGTTAATGTGATTTGGAAAAAAAGACCAGTCATTGATTTTAAATATATATTTTTCATTGAAAAATAGTCATAATTCATGATCTAATATCAATAAAATAATATTTTATATATCAAAGCAAGCATCAAAAGTTACAATGTACCATATTGACTATTGGTCGATTAGCTCCATGTGTTCTAGGAACTATCACCACCCCTTACTATACATGGTATGATAATTCAAAATATTACATCATAATCATTTCAAAATACTTTATTTATTTACATCTTACTAAAAAATTTCAAGTGAAACAGATGGTGGGTTAGGATCAATCTATAAAATATTCATTTAATCAATACTATGTCAATAAGTATAACGAGAATCCAATTTCTCTATAAATCATTTCTAGTACAATCATTGATGATCCCAAATCATATTTGGGGTTCTTTTTCCATTCAAATAATCCCCAGTAGATTAATTTTTATTATTAATTTGAAATAAGGTTGTACATTTAAATTTCATTCCATTGTATGGGAAATAGTTCTGGTGAAGAAAGAGGTGGGTGAGATCTCTAATAAAATGAAACAAGAATATATTACCTTAAACAAATGTTAAAATATGATCAATACACTACATTGACAACCCATGATAAAGAAACATTTAACTCTTCAATATATTCACTATCAAGTAATCAGAGATATCTTACATTACCTTGTCAAATACAATTTCAAATATCATTATTCAGGTATCATTATTATCATCTCCAAACACATAGAAAATATGTTTAATAAAACTGAAAATGTTTTTCATGTTACGAAATCATTAAGGTTATTCAAAATTTTGTATTTTTTTAAAAGGCCAAATTTTATTAAAAATTGCAAAATATATTTTGAGAAACTGAAATTTTACATTCTTCTATATAAATAATCTTGTTAATATGAAACATGGACAAAAGTTTTCATGACCCCCTCCCAAAATGTGTACCCCTCCTGGGTCGCAATGTGAGAAGGGAGATAATGACCCCCGAGTCCCGCCTCCAGTAGGCCCTGGGTTGGCGACTAGCACTGAGGGTATAATAAACACACAAATGGGAGGTACTACCCTCTAAGAGAACACATGTGGAAGAGAGAGATAATATATAAAACAATCAACTCCAACTCAGAATTGGAATATAAAAGAAACCCAAGTGAATATATGAAATGTCATGAAAAAGTACTACAACTGAAAGTGAAAAACTACAAGTACCCAAAAGAAAGTAAAAACAACAGCAACCACAAGCCCGAACAGCTCCTGCAACCCCAAGCTATTAGAAACTAGCTTGATCTCCAACCTGCTCCAAGTTACCTGAAAAACTGTTTCTATATACATAGGGTGAGTATAACAATATACTGAGTAGGATTCTCCCTGAAGCCTTTCATGAAAAAGTAAAGAAAGCATGATAAAGCACAGTGAACAAAAAGTGGAACTAACTCATCCCCTAAATAGGTATACTATGTTCCCAACCTCACGATGGATACACTCACCAAGTAACGCATACAAGAATATATCATATAATAAATAATATCAAGGGTACCCCGCTACTACTTCCCCACTGGTTTGCCGCTTTGCCCCAATGTCGCACGTCCTGAGCATCTCTCTCCAAAAGGCATGCCCACAGAAACCTGGGCGAAGTACCACAATATGCACCTCATGCAACAAAACCACCACCTCCACACACTAAAGTGACCAGATAGTTTCCAGGAACCACTATAGCTCGCATAACATGTATCATACGTCAGGTATTATACCTCAACCCATCACATCCCATAAACCGAGTAAGGATCCTCAAGCCATCACAGCCTATACATGTTACACCTATAGTAGTCTATTGAAAACTATATCCATAACATATGTGTGTGAATAACCACAAGCCAATTTAGCCCTCTACACACATATATGGAGAAAAATAACCAACTTTCCTGCCATCACATGTAACTACCAAGAGAAGTGAGCGGGGCCAAAGGGGATAGTCATCCATCCATCCACCCACCGGAATGTTGGGGAAAACAACCCCCCATGGCTCAGAATCCCTGGGGTTTTAGTTTCCCTTAATGACAGGGTGGAGTAGCATATAGAAACACAAAAGTACAGAATATACTATAACTCAAAACCACACTATGGGCATAACCTATTCTTAGACACAAGTGCAGCTAATGTCTCTCAGACTCTAGGCTACTACTTCTAAGACTAAGTATCCTATAAGCACACAAACTTTTAAAGAGCCTTATTAGATAACTTAATTCCATTTTTATTAGTTCCACTTTATGTAATTAATTTTTTAAACATTAATTAACCATGAGAAGTTCCACATTAAGTTTCATTAGCGTCACACCCAAAGTCAATTGTCACTTCAAAATTACAACCTCTTCATTATGTTCCAGCAACTCCATCCCCAGGGGTTAACACCATTTATTAAATTATTCATTATAGAAATACAGTCCCACATTCCTAGGCATTCTAGAAAAAAATTATATGATACTAAACACAAGGGGGATCAACACGGAGATTAGATGTACTACCCATCGAGTCTTTTACACTTATAGCAAGAGCATAAACCCCTCCTTCCTTGAGAAGATAAAAACAGATAGCACGTGGCATACCCTGTGTGTCTTCGCCTCTTTCAGAAGAAGGGTAAGTAAGACCAGCTGCCTTGAGTAGTGGGGAAAAGTAAAGAACATAAATAACCAAGCAAAAAACAGCAAGCATCCAAAAATCACATCAATCCCATTCCATCATCCCTGGTGTCCTCCCCAACACCCACATGCATAAATTGATGCATCTCGCAACTCTAGGCATTATCTGCTACCACAACCAAAAACTTTCATGCCCCCACATATCACAACAGCCATCCAAGATCATATCACATCACAAGATGTAGGAAAACAAACACCACATTGATTGGGATCTTGGACCTTTAACAATCAAGAGGGTAACTCAAAAGCCCTTAAGGAATTATCAAAAAATCAGTTCTTTAATCCATATTGAATTAATAGATTTGTTGTTCGTAGGTTCCAAATTCAGGAAACCTAATCAGTAAGCTATTATAAATAATTAAACATGCTTACTGCACCAATTTTATTAACATCAAATTACAACTAGAACCAGATTAGTTTACATGCCTCTTTATATTTAGTTAAAACAATAATCAATTAATCTCGGTTGACGTTCTTTACTGATTTCCATCAAGAACAAGCATAAATATCACACAATCTAGCAAAAACAAGAGGCTATAACATATGATCGATAACAATTTATTTATCCAGTTCAAATATTTATTATGTCAATTCCATTGTCATCTAGTGGGATAAAACATGATAAAGATATAGTTTCACATAAAAGAAAGAGAAGAAACAAATCCCCTACCTCAAAATGTTCCTCACGTTCTTTATCCACACAAAGGGTCACGATCCTCCTCTCGTGACAACAACATCCACCCTAGGATGCCACGGTACGACCACACCAACCAAACCCCTAGAAAAACCCCATTAAAAGCATGGATATTACATTCTATAATATGGAAAGGAGAAACAAGAGAAGATGATCCCCAAAGTAACGACGTTAAAACATACCATATATCAAAGATTGATCGATACAACTGGGTTTCATCAAAACAAAGCGGAATCAATCCGAGGAGTAAAGTTTGACTGTGAAACTCCTACGACAAGGATTGAAAGGTTATAGCATCTCATAGATGATAAAAAAGAGTAAGAATAAGGGTGGATCATATCTTATCCCTATTTAAGATATAATGGGGCGATGGTTTAAGATACACTTAATTCCCCATTAAAATCGGATCACATTAACCGATGTGGCTTGACCGAGTAAAAACATCCCGAGCCATAGGAATAATTAATATAGGAATTATGGCCTTAGAATTGGCCTAATGAGTCATTAAAATAAGGCTTTAAATGTATTTTACATCAAAGGAAATGTCATAGTGGTGAAACTGTAGGAAGTTGGAAACACTGTACACCTTCCATTACTGTACAGCTACTATTACTGTACACCTACCGATAGAGGTTACTGATAGAGGTTACCGATATACCTCACCATTATAGATACACTAGTACCGTTACTGTACACCTACTATTACTGTACACCTACTGATAGAGGTTACCCATAGAGGTTTCGGATAGACCTCACCATTCTGGAAACACTATACACCTACCGTTACTGTACACCTAAGGTTAGAGGTTACTGATAGAAGTTACCGATAGACCTCACTGATAAAACTGTTCACAAAACCTCACTAATAGAAAACTGTTCACTGAAACTCACTGATAGAACACTGTTCACTGAACCTCACGGATATAACACTATTCACTGAACCTCACCGACAGAACACTGTTCGCTAAACCTCATCGATAGAACACTGTTCACTGAACCTCACCGATAGAACACTGTTCACTGAACCTCACCGATAGAACACTGTTCACTAAACCTCACTGATAGAACACTCTTCAATGAGCCTCACCGATAGAACACTGTTCACTTAACCTTCTTGATAGAACACTGTTCACTAAACCTCACTGATAGAACACTGTTCACTGAACCTCACCTATAGAACACTTTGCACTGAACCTCACTAAAAGAACACTGTTCACTGAACCTCACTAAAAGAACACTGTTCACTAAACCTCACTGATAGAACACTGTTCACTGAACCTCACTAATAAAACACTGTTCACTGAACCTCACTGATAGAACAATGTTCACTAAAACTCACTAATATAAAATTGTTCACCAAACCACACCGATAGAACACTGTTCACATACCGTTATAGGTTACCGATAAAGGTTACTGATAGAGGTTACAGATAGAGGTTACCAATAGAATTGTTCACTAATGGAACTGTTCATAGAATTGGAAATTTGGAAAAGGAAAGAGAGGTTACCGTTAGAGGTTACTAATAGAACTGTTCACTAATGGAACTGTTCTCAGAATTGGAAATTTGGAAAAGGAAAGAGAGGTTACCATTAGAGGTTATTGATAGAACTATTCACTAATGGAACTATTCACAGAATTAGAAATTTGGCAAAGGGAAGAGTGGTTACCATTAGAGGTTATCGATATAACTGTTTACTGATGGAACTCTTCATAGAATTGGAAATTTTGAAAATTATTGGGGATAAGTCACCTTGACCTCCCGAGACACCTAAAACACCATATTTTGAAAAATTAATGGATCGGAGAGGTCCAGGCCATTGCATCAGATACCACTCAAAACATTCTCTTCCTCGAGAATTCAAAACGAACCTAAAGAGAAAAAAAGAATCAGGTTTCAAACAACCACCCATAGAGATACCTCTCAAAAGAGAGAAAACCACAAAAGCAACAAAAGAAATTCATAAATAAAACATGAAAGTTATAACTACAAAGGGTACATCATTTCATGAAAAGAGTTAAACATCAAACAACTCTAGGTACTGAGCATGTATCTGTGACTCACGTTACCAGGTACTCTCCTCCATTCCACTGTGTCTCCACAAGACACAAACTAACGGAATAGAATGCCCATGAAACACCTTCTCCTTGTAGTGTTGGATCTCCACAGGTCACTCCTCAAAGGTCGCATCATCATAAACATCTATCTATCCCCAATTGATGATGTGGGAGTCATCATAAAGATAACGATGAAGCAATGATACATGGAAAACATCATGTATCTGACCCATCTGTGGAGGAAGTGCTACTCGATACTCTATAGCTCCAATATGAGCTAACACCTTAAAAGGCCCAACAAATCAGGTAGAAATATTACTTCCACGACCAAACCTTTGCTTCCCATGAAGGGGAGTCACCTTCAGAAACACATGATCCCCAAAATTAAATTCTAAGGGTCTCTTTCTTTGATCAACATATGATTTCTAAAGATATTGTGTTGTCTTCATCCTCTCACAAATCACCTGAACCATCTCTGTTGTATTCAACACTAGTTCCGATCCGAGAATTACCAACTCTTCGACCCCAGTCTAGCACAATGGAGAATGACATGGTCAACCATACAAGGATTCAAATGGTGCTATACCGGTGGTGGAGTGAAAACTATTATTGTAAGTGAACTCCACCAAGGGTAAGTGCCTCATCCATGAACCTCCAAAATCAAGAACACAAGAGTGTAACCTGTCTTCAAGAGTATAAATGGTTCACTCTATCTTACCATCTGTTTGAGGATGAAAAGAAGTGTTAAGGAATAGATGGGAACCAAAAGCATGTTGGAGTCCTCTCTACACACTAGAGGTTAAATGAAGATATCTATCAGAAATGATCATCCATGGGACTCCATGAAGTCTCACCACCTCCTCTAGATACTTCCTCGACAAAACATCCACTGAGATTGACTCTGTGATTGCTATAAAGTGGGCCGATTTTGTTAAACAACCCAATACCACACAAAAAGAATCATGTCCTCCCTGAGATCGAGGTAAACCAGTAACAATGTTCATTGAGATGTCCTCCAATTTCCACTGAGGAATCTCTAATGGATGGAGAAGACCACCAGGAACACGATGTTCATCCTTCACCTTCTAGTAGACAAAACACTAAGACACAAACTCTGTAACTGCATGCCTCATCCCAGGCAACCAAAACAGGATCCTCCAGGCTTGGTACATCCTTGTCACACCAGGATGCACTGCTAAAGGAAAACTATGAAACTCTTTGAGAACCGTCTCGCACATCATCAAAGGAACAAAAATCCTTCCATGATACAACACCCGGTGTTGTTCATCCTCCGACCAACCAACTGGGGTCTCACCACAAACAACTCAGTCTCTACAAACCTCCACCTCTAGATCTCCCAACTGGGACTCTTCCACCTTCTACATTTGGGATGACTGTACCGTCATCTGAAAAAGACAGCCTATACCCCCAACTTCTCCCATATCAAGATGTAAGGCTGACAGTTCTTCTATTACTCTCCTAGAATCACTAGATTCACGCACAACATCACTACGTGACTTTTGACTCAGTGCACCAGCTACAACATTCCCATTTCTAGGTGTATATGATAACTCAAAGTCGTAATCCTGCAAGAAATCCATCCACCGATGCTATTGTAAGTTCAAGTCACGCTAGGAGAAAACATACCTCAAACTCTTATGATCATTGAAAACCACAAATCGATCACCAATGAGGTAATGACTCCACAACTTTAGAGTAAACACCACGACTGCCAACTCAAGATCAAGGGTAGAATAGGTGCGTTCATGGGGATGCAACTGACGAGACCCATAAGAGACCACTGAACTCTGCTGCATGAGACCATAACCTAACCCAGATGTGAAGCATCGTAGAAAACATCAAACTTAACTCCCTCAGTTGGAAGGCAAAGTACTGAAGCACTTACTAACTTCTCCTTTATATACTCGAAAGCTGTCTGACATTGATCAGTCCATATGAATGCCTGATTATTCTTGGTCAAAGTAGTCAGAGGAGTCAAAAATCATAATAAATTGGCTATGAACCTCCTGTAGTAGCCTGAAAGAACAAAGAAACTTCTCACCTCTAAAATTGTCTTGGGTGCTGCCCAGGACACATCTGCTTATATCTTCGATGGATCCACAACTACTCCATGTTGTGACACAAAATGCCCCAAGAAACGGACTTATCATGCCCAAAACTCACACTTTGTCTACTTCCCAAGCAGCTGATGTTGACGAAGAACTCTCAAAATGGCTCGTAGATGCTCCACATGCTTGTCTTCAGTGGTGGGGTACACAAGGATGACATCGATGAAAACTACCATGAACTTGTCCAGGAACTCACAGAACACAACATTCCTCAATCCCATGAATATAGTTGGAGATTTATTCATAAAAAAGACATTACAATGAACTCATAATGCCCATGACGACAACGGAAAGTAGTCTTCGGGATATCCACATCCATCACACACATCTGATGATATCCTAACCGCAAGTCGATCTTTGAGAACCAACTTGCACCATTCAGTTGAATGAATAAATCATCAATCCTTGGAACAGGATAGAGATTCTTTATTGTCACTTTGTTGAAGCTACGATAATTGACATACAACCACAAACTACCATCAGCCTTCTTCACGAACAAAAAGGGTGCATCCCATGATGACACACTTGGCCGAACAAAACCGCACTATAACAGACCATCAAGATATATACGTAGCTCTCATAACTCATAAGTGGCCATAATATATGGATACATAGAGATATGAGATGCTCCTGGTTGTAGCTCGATCCCAAACTTGATCTCTCAGAGATGAGGTAATGCTACAACCTCTTCTGGAAAGACATCAGGGTACTTCTCTATGACCTTATGAAACACCAACTGCTGAACCTCTGAAAAACTCAGCATCATCTCAGCCATCATGGATGATAAAGATGGAACACACCTATGAACCATCCAAGGATCTCACTTAACAACAAACACCACTTGCTCTCCATCCTCACCAATGATGACAACCTTCTTCCTGAATCAATCCATGATATCCTCCACCAAATACAACAAATCCATGCTGAGGATGACATCATATGGTTGTATTCATAAACATAGGAAATCTCCCCAAGAGCTGTGTTTCCCCTACACTATCTCACACTCTCTACATACTTCAAAAACGTCTTCTCAAACTCCAACTGGAGTAGTCAATGCCAAGGGCACTGGAATCCTCTCTACGTCAAGTCCCAAAGTATGGACAAGGATAGGAGATATAAATGAGTGTGTCTCTCTTGAATCAAACAAGGCATACACAAAGGTAGAAAACAAGGAAAGGGTACCTCAAACGACGTCTGGATCGCCTGGAACTGGAAACTCTAGAGCATGAAGCTGACCACAACCTCCTCCACGAACTCTCTAACCCTGATGAAGACCACCACCATGGCCGCACTCTAATCTCCGAAGATGGGGAGCATCATGGGGCTATCCTCTTCCTGCCCCATCGACCCTCTGTTGATCTAAAGCTGGTGCAACCAGCTACTGCTACCTCAGCTGGAACTGTCTCAATGGAGAAACCTAGAGCGTAGCGCCTAGTGCACGATGTTCTCTCTGAATGGTTGGGCACTCCCACTACTGATGACCATGACCACCATAATAAATACAAGCGCCTGATCCCTTGCATAGGCCTAAGAGTTTTTGCCTTTGAAGAAGCGAGATGTGAAGGGCTGGGACCTACCCCTAGCTGATCAAAAACTCTTCTACCCTAAAAACCGAGAACCCTAGACCACAGCTCTACTTCATGAGGAATCATGCCGATTCCCCTATCATGATGATCTGGTCTGGGCCAAAGTCATCTCTACAACCTCTACTCTCTCCATTACCACAAGATATGTTTTCAGGATAAATGTGTTGACCTGGAGTTGGATACCTGGGTGCAAAGCCTCCTCGAAATGTCTTGCCCTGGCTTCCTCATTTGGCAACAATTCCAAAGCATATCGTAAAAGGTTCCTAAAAAGGATCCCAATCTCTCGAACACTGGAGCTCCCCTTTCAAAGGGTAAAAAGCTTCTAGCGACTGGATGCCTTCGTAGTCGAAGAAAGAAAATCAACTCTAAACTTATCTGGGAACTCCTCCCATGAGATCTGATGACTCATCACGATCCCCGAGGAACAAGAACCACCACTACTTCGCTACTCCATGCAACATCTTCACAACCAAGGACACCCAGTGATCCATCAAAACATGAATCACACTAAAGCAGATCTAAACCTCCTCTAACCAGTCTTCCGTGACTGCATCTGAAATGGAGCCCATGTACTTCTGCAGACTCTGGCACTAAAACTCACAGAGTGTCTTCCTCCAAGTGTCTTCATCGTCAACATCTACCCTGTGGCGATGTTCTGGAATGGCCTCCTGGACATTTTTTGTGCAATCCTAACGAGGACATCGACCTGGAGCCATACCTGTTAAATAACAAACCATTAGTGTTCCTAAACCTGGAATGTTGAAGACTCAACATTAATTAATTAATTATTTTCTTTCATTCATTTTAGGTTAAACTATCCCAATTTATACCCATTAAAACATAGGCACAAAGAAGAATGATGCATGATCATTTCCTAGTTCTCTACCCTCCAACTAGTATCACCTTGTTTAGTATCCATTGTAACCCTAATGGTCCATACATCAGTTCATAGGGGGCCCTAAATGCCTATGTCTCATCCAGTCTCCAGTGTTTACACTACATGCTAAACATGAATGACACCATTGCCCTACCAACCCATGCAACCTCAACTGTGGCTATCTCCAAACATCATCCTATCCCTCAACCAAACCTCTGATACCACTCTATCACAACCCCCTCTCCACAAAGTGTACCCCTCCTGGGTCAGAAATGTGAGAAGGGAGATAATGACCCCTGAGTACCACCTCCAGTAGGCCCTGGGTTGGCGACTAGCACCTAGGGTATAATAAACACAAAAATGGGTGGCAATGCCCTCAAAGAAAACATATGAAGAAGAGAGATATAAGATAGACACGAATCAACTCCAACTAAAAACTGGAATATAAAAGAAACCCAATTGCATATATGAAATGTCATAAAAAATTACTACAACTGGAAGAGAAAAACTAAAAGTATCCAAAAGAATGTAAAAACAGCATCAACCACAAGCCCGAATAGCTCCTGCAACTCCAAGCAAGTAGAAACCATCTTGATCTCCAACCTCCTCCAAGTGACCTAAAATAATATTTATATATACATAGGGTGAGTATAATAGTATACTCAGTAGGATCCTCCCCGAAGCCTCTCATGCAAATGTAAAGAAATCATGATAAAGCACAGTGAACAACAAGTGTAACTAACTCGTCACCTAAATAGGTATACTACGTTACCATCCTCACCATGGATACACTCACCAAGTAACACATACAAGAATATATCATATAATAAAGAATATCAAGGGTACCCAACTAATACTTCCCCACTGGTTTGCCGCTTTTCCCCAACGTCGCACGTCCTGAGAATCTCTCTCCAAAAGGCTTGCCCACAGACACCTGGGTGAAGCAACACAATATGTACCTCATGCAACAAAACCACCACGTCCACACACCAAAGTAACCAGGTAGTTTCCAGGATCCACCATAGCTCACATAACATGTATCATATGTCATGTATTATACCTGAAGCCATCACAACCCATACACGGAGTAAGGATCCTCAATCCATCATAGCCTATACACGTTACACCTATAATAGTCCATAGAAAAATATATCCATAATATATGTGTGTGAATAACCACAAGCCATTACATCCCTCTACACATATATATGGGGAAAACTAACCAATGTGACTGCCAGCACAAGTAACTAACAAGAGAAGAGAGCAGGGAAAATGGGGGTAGTCAGCCATGCATCCCCCACTGGATAGTTGCGGAAAACAACCCCCAGGGCTTAAAATCCTTGGGGTGTCAGTTTCCCTTACTAACAGGGTGGTGTAGTGTATAGAAAGACAAAAGTACAAAATATAATATAACTCACAACCACACTATGGGCATAGCCTAGTATTAGACACAAGTGCAACTAACATCTCTCAGACACTGGGATTCTACTTTTAAGACTAGGTATCCTATAAGCACACAACCATTTAAAGAGATTTATTAGATTACGTCATTCCATTTTTATCAGTTCTACTTTACGTTAATTAATTCTTTAAACATTAATTAACCATGAATAGTTCCACATTATGTTTCATTAGCATCACACCCAAAGTCAATTGTTCCTTCAAAATTACAACCTCTTCATTATGTTCCCGCAACTCCACCCCCATGGGTTAACACCATTTATTCAATTATTCATTAAAGAAATACTTTCTCACATTACCAATAATTCTAGAAAAACATTATATGCATCTAAACATAAGGGGGGGGGGGGGTCAACACGGTGGGTAGATGTACTACCCATTGAGTCTTTTCCGCTTATAGCAAGAGAATAAACCCATCCATCCTTGAGAAGCTAAACATGGAAAGCACGTGGCATACCCCATGTGTCTTTGCCTCTTTCAGAAGAATGGTAAGTAAGAAAAGCTTCCTTGAGTAGTGGGGAAAAGTAAAGCAGATAAACAACCAATAAAAAAAATAGAAAGCATCCAACAATGACATCCATCTCATTTCATCATACCTAGTGTCCTCCCCGACACCCACATGCAAAAATCGATGCATCTCGCCACTCTAGGAATCATCTGTTTCCACAACCAAAAACCTCCATGCCCCCACATATCACAACAGTCATCTAGGATCACATCACAGAACAAGCATTAGGAAAAAAACAACACATTAATTGGGCTATTGGCCCTTTAACAATAAAGAGGGTAACTCAGATCACCTTAAAGAATTATCAAACAATTAGTTCTTTAATCCATATTGAATTAACAGATTTGTTGTTCGTAGGTTCCAAATTCGGGAAACCTAATCTGTAAGCTATCAGAAATAATTAAACATGCTTACTACGCCAATTTTATAAACATAAAATTAAAGCTAGCACCTGATTCATTTAAATTCCTCATTATATTTAGCGAAAAAAATTATCAATTAACCTCGGTTTATGTTATTTACTAATTTCCATCAAGAACATGCATAAATATCACATAATCAAGAAAAAACAAGAGGTAATAACATATGATCGATAAAAATTTATTTATCCGGTTCAAATATTTATTATGTCAATTCCATTGTCATACAACAGGATAAAACATGGTAAATATACAGTTTCACATAAAAGAAAGAGAAGAAATGAATCCCCTATATCAAATAGTTCCTCATGTTCTTTATCCACACAACGGGTCACGATCCTCCTCTCGCAACAACTTCATCCACCCGAGGATTCCACGATAAAATAGCACCAACCAAACCCCAAGAAAAACCCCATTATAATCTTATAGATTACATGATATAATATGGAAATGAGAAATAGGAGAAGATGATCCCCAAAGGAATGACGATAAAAGAAACCTTATATCAGAGATTGATCGATACAACTTGGTTGCATCAAAACAACGTGGAACCAATCCGAGGAGTAATGTTTTATTGTACAACTCTTATGGGAAGTATTTAATGGTTCAAGCCTCTCATAGCTGAGAACAAAAAGGAAGAACAAGGAGAGATGATATCTTGTCCCTTTTGAAGATTTAATGGGGCGACGATTTAAGATACACTTAATTTCCCATTAAAACCAGATCGCATTAACCCATGCGGTTTTACCAAGTAAAAACATCCCGAGTAATAGAAATAATTAATATAGGATTTATGGCCTTTTAATAGGCCTTAAGGGTCCTTAAAATAAGGCTTTAAATGTATTTTACGTCAAAGGAAATGTCAAAGGGGTGAAACTGTAGGAAGCTGGAAACACTGTACACCAACCGTTACTGTACACCTACTATCACTGTTTACCTAACGATAGAGGTTACTGATAGAGGTTACTGATAGACCTCACCATTCTGGAAACAATGTACACAGACCATTATTGTACACCTACCGTTATTATACAGCTACCGATAGAGGTTACTGATAGAGGTTATAGATAGACCTCACTGTTCTTGAAACACTGTACACCTACCATTACTGTACACATACTGTTAGAGGTTACCGATAGACCTCACTGATAGAACTGTTCACAAAACCTCACTGATAGAACACTGTTCACCGAACCTCACTAATAGAACACTGTTCACTGAACCTCACTGATAGAGTAGTGATCACTGAACCTCACCAATAGAACAATGTTCACTGAACCTCACTGATAGAACACTATTTACAGAACCTCACTGATTGAACACTGTTCATTGAACCTCACTATTAGAATATTATTCACTAAACCTCACTAATAGAACACTGTTCACTGAGCCTCACTGAAAGAACACTATTCACCGAACCTCACTGATAGAACTTTGTTCACTAAACCTCATGGATAGAGCAGTGTTCACTGAACCTCACCGATAGAACACTGTTCACTGAACCTCACCGATAGAACACTGTTCAATGAACCTCACTGATAGAACACTGTTCACTAAACCTCACTGATAGAACATTGTTCACTAAACCTCACTAATAGAACACTGTTCACTTAACCTCACTGATAGAACACTGTTCACTTAACCTCACTGATAGAACACTGTTCACTGAACCTCACACATAGAACACTGTTCACTGAATCCCACCAATAGAACACTGTTCACCTACCATTATAGGTTACAGATATAGGTTACCGATAGAGGTTACCGATAGAACTGTTCACTGATGGAACTGTTCACAGATTTGGAAATTTGGAAAAGGAAAGAGAGGTTACCGTTAGAGGTTACCGATAGAACTGTTCACTAATAGAACTGTTCACAGAATTGGAAATTTGGCAAAGGAAAGAGAGGTTACCATTAGAGGTTAACAATTGAACTGTTCACTGATGGAACTGTTCACAAAATTGGAAATTTGGAAAAGGAATGAGAGGTTACCATTAGAGGTTACAGATAGAACTATTAACTAATAGAACTGTTCATAGAATTTGAAATTTGGAAAATTATTGGGGATAAGTCACCTTGACCTCCCAGAACACCTCAAACCCCATATATTCACAAAGTAATGGACCAGAGAGGTCAGGGCCATTACAAAAGTTATACATTTTAACCAAAACAATCCTTAACACCCATTACATCACCATAACTTGTGCGATTTTCATTTATATCGAATAAAATGATAATTATTTTTGATCATTATGTTATAATAATTGTTACACCCAAAGATTTCGTAGTACATTATCTCTTCAAAGTAATTCAATAACTTGGACGACAAGCACCACCGAGTTCAAGCGCATCACGACTTACTAAACCAGCCATTCAAATAGTGGTTATGAATTTTATTAACTGAATTTTGAATTTTATATACTCCATATAATTTTTGAATCCATATTATCTGTTTATTAGACATAATATAAGAAAAAATTATTATTTTTTCAAATAAAAGAAGTATTTTTCAAAAAATGAAATTTTACCACCATTTAATGGTGAATGATTTTTAAAACCAATATTTGAATCTTTTATATATTAAATTTAATGAATATATATTTTTCATTAGAAGCCTGACAAAAGAAATTATTTTGGATAAATTTTTGGTACTTTTCTGTTAAATTTCATATTTTGATGAATAATGAAATCACTAAATTTGAATTGAAAATATATTTTTAATTGAAATAATTTATATTGTTAAATTATCCATTTTAATGTTTTTTAAGTATAATTAGATTATATTTTTATAATTTAATAAAATGTAGTTCATTATAAGTAATTTCTGATTTAAACTTTACATAAACACATGTCAATCTTTTGATAGTTTTTACTTTTTAAAAATAGGCTTTTTGGTTTGGACAATGAGAAATAATTTTAAATTAATTAATACAACATCTGTGTTTTTAATTTAGTAAAATAGAATCTATTTTTTTAATTCATAATATCAAAATTATTTTAGGGTTAATTTTTGGTATTTTTCTGAAAACTTTCAAATTTTGATATATAGTGAAAAACACAGAATTTTTGTTTAAAACTGACGTTTTATTTAAATAACTATATATTTTATTGAAAATTATTTTAAGTAAAAATAGATATATAATACCTATATAAGTCCAATGTAATTCATTGGAGTCATTTTATAATAAAACTCGATGAATAAAATTTTATTGAACTTTTTAACGTCTTTTATCCACCTTCTAGGAACATTTGAAAATTTGCATAAAACGTAATTTTACCGCTTCTGTGAATAGAAATTAAAAAAATACAAGAAACAGAGTTGACATCAATAAATAAAATGAAAGTAATTTTTGGTGAATAGTATCTTTTGACTTTTATTTACCACAGTTAAAATTAAGTAGAGTAATTAAAGGTAAAAATGATATTATAATTACCCTAACACATGTCCTAATTCTATTGGATTGTTTTATTTCGACCAAAACCAACCTTAGGAATAAAATATGATTCTTTTGGTCCACTTGGATTAGATTAATACATTTATTATTGTTTTATTTAAAGAAGCGTTAATAGTGTTAAATTCAATGTTTAATAACTAAACCATTTTTAATATAGGGTTATACAATATATAAATTAGACTATAAATATTAATTAGAAATATAAAAATATTTGATATATAGTTGTATTTTATTTATAATTATTAGTGATTAAATAATAAAATTTATTTTTGACACAATGATGATGCAGTAATTACTTTATAAAGGAATGATTAAAATAATTGATATTATAAATATAAAAATAACTGAAAATTGAAGATTTTGATGCCATCCACAAATTTTCTAACTTAATATGACAGGTTAGGGGTGATTAAATTTTTTTCGAAGTGATAATGTTGTTATCACTTTAACAAAAACAAAATACCAAATAGTGTCAAAATTGACATAAATGAGTTTCTAAAACAAATAATATATTATTAATTGATATAATATTTCTAAAAATCTAAGGTTTGGCCAAAGGATTTATATAAGGTTAGATATATCAATAATGAACCAATTTGGATTCTCCTGGCTTTTTATAGTAAAGTTATTAAACATTAATTATAATAATACAAGAGGACATGGTAAAAGTTAAACTATTTAACTAATAGTTAAATATAAAAGATAAGGTTAATATGATGACCTAAACATGTCTAAAACCTATTGGTTGAAAGGATTTAGACACATACCCACCATATATTTGAAATAAATCAATTTGGAGCAATTATAAATTGAATATGAGTTTATAATAAAATAGCATTCCAATCTTTTCCAAATGTTACCCCCACCTCCCTTATAAAAGGGTACTTCCCCTTCTCTCAAAATCACACCTCCAAAGCCATTTGGCTCAGCAAAAACCTACCCAAATATCTAGAAAAATTCTCTCACTTAAATTTAGAGGCCTTCCCTTGATTATAAATCCAACCAATGGATCCCTTTTGTTCAAATCAAATGGAATCACCCAAAGAAAAGGTAATTATTTTATAACCTCTTTCAATGTTCTTTTCTTCATCCACTTTTTCTTTCTTTGTTATTTCCATAACCAAATAATAACTCAAGTACCTTCTACATACTATGATTTTATTATAAATATGGTACAACCATACAAATTATTCTATCCATCCTATGAATGATAATGTCACCATGCGTGCGTACGTACGACTTACAGTATCCACGCCATGGTGTAATTTATCATTCAACACTATGTTATTTTGATGGATATAATGATGAGTAATATGTATAAAAATAATGAAAATAACATTCTAATTTCTATTTATAGTTAATATACTATCTAATTTCACACCTTTTAATCATTAAGGAAATGATATCGTCACTCATGTGTACGCACAGCTTACCGTCTCCATGACACGATGAGATTCATTTCCGGGTTCCCCATGAATGTTTCGGCCGCAGTGGAAGCGTGGTTGGGATGGGACCAAAATTTTATTTTTAACATGATCAATGATTATTCTGGGACCAATAAAAAGATGAAAACTAGTCTCCATGGAATATAATCAAATATTTTGATAAATATGAAAGATTACTAAAACCTTAGAGAGGATCGTGCAGATCATGTTTATAATTAATCTAATTAATTTCATAAAGAAAAATAATACCAGTATCTTTGGTATTTTTTTTCATTGATGATGTTGATCTTCTAGAATGACCCTTTTAGATTATCTCATTGCACTTGTAAGGATCCAAACTAGAATCCCTCTAGCGGTGATCGATATGTGATCCAATGGCCTCGTATCAGCAACACTCATTCTCCGGGTGCTAGCACGGAGAAGCGAGTATCATGTGTCGATCATTCTTGATTGATTGTTCTTTGGCCTTGAAGGACTTCTCTCATTCTTGATATGTGAGAGAAGAGGAATCGAGAGAGAAATTTTTTGGCTCAACAATTCTCAATTCATCAGTCGTGTGATGTGGTGTCTGGCCCAATAGGCGTACTTTCCTATTTAAATACATAGAATTTTAGTTACAATATTTAATTTAATAGAAAAAATTAAATACATTCATGAACTTAGAGAGAACCCATTCATTTAATAATAATAACACATCATTATTTATGGGGCACAAACTTGTGAAAAATGGAATTATAAATAAAATTATGTGTCATAAAATAATAGTAACATTATTTTTATTTGTGCTAAATAATTAAATAATTATTTACCATCTTGCAAATAATTATTTTTACTACTGCACCGATCATGCTCTGCTCAAACTCCACATCCATTTACTGAACACCCAAATAAATAAATAAATAATTTATTATCTTAAATGAATATTTTATTTACAAACTAGTAAATAAATATTTATTAAATGTTCAATAAAATAAATAAATTTATTTAGGTTCATAGTAATTTGGGCTTCTAAATTGTGATCAGAGGCGAAGTCTAAGTGGGTGTTGTTTTGAATTTGATGTAGCTCATTCTCAAGAGAGAGGATTTCATTGTCAATTTGAATTGCTTTAGTGCTGCACCAAGATTTGAGCTTGCGTTTGAGATATTTTAATTTAAGAGGACAAGAAAAATCCTCATCGGAATGATTCAGAGATGACCAAAAATGATTGATGAGATTACAACAGTCAGGGTCAGAGAACCAAGCATTGTTCAGCATGTTGTTTCTTACTTTGAATCTTTATTCAATGGGCCTTGTATGAACAAGGACCTCATTAATGACGTCATTCCTACACTTGTTACTGATGTTGATTACAGGTTTCTCCTGGGTGTTCCTCTTGATCATGAAATTAGAGACACTGTCTTTGGTTTGAACCCTGATAGTGCCCCAGGACCTGATGGATTGACTAATGGTTTCTATCAAAATTATTGGGATATCATCCATGCTGATGTTTGCAAGCTCGTTAAATCTTTCTTTGCTAATGGTTTCTTACCTCATGGATTAAATTACCAATTCCTTGCTTTGATCCCCAAAGTTGATAATGCCGCTGAAATCCATCTTTTTCGCCCTATAGCTCTGATCAACACCCTCTATAAAATTATTACCAAGCTTATAGCTAACAGAATCAACACTATTACTGACAAAATTATATCCTACATTAAACTTGGTTTTATCAAGGGGCGATCAATCCAAGACTGCATTTGTCTTGCTTCGGAATGCACTAACATTTTAAATAATAAAAATAGAGGCGGAAAAATCTCCATTCAACTAGACATTCGTAAAGCTTTTGACACTATGGTCTGAAATTTCATTTTCAATGTTCTTCATGGTTTTGGATTCAATGATAACTTCATATCTAGAATTAAAATCCTCTTTCATTCTACTCATGTTTCCATTTTGGTCAATGGATCGCCTAGAGGGTTTTTCAAATGTTCTAAAGGAGTTAGACAAGGAGATCCCTTATCTGCTATTCTTTTTTCCATTGCAGAAGACTATTTTAGTCGTCTGCTCACCCATATGGTTGATCATAACAAGCTCAAACCAATTCAGGCTTACATAAATGTGAATGCCCCCACTCACCTCCTTTATGCTGATGAAATCATTCTTTTTCTAAAGGGTGATCTTAAAACATCAGAACTCTTGAAGCTGCTATCAACCATTACGAGGAGGTCTCGGTTCAAGTCATTGGTTGGAATAAATCTTTCATTTACTTTGGAAAAAACTTCCCTTCTGCTATAAAAAATAGTATTATCAATGAGCTTAACATCAAAGAAGGTACTATCCCTTTCAAGTACCTTGGGGTTCCCATCTTCTGGGGTAGACCCAAAGCCTTCTACTTTTCAAGCATTGTTGACCAGGTTCTTTATCAACTTTCCTCTTGGAAAGGAAAATCCCTCTCCATGGCGGGGAGAGTTTTCCTTGTTAAGTCTGTTATTGTTTCCAAAATTGTCTACTCGATGATGGTCTATAAATGGCCTACTAGTCTCATTAAAAAGCTAAATGTTCACATTAAAAACTTTTTCTGGTCTGGAAGCACTTTGGACAGAAAACTTGTGACTATTCCTTGGGCTAAGTGCTGTAAGCCTATAGCCATGGGTGGTCTTGGTATTAAAAACATTAAGTTCTTTAATGAAGCTCTTCAAGCCAGATTAACTTGGAACCTGATTCACAATGACACCCCTCCTATTACTTTTATCAAAAACAGGTTCATTGATAGATTGAAAAGATCTAATAGAAGTTTCATGACCTCTTCCATTTGGACCTCTAGTAGAGACACTTATGACAATATTATGCACAATGCTAGATGGATGGTTTCGAGAAACTCTTCCATGAGATTCTGTTTGGACAATTGGACTGGTGCTCCTCTTATATCCGTGTCTCCCCTTGACCATATCCCTGTTGACATCAACTCCACTGTCAATAATGTGATTAATTCTCACATTGATTCCCTTCCCAAAAACATTACTCAAATTATTGATTCCTACCATTTTTCTACCTCGTGTGATTTCTTGATTTGGGAGCCTTCTCATAATGGGATCCTTAATTCCAAAAACTTTTATAATCACTCCTTACACAATGCTAATAATGATATGAAATGGATAAATTTTTTTGACAAACCTTTGATCAAACCTTCTAGATTAACTCTTATTTGGCGTCTCGCCCACAATAGGGTTCCCACTGATGTTTGTCTTCAAAGTTTTGGTATCCAACTTTGTTCAAAATGTCCCCTTTGCAATCAGCATAGAGAAGATGCTAACCACTTATTTCTATCTTGTGCTACTACCACCGCTCTTTGGAACTATATTTTTGACACTTTTGATTGAAGATGGCTGGTTCAGAACTCAATTGATGAGCAGATTAAGCGTTGTGTTGCTAAGGATAACTCTCAACAAATCAGAAACTTGTTCCTTGCTGGGGTCTCAGAGCTGATACATGTGATATGGTATGATAGAAACTCGATTCTTCACAATAATTGCTCACACAACATTAATGCAGGTAAAAAGAGAATTCTTATTGCTATTCAGGAAGCTGCGCTGATTCAGAATGGTTCCTGCAACAATTCGGTTGATGATTTTATGATCCTTAGACGTCTTCGAGTTGAGGCCATTTTCTCGAAACCGTTTCTCACTTTTGAGGTTTTATGGAGACCTCCCTTTCCAGGTTGGATTAAAATCAATGTGGATGGATCCTCTAAAGGAAATCCAGGTCCTACGGGTTGTGGAGCCGTCTTCAGAAACCATCATGGTAATATTATGGGGTGCTTTTTTGGAGGCTGCGGTACTGCAACCTCTCTGGAAGCGGAGATGCTAAGTGTTATTCATGCCACTGCTTTTTCTCTTCAACATGGGTGGAACAACTTATGGATTGAAAGTGATTCTATTACTGTTGTTCAAGCCATTTGGAAGGGAGATATTCATCTTGCTTGGCCGATTACTACGCGCTGGATGAATTGTCTTCAATCTCTCCATGACGTCAGTTTCATTGCAACACATACTTACTGCGAAGCTAATATGGTTGCGGATGTTCTCGCTAATAAAGGAATTGATCAGACTTTAACATGGCTAGAGGAGCTCCCAGATAATCTGATGCCTTTGCTATTTAAAGATTGTAATTTGATCCCGTCCTTTAGACTCTTGTAATCCTTGTTTTCTTTTTGCTAATAAATTTGCTTTGGTCCTTTGACCAAAAAAAAATTATTTTATTTAATTTATGTGGTCATTGTAAATTGATTAAAATTATTCCATGGTCTCGAGAATAATATTTATTTGATTAATAAAATTCAAATAGAATTTAACCGAGACCACAAAAAACACTTATTGTGTGACCCTCTAGGATTCATTCTCATTGGCATTAGATGGGCTTTCCTAAAGTCCAAGAGTAATGTCTAGCAACTGGTCAAGGCACCCAAGAGAGAGAACTTAATGTCCCAACAATGACATCCACATACAAATGCTCAATGTGTAAGATAATCTCTTTGTCGCAATATCTCATCAAGGAGGTTTCATGATTGTGTCATCAACTATTACGGTTGATATGTCATTTTTTTACTACTTGAAATAAACTCGGCATTACACCCTGACCATGGAATTTCACACAATGGTTCTCTCTCAATCAAAGGGATGAGATATCAACTTCCATAAATGGATGGGAAAAATCATTCCTCAACTTATCCATTCATAACATGCCACTCGTGATGCACCCAATGTACCCTATTTCCCTCCAATGATCTGTGTGAGAGTTTTCGTTAGTAAATCAAAGTGCATAAGTCATGACACATATTAATGATAATATTAATGTCTAAGGATCATTACACACACTCTCATATAGAAATATCTGATGACATCAAAACATTCAGAATTCCTATTAGTGGGTATGTTCTCATAATCTCTTATCATAACGATTACCAAGTGCGAACTTCATGAGAGGAAGTCTCATCTGTTTACGTGTACTCGCACCTGACGGTCTACATTCTATGTGTCCCATCATAGCATGCCATCTGACCACCAAATTATATTTAAGAATATTGTTATAGAATTTCAAGGTTCTCATCATAGCGTGGAGCTGACATGGCCTTATCAATGCAACAAATACTCTAGGACATTATTACATCATAGTCATGCAGAAAAATGAACAATATGTAATAATACATTAAATATCCTTGTAATAAAACTAAAACCAGTTGGTTCTACGACACCAAATCTTTCAAACTCCCAATTGAACTAGAGCCAACCTCCTACGACTTTCGGTCTACTAGACCACACATGATGATATTGTTTCTGCTGAGTTAAGGCTTTAGTCAAGGGGTCCGCTACGTTGTCTTCTGTGGAAATACTGCTCACTACAACTTCACCTCTTTGAGAAAAATCCATCAAGATATGACACTCTTTTAAGTTTGTGCTTCATCTGCTGATGTGATATTGAATCTTTTTCAAGAGCCATCGCTGTAGTATTATCACCATACAGTGTGATGGGATATTTACTACTAGGTATCAGATCTAGATCTTGGATGAAGTTTTTCATCCAAACTGCTTCATTAGCTGCCTCAGAAGCTGCGATGTACTCTGACACTACTGTAGAATCTGTGACCACCCTCTTCTTTGAGCTCTTCCAGCTCACTCCACCTATATTCAAAGTGAATATGTATCCTGTTTGGGACTTCATGTCATCTTGATCAGTCTGGAAACTAGCATCTACATATCCTCTGATGACTAGTTCCTCATATCCCCCATAAACTAGGAACATATCTTTAGTACGCCTCATATACTTTTGGATTGTCTTGACTGCCATCCAATGGTGATCACCTGGGTCACAATGATATCTACCCACCACACTCAATGCATAAGTGACATCCAACCTAGTACATAGCATGTCATACATGACTGACCCAATCGCTGTAACACCCCATGATTTCATAGTACGTTATTTATTCAAAGTAATTCAGTAACATGCACTACATGCAACACTGAGTTCAAGCACATCCTGACTTACAATATTAGCTGTTAAAAAAAGGTTATGAATAGTATTAACAAAATTTTGAACATTATATAATCCTTATAATTTTAGAGTCTATATTATGAGTTTCTTAGACATAATGTAAGAACAAATCCATTTTTTAAGATAAAAGAATTATTTTTCAGGAAATGCAATTTTACCGCATTTTAATGGAGAACCCTTTTTAAATCTAATATTTGAAACATTTATATATTCAATTTGACAAAATAATATTCTTTTTTATAATTGGGACATCATAATTCAGTTTCAAGAAATATTTGGTGTTTTTATGATAACTTTCATATTTGGGTGAATTGTGAAAAATACTATATTTTAATTGAAAACAACATTTCTAATAAAAATCATTTATAGTGTTGAATTATAAATTTTAATGGTTTAGAAGTATAATTATATTATATTATTACCATTTAATTCAATGATGGTCATTTTATGTAATTTCACTTTGAAATTAGACATAAACAAGTGTCAATCTTTTAATAGTTATTATTTCCTAAAAATATGCCTTTTGGTTTTGACAATAGGAATTAATTTTAAATTAATAAATGAAAATTATATGTTTTTAATTTGGTAAAATAGGATTCCATTTTTTATTCTTAATATTGAAATTATCCTAGGGTGAATTTTTGGTAATTTTCTGAAAACGTTCAATTTTTGATGAATAGTGAAAGAACACTGATTTATATTTTAAAACCGAAATTTTATTCATATAATTATTTATTTAATTTAAATTTATTTTAGTTAAAAATAGATAAATAATATATATATAATTTAAATGTAATTAATTGGTCTCATTTTATAATAATTTTAGATATATAAAAATTTTATTGAACTTTTAACCGTCTTTTACCCACCTCCTAGGAAAATTTACAAATTCACATAAAACTTAATTTTACCGCTGCTGTGAGTGGAATTTTGAAACTCTGAGAGACACAGTTAATATTAAGGAGTAAAATTTGGTTCAATAAGATAAAAATATTTTTTTGGTGAATAGTATCTTTTTACTTTTATTTACCACAGTTAAATGTAAATAGGGTAATTTAGGGTAAAAATGATTTCATTATTACCATAACAATAGTCTTAATTATATTGGATAAGTATAATTAGACAAAAAACAAGATTAGTAATAAAATATGAACCTATTTAGTCCACTTGGATTAGATTAGAACATTTATTATTATTTAATTCAAAGAAGAGTTAAAAGAGTTAAAATCAATGTTTAATAACTAAAACATTTTTAATATAGGGTTATACATAAGATAAATTTGACTATAAATATTCATTATAAATATAAAAATATTTCCTACATAATGGTATTTTAATTATAATTTTTAGATATTAAATAATTAAATTTATTAATGACAGAATGATGATGCAGTAATTACCTTATTAGTGAAATAATCAAATAAATGGTATTATAAATATTCACATAAATATAATTTCATAGTTATTAGGACATCCACGAACTTTCTAGGTGAATATGACATTTTAGGATTGATTCAATGTATTTTTCTGAATTAATAATGATGTTATTATTTTAACAAAAAACAAAAAACAAATAGTGTTAAAATTGAAATAAAATAGTTTTTAAAACAAATATTATATTATTAATTTATATAATGGTACTAAAAATCTACGGTTCTGCAAAAAGACTTATATAATAATATATATAAAATTAATGAACCAATTGGGGTTCTATTGGAAGTATATAGTATATTTATTAACCATATAGTGTAAGAATACAAGAAGACGCGATGAAAGTTAAATTATTTAACATAGCGTTAAATCTAAATGATAATGTTAAAATGGTAACCTAAAATTTCCTAAAACCTATTGGATGAGTGGTTATAGACCCATAAACACCTTATACTTTAAATAATACATTTTTTATCCATTATAAATCGAATAATAATTTAATATAAAATAATATTTTAAGTTTTTCCAAAGGTCCCCATCACCCCTCTTATAAAAGGGAACTTCCCCTTCTCTCAAATTCACACCTCCAAAGCCATTTGGATCAGCCAAACTCTACCCAAATACTCTTTAAAATATCACCCCTTTATCCTAGAGGCCCTAATTTAGTCATAAAGCCAACTTAAGGATCCATTTTGATCAAATCAAAAGGAAGAACCTGAAGAAGAGGTAATGACTTCACCACCGTCTTTCAAGTTCTTTTATTCTTCCACGTACTCTTTCTTTGCTGTTTACATTCTAAAATAATAAATCCAGTATCTTATATATAATGTGATGTTATTATAAATATTGAACAACTATATTCATTATTCTGTCCATCTTATTAATGATAATTTCACCATGCGTGCGTACGTACGGCTTACCGTCTCCACGCCGTGGTATAATTTGTTATTCAACACTATGTTATTTGGATGGATATAATGACGAGTAATATGAATATAAACAATGAAAATAACATGATAATGTCTCTGTAAAATTAATATACCACCCAATTCCACACCTTTATGGAAATTATATTGTCGCTCATGCATACGTACGGATTACCGTCTCCAGGACGCGATGAGATTCATTTCCACGTGCACCATTCACCGAAAAATATAAAAATATATATATTACTAATAAGTATGTAATATATGAAATAATAATGCTATTGGAGAGATATATATATATTTATATATGTATATATATATACTTACATATATCTTATTCACTTTGTTCCGTTCAACACGATATGAAAACGGAAACACCGTTTATGCGTACGTACGGACTACCGTCTCCATAAATGGTGTTTTTCATTTCATATATATGTCTATTATACATATTTATATTCTAAATATATATGATATATAACTCATTTTTTATATTTTGGATGTATTAAAATCTTTTTCTAAGTGATAAAATCAAGAGTAACAAGTTAAAACACGTACGATAAAGAAAGCGATTATTACCCGAAATATTACTTTAACATGGAAATTATTATGAAATGGGTATTATAAAGTCATAAATGAATCTTTTATGATATCCTAAACATTAATATGGTTTTGGAATAGTTTAATAACATACTACTATCATCATAGAGGAGGTTAAATGCACCCTCGACCAAAGGAAAGTGGAAGGTAAGGGATAATTTCACGATCTCTTTATTATCTGAGGTTGTTTTTACATAAGTATCTACTGAGACATATTTAATATCCATGTCCATCTTTCATAAAATATTTTTCAAAGGGATTCTTTTTAAGGGACATTTTACTAAAACATCATTTTAAATGTTTTAATTATTTATTCTTCTAAATTGTTCTCATTATTGTCCATGTTTTCAAAATGGCTTTTAAGGATTTATTTATATGGACATGAATGCTTTTAAAATGTTAATTCCTTTCAAAAGTTCCAAAGTGGTATGAGACACTTTGATTCAAAAATGTTTCTAAATTTCTTCCTTTATAAATTGTGTGACTTTTAAATGTTTTCATTAAAAGGGGTATTTCTCTCAAAGAGTTTTACAAATCATTTTCATCTATGTCAAAATCCTTTAATTGATTTTAAAATTGTTCTGAAGTTGATTTATCATGATACAAATATTCCATATTATATTAAAGGTTTTGTGATATGCTTGACTATGGATGTGTTATTTTTATACCATTCATGGTTTATGGAGAAAGTATATACATTTCTTATTCTAGTTTTAATAAGAATGTTTAGGTTATGTTTAAACCTATTCATATGAGGATTGCATTGGACTTAATAAGTGATGGGTGGAGCCCGCTATAGCTCTTCGATGCCTCGATAGGTATCATGAGACAAACTGGTGTCTTTTCACAAGGGCTTGACAAAATATTATTTGTAGTCTTGGAACAAGGCCTTGACTATGTGGTTATGATAGTCTGGCATTATGCATTCTGTCATTATGAAAGTGGTTATTGATATAACATGTGATTATTAAACTACTAGAATATCCATGTGAATAAGTAAATGGAATTATTTCATTTTATATTTTCCATATTATTATGAAGTTAAAGTTTAAAAGGCTTTTGTTTTAGTTATACATTGACTTAAATGTTTATGTTTATTTATGAATGTTTTTGATATATTGTTATCCTCACTGAGCATCTGAGCTCACCGCTTTCAATTTTTTATTTGTTCCCAGGATGTGAAGAATTATTTTATGAATGACCTATAGTGATAGTATGAGGGGATATGAAGACAAGATTTTTTTGTAGTTTTTTTTTCAAAATATGATGTAATGTAAGACTTATGAATATATCTAGTGTTTCCAAGGCTACTAAACTAATCGGTCTTTCGAAACATGATATTTTGTTATCATACCAATGTGATGTAATAATGAACCAACTCTGGGTAACTGGGGTCGATGTGTTACAGTTGGTATCAGAGGAAGTTTAGTACAAACCATGGAAGCTAGATTTAGATAAACTCTGATTAGAGCAAATAGCCCTAAGATAGGCTTTGAAGATTAGCATAGAAGAACTTCTAGGAATTTTGGTACTGTAGAGATTTTGTGAGTTTTTTGAGCAATACATCCCTGTCTGGATACGAGTAGGTAGAGGCGGCTATGGGACAAATGTACTTAGGGGTAAAACCCGAAAACACCTCTTTGAGCTAGACTCAAATGGGTACTGGTGCCTGACAATGGGCCTTGCTGCACTCTTGGTTACGACACTACCGAGGGATATGCTTAGGATAATTCTCATCTTCTTTACAAATCATTATGAAGGGTTTATGAGTATATACTTTCTCAAAGAAAACATATTTATGATTATGGATTGTATCCATAAACCGTTCAATTTATGTTAGGTATTTTACAAGTTTGTAATTATTCATTGTAATTCATAAACTGACCTAGTTTATTCCATTGTATAGAAATGACACCCATTGGAAGCAATGTGAACTCCAACAATACGTATGATCCAAAGAGTAAGAAGGATCATATATTTCATGGTATTAATCCATCATTTATAAGGGAAATAGTCTCCCATGTATTCTAAAAATATGAAGAAATAGTATCATGTGTTTATAAGATAAGTAAATAATTCCATGAGTCCTATGGGATTGAAGGAAAGAAAGAGAAGAAAATGATGGAAGAGGGAAAAATGGATAAAGGGAAGAGGGAAAAAAAGAAATTTCCCATATGTGATAACTGTGGGAAGAAACACCCTGGAACTTTCCTAAAGGGAATGAGAGTTTGTTATAAGTGTGGAAAAAAAGGACACCAAGTACGTGACTACAAGGGTAAGAAAAAGGATTCAAATGTAAAATGCTTCATCTGCAAGTATTTGGGACACTATGCGAACCAATGTCCAAATCATCAGAGTATGCCCCAAATAATGAGATTGGATAATAATCAAGTTATGATACTACCACATATGATGATGAATGATTAGAGTTATTATGTTGTTATTCAAGAATTATGTCATTTGAGTGTTGTATCCACGATGTACTGGTTATAATAATTATGGAGTATATAAGGATTGTACTGAAGTACTATTTTATTAAGGACTTGAGATTGTGTGGAACCAAGAAAAGTTACTCAATAGTAGGTTAAATTTTTGGACAATATATGGTTGAGAGAAAGATAAACCATAACATGGTTCTGATGATGAGGTAGTGATTTTGGAATAATACATGATTGATTTGGATAAATTATATTGGATATTGTTTACTACCATGAAAGTGATTAGTTATTTGTATATTCCATCATTTTATGAGTTTACAACATTTTTGGAATGAAGAAGTATATCCACTATTCTATTAGGAATAAGGGAGCATGAATTTAATCAATAAGGTTTTATAGTAATTCAGGATGTTGTAGTGTTTTAAAAGAATACATGATGAAGGTGTTCACACGTTATTACGTGGAAAAAAGGATCTTCATTGTGTTTACCTTCCTTAAAAATTATGGACTGTGAGATTGGAAAGAAGTATTATGGATAATTCTAGTTTGATATTATTTTTTGATTGCCGTAAAGGGACAACCCAATGGTCGGATGGAAACCCGTCGCGTCCGGTAAGTCCATGAGATTTGAACCCGCAACTGAAGGGAGACTAGGGTGTATCACCTACCACTGACCCACATGATGTACTTGATTTAATAATGTAGTTTTTTTAAATGGTTTGGTAGATTAATTATAAATTTGTTTTTTTGGAACCCTATATGAATAGGATAAATAGAATAATTTTTTTAAGTTCTATTATCTTTTAGAGTGAAAGCTGAGTTTCTGGTAGAAATTAGTTAAAGAATGGAACTCTACTTGACAAGTATACATTTTTTTCTTCTCTTATTTTATGAAGAAATAAATTATTAATCTTTAGGTAAGGCATCTTAAAACCAAAAATGTGTTATCCTAATAACTTAGGTTTTGTTAAACTGATGGTACTTTAAATCATCATAGATTGGTGTCTTTGAGGCCCACAATTCTACAATTGTTTTTGATTGATGATCTCAATCACTCCCTATAAATATTTAAATTTTTTCTCCAATTATTTGTCTCTAATAGACACCAATGTTCTCCTACTTGAGATCATAATTTGGTGGTGACGTTTTTATTCCCCTTTTCCTCTTATTAAGACTAAATTTTATTAACCCAATTTTTGATGTTGGTTTTCCAAAAAGGTATTTTCTATTTTCAAACTTTTATTTTCGTAGAAAATTTTCAAATTGCGAGGGTGAAATTTTTTGAAGGTGGGAAGAATGTAACACCCCAAGATTTCATAGTACGTTATTTCTTCAATGTAATGTAATAACTTGCACTACGTGAAACACCGAGTTCAAGCGCATCACGACTTACCAAACTAGTCATTCAAAAGCGGTTATAAATAGTATTAACTGAATTTTTAACATTATATAATCCTTATAATTTTAGAATCCATATGATGAGTTTCTTAAACATAATGTAAGAACAAATTCATTTTTTTAGATTAAAGAATTATTTTTCAAAAAATGCAATTTTACTGCCTTTTAATGGAAAACCCTTTTTAAATACTATATTTAAAATTTTTATATATTCAATTTTAAAAAATAAACTTATTCTTTAGAATCAAGACATAATAATTTAGTTTCAATAATCGTTTCGGATTTTTCCGATAACTTTCATATTAGGGTGAATAGCGAAAATTACTATATTTTAACTGAAAACAACTTTTTTAATAAAAATAATTTATAGTGTTGAATTATACATTTTAATGGTATAGAAGTATAATTAGATTATATTTTTACTATTTAATAAAATGATGGTAATTTTAAGTAATTTCACTTTGAAATTGGACATAAACAAGTGTCAATCTTTTAATAATTATTATTTCCTAAAAATATTCTTTTGGGTTTTGATAATGAGAATTAATTTTAAATTAACAAATGAAAATTATATGCTTTGAATTTGGTAAAATATACTTTAGTTTTGGATTTTTAATATCAAAATTATCCTATGGTGAATTTTTGGTATTTTTCTGAAAGCGTTAATTTTTAATGAATAGAGAAAGAACACTAAGTTATATTTTAAAACCGAAATTTTATTTAAATAATTATTTATTTAATTTAAATTTATTTTAGGTCAAAATAGATAAATAATATATATAAAATTTCAATGTAATTAATTGGAGTTAGTATATAATAATTTTAGATATATAAAAATTTTATTGAACTTTTCAGCGTATTTTACCCACCTCCTAGGAGAATTTGCAAATTCACATAAAACTTAAATTTTCCCTTTCTGTGAGTGGAATTTTGAAAATCTGAGAGACACTGTTAATATCAATGCGTAAATTGTGGTTCAGTAAGATAAAAATATTTTCTTTGGTGAATAGTATCTTTTTACTTTTATTTACCATGGTTAAATGTAAATAGGGTAATTAAGGGTAAAAATGATTTTATTAATACCCTAAAACATGTCCTAATTCAATTTAATATGTACAATTCGACCAAAAAAACCTTATAAAAAAATATGGACCTGTTTGTTCCACATGGATTAGATTAGGACATTTATTATTATTTAATGCAAAGAAGATTTAAAAGAGTTAAAATCATTGTTTAATAACTAAAACATTTTTAATATAGGGTTATACATAAGATCAATTCGACTATAAATATTCATTAGAAATATAAAAATATTTCCTACATAATCGTATTTTATTTATAATTTTTAGATATTAAATAATTAAATATATTAATCACACAATGATGAGGCAGTAATTACCTTATTAATGAAGGAATCAAATAAATGGTATTATAAATATTAAATTAAATATAATTTACATTTTTTATGACATCCAAAATTTTTTTAGGTGAATATGACATGTTAGGATTGATTCAATGTATTTTTTTGGAATTAATCATGCTGTTATTATTTTAACAAAAAACAAATACCAAATAGTGTCAAAATTGACATAAAATAGGTTTTAAATAAAATATTATATTATTAATTGTTATAATGGTCTTAAAAATCTATGGTTCTGCCAAAAGAATTATATAATAATATATATGTCATTAAGGAACCAATTGAGGTTCTATTAGTAGTATATAGTATGTTTATTAACCATATAGAGTAAGAATACAAGAAGACACTATAAAAGTTAAATTATTTAACTTAGAGTAAAATCTAAATGATCTGGTTAAAATGGTAACCTAAACGTATCTAAAACATATTTTTTGAGAGGATTTAGACCAATAACCACCTTATAATTTAAATAATACATTTTGGATCCATTATAATCCGAATATTAATTTATTACAAAATAATATTTTAAGTTTTTCCAAAGGTGCCCCTCACCCCTCTTATAAAAGGGCACTTCCCCTTCTCTCAAATTCACACCTCCAAAGCCATTTGGCTCGGCCAAAATCTTCCCAAATAATCTATAAACTATCATCCCTTCATCATAGAGACCCTCATTTAGTTATAAAGTCAACTTAAGGATCCCTTTTGATCAAATCAAAAGGAAGAACCTGAAGAAGAGGTAATGATTTCACCACCCTCTTTCAAGTTCTCTTATTCTTCCACTTACTCTTTCTTTGTTTTTTCCATTATAAAATAATAAATACAGTATCTTATATATACTGTGATGTTATTATAAATACGGAACAACAATATTCATTATTCTATCCATATTATTAATGATAATATCACCATGTGTGCATATGTACGGCTTACCGTCTCCACGCCATGGTATAATTTGTTATTCAACACTATGTTATTTGGAAGGATATAATGATGAGTAATATGTATATAAATAATTAAAATAACATACTAATGTCTCTGTAAAATTAATATACCACCCAATTCCACATCTTTAAGGAAATGATATTGTCGCTCGTGCGTACGTACGGATTACCGTCTCCACGATGCGATGAGATTCATTTCCATATCCAGCATTCACCGACAATTATAAATATATATATATTACTAATAAGTATGTAATATATGAAATAATAATGCTACTAGATATATATATATATATATATACTTACATATATCTTAATCACTTAGTTCCGTTCAACAGGATATGAAAACGGAAACAACGTTTATGTGTACGTACGGACTACCGTCTCCATATACAGTGTTTATCATTTCATATATATGTCTATTTTACATATTTATATTCTAAATATATATTATATATAAATAATTTTTTATATTCTTGAAGTATTTATATCTATTTCTAAGTGATACAATCAAGAGTAACAAGTTGAAACACGTATGATAAAGAAAGCGATAATTACCCGAAATGTTAATTTAACATGGAAATTATTATTAAATGGGTATTATAAAGTCATAAATGAATCATACATGATATAATAAATATTAATATGGTTCTGTTATAATTTAATAACATATTACGATCTTCATATCGGAGGTTAAACATACCCTCTACCAAAGGAAAGGGTTAATTTCACAACATCTTTATTATCTGAGGTTGTTTTTACATAAGTATCTACTAGGAAATATTTATTATATATGTCCATGTTTCATAAAATAGTTTTCAATGGGATTATTTTTAATGTAATTTTTACTAAAACATCATTTTAAATGTTTTAAATATTTATTCTTCTATATAATTCTCATTAATGTCCATGTTTTCAAAATGGGTTTTAAAGATTTATTTATATGGACATGAAAGATTTTAAAATGTTAATTCCATTAAAAAGTTTCAATGTGGTATGGGAAACATTGATTAAAAATGTTTTTAAATGTCTTACTTTCTATTTTGTATGACTTTTAAATGTTTTCATGAAAATGGGTATTTCTCTCAAAGAGTTTTACCAATCATTTTCATCTATGTCAAAATCCTTTAATGGATTTTAAACTTGTTTTGAAGTTGATTTATCATGATACAAAACTTCCATATTGTATTGAAGGTTTTGTGATATGTTTGACTGTTGATGTGTTATTTTTATACAATTCATGGTCTATGGAGAATGTACTGACATTTCGTATGCTAGTTTTAATACGAATGTTTATGTTATGTTTAAACCTATTCATATGAGGAATGCATTGGACTTAATAAGTAACAGGTGGAGCCTGCTACTGCCCCTCGATGCATTGGTAGGTATCATGAGAAAAACTAGTGTTTTGGCACAAGGCTTTGAAAAAATCTTATTTGTAGTCTTGGAACAAGGCCTTGACTATGTGGTTATGATAGTATGGAATTAATCATTCCATCATTATGAAAGTGGTTATTGATATTGCATGTGATTATTCAACTAGTAGAATATCCATGTGAATATATAAATGGAATTATTTCATTTTATCTTTGCCATATTATGCTGAAGTTCAAGTTTAAAAGGCTTTTGTTTTAGTTATACATAGCCTTAAATGTTTATGTTTATTTATAAAAGTTTCCACTATATTGTTATCCTTACTAAGCATCTGAGCTCACCCCTTTCAATGTTTTAATTTTTCCCAGGATGTGAAGATATATTTTATGAATGGCCTGTAGGGATATTATGAGTGGATATGAAGAAAATATGTTGTTGTATTTTTTTTCACGTTATGATGTAATTTAAGACTTATGAATTTATCTAGTGTTTCCTAGGCTACTAAACTAATCAAACTTTCGGGACTTGATCTTTTGTGATCATACCAATGTTATGTAATAATTCATTGACTCTGGGTAATTTGGGTCGGGGCATTACAATCACTGATTCTTATGGAGTCATTGCCATTATAATTTATTCCTCATGTGTCTAAGGACAAATTTTCTTGTAATGGTGAATGCCTTGTGATGTTGTCAAAAATACCCTCTTGGATTGTTCCACATAGAATCTATTTAGTATCTTATCAATGTATGTACTTTGACTTAGGCACTACAATCTCTTGGATCTATCACAATGTATCTTGATCCCAAGAATATACGCTTCCTCACCCATGTATTTCATGGGGAGGAATTGATTCAACCATTCCTTAACAGACTATAAGACTGGTACCTCATTTCCAATAAGTAATACGTCATCAACATATACTATTATGAAAACGACTACACTCCTACTAATCCTTTTCTAGGCATAGGTCTCACATTCATTGTTGATAAAACCAAATTATTTTATGGATTCATCAAAATGAATGTTCCAGGGCCTCTATGCCTGATTTAATCCATAAATAGATTTATGAAAATTACATACCTTATTGGCATCCTTTGGAGTCACAAACCCTTTAGGTTGGGTCATATAGACAACTTCATGAAGATTCCCATTAAGGAATTATTTTTTGACAAAAAGTTTCCAAATCTCATAGTCATGGAAAGCCGAAATGGAATGTATAATTCTAATGGATTTTAGCATTTCAACTGCTGAGAAGGTTTCATTGCAGTCAATAGCTTGATGTTGTTTAAAACCATTTGCAACCATTCACACCTTATAGGTACTGACTTGTCCTTACTTGTCCAGTTTCTTCTTGAATACCCGTTTGCAACCAACATGTTTTACATCAATGAGTGGATCTACCCAAATCCAGACTTTGTTTTGGTATATGGAATCCATTTCAAAATTCATGGATTTTTTCCACTTGGAAACGCCTGTGCCATTTACTACTTCCTTTTAGGTTAGAGGATCATTATTATCAACTAATAAGAGGTCACTGTCCTCGCTAACTATAAAATAGTACCATTCCAATTCTCTAACCTCTCTTGTACTCCTATGCTATACTTGTGTATCTAGAAAAAATTATTCTTCCACAGAGCTTTGTGGAATCTATTCCTGTACCAACTCTTGTGTTCCTTGAGCCTCGACTTCATCGAAGTCTATCTTTCTCCCACTATCTCTTTTGGAGATGTGTTCCATCTAAAGTAATATGGCATGTCTTTCCACTATACCCTTTTTGTCGACGGGTTTCTATAGGTAATATCCCCTTGTTTCCTTGGGGTATCCTATAAAGGTACACTTTGTGCCTCGGGTTGCGAGTTTGTTATATGAATAGGCCTTAACAAATGTTTCGCTACCCCACACATGTAAATTTGATTACATGACTTTTCTTCCACTACAAAACTCTTATGGAATACCATTTGTCTATTTAGTTGGTACTCAGTTTAGTATGTGTTCCGCTATTTGTAATGCATATCCCCAAAAGGACAATGGAATACTCGCATGACTCATCATTGATCTCACCATTTCCAATAGGGTGTGGTTTCTCCTTTCGCTCACACCATTCCACTAGGGCGTGTTTGGAGGAGTGAGTTGGGATAGGATCCCTAACTCCTATAAGTAATCAATGTAGTATTGATTAAGATATTCTCCACCTCATTTTGAGTAGAGTTTCTTAATTTTCTTACCAATATGGTTCTCAACTTCATTCTTGTATTCTTTTAAGTCATCAAAAGAATCCAACATATACTCATTAAGTAGATATATGCATATCTACTAAAATCATCAGTAAAAGTTATGAAGTATGTGTGCCCTCCCCTTTCTTCAACTCGAAATGGTCCGCACACATCAGTATGAACAAATTCCAGAATTTCTTTATCCCTTTCACCTTTCCCACTAAATGGGAATTTGGTCATTTTGCCTTGTAAACATGCATGACATATGCCAAGTGGTTTTAGTTCAAATGAATCTAAATATCCATCTTGATGTAAATTTTTCATCAGTTTCTCATTTAGATGACCTAGCCGGTGATGCCAAAGTTGGGTGTGGTATGAGTCATGTGAAGTATCTTTGTTATTGATTTCCATTACTTGGGTTGTGTAATCCAACACATAAAGTCCGTTTTATAAATGTACACTACTATAATAAATTATCTCCTTGGAAAAGAAGTAACAATCATTTCCAAACATGAAAAAAAATCCATCTATATCTAATCTATATACAGAAATAATTTTTTTTGTAATAAAAGGAACACAATAACAACCCTTTAAAACCAAGATCATCCTAGTTGGCAACGTGAGGTGGTAGTCCCTAACAGCTACCGTAGCAAGTCTGGCTCCGTTGGCTGCTTGTAGATCTACCTCCCCTCGATCAATATTTTTGAATCTACTTCGTTCCTATATTTGGATACATATTTGAGCACCAAAAGATATATCTAATAACAAATTTTTTAAAAAAGATAGATTTCATTCAATAATAAATTCACTTGAATCTTCCCCTAGCTTCTTAGGCTGGGTTTAGTTCTTATTCCAGTGGCCCTTCTTGACAAATGCGAAGAAGACAACATTCTATTCCCTTGCCTGCCCTTTTATCTTCCTTTTCATGGAAGGCCATTAAAATGTTTTGGTCTTAATGATATTTTCCTTCCATTTCCTCTTATTCACCATAAGGACATAAGGCTTTTCGTGCTTCATATATTATTCCACTTGGTGAATAAGGATGAGAATATTAGATAGAGACTTCTCATTGTTGTTTATATTGAAATTGACAACAAAGTTAGAGAACCTCTGAGGGAGTGATGCAAGAATTTGATTGGTGCCCAGTTCTTCTGGGAGTTAAAACCCTAGAACCTCTAGGTGCTTAATGTAGCCAATGATCATGACTACATGAGGCCGAACTGGGGCACTATCTCCACAATTACTTTGAAAGAGTGCCTTAGAGATATCAAACCTTTCTTGTCTTTCTCTCTCGTAGTAAAGAATAAGAAGGTGCTCGAGCATGCTATAAGTATCCAAGTTTTCATGAGACTTCATGAGCTCACTAAAAATTCATGATAACATCAAACACTGAACTTTGATCATGTCGTTCATATGCTTTTTATAGACTAGGAAATCCTTATCACTCGCCTCTTTGGCAGGTGAATCTGGTAATGCTGACTCCAGTATATAAGACTTCCGTTCATGTTGTAGGATAACCCAAAGGTGTCAAAATCATTCCTAGAAGTTACTATCTATGAAGATGTTTTCTTTATCTAGAATTTATCGTAGGGATAGTGTGGTTTATGAGTTTGTCATTTTTATTCAACATTTAAAATAGAAGATCATTCATAGTTTCTTGATTAAATTTTATAAGAAATAATAAATTTTATTAAGTCTCCCAATATTTTATCAAGTCCAAATAGCCCTCACCATTGAACTCGGAATGTCCAGTTGCCATGACATTCTAGTGGAAAGGATCTACATCCCCTTCACATAACCCCCAAAAGGGTTGTACACGATATTAGAAGGTATTTAAGTAGGTAGATATTTTCCAACTGCTAGCTTGTCTTTCCATGATATATTGAGTGGACTCCCCAATCCTGAAATAATGACTCTGTATTTCCTCATCTCTTGCCTCCAATATTACACCAAATCAATGAAGGGATACTCCTCTTGATGTAATATGGTTATGTCAACCCAAAAACTTTCATAAGGTATTCTAGTATAAAAGTAAGAGTCCCAATACGGGATGGTCAAACACATAGTTTTATTGAGTTTTTCTATTTATCATGTAACAAAATTCTTGTTCGGACTTAATATTTTATTTGAGGGATTTTTTTATCTCTTATGCGTGATTTCATTATTATAATTATCACATGCTTGTTAATATTAAGTGGAACTTTCTTAAGTGATTAACCATATCTTGATAATATTTACGCATAAGTCTAGTTTATTATAGATCCATCTTGCATGCTTGTTTAATTCATTAATTATGTGATCGTTACAACACATCCATAATGATAATCCAGGAAATTGGCAGAAATAAAATAAAATAAAAGGAATGATCATGAGATTTTATAATGGTTAGTTTATTTACCAGTTGATAAATTACACTAACCTAGTGGAGAAACACCTTGAACCTTTTGGGTTTGTGTTTACAGCTTCCACCTGTCCACCTCTGTATCTCTTGGGATTGGTTTCATCTCGGCTCTAGTTTGAACCACCTCCACTAGCTTGGGAGTTCCATCGATTAAATATGCATTTTTTAACTCAAATGTTGGTGAAGGGTAAAAAATGGATTTTACAAAAAAGAAACGTTGGGCACACAGGCCCTACATATTAACGATGAGAAGGCTCACAGGGCAAAAAATTTAATTCAAATAAATAAATTAAATGAAGCCATCCACATAAAAAGGTCTGGATCTAGCTCATCTATACATGCAAAAATATATACGCATGAATAAAAATAGCAATCAATTCTTTAATCATTATTGTTTAAGATAAATCATGCTCGAATCAATTAATTATTATCTTGAATTAATCAATCCTTTTATCTTAAACCCTTTTCTGAATTTCCTTGAGATTCTCATCCATCATAATTTTAAATAAATAAACTCATTTAAAATTATATTTGTATGTAACTTGTACCATGGAGGAAACCCGGTGAATTCCTATTCATAACTACCCAATGAGTATAAATCAACATTACATAGATGTTAAATTAAACACACATATATAAAACACCTATCACGTGTTGTTTCTCCGCTTTATGCCCGCATGATGGTACACATCACAAGGGTTTGTATAATATAATAATAAATTTTAATAAATCTCCATAATTTGGATGAGTACACGATGTGTAGTTCCAACTACATGGTGTGTATTATTTTTCAACATCTATCCGAAGTACACGAATGGGGAAACAATGTGAGTGTATACTTCATAAATCTTCGGAGTACACCATGTGTCTAGTGGGCCACACATCATGTAGTTCCGAATTACACGGTCTCTAGCCGGGCAAGCCGTGTATGGGGTACACAGTCCAAACCTAACCCGAAGGGACTACACACTGTTTCCATTGGGCCACACAGTGTGTAATCAGGAAACCGTGTGCCACCTATTCCTGTTCAACCCATGGAGTCATTTAAGAATTAGAATTATTCCAAAACACAACTTGGTTTGGCAGACCGGTCTGATTCATTGAATATTGACTACATGGTGTATACTGCCGAATACACGCCGTGTGTTTTGGTGTTGTATGGCCAGGTATATTTGGAACCTCTAGATGAGATCCTCTATTTTATTTTAATCAAAATTAAAATAAAAGACTGTTTCTGAAAGGTGAACGAGAAATGAAAGAGGAGGAATAGATCTCGAGATTCAGATATGTATAAATATTAAATTGAATTGAAACAACTAAATTATTAATTCTGTAATTCATCAAAGAAATATTTAAATAATTATAAACTATCATTTAACTGCTCTGATACCACTTGATGGTTCTGGGCACAATGGAAGCATGGTTGGGATGGGACCCAACTTTGATTTTTACCATGATCAATGATTATTCGGAGATCAATACGACAATGAACACTAGTCTCCACAAAATATAATCTTGATTTAGATAAAGAAGAAAGAGGACTGGAACCTTAGAGAGGATCATTGACATCATGTTTATAATTAATTTAATTAATTTCATAAAGAAAAATAATACATGTATCTTTGGTATTTTTCTTTGTTGATGATATTGATCATACAGAATGACCCTTTCATATTATCTCATTGTGCTTATAAGGATCCAAACTAGAATCACTCTAGTGGTGATCCACACGTGCTCCGATGGCCTTTGATCGGCACTGCTCGTTCTCCGGGTGCTAGCGCGGTGAAGCGAGTGTCTTGTGTCAATCATTCTTGATCTCTTGTTCTTTGTCCTTGAAGAATGTCTCACATTTTTGAGAGGGGATTGAAGAGGATTCAAGAGAGAAATTGTTTGGATAAAAAATTCTCAATTCACCAGGCGTGTGATGTGGTGTCTGGCATAATAGGCGTAATTACCTATTTATATTCATGGAATTTCAGTTAAATTTTTTAATTTCATAGCAACAATTAAATACATTCATGAACTTAGAGAAAACACATGCATTTAATAATAATACCTCCTCATTATTTATGGTGCACCAACTTGCGCAAAACAGAGTTATAAATAAAATGCCGCATCATAAAATAATAGCAGCGTTATTTTAATTTGTTCCAACTAGTTAAATAAATATTTATCATCTTGAAAATACTTATTTTACTACCAGACCGATCTTGGTCCGCTCGAAATACACTTCCATTTATTGAACACCCAAATAAATAAATAAATAATTTATTCTCTTAAATAAATATTTTATTTACAAACTAATAAATAAATATTTATTAAATGTTCAATGAAATAAATAAATATATTTAATTTAATTTATGCCATCATTGTAACTTGAATAAAATTATTCCACGGTCTTGAGAATAATATATATTTTATTAATAAAATTAAAATAGAATTTAACCAATACCACCAAAAACACTTTGTGTGTGACCCTCTATGATTCTTTCTTGTTGGAATTTTGTGGGCTTGTTTAAAGCCCAAGAGTACTGTCTAGCAATGGGTCAAGGCACCAAAGGGGAAGAACGTAAAGTCCCAACAATGACATCCACATATGAATGCTCATTGTGTAATATACTATCTTTTTGGAAATATCTCATTAGGCAGGCTTCATGACTGTGTCATCAACTTTTATGTTTGATATGCCGTTCTTTGACTACCTGAAATAAACTCTTCATTACATCATGACCATGGAATTTTGTGTGACGATTCTATTTCAATAAATTTCCGAGATATCAATGTCCATAAATGGAAAGGGAAAATCCTTCCTCGACTTATCCATTAATAACATGCCACTCGTGACGCACCCATCATACCCTACTTCCCACCAATTGTTTGCGTGACAGTTTTTGTTAGTAAATAAAAGTGCGTAAGTCATGACACATATTAATGATAATATTATTGGCTAAGTATTATTACACACGCTCGCAGATAGAAATATCTGATGACACCAAAACATGTGGAATTTATAATAGCGGGTCTATCCTCATAATCTCTTTTCTGGGAGATTAACAAGTGCAAACTTCATGAGGGGAAGTCTCATCTTCTTATCAGTACTCACACCTGATGGTATGCATGCTATGTATCCCATCATAGCATGTCATCCAACCACATAACAATATTTAGGAAAAATGTCATAGAATTTCAAGGTTCTCATCATAGCAGGGAACCTCCATGATCATATTAATTCAAAAAATACTCTAGGACATTATTACATCATAGTAATGCAGAACAATGAACAATGAGTAATAATACATTAAATATCAATGTAATCTAAGTAAACCTTGTTGGTTCTAGGAAACCAAATCTTACACACCATTAAAGGATGATTATAAAAATATATATTATTAATAATTATGTAATATATGACATAATAATGATACTAGATATATATATATGTACATACGTACATATATCTTATTCACTTATTTCTGTTCAATACGATATGAAATTGGAAACAACGTTTATAAGTAAGTAAGACCTACCATCTCCATAAGCAGTGTTTTCCATTTCATATATCTATCTATTATACGTATTTATTTTATAAATATACAATATATATAAATCATGTTTTATATTTTTTTGTATTTAAATCATGATCTAAATTATATGATCAAGAATAACAAGTAAAAACACCAACGATAAAGAAAGCGATTATTACTCGAAATGTTAATTTAACATGGAAATATTTATTAAATAGGTAGTATAAAGTCATAAATTAATCATGTATCATATAATAAATATGAATATGTTTCTATTATAATAACAAACTCTAGTCATTATACAGAAGGTTAAACGTAACCTCGACCAAAGGAAAGTGAAAGGTAAGGGTTTTCCACCCGAACATCCAATTTCATTTGGGTTACTTTCATTGTATAACTACCCCAATGAAATTATTATGTACTCATCATAATTTCTGTTTGAGTATTATATAAATTTTTACGAACCAAAACCCTTCCTTATTTTGTGGATAGTTACACGTTTTAAAAGGGACTTTCAAAATTATTTCCGAAATACAAGCCAGTTTCAAGGGAGTTTCTCAAATTCTTACCTATTTTAAAGGGAATTATACAATCTATTTTTGGAAAAAATAATCTTTATAAAATAAATAATTTTATTATAAAAATACTATATTACCTCACTTCTAGTTTTATATAAATATTTTTTCAAAAGAACACTTTTTTTTCAAAGGAAAAGGGGTATTTATCTCAAGAATTACTCGAAGATTTTATAAGGGTATCTTCATCTATTTCAACAATCTTGTTGATTATTATGTATTATTGGGATTAATATTTAATGGTATCATGTACAATTGTTAATTTAATTGGTTATGATTATTTTGGATATGGATGTGCTATCTTAAAACCATTCATCGGTTTATTCCGAATGGTTAGTGTTTGGGGAAATTTATTTATATTTCATATATTAGTTTCAATATGAATGTATATGTTTTTTGTATTTATACCCAATCATATGAGGAATTCACTGGATAGAGAAATTATTTGGTGGGGCCCGCTATATCCCCTCGGAGCATCGGTAGGTCTCAAGAGACAAAATAGTGTCTTGGAACAAGGCCTTGAGAAAAATTTTATTTGTACTCTTGGCACAGGGCCTTAACTATGTGGTAATGATGTACGATGTTAAGCATTACCTCATTATGAAACTAAATATTACATGTAATTATTTGACTAGTAGAATATCAATGTGCATGTTTATATGGTAATGTTTGATTTATTTTCTCCATATTATGTTCATGTTTATGTTTAAATGGATGTTGTTTTTATTACTCATCATGCCTTAAATGTTTATAGATTCTGCTGAATTATTTAACCTTATTTAGTATCTTAGATCACCCTTTTCTTAGTTTTTATTTCCAAGATTCCAAGAAGTGCATTATGTTTGATATGTAGGGTTAAGATATGGGAATAATGGAATTCTCAACAAATTTTTATGTTGTGTTTTATGTTTCAATGTGTAATGTAATGTTCATGTTTGTAATATATTTTCAAAGAATAATAAACTAATCGGTCCTTCAAGACCTGATTCCTTATATTCATGCTAATTTATCAATGTAATGCACCAAGTTCGAGATTTTGGGGCCAGGGCGTTACAGTTGGTATCAGAGGAAGTTATGTACAAATCTAGGACACTAGATTTATAAAAACTATGATTAGAGAACATTAACCTAAGATAGACATTGAGGATTAGTATAGAAGATCTTCCGAGAATTTTGGTAATGTAGTAATTTTCAGTATTTTCCAAGAAATACATCTCTATCTGGATATGAGAAGGTAGAGGTGGCTTTGGCACAAATGTACTTAGGAATGAAAACTCAAACAAGGAGTTTCAGGCTTGACCCGAGGTATCCTTGTACACAACAAAGGGCATTGCTGCACTCTTGGTTATGACCCTCCTGAGGGATATGCTTAGGATAATTCCCATTATATTTACATGTCATTAGGAAGGATTTAGGAGTAAATAATTCTAGAAAGAAAACATTTTTAGTATTATATATTATATTCATAATATTTTAAAGTTACGTTAGTTATTTTAGTAGTTTGGAATTATGCACTGTGATTCATAAACTAACATAGTGTATGCCATTGTATAGAAATGGAGGCCAGTAGATGGAATGAGAACTCCCACAATATGAATGATCTATTGAGTAAGAAGGATTATATCTTTCATGGTATTAATCCAATATTTATAAACGAAATAGTCTCCCATGTATTTTCATCATATGATAGAATTGTATGATGAGTTAATAAGATAAGTAAATAATTATTCGTGTCCTATGGCTTTGAAGGGAAGCAAGAGAAGAAAAGGATGGTAGAGAGAAAGACGGATTAAGGGAAGAGGGGAGAGAAGGATTTTCCCATATGTGATAACTCTGGAAAGAATAACTTTGGTAAATGATTGAACGGAATGAAAGTTTGTTATATGTGTGGAGAAAAAGGACACTAAGTACATGATTTAAAGGGTAAGAGAAAGGTTTCAAATGTATAATGCATCATCTGCAAGGAGTTGGGACACTATGCGAATCAATGTCCAATCATCAGAGTATTCTGAAAATGATGATATTGGATAATAATCATATTATGATATTACCATAGATGAAGAGGAATGAATATTGTTCTTATCTTGTTATTAAAATATTATTTCATTTGAGTGTTGTATCAACGATGTACTGGTAATCTGAATTATGAAAATAAATAAGGATTATATTGCAGTACTATTTTAGTGAAAATTTGAGATTATATGGTTCTAAGAAATGTGACTCAATAGAATGTTAAATTTTTTGGAAAATACATGGTTGAAGGAAAGAGAAACATTAATATGGTTCTGATACCAAGGTAGTGATTTTGGAATAAGATATGATTGACTTGGATAAATTATATTAGATATTCATGACTACATTGAAACTAATTAATTGTTTTTTATTCCATTATTTTTGGAGTTTACCACATTTTGGGATATAAGGAGTATATCCGATATCTTATAAGGAATAAGTGAGCATGAATGTAATAAATAAGGTTTTATGGTAATTCGGGGTGTTACCATGTTTTAAAAGAATACATGATGAAGGTATTCACATGTTATTATGTGGAAAAAAATATTTTCATTGTGTTTACCTTGTATAAAAATTTTGGACTATGAGTTTGGACAGAATTATTTTGGATAAGTATAATGGTTGGAATAGATTATGTTTGACATTGGATACTATTGTTAAGGTTAATACATTTCTTCAGATTATTTTTGGATTGTTATAAAAAGGACAACCCAGAGGTCGGGCGATAACCTGTCACGTCTGGCAAGGCCATGAGACTTAAACCCACAACCGAAGAGTGACAAGGGTGCATAATATACCACTGGCCTAGGTAATTTCCTTCTTTGTATAATGTAGTTTTTTAAAATAGTCTCAAAAATGAATTATATATTCATTATTTTTGGAACCCTATGATTAGGATAAATAGAATATTTTTGAATTCAATTATCTTTAGGAGTGAAATATGAGTTTTTGTTAGGAATTAGTTGAAGGATGAAACTATACTTATCATGTATATTTTTCCTTCTTATTATATGTTGAAATTAATTCTTAAACTTTTGGGATGGGATCTTAAAACCAAAAATATTTTATCTTAATACCTTATGTTTTGTTGAACCAATGATATTTTAAATCATCATAGATTGATGGCATTGAGGCCCTGAATTTTACAATTGTTTTTTATTGATGATCTCAATAACTCCCTATAAATATTTACATTTTCCTCCAATTATGTTTCTTTAATTTCCACTAATGTTCTTCTAATCGATATCATAATTTGGTGGTGAATTTTTCAATTCTCTTTCCCTCTTATTATGACTAAATTTTATTAATCCAATTTTCGATGTGGGTTTTCCACAAAGGTATTTTTCTATTTTTAACGTTTTATTTTCGAAGAAGAATTTCAATTTGCGAGGACAGAATTTATTGAAGGAGGGGATAATGTTACACCCCATGTTTTCATAGTATGTTATCTATTCAAAGTAATTCAATAACTTGCGCTACACGCAACAACGAGTTCGGGTGCACCACAACTTACTAAACTAGTCATTAAAAAAGCAGTTATAAATAGTATTAACTAAATTTGGAATTTTATATACTCCATATAATTTTAGAATCCATATTATGTGTTTATTAGACATAATATAAGAACAAATTCATTTTTTCAGATAAAAGAAATATTTTTTAAAAAATTCAATTTTATTGCCTTTTAATGGAAAACCATTTTTAAAACCAAAATTTGACACTTTAATATTATCAATTTAAGGAAATTATATTCTTATTTAGAAGTGGTACATAAAAATTTAGTTTGGATTAATTTTTGGAAGTTTTCTGATAAATTTCATATTTTGATGAATAGTCAAAAATACTAAATTTTAATTGAATTTTTTTTATTCTAATTAATTTATAGAGTAAAATAATGAATTTTAATGGTTTGGAAGTATTATTAGATTATTGTTTTGTCATTTAATACAATATATGTCATTATACGTAATTTTACATTTAAATTTGACATAAACGCATGTCAATGTTTTGATAATTTTTACTTTTAAAAACATGCTTTTTGGTTTTGACAAGGGGAATTAATTTTAAATTAATTAATACAAATAATGTAATTTGAATTTGTTAAAATATAATTTATTTTTGAATTAGGAATATCAAAATTATCATAGGTTTATTTCTTTGTATTTTTCTGAAAACATTCATTTTTTCATGAATATTGAAAAACACTGCGTTATTGTTTAAAAATAACTTTTTATTTAAATAATTATTTATTTTATTTAAATTTATTTTAAGTAAAAATAAATATATAATACCTATATAAGTTCAATGTAATTCATTTGAGTCAATTTCTAATAAAATTAGATGTATAAAATGTTATTGAACTTTTTAAAGTCTTTCACCCACCTTCTAGGCACATTTGCAAATTTGCATAAAACATAATTTTACTGATTATATGAATTGAATTTAAAAAAAATAAGAGGCACAGTTTACATCCCTAAGTAAAATCTTGTTCAATAAGAAGAAAATAATTTTTGGTGAATAATAACTTTTGACTTTTATTTACCATAGTTAAATGTTAATAGGGTAATTAAAGGTACCAATGATATTATAATCACCCTAAAACATGTCCTAATTCTATGGGATAATTGTATTTCGACCAAAAACAACCTTCGGAATAATATATAATCCTTTTGGTCCACTTGTATTAGATTAGTACATTTATTATTATTTTATTTAAAGAAGAGTTAAAAGTGTTAAATTTAAAGTTTAATTACTAACAAATTTTTAATGTTGGGTTATACATAATATAAATTCGACTATAAATATTAATTATAAAAATAAAAATATTTCCTACATAATGGTATTTTTTTTTAATTTTTAGAGATTAAATAATTAAATTTATTTATGACACGATGATGATCCAGTAATTACTTTATCAATGAAAGATTAAAATAATTGATATTATAAATATAAAAATAAAGGCATTTAGAGAATTTTGATGCCATACACTAATTTTATAGATTCATATGACATGTCATGGTTAATTAAATAATTTATTTTTGAAGTGATAATGTTGTTATGACTTTAACAAAAATAAAATACCAAATAGTGTCAAAATTGACATAAATGAGTTTTTAAAATAAATCTTATATTATTAATTGATATAATATTTATAAAAATATAAGGTTAAGATAAATGACATAGATATGGTTATATATATCAATAATGAACCACTTCAGGTTCTCTTGACTTTTTATAGTATGTTTATTAACCATGTATTAGAATAATACTAGAGGGCATGGTAAAAGTTAGACTGTTTAACTTAGAGTTAAATCTAAACTATTGGGTTAATATGGTGACATAAACTTGTCTAAAACCTTTTGGTTGAGAGGATTTCTACGTAGAACCAAATTATCTTAGAAATAATTCAATTGGGATCCATTATAAAGTGAAAATGATTTTACAATAATATAATATTCCAAACATTTCCTAAAGTGACCCTCACCTCTCTTATAAAAGGCTACTTCCCCTTCTATCAAAATCACACCTCAAAATCCATTTGTATCAGCCAAACCCTGCCCATATCTTCCCCCAATTCCTTTAATTCGACCTAGAGGCCATCTATTGAGAATAAATCCATCATAAGGATCCCTTTAGTTCAAATCAAAAGGTAACACCCAAAGAAGAGGTAATTATTTTATCGCCTCCTGAAAAGTTCTTTTATTCTTCCACTTTATAATTTTTTTGTTATTTCCATTCCAAAAATAATAACTATAGTACCTTCTACAAACTTTGATTTTATTAAAAATATGATACAACCATAATCATTATTCTATCTATCCTATGAATGATAATGTCACCATGCGTGCCTACGTATGACTTACCGTATCCATGACGTGGTGTAATTTGTTATGCAACACTATGTTATTTGGATGGATATATAAATAATGAAACTAAAATGATAATTACCCTGTAAAATTAATATACTATACAATTCCACATCTTTTAATCATCAAGGAAATGATATCATCGCTCGTGTATACGTACAACTTACAGTCTCCACAGCGCGATGAGATTCATTTCCAGGTTCACCATAGAACGATGGTTATAAAAATATATATTATTAATAAGTGTGTAATATATTTTATAATAATTCTACTGGATATATATATATACTTACATATAACTTATTCACTTTCTTTCATTCAGTACGATTTGAAAATAGAAACAACGTTTATGCGTATGTACGGCGTACTATCTCCATAAACCGTGTTTTCCATTTCATATATCTATCTATTATACATATTTATATTATAAATATATATTATATATAAATCATGTTTTATATTCTTGATGTATTTAAATCATGATCTAAATGATACGATCAAGAATAACAAGTTAAAACACGATCGATAAAGAAAGCAATTATTACCCAAAATGTTAATTTGACATGTAAATAATTTTTAAATGGGTTGTATAAAGTAATAAACGAAAAATGTATGATATAATAAATATGAATATGGTTCTATTATAATAACACACTATGGTCATTATACAGGAGGTTAAACGTACCCTCAACCAATGGAAAGTGTAAGGCAAGGGTTTTCCACCTGAACTTCCATTTTCCTTCGGGTTATTTTCTTTGTCTAATTACCTCAATGAAATTATTATGTATTATTATATACTCCTTTTATATTATGTTTGAGTATTCTATATATGTTTAACAACGAAAAACCTTCATTATTTTGTAGATAGTTACACATTTTAAAAGGAACATTCAAAATTATTTCCGAAATACAAGCCCGTTGCAAGGGAGTTTCTCGAATTCTTACCTATTTTCAAGGGAATTATATAATCTAATTTTAGAAGAAATAATCTTTATGAAATAACTAATTTTATTATGAAAATATTATGTTACCCCAGTTCTGGTTTTTTACTATATTTTTCCAAAAGAACTCTTCTTTTTAAAATTAAATATGTATTTATCTCAAGAATTACTCAAATATTTTATAAGAGTATCTTCATCTATTTCAACAATATTGTTGATTATAATGTATTATTGGGATTAATATTTCATGGTATCATGTACCATATTTAATTTAATTTTTTTTATTATTTTTCTAATGGATTTTTTATCTTAAAACCATTCATCTGTTTACTCCGCATGGTTACTGTTTATGCTTAATGTTTAGGGAAAGTTATTTACATTTCATATATTAGTTTCAATATGAATTTATATGTTGTTTTATTTATCCCAGTTCATATGAGAAATACATTGGACATAGAAAGTGTTTGGTGGGGCCCGCTATAGCCCCTTGGTGCATTAGTAGGTCTCATGAGACAAACTAGTGTCTTGGAAGAAGGCCTTGATAAACATTTTATTTGTAGTTTTGGCATGAGGCCTTGACTATGTGGTAATCATGTCTGATGTTAGGCATTCCCTCAATATGAAATAAATTATTAAATGTGATTATTCTACTAGTATAATTTCTTTGTGCATGCTTATATGGTAATTTTTGATTTATTTTCTCTATATTATCTTCAAGTTTATTTTTAAAAGGCTCTTTTTTTATTACACATATTGATTTAAAAGGTTATAACTTCCACTAAATTATTTACCCTTACTGTGCATCTTATCTCACTCGTTTCTTATGTTTTGTTTTTCCAGGATTCCAAGAAGTTTATTATGATTAATATTAAGGGTTAATCTTGGGGAATAATGGAATTCTCAACAGATTATTTATATTGTGTTTGATGTTTTAATGTGTAATGTAACGTTCATGTATATAATCTATTTTCCAAGACTACTAAACTATTCAGTCTTTCAAGACATGATTCCTTTTATTTATGTCAATGTATTAAAATAATTCACTAGCTCTAGGCTTCTGGGGTCGGGGCATTATAATTAATTTATCTAAATTTGGAATCAAATTTTTACTAAAAAATATTTGTGAGAATATAACTAAAGGGTGAAAAAATGTTCATCATGATACTAAATGGTTGATTTTTTAAAAATTGATTGAACTCAACTAGAAATATAATAATATAATTTGAATTCTTAAATGATAATAAACACCTTTAATTTATTAGATAATTTATAAATTAAGTATTTTTTTTAAAAAAATCATTATATCTTATGTAAATAACCCCACCAAATGTCAAATATGAACAGAAGATAAATAATCCCTTAACTGGAACCTTCATTTACCCATGAAAAGAAATATATTTTGAGGTATTAATAATATCTAAAATGTTTATAATAAACATTATTTAACATAATCCATGATGACGCCTAGCATACAAAGACTCCATGAGTTTTTTTTATTCTACTGATTCATAATTTGAGGAGTTGTTAAATTAGAATTTGTAGGAAATTTATTTCATATCTACTAAATTAATCTATTAGAAATAATAAAACCCTTCCTAATATGCCTAATAATGAAGATATAAATTTCTGGGTCCTTTAAAAACCAAATAAAATTCACCCTCTATTTTAGTGGTTATGCTTCATGTATTTTGGAATGAATTTCAAAGATAGAGAAATGAATAAAAAATTACCCCTTGAAATATTATATATCATTATCATTGGAAAACATGATCACATTGTATATAAATGTTTAGTCAATGTTAATGATATAAATATATAACTACCATTATTACATTATCTCTTGGAATTTAAAATCTTGTGTGGGGAATTAAGGGAATATGAGGGATAAAAAAATAAATTATCATTCATAATAAAATTAATCCCACCCAACAATATCTCAAGTTTCATCAATTATATGATTAGAGAAACTATTAAACAATATAATGAATAAATTTTAGGCTTTATTCTTTGATTAAGAATGTTAGTGGGATGCACATGTTTTTAATTGTCACATAAATCCCAATGTGAACTTCTTCCATAATGTACCTTATAATATTTATCTAAAAAGTATTCAAAGTAAAATTTATCCAATTAATGTAGATCTCTCCATCATTTATATGGAGTGATATTTTTCCACTTCTTTTTTTTGTTCTTATATTATTATCTACTTATATCCCAATGGAAATCAATGAAAAATTCCTATGTTGAAATATTTATTTTCGTTAGTAGTAAAAATATTGTAAGTATTGTGATAGAAGATAACACACATTTTTTTTGATTTTATATCCAAATTAAAGGGAAATAATATACCAGTATTCAATTCTTGAAGATATTTCCCTCATCAAAGTATCAAATCATTAAATGAATAATTTTTACTATATGAGTGGTTATCTCAATTATTCTAGTGGTAAATCACTCATGAAAAATATTTAATAGTGTTTAATAAGATCTTGTCTTTGGTATAATTTTTTTTTATCTAAATACATACTATCAACATCATCACATAAAATAATTTTATCTGCCAATCCTTATTCTAAGCCTTCATGAAACTTTCAAAGAGTTACAAGAGAATCAAATTCCTCGATCATGTATTTTTTTACCTTTAAATTTCTGAATATGAATCTATTCTATCATAAAAAACAGTTTCAAATTTTGAAGTTCATAAAGAGTACCCTTATTAAATGTCATAAATCAGGAATTATATGAAGTTATTCCAAAGGAAGATAAGAATAAGGTAATGTAATGATTTTTGATAATTATTTGGGATTTAATGGTCAATAAAAAAATACATGTAATTTGTTTTATAAAAGCTAGAAATTGAGATTTATTAAGAAACAATTATAATGGTAAAATTCATAGCTACGTATAAATAGAGTATGTAGCTCAGGATTGAGAACTATTATTGATCACAACCCCCATGATTCTAGAAGATTAGTATTTCTTCCATTTTTTGGTCATATGTATTGTGGAACTTCTACAATTTTTCCATTAAATGGAATAATCCTCTCACTTACTATAGTTTTCTATATACTAATATAATTGATTTAAGAATTAGTAGTGTAAGAACTCGTTTATACCAATCAAGTTTATTAATAAAATCTTTTGAAGAATGAAATCCATCAATTTATATTTATGATTAAATAATTTATTTATAATCACATTCTATATCTAAATCAGGTCTATATTCTATAACCACATTATCTAAAAAGCGAAGAAGTTCTAGGGTTTGTAACATGTATTTCTTCATTAAATTTTTAGGGTTTTATCATCTATAATCCTTATTATTTTTGTTATTTGTTTCACTTGTTTTTTCAATAATAATTTTATTTTAAATATATATTTTTTATTAAATATTCGGTTTTATATTCTGAAAAACATTTTTTTCATCCCTGGTGTTATAATAATTTGGAATAGAGAGTTTGAATTTTTTTTCAAACAATAAAAAAACATAACTTTTGGAAATATATCCCTTTAAGGGGTTTTATTCTTTTAGAATATTTAATTATTCATTTCACCCACTATGAAAGCTTTTTACTAATTCATTATTTTATATAAGAATGAGACCATTTATTTCATTTATATATTTTTATAGTAAAAAAAGGACATAATTATAGGAACCCAGAAATCCCGTGGATTTTTTTTAAATACATGGGAATTTTACGAGTCCGCAAATTTTTACGGTGCTTGATTATAAGGCCCGGTGTGCCCAGAATCAATTTATGAAGTTTTGTTCGGGTACATTCAGTAAACGTACAAGCAGGATTTTATATCTTTTTAACCGTTGCTCAAAACTGAAATATGAGGGCACTGTTGAACTCTCAGTGCTGATATTTTCTTAAGAAGACATTCACCTCGATGACGGATGGTTGATAATAAAAGTAATTTTTTTTCTTTTTATAAAAAATAATAAAATAAAGTGTACAACACATTATTTTATTTTTGAGCTGCCATTAGTGTGGGTGGTTTTTTGTTAAAACCTCCACTTGGGAGTTGGAGGTGGGACCGCCACACCCTAACCTCCCATGAGAGGTTATGGTGGTGGGGCCCACCCGAACAGAACCTCTTGAGAGATGCTACGCCGTGGGGACCACACAAGACTAAAACCCCCCATTTAATGGGAAGGTGGATAATCTCCCAACTCCCCTCATTAATGAGGGGGAGTCCCATAACCTCTTCTACTATTAATTGGTGCCACCTTTTCCTTTTAATCAATTGCACCAACTCATGTAATTTAATTAAGGGGAGCCTCTTGACCTCCCCATTTATCAATTGCGCCAACACATGTAATTTATTAAGGGGAGCCTTTTAATTTATTCCTCAATTTTGAAATTGTTGTGCCAATAAAATAATAGATAACTTATATTATTTTTGGATTAGAAATTCTAATTTGGTGGGAACTTGAGAGGTGATCTTGGGAGAAAAGAAGTTCTCCCGACGAAGAACAAAGAATGCAAAGAACACCGCCAAGAACTTTCATTGACTTCCTCCCTCGGATCCTACCAACATGGAGTGTCTTCCATGGCCGACGCAAATCAGGGTCGGGAGTGCATGATGAACGCGACGAACGACAAACTTCGTCGTCTTCTTTCTGCAATACTATTAATGAACGATGAATGTTGATCGTTGAATCAAAGGTAGGGGGTTTACCTTGTGTTTTATCCGTTTTCTTTTCTCCTCATTGTTTGAAAAGAAATCGTTGCGTGGTTGTAAATAATTGATGTTCATCTTTCCTATTTTAAGGAACCAATTAATATAACCTTAAACATGGAGGGTGCATGCCAACCTAACATGGCCCGACATCCTCTGTCGATTATTCTTTCTTGTGTCGTTCTACGACATGGAGATGAGGCGACGACGATGAAGGCGGCAACGCGAAGGCTGCGCTACCCGTGGCCTCCATGAAATGCACCACCCCCACGGCGCATCGAAGCTTCCGGCTGACGTCCACCGGCCCGAGCAGCACTCGTCCCGCCTTCTAACGTCCTCCCGGCACCCTACCCGGTGCGTGGCCTGTCTGCCTGTGGCCTCCTTTCACCCTGCCTGACACGAGGCCCGCCTGCCCGCGGCCTGCCCAGCGCCCCCGCGCCCAACCCGATGTCCTGCCGGTGCCACCGCAGCCTGCCCGACGCCCTGACAGCGCCCCTGTGGCCTTCCCGACCAGAGCTGCGTCATATCTTGTGAACCCGCGCCCTGCCCGACGCCCTGACCGAAGCCCCCGCGGCCTACTCGACCCCTGCCACGGCCTACGTGGTCGCCCCCGCGGCCTGCCCGTTGCCCTGCAGGCACCCCCGTGGCCTGCCCGGCCCTTGTCGCGCCCTACCCGGCACCCCAGCAGCCCGTCTGTGCTCCGCGCGGCCTACCCGCTGGACTCCAGACCGGCCCAAACTCCCGGGATGAGTGCCCGAGTGGTTCCCCTCGTGGCGTTGGCCGAACCGGCCCGAACTTCGGGCCGAGTCGCTTACGTGGCAACCTCCGCGCCGAACCACCCCCGAAGTGTTCTGGGTCGGGCCCGGCGGACCCAGCAAAAAATTATCAGGTTGACCAGACCAACGGGCTGGGTCAGACCCAACGAGTCTGAATGGGTCGACCCAGACCAGGTCTGCCCAGACGGGGTCCGGCAAAGTTGGTCCGACCGGGTCGGACCGGACCCGGGCCCATCACTGACACATTACCTTCTTAGGCCATATCTTTGGCATTGGACGTCCATTTGGAAAACCATCAGCGGTGCCTGTATTCATGGAGTGAAGTCATCCCTCTGATAATACCCCACTAAATTTCGGGGTATTGTTGAGATATGGTCAGGTTGGATCATAAACGAACCCAACCAGGCCTCGGGAACTAAAATGATAATAACTAAAAGACCGGGAATCTGATTGATGTGTCGTCTGTTGCATTAAGACCCCTATGACATGGAAGACCTTTGAGATAATTCTATGTGGGACTTCGTGATAGTTTGAGTATCAAACAGTACCTTGTGAAGTGGATCTTTCCAAGACGAGCATGCATTTGTGAGAGAACGTAGTAGTTGGCTGAGACTTGACGACTGCTGACCAATTCGACTCGGAGTGATTCAACTATCCTAGTGGGGAGTGCCTCTATGTAATTGCGGTAGACCCACAGTACTAGACATGTGGAGTAACTCATTAGGCTACCAGGGGATCATCTCTATGTGAGCACAGCAGACCCACAGTGGGGAGAGCATCTATGTGAGTCCATAAGTCCCACGGTACTCAACAGGAGGAGTACCTCAGCAGTCCAAGTTAGTGGGAAGAACCTCTATGTGACACGGAAGGCCCATTTTACTTGATAGATAAAGAGTTCTCTAGTAGCCGAGGGTTCAGCTTAATAAAAATCCTGGTTTGTGATGAGTCAATGACTTTTGTGTTTTCCTCATGATTGAGATGGGTTACTAGATAACTTAGATATATGTATGGGCATATACATAAGTAATGGTTATCCATTGATTTCATACTTTGTGGTTTATCTTTTTTGGATTTTGTGAGACCTTGAAGGCCTTGGGGTCCCTACTAAGTATCGTTATACTCACCCTTGTATGGGCAATGCTTGCACCTCGTTATGTTAGTTGCATACAATGGACAATGTAGACTGGGGAAGAGCGTAGCAGGTCTGGATGGTATGAAGAGGTGGATCACTCAGTGTGACGGTGCATAGAGGAGACAGATGGATGTGGAGTGATTTGGAGGCCATATGTACCTCCCCTTCAGGTAGGAACCCTAGAGGATGGCCCAATAGATTATTTTATTTTCATCATTTGTAATTGCATTCAGTTGTACTTGTAATTTCAAGTTGGGCATTTACTTCCGTCCCCTTTTACTTTCCAGCACTTATTTTTTCTACACTTTTACATAGGGATTTGCTTCCAGTTGTGTACTCTGATGTGTTTGTTTATAGTTATAAAAAAATGCCTTCCTAGTTTATGGATTTATGCCTTTGGTTCTAGTCTTCAGCCCCTGGCCTATGGAAGGTGGGCGTGGGGTAGTTACGATACGGGCCCAGGGGATGGGTCATGAAAAATTGGTATCAAAGGAGTCGGTTCTACCGTAGAATATAGAACTCTGAACTTTATTTTTTGTGAATCAATAGTGTTAAGGGTACTATGTGTGGTTTTCAGTTCAGGGAGTCCAGTGTTGGTGCTGGTGGCCGGCATATCCATACACCAGGACCCTGACTTCTGATTTTCAAATAACTGCACGAAAATAATGATTGAGTGCGTGTTTTCAAAAGTTCTTATTTAAGTTGGCTCAACCAGGTCAGCTCAATAGGTATAATCTTTTGACCATGTCACATCTATTTCTTACAGGATGCCTCCCCATGGATGACCAGTTAGATCCCTAAGAGTCGTACACACTGATAGCCCACTGAGTGACGAGGCCTCGGTGCAGGGCCCTTTACCAGTGGAGGCACCAGTGGTACTACTTCCTGTTGGGCCACCAATGCCACCTACCCCAGTAGCAGATGATGCACTCTTGTTCAGTGCGTTGCATGAGTTTCAGTGCCAGAGGCCACCCAGGTTATAGGGAGAGACGAACCCATAGGTGGGTGACGATTGATTGGAGGATGTGGTGGGATTCTTTAGGCTTGTAGGGACACTAGCAGACTTCATGGTGATCCTTTCCGTGAGTCTCCATCAGGCAGTAGCAGGCATATGGTGGAGCCTCATGTTCCAGTTTCATAACGAGGTGACCCTACTCTGGGTAGACATCGAGAGCCTGTTCCGGGAGAAGTTTGTACCAGCTACCCTTCGTGCGGTGCGAATACATGACCTACTACATCTACATCAGTGTAGCATGATGGTGGCGTAGTATTCAGCGAGGTTCACCGTCCTCTCGCACTACTCCATTGATATGGTGTGAGACCCATTTTTCAGGGCTCATAACTTTGAGAAGGGGCTCTGGTGAGAGATCAAAGTGTCGATGATCTCACTCAGCATCCTGACACAGGTGGGGGTGTTAGAGAGAGCCCTCATAGTGGAGAGTTTCCTTGCTGAGCAGTCACTAGCAGTGAGACCCACTACTAGCCGACATGTAGTGCAGTCTTCTACAGCTGGAAGTAGAATGATGTCGTAGAGGTCCAAGAGGACTATACCTACAATTGGACGACCGCATGACTCAGAATTGGTTGTGCGGGGCACCCAGAGTGGAGACAAATACAAACATGCCAATAGCAGATAGTGTTACTCAAGCGGCGGGCAGGGTCACATGGCTTGTGACTATTCGAACCTATGTATAAATGATCAAAAAATAGTTGAGGGACCTCCTAGGCAGAGTTAGAGGCTCAAACGAGGCGGTCCTCAGGAAGGAGGCTGATGTGGAAGAGGAGCTGGACGTGCAGCTGGCGGTGGAAGATGTTACAAGGTGTTACAACCACCACCACCACCAGGAGTCCCACCCCGATCATAGGGAGTGGGTGGATAGGGGAGAGCTCATCTTCAGGCAGCTGAGACCAATGATCAAAGTGCTCCAGAGATTATTCGAGGTACAATATGTGTCTACTCCACCTTAGTTGTAGTTCTTATAGACACAGGTTCCAGTCACTCTTTCATTGCCACTGCCGTCATTCGGAGATCAGAGATTATGAAGGAGTTTTTGGCTCGATCCTTAAAGCTAGAGACCCCTACGGGATCTGATTCGATGATTACGAACTGGTTCCGGCAGTGCGAGATTACTATAGGAGGAAAGAGCTAAGGCTGGGATCTCCTCATAGCGGTATCGAGGCCATATGATGTCATCTTGGGTATGGATTGGTTATCTACATTCCATGCCTAGACCGACTGTATTAGGCGCAAAATGCGGTGTGTTCACACGGATGGGACCAGGTTCACCTTCACTGGCGAGAAGGGTGCCTTTGAAGCATAGGACATACATACAAGGAGGAGGGTGCAGTAAGTTAGTCACCAGTTGGCTTGCCTTACCCTCAGAGAATTTGATGTGAAGATTCCATCTTATCCAATAGTGGTGGACTAGTACGTGGATGTTTTACATGACGATATTACAAGACTACCTCATCGTAGAGAGATGGACTTCTACATTGACATGTACACTAGGACGGAACCAATATCTACTCCGGCATATCAAATGGCTCCCACTGAGCTTCACGAGTTGAGGGTACAACTAGAGGACTTGTAGGGGAAGGGATTCATTAGGCCCAATGTTTCTCCCTAGGTAGCCACAATTTTGTTCACCAAGAAGGCAGATGAGAGATTTAGCCTTTGTGTCGACTACCATCTCGTGAACCAGGTGACCGTGAATAACTAGTACCCAATCCCGAGGATTGATGACCTCTTTGACAAGATGAAGGGAGCACAGTGGTTCTCAGAGATATACCTCAGATCAGGCTATCACCAGCTCAAATTTTGAGAAGAGGATGTGGAAAAGACGGACTTCAGGTTTCGTTACGGCCACTATGAGTTCTTGGATATACCCTTAGGCGTAAACAATGCCCTAGAAGTGTTTATGAGTCTCATGAACAAGATCTTCCAGCCTTAACTATACCTCTTTGTTATAGTCTTCAATGAAAACATTCTGATCTACTTGAGTTCTGAGGAGGAGCATGCATACCCTTTTCAGGTAGTACTAGACACACTTCAAGAGCACTGGCTTTATGGTAAGTTCTCGAAGTGCCAATTTTGGATTCGAAAGGTTCACCTCTTGGGAAACATCATTGTGGAGGATGGAGTTGTAGTGGATCCAACAAAGATTGAGGTGCTACTTTCATGGAAGCCACAAGGAGTGTGACAGAGGTACGAAGTTTCCTAGGTTTGGCTAGATACTATCAGAGATTCATAAAAGACTTCTCCAGAGTTTCAACACCACTATCAGCCTTGACGAAGATGGAGAAAACCTTCGTGTGGTCGGAGAGATGCCAGTAGAGATTTCTGGAGCTGAGGAAGAGGCAGACTAGTGTCCCCATCTTGAGGCTTCCGAAGGAGGGAATAGGGTACATAGTCTACTGCAACGCTTTAGGTACAGGACTAGGGTCTATCTTGATGCAAGATCAAGCAATGACTACTTATGGTTATTGGAAGCTGAGACAACATGAGCAGAACTACGCTACACATGACCTAATGTTAGAAGCAATGGTCTTCGCCTTCAAAATGTGGCGGCACTATCTGATGGGAAAGCGTTTTACCATGTACTCTGATCACAAGAGTCTCAGGTATATCTTCTCTCAGAAGGACATGAACCGGAGACAACGACATTGGCTTGAGTTCCTCCAGGACTATGACTTAGAGATAGTCTATACTCGTGGGAAGGGGAACATTGTTGCATATGTGCTCAGCAAGAGGATTGGTATACAACCACTAGGATAGGTGATAAAGAAGCTAGCTATTTTACAGATATCATTTGTTGATATAGACAGGGAAACCTTTCTAAAGTCTCTTACAGTCACTCCCCTCTTCTTCAGTGAGTCAGAGAGGCTTAGCATGGGGGCGCTGACTGCAAGACATGACGTGCTCATATATCCACAGGGCATGCACCATATGGATTCTATAAAGGTGGGGAGCATGTCATCCTCTTCAGAGGATTCACCATGGTACCAATGGAACTTCAGGAGGAAGTGTTGAGGGAGTTCCACATATCCCCTCTAGCGATATATCCAAGAGTGGTGAAGATATACCAGGGTCTTCTATGACAGCACTGGTGGCCAGGTATGAAGAATGCAGTAGCAGAGTTTGTCTCACGGTGCCTCACTTGTCAACAACTGAAGGCAGATAACTGGGTACCAGCAGGCTTGGTTCAGCCATTAGAGGTCCCCGAGTGGAAGTGGTATGGCATATCCATGGAATTTTTTATGGGTCATCCATGTACACATAGGGGTCACAAATTGATTTGGGTGATCTTCGGATAACTCACCAAGTCATCCCACTTCCTACCGATCAGGGAGCAGGGTTTAGTAGAGATCTTAGGATGCCTCTATGTGCTGGAGATTTTGAGACTACATGGGGTACCTTTTTCTATTGTGTCCGACGGTGACACATGGTTTACTTCCTGACAATGGAAGGGGTTTCAGGAGGCTTTCAGGACACATCTTTGCTTGAGCACTACCTTCCATTCTCAAACAGATGGTCAGAATGAGCGGACCATTCAGACCCTCGAGGATATGCTGCGAGCATGTGTCCAAGACTTCGGTCACAACTAGGAGGATCACTTATCTTTGGTGGAGTTTTCTTACAACAACAACTACAACTTCACCATAGGGATGACACCTTTTGAGGCCTTGTACAGGTGACATTGCAGATCACCCTTGTGCTGGACTGACCCTGGGGAGTTAGAACTAGTGGGACCAGAGATGGTATGAGCTATTACAGAGAAGGTTTAGATCATCCAGGAGGGGTTGAAGATTACACATAGAAGACAGAAGTTGTATGCTGACAGGAGACGAAGACCCGTGGAGTTTGAGGATGGCGACCACATATTTCTATGGGTCTCACCTCGACGAGGTCTACATATATTTGGCCGAGCCGACAAGTTATCTATAAGATTCATCGGACCTTTACAGGCCGCCCTCAGTAGAGTAGGTAAGGTAGATTACCTCTTAGCTCTTCCACCTCAGTTGCACTGGGTGGATGAAGTCTTCCACGCATCTCAGTTGAGGAGATATGTGCATGACCTTTTCCCACATCATCGACCATGGAGAGCTGAACGTCGACGATGGGGTGACTTTTACAGAGGTTCCAGTGGAGATTGAGGATCGATAGGAGCGGGTCCTATGTGGATGGTTGATACCTCTGGTGCATGTTCGCTGGCAGGACGGGAACCTACAAGAGAGCACATGGGAGCGGGAGGCTCAGATGCGTGCTTAGTACCCCCATTTATTCCCTTAGTTTGAGTTATAACTTACGGGGACGTAAATACCTGAGGTGGGGAGAATTTAAAGACCTGAAAATCGTGTTGAATTTTTTTTAAATACAAGGGGATTTTATAAGTCCAAAATTTTTTACAGTGCTTGATTCGGAGGCCTGGTGTGCCTGGAATAAATTTCTGAAATATTTTTCAGGTACGTTCCATAAATGTACGAGTTTGATTTTATAAATTTTGAACCTGTGCTTGGAACAGAAATATGAGGGCACCGTTGAACTCGCAGCGCATGTATTTTCTTAAGAAGACAATCACCTTGATGGTGGATGGTCGAGAATCATAGTTAGTTTTTGGAATTTTATAAAAAAATAATAAAATAAAGTGTACAACACTTTATTTTATTTTTGAGCCGCCATGATTATGAGTGGTTGTTGGTTAAAACCTCCACTTGGGAGTTGGAAGTTGGACCACCACAACCTAACCTCCCATGAGAGGTTATGTGTTGAGATGTTATGTGAGTATGATATATTCTATAATACCAAATGTAGGATCGAATATGTAAACATGAGATGCTCAAATACAAGAGGGGGGGGGTTGAATTGTATACTTTAAAAATCCCTAAGGAAATTTTTGCATAACCAAAATTCCCAATACCTCAATGCTCTAATAACTTTCTTGATTCTGGAAAAGTGATTCCAGAAATGAAACATAACAAAAGTTTACAACAACTAAGGTTCTACCTTAAAGTCTATAGTATCTTATATAATCAGAGTACAAGTATAAGGAAGTATAAGAAGATTATACTTTCCTCAACAAATAGAAGTACAGTGGAAAAAATTGAAATACTACAAGTAACAATTAGTAACACATTTAACCCAAAGAAAAGGGTATCCAACAACCCTAGATAAAAGTTCCCTTGATTTATACTTTCAAGAAAGTCTGTCTTACCCAAACCCAGGCAAGACCTCAATCCGAAGATCAATATCTGTCTTGTTATCCCCACTAGTCCTCGGTTTCTAAGGAAATAGGCACCTCTGACTTCACAACCCGAAGTCTCGGATTTCAAGGAAATCGCACCTCTGCACTAAGCAAATCTACACTAAGAAAAGTTTGAACTAGCCATTAAAACTTTATGTATGAAGCCTGAGTGTTTATAAGATCCTCTCTCTCTAGAAATCACTTCTAAAAGTTCTGAGCTTCAAAAATCCTAAATGTACTAAAAAGTTATGAGATCTTTCAAATGAGGTCCTATTTATAGGCACATCTCCAACAGTCGGCTCCCTCCTCCAACGGTCATATTTTTCATTGAACTTCGGAGGGACCTGTACATGTGTTACTCAAATAATGGTTAGTGAGTAACTAAAAGAACCACACTGTTTTATAACAAAACAAGTGTTAGCAAAAATATGGTTTCATAACTAGAAATCCAATATTTAGAATGTAAGGAAATGAATTTTCAGAGTCTAACCAAAATTGAATTAGGAGTCCATAATACAAGGATATTCAAATTATATTTTCTAGGAATTCAGAACCTGGATTCTATAGAATCTCAGAGTCTGAATTTCAAGGATATTTGGAGTCTAGATTCCCAAGAATTCTGAACAGAACATAAAAAGTTCTGATTCTGAGTTCATGAGAATTCAGGGTTAGAACTCCTAAGAGTTCGGAGTTTGAATTCAGAGAACTCGGAGTCATAATTAAAAAAATTTCTTATTCAGAATTCAGAGTCGGAAATATGAAGAGTTCATATCCAGAATTGGTATTCTGAATTCGGAGTCAGAACTCTGAGGAGTTCGTATCTAGAGTTCATATTCAGAAAATGGAGTCAGATCTTAGAAAAGTTCATATCCAGAATTCATATTCAGAATTCAGAGTTTGAAACTTGAAGAGTTCGTATCCAGAAATCATATTTAGAATTCGGAGTCAGAATTCTAAAGAGTTTGTATCAAGAATTCTGAGAATTGGGATCCAAAAATAGAATTCTTCATATCTAGGTAATTATAGGATTATGAGGTTTTGGTTTCAAACTGAATTTTACACTTAGAAATATTATTACATGATAAATGAAAACATGGTAAGGATAAATTTCCTTGGGGAAGGAAATTATTATTTATAAGAAGTAAAACGTAGGGTAAAAAGAGTTTTGACTTGAGATAAGGTGTTTGTGATTTTCAAAACAAGAAGAAATTGTAAAGTCATAAGGAAACATTAATGACTCAACAATCTCCCCCAAGTACAAAGGAATGTAAAAGTCATAAGGAAACCCTTATTGACTCAACATTATGCTGGTAGGGCCCACCCAAACATAACATCCTGTGAGAGGTTACGTCGTGGGGACCACACGAGACTAAAACCTCCCAATTAATGGGAGGGTGGAAAATCTCCCAACTCCCCTCATTAATGAGGGGGGAGTCCCATGACCTCCTCTACAATTAATTGGTTCCACCTTTCCCTTTTAACTATTTTCTACAACATGAGTAATCTAATTAAGGGGAGCCTCTTGACCTACCCATTAATCAATTTTTCCAACACATGTAATTTATTAAGGGGAGCCTCTAAATTTACTCCCCCATTTTAAAATTGTTATGAAAATAAAATAATCGATAACTTATATTATTTTTGGCTAGGAAATTCCCATTTGGTTGGATCTTGAGAGGAGATATTGAGAGAAAAGAAGTTCTCCCAACGAAGAACGAAGAACGCGAAGAACGCCACCAACAACCTTCTTCGACTTCCTCCCTTGGATCCTACCGTCATGGAGTGTCTTCCACGACCGACGCAACTCGGGGTTGGGAGTGCATGAAGAATGCAGTGAATGAAGAAATTCATCATCTTCTTTCCACAACACCATCAACAAATGACGAACTTTGATCAACGAATAAAATTTAGGGGGTTTACCTTTTGTTTAAAACCTTTTCTTTTCTCATCATTGTTTGAAATGAAATCGCTGTGTGGTTGTAAATAATTGATGTCCATATTTCATATTTCGATAAACCAATTGATATAACTTTAAATGCAAAGAATACGGGCCTGCCTAACATGGCCTGACATCCTCCATCAATTCTTCTTTATTGTGGCATTATATGGCATGGATTTGGGGTGATTATGATGAAGGCAGCAACAACGAAGGCCACACTACCCACGACATCCGAGAATCGCGCCGCCCCCGTGGTGCACCGAAGCTTTCGGCTGACCACCGTCGGGATGAGCGACGCCTAAACCGTCTACTCACAGCCTCCCAACACCCTACCTGGCGCATGTACCACCTACCAATGGCCTCTTAGTGCCCTTCCCGATGTGTTGCGTTTGACCCTGCTGCCCACGGCCCTCCGGCGCCCCTACCCCCTACCCGGTGCCCTGCCGATGCCCCCACGGCCTGCCCGGGGCCCCCGCGCCCGGCCCGGCATCCTTTCGGCGCCCCTACAGCTTGCCTTGCGCCCTGCCGGCGTCCCCACGGCCTGCCCGGCCCATGCTGCGGCCTTCCCGGCACCCTGCCAGCACCCCCGCGGCTTGCCTGTCCCCTACCGTGCCCTACCCTGCACACCCGCGGCCAGCCCACGCTCCACGTTGTCTGCCCTTTGGATTGCTGACCGGCCCGACCTCCCGGGACGAGTCGCCCGAGCCGCGCCCCTCACGGCACTAGCCGAACCTGCCCCAGCCTTCGGGCAGAGTCACCTACGTGGTGACATCCGAGTCGAACCGCCCTCCCAGTCCGCTGGGCCGGGCCCAGCGAACCGTGCCAAAACCTAGCGGGCTGACCTGCCCAACAGGCCATGTCAGAACCAACGCATCTGACCGGGTTGAACCAGTCCAAGTCATCCTAGATGGGGTTGGGCCGAGTCAGCCCGACCTTGTCGGACAGGACCTGATCCCATTACTAACTCGTTACCTTCTTGGGCCATATCTTTGGTACCTAACGTCCATTTGAAGAACCGTCAGCGGCACCGATATTCTTTGAGTAAAGCCATCCCATTGATAATACCCCACTGGAGTTCGGGGTATAGTTGAGATATGTTCAGGTTGAATTGTACACGAATCCAATCGGTCCCCTCGGACTAAAAGTCTAATAACTAATAGACCGGACATCCAATTGATGCGCATTCTGTTGCATTAAGACCCCTATGACGTGGAAGACCTTTGAGATAATTCTACATGGGAAATCATGATAGTAGGAGTATCGACCAGTACCTTGTGGAGCGGATCATTCCGAGATGAGAACAACTTTTTGCGGGAACCTAGTAGATAGTTGAGACTTGGCGACTGTTGGCCGATTCATCTTGGAGTGATTCGACCAGCCTAGTGGGGATGACCTCTATGTGAGCGTGGCAGACCCATAGTGGGGAGCACCTCTGTGTGAGCACGACAGACCCACGATACATGACACGTGGAGTACTTCAGTAGGCTACTAGGGGAGTGCCTCTGTGTGAGTGCATCATATCCATGGTGGGGAGTGCCTCTGTTTGAGCGTAGCAGACCCACGATACTCGACGAGAGGAGTTCCTCAACAGTCCTAGTTAGTGGGAGGTGCCTCTATGTGATGTGGCAGGCCTAATGTACATAGTAGAGAAGGTGTTGTCCAGCATACGAGGGTTCAGATTAATAAAAATCCTGGTTTGTGTTGACTCAATGACATTTGTGTTTTTCTCAAGATTAAGATGGGTTACTAGATAACTTAGGTATATGTATGGGCATATACCTAAGTAATGGTTATCTGTTGATTTCATACATTGTGGTTTATCCTTTTAAGAATTTTTGAGACCTGGAGGGTATCAGGGTCCCTACTGAGTATTTTAATACTCACCCCTACACGGGCTATGCCCGCACCTCGTTGTGTTGGTTGCAGACGACAGACAACGCAAACTGAGGCAGAGTGTAGTAGGTCTGGACGGTACCCGGAGGTGGATCACTCGGTTTGACGGTGCACAAAGGAGACAAATGGACTTGGAGTGCTGAGGAGGCCATCTGTACCTACCCTCCAGGTAGGAACCCTAGAGGATGACTCATTAGTTGCTTTACTTTTCTTCAGTTGTACTTGCTTTCATTTGTACTTGTACTTTCTAGTTGTGCTTGTATTTCCAGCCCCTTTTAATTTCCACCACTTCTCTTGTATACAGTTTTACATAGTGATTTTCTTCTAGTGTGTACTCTGATGTGATTGTTTACAGTTATAAAGGAAATTCCTTCCCAATTTAGGGATTTACGCCTTTGGTGCTAGTTGCCAGCCCCTGGCCTATGGAACGCAGTCTTGGGGTAGTCATGATACGGGCCCCAGGGGACGGGTTGTGACAATAATAATGTTAATATTTCTACAGGAACTCTAGAAGGATTAAATTAGAAATTTCCCCCAGCTATTAATTATAAAAATTATGATAATTATATAGAGGAAATTTTGATTTATATTTTCAATATTGAATTTTATAAATATATGGTTTTATATAGTGCATATAGAAATCTAGATGAAAAGTTTAGTTCTGATGATAGAGATAAGATTTATATGAATTAAATTGTTTTAAATAAGTTACATCATGAAAAACAAAAATTGAAATTATTAGATTTATTTTTGTGATATAGATATTGAAATATTGATAAATTTAGAGATTGGTTATTTTGGAATGACTAATGTTTGGGGAGCTTGACGTTATATTTAATGTGATAAATATCATTTTTTTTATTTTATAATTAGAGGGAATACTAATTAAATATTTCAATGGTTTATGACTATCACTAATAGTTTATAATATGTTGGAGAGACAAATTTTTTATCAAATAAAATGTTTCATAAAATTTTAAGTATTCTTCTTCAAGAATGACTGTCTTTAATGTAATCTTTGGATGATATAATGAACATTACCAATTTAAAAGTTCATGAGTTTATAATAGCATTGATGAAAATTATTTTTTTAAGAAATATAAATAATAGTATAAAAATAAGAATAATAATAAAGGGGTTTCAATCAGTAATAAAATTAAGAACATTTTAGATGAAATTGATGTTCAACTCAGTTTAGATGAATTTTATCAATTTAAAAAAGGAATGTGAAAGATAAAGGGGAGAACTTAAATAAAAAAATAACTAAATGATATATATATATTTGGAATAATACCAGATAAAGTCAATCATTTTATGTACAATTTTACGAACTCATGAAATAGGGGAATGTTAAACATGAATTACCTTGGTTAAAGAAGAAGTAAAATGATTAAATAAGATAAATAAAATAATATTATAAAGGTACCGTATATAAGGAGTAATAATTAAGATTTTTCTTTTGAAATTAGTTTTTATAGTGATGATAGTATACGTATATTCATATTTATAGCTTCCAAAAATATGGAAGATGAAATTTGATTCATATATATGGTCATCGTTGAATTGAATTATAAATAATTAAATTATTTTTATTCTAATAATGTTAAAGATAAACCAAAATATCCAAGGAAGATGGATGAATACAAGAAGCAATAAGTATGTTTCCATAAATTGATAGGTGTTAAATAAAAGGTGTCCAAATTTAATCATACTGTATTTAAGGAAAATATTTCTAACTTCATTCTAAATATTAAAGTACTATTTATATGCCATTTGACAATCATAAATATATTGTAAAACATATGTAGGAAATATAAATCCTAATAAAGGCATGATCCAAATGTTTTTGGGGAATGAATAATCCAGATTTTTTTTAATAAATAGAAACCAATAAATCCATTTTCTAGAGTAGGATTTTTCACCTTATAAGGAAACAGTTTTAAATTAAATTATTTTATTCCAAAAAGTTCACTTTTTCACTTATTTTAATATTGGGGGGAATTAAAGAAACATATGATCATTATGAAAGGATTAATATTTCATAATATAAAATAATTTAATAATAAACCTTATACCATAGCCCAGGTAAAAAAATATTATAAAATCATTAGATGCAAGGATTTAATAAAAAAAATTGTAAAAATATCTAGGATAAAAAACATATGAAATAATAAGATAATTTCCCACATAGAACCACTTATGTTAGGTGGAATTTTAATTTATAGACTTCAATTGAAAATGTATGTATATTTTATACCTATTATCAAAAAATAGAGCATTATTATCCATATAATTAATAATATTTTGCTACTATAATGGGAAAACATCTTTCAAGTTGAAGGACCAATAATCAAAATAATTTAACCATATAGTTTAATGTAAGGATAAGAATTTTTTTAAAACACATATATTAATATAATTGGAAATTAAATGTAGTCTAAATCCGAGTTAAAAAATTTTATGGGATACAATTTTATATTCTAATGTGATGATGGGTGCACAGATTAAATAAAACTTACGATTATCCCAAATTTATTATCACTTACTTGAAGGTACTCATGGTAACATTGGAAAAAATTTAATGTAATAACTAGACACTAGAGAAAAAAATTTACATAAAAAATTACCATTCATCAATGATATACATGGAATAGACTGTAAAATTGGGGGTGAGTTGAGTAAACACAATGTGAGGGTGAATGCATGATAGAGAAGGGATAATTGAGAAAAAGGAAGGTGAGTTTGAAAAAATTAATCTTGGGATAACATGACATTGATGGGCTGGATATGAACATGTGATGATGAATAGAGAGTTGAAGAAACCAATCCTAGGGAGTGATGAATGGTGTGGAAATGAAATTATTGATATGATCTCTAGGTGATGAATGGTGAAAAAATTAACCAATAATTGATTTTTGTCATTTGTTTTAGGATTTTAATGGTATCATATTGGGGGGGGGGGTCTTATTCCCACAAATCAAAATAGGTGGTGCAAGAATATATTCATAGGGATGGATTTTATAAATATTTCACTAATTACAAATAATTGAAAAAATTATTTTTTGAAAATTACATAAAATATATATAATTTCATTTTAAAGGTGTAAATTTAGAATTGATATAGTTATTTAATAATTTATAAATAATTTTATATTTTACTTATAAAAATATTAAATTTATAAAACATTATAAAATTTTTAATATATAATTTACTATATAAAATTGATTTTTTAAAGTATACATGTCAGAACTAAATAGTTAATTAAAATATAATTAATAATTGATAAATATTTATCATCATTATCTAATTTATTTCAATATATTTCTCTTGTTTTAAATATTTTTTTAAAAATAACTAAAAATAGTTGTTTTATTTGATGGTAATTTTTTTGTATTAAAATGATAAAATAACATATTTAGTTTTTGTTATTAGTTTTTTGTATTATTCCGTAATATCCACATATATATATGGTGAAAAAAATCTTAATCCCTAAAAATAATGCCAATAAAAAATAATATCTATATGGATTACTCATTTTTACCAAAATACATATAATATGTCACTACATTTCTATTTGTACAATTCAATTATTGTTTAGTGACATACAACATAAACTGAACCAACATAGTAATGAAATAAAAAAACGATAATAAATGAAATAAAAGTATCAATAATGTTATAATGAACATGTAAATGGTTATTAATAATGTAAATAATTAATATAAGTTTGTTATTCAAGAATGTAAATGACATAGGTGTTGATTAAATAGATAATGTAAGGTAATTTATTTAAAACGTTGTTTTAAAGTACCAATTTCAAAAAAATTTCCCTCTATATCAATGTTCATCAAAATGTTTCATGAATATTACTATTTATTCTCAAAATATTGATAAATTTAATTTTCACTAAATTTAACATTCCTTAAAAAGGATTTAAAAATTAATCTTTTTAAAATTTTATATATGAGTCTCTTTCAACTATTTTTACCAAAGTGAAAAGGAATATTATTTAATGTTTACTACAAGACCACCTTTTCCCACTTCCGTATTCATTATCTATTATAAAGTTTCATCTACATGTTTTCATGTCCTTTAAAAAAGTCTATATTCCCATTATCAAGGGATATTTTTTTATAAGAGTTTACAATTAAAAATGATATTTATTCTCCTTATTAAGAGATAACTAGAAGTTATTTTTCTTATATTTGAATGAAATTTTAGAGGGTTTTATATTCAAAAAATAAAATAAAATAATGGTTTTCTAAATGATATAGTTCTTGGAAAAGTTTTATTATTACATGTCAGATTGATATATAGCTCTCCAATGTATTGGGTAATGATATTTTCTCTATGAGGAGGCATAATAAAATTAAATTATAAGGTCATTATGTTGTAAGAATGATTCTAAGAGTGATTGTAAGAGTGATATGAATATCATTTTTCAGGATACCTACATGTTTTTTCATGTTTGGAAATGTGTTTTTATGGAAATATTTAGATTTCCCAATGTAATAAAATGAGCTTATTAATTAATGGAATGTTTTTAATCTTTTAAAAGTGAATGGTTTATTTTTAAGGAAAAGTTTTACATTTTTAGTAAAACTTCATTAATTTTGATTTTTTATTTATTCTTACTTAAAAATGTTTTATGAAAGACTTTGGGAAATAAAGATAGTTTCATGGGTGAGTAAATGATTATTTTATCTCAATGTTTGTTTTATAGGAAGTAAAATTCTAATCTAGATTTTTCTTTTTCTAAAAAAATCATAATAGTTGTCGTTTATTTTTATATATCGTACTAAGACATTTTTTTATTATCCCATGTTTTCAATTTTCTTCACCAGTACTAATTATATATAGAAATAATAACAAGTTCTATAGTGACATGAATAGAATGAAGAAAAATATATATGGATGAAATACATGTGTAAACTGAAGAACATATTTTTCTAAATAAATATACACTTCATAAATGTGTCAACTTTTTAATTTAATTGAATGTATAATTTTATTAAAATATGAACCTAAAGATCATATAAATGAAATAAATTAAAATAATTTCTATTAAACTCATAATGTAGGGTTGATTTTGTTATGGGTTTTCAAAGATGGTATTTAATATAGTAATTAAATTCTATGTTTTTAGAATTATATATGGGTGTATGGGTGTGGGGCATTATAGACAGTATCAAAGAAAGGGTTTGTTTAACATTAAAGGTTAGGATGATTTTAAAGGATAGTTTGAAGAGATTATAATTTATGGTTATAGTACCATGTGATAAATTTTATATATTTCCATGTTGTTTCATCTAATAAATGTTTTTTTGATGTTTTTCAATTTTGAAAAGATGGATTTTGAAGTATGAAGGCATAAATAAGAAAATATACTTCATAACTAGTAACACAAACAAGTTGAAGTTATATCTAAGTAGTTGTTTGGGGTGTTAACTCAATCAACTCAAGCTATGAATGGTGGAACCCATGTGAGATAGAATCCAAATTTTCTAGGCAGAAAAATGCATATTGTATAGAATTTCATAAAATAATACCCTCATGTTTTAGTAGATCTTCAAACCTTGTTAAATATATGGGATGAATAAATTAATTATAGAAGGTTTTCAAAGGTTTTCAATGATTATAGAATTAGAATGTAACTATTGATATTTACTATTTTAAAGGTAAAACTAATAATTGGTGTCCTTTAATTAAGAAAAAATAGAAAAATTAAATTAATTCCATTGAATAGAAATCATGTAAGGACATTTTCCTTGATAAATATTTTCCAAATGTTCTTTGACATAAAATGTAAATGGAATTCCACGATTTGAATTAAAGTAGGAGTATTTATTTATTGCATATGAATAAAATTTAAATAGATTAGATAGGTATGCACCTAATTTTATATTGGACAAAGACAGTAAAAAAATGTAAATTTTACTCAATATTTAAACAATTTTCATGAAGGGATTTAGTTACTTATGAGTTCAGTTATTGTGAGTATATTGTCAAATGTGGTAAAAATATCAATACTATATTAATTGAATTTTTTATAGTATGGAGAGGAATATATCCGGATATAATGGGAACGAATCCATCAATGAAATCTGAATTTAGTAAAATTAAGATCCAATATAATGATAAATTCAGTGATAAAAATTTCATGTAAGGTCTAATGATTTCAAAAAAGAATCAATGATGTGGTGAGCTAGGAAATTTGGATTATTACTTCAAATAAAATAATAATTGTAATTAGAAAACTAAAATTTATAAGAAAAAAATTATTTAATTATAATGAGATCGATTATTTGGACATGTGTTTGAAGGAAATTATAAAGGATGGTAAATATCATGTTTTCATGAATAATTTTTTAAAAAAGTCATATATAGTTACCACTATGGATAAAGAGGCTGAAAATAAAATATAAAAGGTATGAATTATATTTTTACTTATGTTTAACATAAGAAACATGATTATCTTGATTTTGATGAATTCATAGGATATGGTTAATTATTTTTATTTTATAAGTAAGTATTATGGAATATAACGAAAAACCATGGTCAAATGGTTATAAAAAAAGGTCAATGATTGAAGTGTCTATACATAAGTTTTATAGAGTTATTGTATAGTGAAATTTTATTTATGGATTGATAATCGTTCCAATTGATTATATGATCAAATTTATAGATACCATTTTTAGATCTTATAAGACCATATTCAAAGGCAATCAATGATATTCTTGGTGACATTTATTGGGTTTTAGGAACAATATGTTATTGAAGTATTAATGACCATTTCGATTAATGTGATATTTGATTTTGAAGAAATTATGATTAATTGGGATTAAGGGTTGGTAGGTTTCTGCAACACCCCAAGGATTTAGAAATAAATTTAATATAGAATATAATGCACACAACACTGAGTCTCTAAGAAATAGCAGTTTGTTATTATAATTATTTAAACAAGATAGTTATAACCTAGCCATTAAACAAAATTTTACCTATTCTTTCTTTTTTATTTCAAAAAAACATATATGGTAGCGATCAATAAGATATTTAGAGTCCAATAGGATATATTTAATTTTCTAGTGAATAGTAACTTGATAGTTTTTAATAGTAATGTTACCCTTATAAATAATAATATGACCCTTATGAATAGTAAGCCATCCAAATGAATAGTAACCTCACCCATGAAAGTATAAGTAAAATTTATGCATCTTATAAACGAATGTATGATATAATTATATCATTGTATAAGTAAGTGAATTCTTTAAAAATCATATTTAAGTGATGGTATTATTGTAAGTCTTAAATATTTAATTAAAAATTTATAATTAATAAATTTATATTAAATAAAATTTATTTTTATTAAATTTATTTATAAATAAATAAATTTTTGATATGATTTTAGTATAATTTTATGAGACCTTAATTAATTTTTTTAGAGTGTTATAAAATCAATTATAAATTTAAAATCTATATTTTTTGATTAAATAATGCTTTTAATTAAAAAAATTCTAATATTTAGGAAATTAGTTTCATAAAATGAATTTATTTTAAAATTATACACATTGAAAAATGGTTGGGGTAAAATTTTGAAATATTTTTAAAATACTATAATATTTTTGTGAATAGTAGTATACAATAATTTATGATTAATGTTAAATACATGGTTTTTTGAGTCATTGTTGGTGTAAGTATGAGTTAAGAACCATTAGTTAGAACTCACATGAAATATTTACTGTATATAGTCACAATAATCAATTATATTTCTTGTATTGGGAAATATAATAAAATAATGAATTAAATAACGAGAAATCACCCCTCTCCTCCACTCTAAAAACCACCCCTCACCCTTATTCTCCTCACTCATATAATCCATGAATCTTATAAATGTTATTCCAAAATACTCATCCCAAGAATCTAACCTCATCCAGGAGCTCATGGTCTTACCAATATATCAAAACACCGTTTTTATGGAGGTTCTCAAGGAGGAGTATTCAAGGGGTAAAATCCTCTTCCTTTTCCATTCATTTTCTCTTATACTTATATATTTTATTTTAATATACTAAAATAATCAATCCTAATGATAATGATAAATAAAATATTATATATATACTATAATGATATCATTTTAATGGAATATACATCATAAATATACTTTCTATCTTTCTCTTTTATTTTAAAAACAAAATCGTCATCCTGGTGGTGCTGATTTACAACCTTGGTGGATGAATTACATTAATTATAAAATTTATAATTCAAGAATTGACATGAAAACATTTTAATGGTTGGAAAAGATAATAAAATAGGTATTTTATCTTATTTAATGTTCCGGAACCATTATATATACATGATATAAAATAATATCAGAAAACTAGTTCATTGTGACCAAAAAACCACTAAAATTAATCCAAATCATTATCATTAACATATTATCTAATGATTAAGACTCTTAAATAGAAAAAATCCACCATATAAATTAAAGTTATTTTTTTTATTAATAATATGAAATTCCAATTCTGGATTATTTTTCCCAATTTACATAAACTATATTACTTATAATCATGCAAACTGACAATTAAAATCAAGTAAACGAACACTATGAAATGACAAAATTCAATCCTATTAGTTATCAAATAGGCCGTAAATGAACTTCATAAAATAATAATAAACTATATTCATGTATAATAGGTTATTAATTAAATTATTAGTGAGTATAATTTCATATTCCCAGACTTTAAGGTCAAGTGCAGAACTTATTTGGACATAAGGTAAGAGAAATCTTAACTCAATCTCCATTCACTGAGATAAACATCCATGTCATTTGTTATGTTTTTTAAATATTATGTGTGAATCACCTATTATTTTTTTATACTGTATATAGACTTATATTTTATGGAGTTATTTTTTTCCCACATAATGTTTCCATTGATTTATCCTCACTCTAATGATACAATCTCTATAAGGATTTTTCTCATGCCACTTCCATTTTTGTGAGATATTCTTTATTCACAAATATTTCTTGTTTATGGTTTATGTATAATTCTGATTGATGTATCATATCATAAATCATTTTATTTTAAAGGTATGAAATTTATCATTTGTTGATAATTAAATTTGGGGTATATGATTCGATTGATTAAAAACTGGTAAGGGTTTTATACCCTATCCCCCAATTCCTTTCGGGTAAATCATTTTCTCTATATACCCCAATTAGATTATTAATTATTCTAATTTACTAATCATAAATTATGTTTTAATTTTCTTTATATATTTACCAATTATAATCGTTTCTTATTTTTTTCAGTTATATGTTTTAAACGATTTTTCTAAAATTATTCCTGATAAATAAGATCGATTAAAGAAACATCTAGAATTATTACATATTTTAAGGTACAGTCTATAATCAGTTATAAGCCACCATTATTTTTTTTTGAAAAAAAATTATACTGAAAAATAAATATTATTTCAATTTTTATTCTATACATATATATTTCCAAAAGAACTATTCTTTGAATGTAAAAGAGTATTTCTCTGAAGTATTACATGATTATTTTATATGAGTATTTCCATCTACTTCAACACTCTTGTTTATTCTTATATTTAATTGGAATTTATATTTTATGATATCATATACCATATTTTTTTAATGGTTAATGATTAGTCTGACTATGAATGTTCTATATTGATACAATTCACCATATTGACACGACTAGTTAGTGATTATGTATATAAATTTGGAAAAGTTATTTACATTTCATGGGTATATGGTGTTTATGTTCATACTCATTCATATGAGGAATGAATTGGACTTATTAATTGATGGTTTTGGACCACTATATCTCATATATGAATTGGTAGGTCTCATGAGACAAAATAGAATATGTTTTGGGACGAGACCTTACCCTAGTAGTTTCAGATGTCTTTGTTGATGTTTCGATGATATGTTTTAGGTGTCCTGAAATATGAATTTACTAATTATGAAACTAGTAATTGATAGTCCATATGATTATTATACTAGTAGAATATCTATGGTTATGTTTTATTATCTTAATATTACTCAGCTTTTATTTCTGCTACAATATGCTAAAGATTATGTTTTAAGGGTTTATTCTCTTTAGTTATTAAACATGACTTATTTTTTATGCTTCCACTATATTACATACCCATACTTAGTATCCAATATCATACCTTTTTTATGATTCCTTCCCCCAAGTTATCAAGAATAAAACATTGAATAATCTTTAAAGGATTCATTTTATTTCATTTTATATTATATAACGTTTTATTTAATTTCCCAATATATTATGGGTATAAATAATGTAGTCTAGTATTCCAAGACATATAAACTAATTGGTACTTTGGGATTTTATTCCTTATAATCATGCCAATTTAATAAAATAATGCATCAGATATGGGCCTCTATGGTCAGGTAAATATAGTTCGTATCAGAGGAAGACTAGTAGAAACCATGGAAATGAGATTTAAAAAATGTAGATTAGGGAATAAAAACCTAATCAAAACATTAAGGATAAGCACATAGGAAAATCTTATAATTTTGGTGAAGTTGAGATTAAGTGTATCTTTATAGAATTAATCCCTTATTTGGATACTCCAAGTGGACATGGTTCTGGAACAAATATAAATAGAAGTAACAAATCTGACATGGTATCTCGGGCTTGACTGAAGTTAACCTCGTACATGACAACATGCCTTACTACACACCTGGTCTAACACTCTTAGTAGATATTATTAGGATAATTCACAAATTTTTTACAAACCATAATTACAGATGTGAATATATAATGAAAATGAACAGCCTAGGTTAATCCTAAGGTGTTTTAGGTTGAAAATATGGTTTCACGATATTCTATAAATGATTATAATTTTTTCTCCCTATAAATAATGTTAATCAAACAAAGTTTTTTGTTTTTAGTCAATGGTTGGAACCTGAAAAAGTATTGTTAACACTAAACATGATGGAAAAGGTGGTTTTGATGAGAAATAAAAGCAGATTTTTGGAGGAGTTAATGATATCGTGTTCATGCGTATTAAGTTTCCTTGAAATATTATTAACAATATATATATTAAACAACTCTTGAACCCACCAAATAAGAGAATAATGGTGATTTCATAGAGCTCTAGAGGTGGATACCATAGAGAAAATAAATCTCTATTTCCATCATGAAGGAAATGTAGAATAAGGCACCTAGGATAATGCCTCAAAGGAATGAAGAAATGATTTTTGTGTGGGAAAGAAGGACATGAGGAAAAGGATTTTCTAGGAAAAAGTTAGAGTACAATGGAAGGAAATAAAAAAAATCCTAAGAATACATTTGTATTTATTTTCCTCAAATGTAAGGGATATGTTAATTACCCAAGTTAATTACTTATTCTATAGGATAACCAATAGACCATGGAAGGACCTATGTGGACGTAAATAAATGATGTATTTGTATATTGACATTGTATTGGAAATACCAGTTAAAAGGATGTTTTTTATTAACCTTATTTCATAGATGTACACTATATTTATTTTGGAAGATATATGGTTTTAAAAAAATTACAACCCACATGTTAGGTGAAAAAATGTTTTTTCTGGAAAGGCTGCAGTGTTTAAACCCACAACCATAGGGTGAGAAGAGTGCATGGAGACCTAGTTATCATGACTTGTAAGTTAAAACATCTAATGGGTAAATTTTATTTTGATTTTATTGATTTTTTGTTTTATCAATTAGATAACATTGGAATTGGAAATTGATTTGGTGATTAAGTGATTAATTTTATTTCTGAATATGTTCACAATTTTGGGAATCCTATAAGAGTTTGGTTAATAGAATATTTTGAGAAGTAAATGTTGAATTATATTTTGAGGTAAAATATGATTTTTTGGGAAAATATAGTGATCTAGGTTATTTATGGAAATTGATAAAATATATTGGAGATTATGTGACAGGGAAAATTAAATTTTTGGTATAAGAGATTAAGATTTATCAATTTTATTAAAATAATATATGAAAAAATCCTTCTAATTTTGGTGTTATAGTCAAGAATATTTATTTGAGGAATGTTAGTAATTTTCTAAATTATCTATGTTGATCTTTGAGTTTTACATTTTAATTTTGGATATTAAAGTTTCATTAATCATATAAAGGTATATTATTTATGAGGAAATATCTTATCTTATCCTAACCATTTTGGATTTGGTTAATCTATCAAGATAAGTGAAATATATAATTATACTTTTGTGCGATACGTTATCCGTTCAAGTTGATTCAAATTCTTTGAGTGTGAAAAATGCATCTTGGACATTCATTTCCAGGTATATGGAATGAATTGAAAATAGACTAAAGCACAAACAAAGGATGATATTATTATTATAACATTGAATGTAATCGAGTAAGTTTAATTTTTCAAGTGATTATCCAGATAGTAATAGAATCCCTCAATTCTTGGAAACAGATTTTCTAATAAACATATTTTACTTGTGAATTTGTTTCTAAGAAATCAATGGTTTGTTAACTGATCTCATGATTTAAAACTTTGTGATGGTTAACATTATAATGACCATGTCCTCTATAACTCCCCATCAGAACTACATGGTTAGATTATTCTTAAATATACATATTTTCACTTCATAATAATGTTATCCTATTTGAATGTGAGTTTTTTTATTAACCTAGCCATTTACCATTCTCTATTACTAAGAGGATATTTTATTAACCCAATTTATGATGTGGGTTTCCCACAAACGAATTTTAAGGTATCAACGATTAACTTTAAAAATGAAATTTTAAATTGCGATGAAACAATTATTGAAGTTTGAGAGAATGTAATACCACAAGGGTTTACAAATAAATTTAATATAGAATGTAGTGCACATAACACCAAGTCTCTATGAAACAACACTTTTTTATTATAGTTATTTAAAAAAGATAGTAATAACCTAGACATTAAACATAATATTTCTACTTCTATGATTTGGATTTCAAAAAACAAACATACATGGTTACGAATCTTAATTTCTTTAATGTCTGATATGATACACTTCTGTTTTTGGTGAATATTGACTTGAAAATTTTGTATAGTAATGTTACCCTTATGCATAAAAATATGACCCTTATAAATTGTAAACTATAGAAATGAATAGTAACCTCACCCATGAAAGTATAATGAAAAGATCTACATCTTCTGAATGGATATATGATATAATTATATCAAAGATTAATTAAATAAATATTTTAAAAAATATTGTTGGTATTATTGTGAGTCAAAAATATTTAATTAAAATTTTACCACTAGTAAATTCGTTTTAAAGAAAATACCTTTTTATAAAATTTATTCAAAAAATAAATATGTTTTTTAAATGATTTTATGATAATTTTATGTGACCATAGTTAATTTTTCAGAGTATTATAAAATAAGTTATAAATTTAATAATCTATATATTTTGATTAAATAATTTTTTAATTAAAAATTAAATTGATCATATTTATAATATTATTTTAATAAAATGGAGTTCAATTTTTTATTATACACATCAAAAATTGGTTAGTATATATTTTTTATTTTTTTTTCTAAAATAAGTAATTTTTTAATAGTTAAATATGATAATTTTAAATAAATTTTAAATACATGAATTTTTTAGTCATTATTGATGTAAGGATGAGGTAAGAACCATTAGTTATAAATCACATAATCAATTTACTGTATTTATTCCAAATAAATAACAATTTTTGTTGTATTGAGAAAAATAATAAAATAATGATTAAATAATGAAAAATCACCCCTCTCCTCCACTATAAAAACCACCCATCACCCCATTTTCTCCTCACTCATCTAAGAGATAAATCATGTCAATGTTATACTCAAATAATATTCCCTAATATATCACCATGTACAAGATATCATGGTATTATCAATAGTCCAAAACCCCTTTCCTTACAAAGGTTTTCAAGGAGGATCATTCAAAAGGTAAAATACTCTTCTTCTTCATTTTATTTTCTTTTCATGTTCTTTTTTTATTATAATTTCCTATCCTCATCTATAAAATTATCATGATAACTCTAGTATAATCTATATACTTGAATGATATCATGTTAAGGGATGATACATTATCACTATCCTTTCTCTCTCCCTTTTATTATAAAAATGAAATCATCATTCGGAAGGTGGATATTTACAACCGTCATGGATGACAAACATTCATTCATAAATTTCTCATCCAAGGCTACTCATGATACCATTTTTATGGTTGAAATAGATTATAAAATATTTATTATATCTTATGTAATGTTATGGAACAATTATATATATATATATATATATGATATTATATAATTAAAAAAACAAGTTTGTTGTGATCGAAAACCGCTAAAATCAAGCAAAACGATTATCATTAACATGTTATCTAATGATTCCTTCTCATACATGAATAAATAATAATAAATAATACAAATTAAAAAAATTTTGTTTAGTAATGACATGTAATTATAATTATATTTAATTATACCCATTTTATATGAACTCCAATACAAACAATCAAGCGAACCGATCTTCAAAATCAAGTAAACAAACACTCCGGAACAACAAAATTCGTTCTTATAACATATCAAAAAGGCCATAAATGAACATAATAAAATTATAATATACTATATAAATGTCTAATATGTTCTAAATTAATTTATTAATGAGTATAATTTTATATAAGAATACCCTATGTTCAAGTACAAAATGAATTCGAACATAAGGTCAGGGGTATCTTATCTCAATTTCCATTCGTTGAGTTAAACATCTATTTCATTGGTTATATTTTTCCAAGATTATGTGAGAGTTACCACTGATTGTTTTATAATGTTTATTCAGTTATATTTTGGGGATTTATATTTTTCATTCATAATTATTCCTTTTATTTTTATTCACTCTAATGATACATCTGTGTAAGTATTTTTTTCATCTCATTTCTATTTTTTTGAGATATTCTTTATTCACCAAAATTACTTATTTATGGTGTATATATACTAACCATTGATGTATCATATCATGAATATATTTATTTTAACTTTATTAAATTTATCATTTTATGATTATTAATTTTGGGGAATATGATTTCATTGATTACCAAATGGTAAGGGTTTTCTACCCGAAACTTCAATTCCTTTTGGGTTAGTCTTTTTCATTCCCTACCCCAATAAAATTATTAATTATTATTATGTAATCATATAAATTAGGTGAGAATGTTATACATATATTTTACAATAATAATAATTCTATATTTTATAGGGATTTACATATTTTAAAGGATATTTCTCAAATTCTTCGGAATAAAAACACTGATTTATGGGAACCTCTCGAATTCAAACCTATTTTCAGGTTCACTTTATAATTTTTTACCCAAAGTTATATTATTAAAATCACTCATTATATAAGGAAATTAATATAATATTTCACTTATGGTTTATACAAATATGTTTTCAAAATAACTCTTCTTTCCTAATTAAAAGAGTATTTCTGTTAGGTATTACTCGATGATTTTATAATAGTATTTCCATCTAATTGAAAACTCTTATTAATCATTATGTTTAATTAGGACTAATATTTTATAATATCATCTACCATATTTTAGTTAATGGTTTTTTATTTTGACTATATATTTTATATCTTTATACCATTCACCATATTACTCAGGATGGATAGTGATTATGTTTATAAATTGGGGAAAATAATTTACATTTCAAGTTTTAATGCTGTTTATATTAATCCCTATGAAAATTAATAATGAATTGGACTTATTAAGTGATGTTTGGGTCCCTATAATTCCCCTAGATTTATCTTTTGGTCTCATGAGAGAAAACATAATTGGGTTTTTGGCCAAGGCCTTACCCTAGTATTTTCATACTTCTTGTTCGAGGCCTCAACAATATGTTTCCGTTCTCTCGCATTATACGTTCCCTAATTATGAAAATAGTAATTTGCAATCAATGTGATTATTAAAATAGAATAGTATCAATGGTTATGTTTTGTTGTGGAATTATTTATTCACATAATATTCTCTCTATATTATGCCCAAGATTATGTTTTAATGGCACATGTTCTTTAGTTATTCACCATGCCTTATTTTTTATGCATTTTCAATATTATATACCATTACTAAGAATATTATCCCAAAAATTTCTTATGTTCACTTTCCCCAGGTTATGAAGAAGAAAACCTCAAATATGTTTTTAAGAATTCAATTTATTTCATTTTATATTGAATCATGTTTTATTAACTTTTCCCAATGTATTATGTGTATCCAGAATGTAATGTAGTCTTTCATGACTGCTAAAATAATCTTTCCAATGAGAGATTATTCCCTGTAATGATGAAAATGTAAGAAAATAATGTACTTAATTCAATATTCTAGGTCAGTGTGTTACAATTTTCATGATATTTGTTTTATTATAGAGATAACAATGAGATTAAAAATAAATTTCGTGATTAGGTGGTTAATGTGATTTTGGAAGAATTTAACTATATGTTTTCGAATATTTTAGGAATTAAAGTAAATGATAATTTTTTGTATAGGATTATATTTTAGGTCAAATTGTTTGATATTATTTTTGTAATAAATATTGAGTTAATATTTGGGAGAATATATGTGGTTGTAGTTGTTTTTTTTCATTGGGATTCAAGTTATTTTGGGAAAATATTATAATATTTAAGAGAATAAATGATTTGGGTATATAAAATTTTAAAATATTACTTAATGTAAAAGTAATTGTATTTGGAGTTAAATTTTAGGTTTATTTTGAGATAACATGGGACCAAAAATTGTCATATTTGGGTTTCAAATTTTTTGATTCATATTTTGATGAGTTGAGGATTAATTATTTATGGATTATTTTCAGGTAAACATTGGGATTTTTTTATGATGGTTTGAAGATTAATTAATTTTTTTCTTCATATGAAAGTTTACTCATATTGGAATTCATCTTAACATGTTGTAATTATTCAATTTTTAATTAATAGAATGAAATGTGAGGAATACTTTTTTTTTCTATTTTTTAACTTATGATCTATTAAAATGTAATTTTAGTTCTTCGTGAATGAATAATTCTTTATGTTTATTCATCATTTAGATTATGTGATGATGTAGAGGTGGAAAATACATACAACATAACCGAAGGACGGAATTATACTAATTTAATGCAAAAAAATCAAGTATGTAAGTTTTCTTATATTCTTAATCTAGAAGGAAAATGAATTACTCAACTCAAGAAAGAGGTAGATAAATCTATTGAGTCTTATGTGAAAAATATCGGTCAACAATAAAAGTTTCTTTCTCAATCTCATCACAAACTATGAGTACCAAAATGTTAAATGAATGATTGAAGAAATATTTAGGAAATGATAAGTTTTCCTATTTTAATATATAAATTAATGTTATATTAATAAGGATATTTAAAATATTTGGTTTAAAAAGTTAAATCATTCCACTTACATATATTTATTTTCCACTCAACATTTCATCTCATTTCATATGTTATAAGGTTAAATTATTAGGGATCCATTTAAAATAATGGTTTTTGAATTTATATTACACATGTTGTAATTGATCCTAAATATGTTTTAAACCCTTTACCCCAATTGTATGATAAAAACTATGATGAAACAATTTCTATGGTGGTATGGGGGAGGGAGAATGTAACATCCTAGGATTTTAGTATGTATTACCTTAAATAAATATATTTTTTTATAACATGTGATATAACGAAATAAAGTGAATAATACATTATTATAATGAAAGTTGAATATCAATACATTAGAAATATAAAATTTGAAAAATATTCACTCATTGGTAATTGATATGATATAAGGTTAGTAATACTTAATGTTTAAAAGGTCCACATTTTATAAAATTAGGTTTTTTATATTTTATATTTTTATTTAAATGTCATATTTATTAATTTTATAACTTGAAATTTATAAATTTTACTTAATTATTTTAAATCATAATGTAAACATAATATTAAGATACTTTTTGGGTGTTTTCTACAATAATTAATTTTGGGTTATATATTGATAAATATTTATTTTACAAATACTATCATTTTTTAGATTTTTTCATCAAGAGAGAATGAGTTTAATGTTGATAAAACATATTTTATAGACCAAATATATATTTTATAACTAATATACTGAATTTGAAAAAGTAATTTTGATATTAGGAATTTGTTTTTGATATTGTTAAAATCTATGTAATATTTTTATTCAAATATAAATATTTTTTTACATCTATTTTATTCAAGTTTATACAAGGATAATATTAGTTTTTTAATTTAAAATAAGTGTACTTTTATTTAACTAAATTGGATTAATTACATCTTAATCAATATTATATTTAATTTTGGTGTAAAATCATTTATATGCATAAAAATAAATTTTATCTAAAAATGATTTTTTGTTGTATTTTCTGAACTTATATTAAAATAACATTTTACCACCTATAAAAATTGAATCATTTAAAATTAATTAAAAAATTAGTATCATAATTTTTAAAATTTATAACAAGTTCAATTTATTTTTCTTTGGTAATGAATAATTACCATTGTAAAATTTTCTCACAAATGTAATGGTTAGAAGAATTAATTTGGGAGCTAAAATAAGATACCAAGCTTAAAATATATCTAAAACTAGAATAAATTTAATTGGGTGGATGTTTTTAAACATTAACCAATATTATATTTTTAATACTGTTACCATTGTGCCACTTTCTTAGGGAAATACATTTATTATATTTTAAATTTCTTAATATTTATAGTGGCACCACACCCATCACTTATAAAAGAGAAGCTCCTCTCATCACTTATTCACACACATTTATCACTCTATATTAAGATATATATACACTATTACATTAGAAATTTTCTTCCCCATGTCTTAGATGTCTTATTTTCACCAAAAGAACAACCTTAGAAGGCTTAATGTAAATGAAAATATGATGATATACAAGGAGGAGGTAGATATATTAACCAAAATCTTTCAAGTTTATATATTATTATACATCATTAAAATATATTATATCCATATAAAAATTAGGCTATAATTTTTTTAATATAATTAAATTTAAACATGGTGATTGAAAAAATATTTTATAACTCATTTTCATCCACTGGAAAATGAAAATACTGAATGTGTGTTCATGCAGAATATCGCATAAAAAACTGTGTAATTCATTTTTCATCCGCAGGTGACATTGATGTTTATAAAAATGTATTTAATGAATATAAATAAAATTTTACACAATTATGTTTCTGAAAATTTAATATATTATAAACTATCTTACCCTCCCATATGTTGGAAAATTATAATGTCGCTCGTGCAAATGTGTGGACTATCACCTTCACAAAGTAATGTGATTAATTTTTCATTTACTCATTACATGGTGGTTAATAAGAATGGATTTAATGAATAAATATTATATTTAAAATATTATTATTATCATTTAATTTTAGAAATTTATGTTCCTTATTTTTTTTCATCAATTAGAAAAATGAAAATGTCGCTCCTGTGTATGTGTAAACCACCATCCTCATGATGTGATGCATTTTAATTCATTGGAAATTTTTTTTGGACGGTTAAAAATTTATATTGAATATAAAAAAATATATTTATAATATGTCTAATATTATGGACAAAATAGAACCATGACCCCTTTTAATACAGTCAACAACCCAAGACTATTCTGGACTGGACGACCATAAAACATTAGGAGTAATGATAACATACTTAGTAATGATGTTGAAAATGTTAATGAATGAAATAAATTGAATAATTATAATGTAAAGAAAATTTAATATTTTATTAATTATTTAAATAATTGATATAATATTATTACTGAGGAAAATAAAATAGGTATGTGGCGAGTCAGGATACAAGTTAAGGGATTTTTCTTAAAAACTTATGTAAAAGTTATACTTTAAATTTTTTTCCCTCTATATCTAATTTCATCAAAGTGTTTCAAGAATATTATAATTTATACATAAATTATTGGTAAATTTCATTTTAAACTACATTTTTAAATTCATTACAATTGTGTAAAAATGGAATCTTTTTAATGTTTTCAGTAAGGGTAATTTTGGATCTTTTTTCCAAATTGTAAAGGATTTTTTTAACATTAAATTTATGACCTATACAGATAAACAATATTTTTTACATTTTATTTTATTATTTATAACAAAAATATCAATCAAATATAACCCAACAGTCGTGGGGACTAGTTTATTTGGAAGAATAGGTTCATAGTACATCGTGAAGAAACTAAAACATGACGTTTTAATTTTTTATTATTATAAAATGTTTAATCCATTTAATATCATAAAATATAATTGGATTACATGGGAAATATAAAAACTAATGTAGTGAATTATAAATACAAACAAAGGAAAAACCATGATAATGATGGATAACATATAAGTCAGATGACATATCATTATATTATAAATGAGACGTCTCAGGAATAATCACATGAGAGAATAATATAAACAACATGGTATCATAGTATCATGGAAACATTATAAATTAAACCAAATAAAAAAATGATATAACCATAATTCATGGATAACTACCATGAAAACCTCACATGGTCAATATAGTCCCATCACATATTAGGTTTACTGCCTAATCCGATATATAATATCTCACATAGAGAAAACATTAACCAATGAATTTTAGTGATATTTCGGTCCACCATACCTAACATTAACCTAACTATTTATGTTATAAAAGGAAACTCTTCATAAGGGATTAACATATGAATTAACCAATGAATGAAATGGGTTTCATAATCAGGAATCATATTATAATCAAAAGATATTTGATAAAGATTCCAAAGAGTTTAAAAAATTAAATATTTTGGATGTTCATATCTATGTAAATAATCATATGTGTCAAAATATAGAGTGAATTATAAAAAAATCATTCTTAAATTCATAAAAATTGTTTATAGAAATGAATATTTACAATAGTATCTTAAGAAATAAGTTAAAGTCTTTTGGAGAAAGAGTAAGTATGGAATTCCAATTTTCATAATAGTAGTAAACTAGTACTCTTATTAATAATATATTATTTTTTTTAATAAAATAATTAATTTTAAAAAATTATTTAAATGATAATTATACAAATTGACTAGGGGATATAAAATTTCTCTTTAACAAAGTTTGATTTTAGAGGAGGAATTTGAGAAATTAACTTAATGAAATTATTACCCCATTAAAGGAAGGAAGAATAATGTAGCTATATTTTTAAGATACATATATATATATATATAATTTAGAACAATTATAAGACATAAAAAATATAAATAAGATTATTTATTGAGATAAAGATAATGACCTGATGAAAAAGGTGGTTCAAAGAGATACATCACCTTATGTTACAAAATAGTTATACACTTACAACTAGCATCCTCAATAATAAAATTATATTCATAAATTACTAAATTTATATCCTATTACATATATATTTTGTTTACTACTGTTTTATTGTGTTCATTTGTAACCATTATAATGATATATAATGTTTAATTTTTCTATTCTAGGAGAGTTTGTTTCTTTGTTCCAAAGAAAGTCACTTGTGGTTAGTTATTGATATTCTTGTAAATATGACTAGAACTATATAAGTGAAATAGAATGGTATTAATTTAACTCCATTAATTTAAATTTTCCAAACAAAACCTTCTATTTCCCATCATATCGATTATTTATTTAGTTAAAATGTTCAAGTTATACAATTAGTTCATTTTAGCGGTTGTAGGAACCATCATAAGCTAGTTTCTTTTTAAATAAAAATATTTATAATATATTCCTTAAATAACTTGAAATAATTTATAATATAATTATTATTATCTTATTTTATAATGAAAATATGATTATGATCATTCTTGAAGGCAGTAATGGAAAACAAAAACTCATCGTCTACAAAGGTGTTGAACAGATATAATATGGACAAATGTATCATTTTTAGGATAAGTGGAAAAGAGAATAGGAAAAATGGTAGATATTAAATTATATCTACAAAATTAAAGTATATATATATATATATATTATATTTTAGTTATAATTCCATGTTGGATGATGTAGGTGAGGATAAGGTAAAAGACGAAAAGAATTAAACAGTGGTAGTTTGAGAATATTTCCTCTTGTAGGTTGTCTTATTAAAAACTATTAAAGTTATATGGAATTGGTATTTTCTGAGACCATAAAAACTAGGAATTTTTTTATAGTATTGGGAAGATAATATTTCATAAATATTTAATGATAAAAGAGTTAAAATGTTTTAGAAGAAGGGGTTGTGAGGGGTGGGGTATATAAAGGGATGAGTGGGTTGTTTTTTAATATTATAATAATTAGTTTATTATTTATTCTCAAAAATACTAATATTATTTATTATTGTCACTATATATAGTATATTTTTCATGTGATTCTGAACTAATTTGTTCTTATATCATTCATGACTCAAAAATTCATGTATTAGCTAATAATATTAAATACCATATTTAACCATATTTCACAATTCACCAAAAATTCAACTATTTTTGAAAAATAAAAAATTATACCAAACCAATTTTCAAAATTCCGATTAAAAAATTAAATTCATTTTATGTAAATAATTTTATAAATATGAGAAATTTAAATTGAAAAAACAAAATATATTTGAAAAATACCAATTTTAATTTTCTGATCAATTTTCAAACGCATTGAAAATTTAATTGTGGTCTCATAAAAGTATATTATCATTATAATAAAACTAAATATGTTTTTAAAAATATATTTTATCAAAAATAAATTTTTTTAAATAATTATATTTATAAAAAATAATTAATTAAAACATTTATGAATTAAAAAAATACAGACACACACAATTTATCATTTTATAAAACATGTATTTATATATATAATGGAATGTATATATATATAACATAATTTAATTTTATAATATACTAAAATATTATTTAATACTTTAATAATTGAATATACTACTCTAATGTTCAGGTTAATATTCCTAATGACCATATTGATATTATAATGGTCATATTACTATTCCAATAGTTAGAATTGTAATGGTCATTTTGGATACCTAATTCAAATAAATATAGCACATTTCATCCATTATTAATTCACTTATATTAAAAACATAATATATATATATATATATATTAATTTTAAAAATTCCTATTTTGTTACTAATATTCTTCTTCATTTATCTAGTGACGTATTTGAGTGGGATTTTTTTGAGGGAATGATAAAATCCCAATTTTCCTATTTTTGTAATCATAATTTAAATTTTTATACAATTTTTACACATTCAATTATTATGGGAATATTTATTGTATAAATTTTATATTTATAGTAATATAATAAAATTTAGTTTGTTTTATCATGTGTTTCATGTTCATAATATAGTATTTAATTACTTTATATGACACAATTATTAGTTCCAAAGGGAAATTCCATTGATAAGATTCTAGGTTGTTACATTGTTATTCATTGAGAAATTTATCCCTAAAAATTTTCTTTCACATAATAATGTGAAACTAATTTAGGTTCCTTCTATTATATGGCTTCCCCCATATCACAAATCACCTCTTCATATATATGTTTTAATTATAGTAATTAGACTTAGTGAGTTTTCTTATTGAATATAATTTGTCTCTATGGTCCAAGATCTTCATAGGTTCCTCCTCACAAGAGAGATCATTTTCTAGTTCTACCACCTATAAATTTAGTTCATGTGAGGGATCAAGTATGTATTTATTTTTAGAGATACATGGAATACATTATATACTGGTGAAATGGTTGGAATGAGTGATAGTAAATTGGTCAAAACTCTCATATGATTATGAATCTTAAAATTGGATGATATACCTGGGACATAACTTTATGTTCTTCCCAAATATTAAAAATCTCTTACACATGGATATATATATATATATAACACCCTATGTTTGACCACAAACTCTAGGTCTTATTAATTATTATCAATATGATGACTTTTTTGACTATTAATAGCTATGATGTCCTACTAGATGTTCTTGATATTTTCTAAAATATTATCAACCATTTCAGTTCCTATAATCTGGTTCAAAATATTTATCCAAACACATAGGTTTTATACACCATATCCCATAAATAGATTCACATGGAGTCATTTGGAAGATTGAGTGAAAACTATTATTTACCCGAACTCGACTAAAGGAAGATACTGATCACACACTTCTTTAAAGTCCATCAAGAGTTTTCTAAACTTTTTTCAAGTGTTTGGTTAGACTACTTGGATTTTCTATATTTTATGGGTGATAATACATATCTAAGATCAATTAACTGTTTATATTATATTTAATAATTTTCTATAACTTATCAGTAAATCATGGACCTCCATCCGATACAATGAATAATGGTGTTCCATATAGCCTCTCATGTTCTCTAAAATATATCCTTATATTTTGATGAAGTGATAAGTACTGTCAAATTTAAATTAAATAATAAGGATTTATAATATGATCTACCACAACCCAGACATGATTATTTTAATTTGGTGTACTCAAAAGGCTGATGAAAAATTTTGTGGTGATGTTTTCTCATTTCCATGTAGGTATGGATAATGTTTGCATCATTATATTGGGATTTTCCTTTCATCCTTAACCTACTAGAATATTAGTCATTTGATGTATATTTTTTGATTTACATCATATTATTTGACCAATAATTCTCTCAATGATCTCGTACATCTTTATGATTCATGGGAGGGTGGAGATGGTTTATATATGTGAATCATTCAAAAACTAATTAATTATCTCAAGATTTGATGGTATAAATAATCATGAACCAAATATTATAACCCCTTTATAAATTTTTAACTTCAAGGATTTCCCTTTTCTTATATCTTTCAACATATTCTATATTTACACCTAATATCTTTGAGAATATTTTATCTTATCCAAAAGGGATGGTTGAGAAATATTGGGGAAAATAAATAATGACTTTATTTCTTTTATGATCTTCTTGTATATATTTTTAAATTATATGAAGATAAGATCATACTCCATTCCAATAATTTATATGATTTCTGGGACTTTTCTATTTAGGGAATATACCACTTTATTTTCTTTTCTAGGATGCTAGTGGAATGAGTATTCATATTCTTTGATCACATATAACAATCTTTTTGGAACATATTTATCTCTTTCTATGTGAAAATTTGAAGTCACTTTTGATCCATATATATTTTAAACATATCCCAACGGAGATAATGTCACTATATTTTCAATACATAGATCACTACATATAACTACAAATCATCTGTTGGATAGTTATCATGAAATTTCAACTTCCTTGAGGCATAGGCGTTCACAATACAATAATGCATTAGTACATAACTTAATCCCTTATTTATTTAATAATTATATTTCATGAATAGTTCTCCACTTGTGTTTAGTTCAATTAAGTGCCCAATGATAATACTCTTTTCAACTCCATGAATCTCTATTAACAATCATTTGTCATGAGAAACTTTAATCAATTCTATGTTTGCCTGGGTACCTGGTTTGAAAATCCAGAGAAGTTTCTCAAAAATAATTTTTAATACCAAAATAGTCTAAGGAAACAACATATCTATATTATATATATTTTTCTAGGAAAATTATTAATTTCCTATGTATTATAATGGTACATATATATTCTTTTTATAATTATAGAATTACCCAAGAATGATAAATCCTCCATATAGAAATCAAATTAGATTTTTCATCATATATATTTTCCTTTTGAAAAGTTTTTGAAAAAATATTGAAATTCTCCTCACACTCTTCCATAATTTTTGATAATATTATAACATCATCTATAATGACTACCATAATTTTTTCATGTTAATCTCTAAATTCTCAACTAATTATGTTTATAAATATTTCTTGATAATTATTTAGTCTAAAGGTCATCACTAGGAAATCATAGTGTCCATACATTATATTGAAGGTAGTGTTAGGAATAACATCATTATCCACCTTTAATTAATGATATCTAGAATGAAAAAAATTCCTTATAGAAATACTTCTTACCTTGTAGTTGAATATTCCAATAAACTATCTATATATCGAGAAACTTTTTCTTTATCATGATTTTTTTTGATGTCATGATAATCAATACAGAGGTGCAATTATCAATCTTATTTCATTATGAAGAGAACCAACAAACTCCATGGTGAGGAACTTATGTATATAAAACCCATTTATATAATCTCTTGTAACTAATTTTTCAGTGTTTTCAACTCAATTGTGGATACTCTATAAGGAGTGCATGATTTGAGTAAATATCTAGAAATAAATTGAATTGACTGACTAACTGAATGGCGCGAAGGCCTAAATTTTTATTCATTTTTAGATAAACCCCCTTTTAAGGGTAAAGGGGAAAACCCTCACAGACTTCAAAGATGTAGATAAAAAACAAACTCAAAGGTCAAAAGGGCCACAATCATCCCAGAACAAGACTACAAGGAATAATCCTCCCTCGCATCAACATCATTATGGAATGCCTTCACCATTGGATGACTGCTCAGCAAGCAGTCTCGTGCAGCAATACAAGGGCCTGGTACTGATGGCAGCACCATACCCTCTCAAACTTCTACATCTGAATAGATATACATGGTCAACACTACATGTTCTGATCCTCTTACGAAGAATTTCATTGTAGAATGTATGAAAAAAGGAACCCCTAAATACATATGTATACACTACAGGAAATATAGGCATTTGCGACGGGTCATTTGTGACGGGATCCCATCGCAAATAGCCTTTTGCGACGGGGCTCCGTCGCAAATCGCCCGTTGCGGAAAACGCCGTCGCAACAAAATTTTTTTGCGACGGGCCCGTCGCAAAAACACTTATTTGCGACGGGAAAAGGGCCCGTCGCAAATAGTTTTGTGGTTTTTTATAAAAAAACTTTTGCGACGGGCCCGTCGCAAATAAGTTTTTGCGACGGGCCTTTTCCCGTCGCAAATAGTTGCCTCGAATCAACTATTTGCGACGGGCCCGTCGCAAATAATAATAAAAAAAATAAAAAAAATTTAAAAAAATTAAAAAAAATTAAAAAAATATTTATTAATATATAAATTAATAAACGTATTTATATTGATATAAATATAATATTTATTTTATAAATACGTTTTAGAAAGGATCTATGGAAATATAACATTAATTTATAAGATGTTTAGTAAAAGAGGGTTATAAAAAAAATTAAAAAATATTTTTAATTAATAATTACCTAATTTTTGTCAATTAATAGTCATTTAATAACTCTTTGAATATAAAAAAAATAAAAAAATTAATGAAAGATGGAAAATAAGAAGAAAATGAAACCCAAACTTCAAACGGCCATAACTTTTGATCCGGGACTCCGTTTGAGCACTACAGCATATCAAATCGAAGCTTGCGACGAGCTCTACAGCCCTATGGAGCGGTGGAACCCGTCCAATGTTTTTTCGAGACCCAAAAAGGCCCCAAAGGCCTCCAAAACTGAGTTTTTAGTCGGGGCACCCCGGTTTTTCACCGTTCAAACAGCTATAACTTCTGATCCCGATGTCCGATAAACCTCTACCATATATCATGTCGAAGATATTTTAATGTTATTAGATTTGACTGATTGTGGAGCTGAAACAGACTCCTGGATTAGAAGTTATGGTCCTTTTAACATTCAAACGGCTATAACTTCCGATCCGGATGTCCGTTTGGACTGCACTGCATATCATATCGAAGATCGTTTCATGTTCTTCGATTTGACTGGTTGTGGAGTTGAAACGGACTTACGGATTAGAAGTTATAGTCGTTTTAACATTCTCAGAGGATTTTCACCCCCTCATTTCTATGTATTCATTCATAACTATATATATATATATATGTCTGTATGTGTATGTGTGTGTGTCTGTATTGTATATGTGTTTTTATTTATTTATTTATTTATAAATACACATAAAAACACATATTTTATAAATTTATTTAAAACTAAGCTTATAAATATATATTAATTAATATACAAATAAATATACGAATACAAACTTATAACTACATATATATATATATAAATAGAATAAATATATATTAATATACGAATAAATATATATATTAATATATTAATAAATATATATATATATACATTTATTCATATAACCAAATATATTTATATTAATATAAATCTATATTAATATACGAATAAATATAACTATATATATATATAACTATATATATATATAACTATAATTATTCCTAATTATTACTAATTATTAGTAATTATTCCTAATCATTATTAATTATTTCTAATTATTATTAATTACACCTAATTACCATTAACTATGAATACTAATAACTTAAATTTATTAAATAACAAAACAATATAAACATAATTAAATTACAACTAATTAAAACTAATTAAAAATAATTAAAACTAATAAAAAAATTAAAATAAATATTAAATTAAAAATAACATAAGTACCTTTAAAATGGATTTGAAGTTGATCTCCGATAATTGTTGAAGACTTCAATATCAACTCTGCAAAAAAAAATTAAACTTAATAAACTGTAAACAGTTTTGAGAGAAGTTGAGAATGAATGAAAAAAAAACGGATGGGGGTATTTATAGGTTAGCTTATTTGCAACGGGTATACCCGTCGCAAATAATATTATTTACGACGGGTCCCGTCGCAAATACTTTAACCCGTATTTATCACGGTCAACGGTTAAATAGTTATTTGCGACGGGTCCCGTCGCAAATAACAACCTGCCGACACACTATTTGCGACGGGGGTATATTCCCGTCGCAAATAGTTTTTACCACCGCCGGCTATTTGCGACGGGTGGTAACCACCCGTCGCAAATACCTTTACCGCAGTTTGGCGCGCTATGCGCGCCAAGCCTTTTGTGACGGGTGAGATTTTCCCGTCGCAAATAACTAGTTATTTGCGACGGGAAAATGCCCCCGTCGCAAATAAGTTTCTAACGGGACTATTTGCGACGGGAATAAATCCCGTCGCAAATAACCCGTCGCAAAAAGCCATTTTTCCTGTAGTGATAGTCCCTCACAATCGGAATGTATTGAATGATGAATCTCTCCTTTGACTAAATAATTTGGGTTATATGATTTCACTCATAATGTAATAATATCCACATCTGGGATAAGGTTTCTAATCGATATTTATTCTCCTCCCTACACTTGTATAAAATTGGAGGATTTCTTAGGATGTGATATGTGATATCTATATCCGGATATTTGATATTGGATTTATATCAGGAGTGATTATAAATGTACAAAATAAAATGTAATTCCTTTTAAGTAAGTAAGAAAATATTTCCTAGGGGGTTTAATCCTCAAACATTGATCATGGATTATTTCAATACCTGGGATGAAATAATTGCTTCATTTTTTGTTCTCATGGATAACTCAACCCCATGTTTTGAGGCACTGTTTCAATAGTTCTACTAAAATTATTTGATATGGAATAATTCATATAGCCATAATAATATAGTATTCTGAATGGATAATGACCACACATTTCACTATTTGATGTTAGTTCTAATCATTTAAAATTTCCAACACAAAAATAGGGATGAAAATAATCAAAGTAATTTTTTAAAAAGTAAACTATTAAATATAATGAATAATATATAAATTAAAAATAAATTATAACTTATGAGTATCTGGGGTTAAATATATGTTGTATATGTTAATGTTTCCTAAATGTTTTTCTAACCTAATAATTTATTCAATCCATTTATAATGTTTCATAAAAATATTTTAATATTCCTAAGATTATCACTCAGGAGTGTCAAAATAGGTGGAAAATACAACCTCTTTGTCCTTCATCTAATGATGATCAATTTAATAACCAATCCTCCTTATTCATGTTTATTACCCCCTTTAAAAATTATTCTAGAGACACATCCACTTGCAGTGTCTAGATAGTTAAATTAATTTTTTGAAGCTTATCACTCTATACTTCAATAAAATTTAATGATGTTATTATATACTTATAATTATACATATGATTCTCACTAAATTATTATTTTATTAATTTATAAAAATAAAAATAATTATTTTTAGTAAAAAGTATAGAAACCCAATCCTTTTACGCATATTGTTACATGTTTCTTAGCATAAATATATAATAAACACAACCCAAACATTATGAGGTGAAGTTTATTAGGTAGAGTTGGTTCATCATATATAAAGATGAGAATGAAACAAAATATATATTTTATTCTCCATAACGAGATTCAAAATCAATTTATACTTCCAAAAATTAATAATATATCTAAGGGAATACCTAAAAGAAAGTGTTGAGCTATAAATCCTAGTAAGATAATAAACATGATAATGAAGTATAGCATGTAAGTCAAATAACATATATTTTTATAAAAAAGATAATTATTACAAATAAAAACATTGGAGAATATCATAAACAATATGATATAATTAAATCATGGAAACATAGTGATTTTTCAGAAACATAAAAATGACATAAGCATAAGTCAATGCTAACTGCCAAGACAACATCACAGAGTAAAAAAATTGCAATTGAGGATTAGGTTTACTACCTAATTCTATAAATACCATATCATGAGAGAAAAACATTACCCAATGAATTAAAGTTATATATAATAACACCCATCATAACATAAACATTCTTATGTGTGAAAAAAATGAAGTCAATTGTAAGGAACACACATAAGAACTACCCATGGAATGAAATGAGTTACATAATCTTACCTCGTATCATAATCAAAGGAGATTTATTAATGATTACAAAGTAATGACGTAATTAAAAATTTTGGATGTTCATATATGAGTACATAATAACAATTCTTTAAATATGGTATTCATTTGGAAAAAAACATTAGGATAATGTTTAGATAAATATCTATAGAAATATACTTTCAAAATGATGTTTTAAAAAATATGTAAAATGAGTTTAGAGACAGAGTAAGTATGGAATTTATATTGAAACCCATTGGTAAACTAGAATGGTTATACATAAAATATCACTTTATTTAATTAAATAATAAATTGTAATAAATAATTTAAATTAGTTTTACATAAAAGGATTATTGGATTAAAATGTTCACCTTAATCGGGTATGATTTTAATAGAGGAATTTGAGAAATAAAATTAAGAAATGTATAGAACTATTAATTAATGATAGGTTAAGATAGGTATAATTATAATAGATATTTATAATTAATTTAGAATAATTAAAAATAATAATATATATATATAAATATTTGGAGAGAGAGAGGTCATAACCCAATGAAAATGGGTTATTTGAAGAGATCCTATATAGTAGGTTCTAGAATTTTTATGCACTTGAATTTAATATCCTAGATAATAAAATTAGATCCATTAATTACTTATTTCAGAAATTTTACATCTATATGTTATTTATTAGATATTTTTTATTTTTATTTATAACAATTTAAATGAGATATAATGTTTAATTTCCTTGTTCCAGGTGTATTCGTTTCATGGATCCATGGTCGGATCAATTGTGGATAATTATTGATGCTTATGTCATAGGGATATAAACTTTATAAATATAATGAAATTTTATTTATGTAATTAAATAAATTTAAATGGTCCCAGTTATCCTTTTGTGTTACAACATAGGGATGAATCATTTAACAAAAATGTCAACATTATACAGTTTGTTCATTTTGGTCATTTTACCGACCACCACAAAATTATTTCATTTTATTTAATAAATGTATATATAATAATTAAAAAAATTTAATATATTATAATATACTTATTATAATCGTATTAAACCATAATAATTTTTTATAACCTTCCTTGAAGGCGGTCGGTAATGGAAAAATGAAAAATCATCATCCACAAAAGAGGTGGACTAACATAATATGGATAATGGATTTGTTTTTAGAATAAGATGAGAAGACAAGTGGATGAATTGTCGAAATTAAACTATCACTATAAAATTACAGTATATATTTTGTATTAGAGTTATTATTTCATGTTAGATGAGGGATTTTTAGAGAAGGTATAAGAAGAGAATAATTTTAAAGGGATTGTTTGAAAATAATAACTCTTGAAGGTTATCCCTTTGGAAACACCATAAGGAACATGGAATTGGTCTTTTGGTGAGAAAACAATAATTAGAGTGTGGGGGATATGATTATAATGAGATTTGGGTTGAAATTTTTCGTGTAAAGATGATTAGAAGTTGTGAGGAGAAGGGGTTTTGAGGTGTTATTTTGAATGTTATAATCCTTAGTTTATTATTTTCCCCAATACTTTCAATAATATTGATTATTATGACTATATATAGTAAATGGTGCATTTTAGTTCAAACTAATGGGTTCTTACACTATCCATGACACAAAATTTAATGGATTTAACTTATAATGTTAGATACTTTATTGTATCATATTTCAGGATTCACAAAAAATTCAACTATTTAAAAAAAATGAAACCTGATTTTTTTTCAATGTCTATATTCTTCAAATGAGATCCATTTTATGAAAATAAGATTTTAAATATATGAAATTTAATTTTTAAATTAAATCATCTTTTATTATAAAACATTAATTTTAATATTATGATCAATATTTGAAACCTTTAAAAAATTAATTATTAGCTCAGAAAATTGCCGTAGATTTTTATTAAAACATAATAATAATTTAAAAATAATTATTATGAAAACAAAATTTAATTAAAATTTATTTATTTAATATAAAAGTGAAATAAAAATATTTATGTATTAGAAAAATACCAATACAAAAATTATAATTTTTTTAAAATTATTTACTTCTACCATGGTATGAATATATCATATTTTCATTTTATAATATATCTAAAAATTATATTACACTTTCACAAGTGAGGATAAAATTCAAAAAATTGTTTTACTTTTTCTAATGGCCAAATTATTATTTTTATTTTCAAACTATAATGACAACTTTCAGATTACTATTCCAACAATAATATTTGAAATGGTCATATAGGTTCGCTAATTCCAATAAATACCACCTATATAATTAATTATTGATTAAATTATATTTTTTTATTAAGGTTATTAATATTTATATATATATATTCATTATCAAAATTCATATTTACTTACTAACATTCTACATAATTTCTACAGTGTTATTTGTGAGTGTGATTATTTTGGGAGATCACACAGATCTAAATTTTCCAAATTTTGTTATTTTATTTTCTATTTTTTCCCATTAATAGAATTTCAAATAATATAGAAAAATTTAATATCTAAATTTAATGTTTAAATTAATATATTAACATATTCTTGGTTTTAGCATGTAGTGCATGTGCATTATATAATATTTAATTAATATATATGAAACAAATTTATTTTTAGAAGGGAATTTTCATTGAAAAAATTTTAGTTTGTTACAACTTCATTTTCTGTTTATCATGGATATTATTCATTATCAATATTAATCGATAAGGTTTTAGGGTGTTTTAAATTATATCATATTCTTATTCATTTAAGGATTTTTGTTTTTAATAGTTTTCGAAGGAAAAGTACATTTCTTCTCTTTTTTATGAGATAACCTCTAGTGTTTTTTATTATGTTTAAATAATTTTATCATTGGTTTCACAATTAAAAAAACGAAAAAACGAAATATTATAAATATTTTGTAAAAATATGGTTCTTGGAAATTATTGATGATGATAAGTAAACCTCAGATGTAGCTCTATAATGAATTTTTTAATGATATGCTCACCAAGAGGAGACATAATGGAATTAAACAAGAATGTTATTCCTTTTTACAGGTGATGTAAAAAAGATATCCCAAGGAACCAGAATGTTTTTCTATGACTGAATAGTTTGTTATCATCTGAAGTTGAAAGGGTTGTTTTCAAGGGATTCATAAATTAAAAAATGAGACTATGATTTAATTAAATTTTTATGATCAATTAAAATAAAAAGGTTTGTTTTTAAGGAATATTTTTCATGTTTTTAAAAAACAAATCTTGAATTATTATTTTCATTTATGATTTTTATAAAATTTTGTATGAAATATCTTCGTAACAGAGTTCGTTTCGGGGATGAGATAATGATTATTTTAGTTCAAAGATTATTTAATAAAAAATTAATATTTCCAATTAGATTTATATGTTTTAGAAAAATTGATTAATTGTATTTCTATTACTTTGATATCCTTTATTAAGTATTGTTTTTGTCATCCAATTGTTTCAAATGTTTTCCAACAGGCCCGAGGATATATAATAACCATTGCAAGGAAAATGTTGATTGTAATAAAAAAGAATTATATCAATGAAATTGTAACACCATATGTTTTTTTAAAATAAATTAAAATCCATGAAACTTTGTTTTAATAAGATATTTATAACTCTACTTTAAACATAATTTCTCCTCTTATATGTTTTTTATTTCAAGAAACGTTCATCAAAATTTGTGATTAGATTGTTATTTCGAGTATGAAATAACCAAAGTGTTTTTTGGTGAATAGTAACATATCCTTATGAATATTAATATGAATATTAATATGAAACTTATGAATATTAAATCATGTTATTATTTTATTTTATTATGGATATAATATACCGAGTTATGGATTAATTTTTCATGGTGTTTAAAAAAGATTTATAGTTTTAAATTTTTTAATTTTTGAATAAGCTCTGATTTTATTTAAAAATTAAATTAATAATAATTAGAAAATTATTTTCAAAAAATGAATCTCATTTTTGAAATCTAATTATCAAAAAATGGTAACTGTTAATTTTTGTGATTTTTCTAATATTCTTGAATGTTTGATGAATAGTAAAATATGGTAAAATATCGTATATTAAAATTATCAGTTAAATAAACAATTTATGCAATCATTAGTGATGTAATCCCACTTGTATTGAAATCAAATTCCCTTACTACTATTTGGTGTCACATAGATTAATACTATTCATAGTCTTTAGCAAAAATATTATAATAATGAATAAAATAATGTAAAATACCTCATCTCCCCCACTATAAATTCCACCCTCATTCCCATATTTCTCCCACACCTCTCAAGCCTTGTTAAATATCAATTTTCTTTCCAATACTACTCCCAAGGATCTTCCCCACGTCCTCGAGCTTCTGGTCTCAACCAAAGGCCAAAACCAAAGGCATTAAGAAGGATCTCAATGAGAAGAGATCCAGAGGTAAACATCCACTTTTTTTTCATTATTTACTTTTCATTTTATTTTTTTATTATTCTTAATTCTTCCATTCCCCTAATCCAAAAGTAATGAATGATCCAATATCTTATACTTCATCTCCTCTCCCACTTATTCAAGAAATTAAAACATCATCTGTGATGTGTGGAATTGCCGACATTGTAGATGATGTGATTTCAATTTCTTTTACTTCCTTCAAGACTGGTCATGAAACCATTTTTATGGTTCAAAACAATTATAAAATATTTATTATATGTTATATAAGATTCTAGAATCATTTTGTACAGATGTTATTAATTTATGAAAAAATTTGTTCATTACGATCGAAGAATCGACAAAAAGATCTAAACAAATGTCCATAATGTTTTAACGTATGAATCAAAATCATGTTAGAATTAAAAATGATAAATGGTATGATTAATGGTACTGGAAATATTTAAATACCATTATATTATAATTCTAATGTTTCACTTCCAATCGACAAGAATTTCCATCATGAACCAATCATGGGAACCATGTAAAGAACAGACCCAAAACAATGCAAGGAACAAAATAATTACAATTAAAGGGTGAAAAGATTTAATGAAATGATCATATAAGGTATTATAAACATCAATAGTTTTCATTAAGATATTAATAACACTATTTTATCCATTATACAGGAGTTGTAAAAGTGTTATAAGTTAGAAAAACCCGAGGTAAGGGAATTCTTAACCTAATTTCCATTCATTGGGTTAACATTATACTTCATTATTTATGTGGTATTAATTTTTTTTGTGATGAGTTTTTTATATATTATATTTAATTATATGTATTTAAATTTTATATATATATTCCATCCACTCTATTAAGTTTCACCTTAATTATATAATATTTTTATAGGATATTTCCTTTAAAAACCACTTTTAAAATTATATTTTACAAAATTTAAAGAAATGTTTTTATAGAACTATTCAAGTTGTGTGATTATGATCTACTTTTTGGGAATTGTTTATGATAAAGTGTGGGACCTATATTTCACTCCAATGCATTGAGTATGTGTATGTTGGAGGTTAGTGATATGGTTACTCCAAGTGTAACTGCGATGGTCACAAAAATTGTATGGTAGCCGTGAGAGTTACTAATTATAAGGTAGACAAGAGGGTTACAATAAAATATAAGTAATTACTCATGATAAATTTATTGTGTTATTTATGTTATTATGTTTTTTAGTGATCTTTTGGAAATCTCATGTTTCAAAAATAAAGTATATATGGGTGACAAGTATGTCTTTTAAAAATTATTTCATATGTTACTAGTATTCATGGAATAATGTGTTCTTCCATTATTTTTGTATCCATTATTGAGCTTTTTTTTCTCATCCCATGTTTTAAATGATTTTCACAGGTTATACGGATGTGTATGAAAAATAAAGAATCCATGTTAAATGTTTGAATAAATTTCAATGAAATCGTGTTTTATTTGATAAGTTTTATATTTTAGATGAAATGAATACTATTTTTATAGTATCCACTCTATATCAATATGTAATATTATGAATGTATTAAGTACCAATTTTCTAATGATATAAACATGAAAAGATCCTTAATGTAAATGGATGTGTTTTCTTGACTAAATTCATGAATATATAATGTAATAAAGTCGGGTCCTTATAGTTGGTATTAGAGGATGGTTTAGATATCTTTAGGGGTTAGGGTGATGTTAAGAGAATACCATAAATGATTTTGAATTTTTTTTTATTTTGGAATGTTATAAAATTTTAATATTACCATGTCTCTATGACTAAGATATGTTTGTTTAGAATTATTTTCCACAGAAGAAAAAAGGGAAGCTGAAAAGGAGATGCACCAACAAAATGATATCATTCCAAATCTACAGCCCAGAATTGTAAGGATTGGAACTGATCAGTTTTTCATAGTAATTTCTCAGCAAAAGTAGGAAATAAATGTTGGTGGAATCCATGCAAGGGAACAACCATGGGTATCACAACATAACATGACAATCGTAGAACATTTTTGGAGACAAAACCATATTTATTTAAATGGATGTTTTAATCCAGTACTAGCAGAAAGATGGATTAATAACCTTGAAAAGATATTCATTGTTATGGTATGTTCAAATAATCAAAAGGTAAGACTTTCCATTTATCTTTTTGATAATGAAGCTGATCAGTGGTTGTCAATGGTAAAGAATATCAGGGATAGAGAGGATGTTGATATCCTAGATTTAGATGAATTTAAATGTATTTTACTTGAAAAATCCTTTCAATTGGTGGTTCAACATAGGGTGGAGAAGAAATTACATGAATTGAAACATAAGGAGGATGATTTAGTGGCTCTGTATGAAGAGAACTTCACCTAACGGGAGAGTTATTCTTCAATTACTTTTTTCATATTGATAGAAAAATCAATCGCTTTTACTCAGGATTGAATCCAAGGTATTGAAGGGTGTTGGACTCCCTTGATTTCAAAAGTTACAAGAAACTAGTCCAATGTGATGAGAGGGTAGAGATGGAGTTTTCTGATGATTGTATTAATTTTGAAAACAAGGAGAAGAAGAGTTCAAGATGGAAAGTGATGGGTAAGAATCAACCAAAGAAATATGATGGTAAGAAAATCTAGTTTCCATCTTGTGAAATGTGTGGCAAGAAGTACCCTTGGGAATGCCTTACCAAAGCTGGGAAGTGTTTTCAATGTAGAAATCTTGGGAATATGGACTGATATTGAAATGAAAATGATCTGAAGACTAATCCTGATAAGTAAAATATTCAGTGTTTTAAATGTGGTGAGATGGGTCATTATGAAAATGCTTGCCCCAAGAGTGATTTGAATGATTCAAAGAAGTCATACTAAATGAAGAAAGGTCTAGTGAGATCCTATGCAAGTACAACAATAGACTTCAGGCCATCCAATGAAGTTGTATCAGGTAATTTTTTTTGTTTAATCATATTTTCTAATGTTTTGATTGATATGTGATCTACACATTTCTTTATTTCTAAATAATTTTTTGGTAAATTGGAAGTATCACCTCAAAAAATGAGACCAGATATTATTGTCAAAACACTAGGAGAAATATTATAGAAAAGAGGAATAATAAGAATTTTTATATTACATTTTGTTTAATGAAATTACCTGCAAACCTTTTTTTACCCTTAGTAGACTTTGATGTAATTTTGGGAAAGGAATGGATTTCTGTTTATCATGCTAAGATTGATTTTAGATCTAAAGATGTTGGTTTTTCAAAAAGAGTTTCAGTTTGTGTATAACAATGAACCCATACATTTGATAACATATGAGGAAGCTAAGAAACTACTGAAATATGGTAATGAATTTAATATTTCTTACATTGTTGAAAATAAAGGAACTATTTGGATTAATGATTTGTTAGTGGTATATGAATACCTTGATGTTTTTTCTGATGAGTTACCTAGTGATATACCTGATCTGGAATTTGAATTCACAATTGAATTAGTTCCTGATACTAAGATAATTTGAAAACTCCCATACAAAATGGCACAAAAGGAACATATTGAATTGAAAAATAAGTGCAGGATTTTCTTGACAAAGGATTCATTCATCCTAGAACTTTACCATGGGGTGCCCGTGTTTTGTTTCTTAAAAAGAGATATGGTTCCATAAGATTTCTCATTGATTATAGATCATTGAATAACATAACTATTAAAAAAATTATCCTTTTCCTCGTATCAATGACTTGTTTGATCATATCCAGGGAGCTCAGTACTTTTCCAAGATTGACTTGAGATTCGGATACCATCAGCTGAAGGTGAAGGCGTATGACATACCAAAAAAGCTTTTTTTTGTAATAGATATGGTCATTATGAATATGTTTTTATGCCATTTGGTTTAACTAATACAACTATTTTATTCATGGATCTTATGAATAGAATATTTCATGAGTTCTTGGATAAGTTTTTTATTATGGTTATTAATGACATTTTATTATTTTATATGAGTAAATAGAAGAAAAAAAATCTAATGGTTGTTTTTCAAACTTTAATGGAAAAGAAACTATATATAAAATTCATCAAGTTTGATTTTTGGTTACAAACAATTTATTTTCTTGGGATCATTGTAAATAAGGATGGAATAACAGTTGATACTTACATATCAAGAGTGGTTGATGAATGGAAAAGACCCAAAAATGTTACATAGATTCGTAGTTTTATTGGATTAATATGTTATTATTAATGGGTTTCTAAAAACATTGAACTTTTATCTACCGCACTAACTAAGTTAACATGAAAAGGTGATAAATTTATTTGTACATAAGAATGTGACGTTTGTTTTCAGGAACTAAAGAATAGATTAGTGAATGATTTAGTTTTGTCCTCGCCTTCCCTGAAATGATGAGTTTTTCATCTATAGTATTGATTAATTGAAGGGAAATGGTTGTGTTTTGATGAAAAATGATTAGTTAATTGCTTATGCTTTAATACGACTAAAAACTAAAGAGTTAAATTACCCCACACATGATTTTGAATTAGTAGCTATGGTTTCTTGTTTGAAAATTTATAGGCATAATTTATACAGAGCCAAATTTCAAATATATATTGACTATAAAAGTATAAAGTATATATTCACATAGATAGAATTAAAGATGAGGTAGAAAAGATGGCTTGACCTAATAAAGGATTATGATATCACGATCAATTACCAAATGGGAAAAGAAATCAAAGTGGATGATTCCTTTATTCATAAACATCATGCATCATTTACTACATTACATTTGGAACATGATCCCTTGATTAATGATTTGATGAATTTTTTCTTTGAAGTTGTTGGTGATGGAAATACCTATGCTGTGTTTCAGGTTTCAATGTATTCATCATTATCAGATATAATTAAAAAGTACATAAGAAAGACAGTGAGCTACAATAAAAGGTAGAATTTTTAAAAATGGGTACGTTTCTAGAATTTTACCTTGATAAAGATTGTGTTTTAAGATTTGGTAAAAGGTTGTGTGTGCCTTTTGATTCCGATTTGATGAATGATTTATTGTGTGAAGCTCATAGTTCCCCATTTTCACTTAATCCTGGAAGTATGAATATGTATAGAGACGTTAAGGAGTATTATTGTTGGGATGGAATAAAAAGAGATATTATTGACTATAATAATAAATGTTTGACATGTCAACAGGTTAAAGTAGAGCGATAGTTACCGATGGGGAGGATTAATCCTTTCCCAGTTCCAGAGTGGAAATGGGAGAATATATCCAGGGATATTGTAGTGGGACTTCTAAAGACCTCTTGAGGTAGAAATGTGATTTGGATTATTATTGATCGGCTGAAAAAATATTCACATTTTTTTCTATTAGAGATACAATGTATTTGGATCAGATTTATCAGCTTTACCTCAACGAGATTTCCAGGTTACATGGAGTTCCTCTTACCATTGTATCTGACCGGGATCCCAGGTTCACTATAAATTATGGAAGGGCCTTCAAAAGTTTTTAAGCATAGAATCTAATTTGAGTACAACTTTCAATCCCCAATTATTTGGGAGGACAGAACGAAAGATTAAATCTTTGAAGGATATGCTTCGAACTTGTTCAATGGACTACCTGGGAAGTTGGTATAAAAATATTTTTTAGTTGAGTTTTATTATAATAAAAGTTTTTAATTCCAGTATATAGATGACACATTTGAGGAATTGAATGTGAAATGATGTCGAACTCCTACTTTTTGGGATGAATTTGGAGAAATGAAGTTGATGGGACTATAATTAGTATAGGAAGTGGCTGAGAAATTGATGATGATCGAGCAGCATATGAGGACATATCAAAGTAGGCAAAAAAGTTGTGTAGATAATAGATGAAACGAATTCTCTTATGAGTTAGGTGACCATGATTTACTTAAAATCTCTCCCTGGAAAATTGTGGTACATTTTGTTAATAATGGAAAGCTATGTCTGTGGTTCATCAGTCCTTTTGATATCATGGAGAAAGTTGGAGCAGTTGCATACATAGTAATTTTTCCTTCAAGTTTGTCTCAGGTACCCAATGTTTTTCATGTTACTATGTTGAGAAATTATGTTCTAGATTCAACTCATGTTTTGAGCTCAGAAGCAGTTCAGCTGGAAGAGAACCTTTCTTATGAAGAGAAACCGGTTCATATTATTGACCGAAGGGAACATGTATTTCAGAATAAGGTAATCCAATATGTCATGGTCTTGTGGAGAAACCACATGGGTGGAGAGGCAACATGGGTGTCTGAAAAGTCTATGAGGGAAAGGTACCCTCATTTGTTTAATAGGTAAAAAAATTGCGGGGAAGAAATATCTAGACGGTGGGGATAATGTAACAACACAAGTTTTTAAAACTAAATTGAAATTCATGAAACATGTTTTTAGAAGATATTTATAACTATCCTTTAAACATAAATTTTTCACTTCTATGTATGGAATTTCAAGAAATGGTTATCTACAATTATAATGAGTATGTTATCTTGAGCCTAAAAGAACCAACTTGTTTTTTGTTGAATAGCAACATACCAGTATGAATAGTAATTTGAATAGTAACATGACTCTTATGAGTAGTAAATCATATTATTATTTTATTTTCTTAAGGATATAAGATATTGAGTTATCGATTAATTTTTTAAGCTATTAAAAAGGAATTTTATTTTTATAATTGTTACTTTTTGAACAAATTATGATTTTATTTAAAAATTAAATTACTAATATATAAGATAATTATTTTCAAAAACTGATGTTCATTTTTTTATTCTATATTTTGAAAAATGTCAAGGGTGTATTTTTGGTATTTTTATGAAATTCTTGATTTTTTGATGAATAGTGAAATATGGGAAAATACCGTATATTCAAATTATCAGTTAAATACACTATTTATGACATGATAAGTGATTTAATCCCACTTGGTGGGAACTCACATTCCTTTATTACTATTTTGGGTCACATTAATTAATACTACTCATAGTCTTAAGAAAAAATATTATAATAATGAATAAAATAATGTAAAATACCTCCTCTCCTCCACTATATATACCACCCTCATTCCCCTCTTCCTCCCACACCTGTCAAGCCTTCAACCATAACTATGTTCTTCCCAATACTCCTCCCAAGGATCTTCCCAACTTCCTAGAGCTTATGGTCTCACCAAAAGGCCAAAACCAAAGACCTTAAAAGGATCTTAAGGTGTTGAGATCAAGAGGTAAACAACCTGTTTTGTTTTCTTTCTTTTCTTTTAGTTTTGTTTTCTATTATTATTCTTTCCTCATATCCCCTTATCCAAAAGGCTTGAATTTTCTAGTATCTTAAGTATTCTAGATTTCATCATATTTATAGAAACCTAATCATTATACATCTTCTCCTCTCACACTTATTCATGGAATTAAATCACTTTCCGTGATGTGTCAAATTACAGACATCTTAGATGATGTCAATTAGATTTCTTTTAATTACTTACAGAATAGTCATCAAACCATTTTTATGGTATATACAGATAATAATTTATGTATTATATCTTATATAAGGTTCTGTAATTATTTTTGACACATTTTAATAATTTATGAAACAAAATGAGTTCATTACGATTTATGAATCGACCAAATAATGTAAATAAATATCCAAATTGTTTTAACTTATGAATCATCCTTATAACAAAATTCAAAATGATAAATGTTATTATTTATTGTAATTGAAATAAATAAATACATTTTCACTGAAATTCTGTATTTTCACTACCAATCAACAAGAATATCCATCATGAAGCGATCAAGGAAACCATGTAAAGAATGCACCCAAAACAACGCAAGGAACAAAATAGTAATAATTAAAGGGTAAAATGATGGAATTAAATGACAATATAAGGTATTATAAACACCAATATATTTATGTAAGATATTAATAACAGTCATTTTTCCATTATATAGTAGGTTTAAATTAGTTTGAAGTAAGAAAGACCCTAGGTAAGTGAATTTTTAACCCAATTTCTATTCTTTGGGTTAACATTTTACTTCATTATTTTTGTGATATTAATTTTTTTGTCTAAGTAATTTTGTATATATTATGTGGAATTATGTTTATTCATAGTTTATATACATTTTCCATCAATTCTATTATGTTTCACCTCAATTATACGATATTAGTAAGGGACTTTTCTTTTAAAAACATATTTTAAAATTCTGTTATACAAAATTCAAAAGAAATGTTTTTATAGAACTATTAATGTTGTTTGATTACATTATAGATCTTATTAATTGTTTATTATAAAGCTTGGGACCTATATCTACCTCCAATTAATTGGTTATGTTTATTTTAGAGGTCATTCGTATGGTTACTCCATGTATAACTACAATGGTACACATATTGTAAGGTAGATGTGAAGGTTACAAATTATAAGGTAGTTAAGAGGGATACAATAATATGTAAGTAATTAACCAAAATAAATTTATGGTTTTATTTATGATATTATGTTTTGTGGTGATCTTGTGGAAATCCCATGTTTCACAATGTAAGCATATATGGGTGAAAAAGATGTCTTTTGAAAATCCTTTCATACATTACAAGTATTCATTGAATAATGTGTTATTTCCATATTTTTATATCCCTTAATATACTTTTTGTGATCATACCAAGGTTTAAATGATTATAAAATGTTATATGGATTTGTATAAAAAATATTTAATCTATGTAAAATGTTTGAATAATTTTCAATGAAATCATATTTTATTTGAAAAGTTTTATATTTTTGAAGAAATAAATACTGTTTTTATGGAATATACTCTATATTAATGTGTAATGTTATGAATATATTAAGTACCAATTCCATCAAACTATAAAATTGAAAATATCCTCAATGTAAAAGGATGTTATTTCTTGACTAAATTCAAGATTATGTAATGCAATAAGGCTGTGTCCTTAATGAACTTTTTCTTATTGGAATTATGTCACATAGTGTAAATTAGATAAAATAACTTATATAACATAATAAGAACATTATAAATTAATAATGACTTGAATAAGAAGTATTTATTGAAATTAATGATACCTAAACTAATGGAATATTAAGATGAACTTTGGAATAGTGATGTGAACATTAAGAAATGTTACTTAGAAAATATAATAATAACCTCAACTATGAAAGTATAATTAAATTATAGGAATATTATCTTTTAAAATATGATATATTTATGTCCTAGAATAATTAAATAAATGTTTTAAAAATGATAAATAAAGTATTGGTATTTTTGGGAATCATATATGTTTATTTACAATTTAATAATTAATAAAATGATTCAAAATAAAATTTATTTTCATAATGTAGATTCATAGATTATTTTTTTTTCTTAGAATTATAAGATAATTTTATGTGTCATTAATTAATATATCAAAGTGTTAAAAAAAGGTATAATTTGAAAAATGGTATTTTTTGAGTAAATGACAATTTTATTTAAAAAATAAATTTCTCATATTTAGTAAATTATTTTTATATAACGTAGTCCTTTTTTAATTCAACATGTAGAAAAATTAATGGGGTGAATTCTTTGTATTTGTCTAAAATAGTTTAATTTTTGTGAATAGTGAAATACAGTAATTTACGGTATTTAACATTACAAGAAAATAAGTGATGAAATGATTCATGGTTGAGTTATGGATGATGTAAGTGGAAATTATTTTGAACTTAAATTATTTATTTACTGTATTTAGTCAAAATAATCCTCACTACTCATAGTCATGATCCAAAATAATAAACAAATGAATAAAATTACCAAAACACGAATCTCTCCAACTATAAATACCACCACTCACCACCCCTTTTCCTCAGACCTCTAAATACTTGAGGCCTATAAAAATTCTTCCCAATCCTCTACCAATATTCTCCCCCCAATTCTAGTATCCTTTGGTCCCATCAAAATACCAAACCCATTTCCCTATGGAGGCTCTCAAGGAGGATAAATTCAAGAGGTTAAATCATTATCTGTTCTCTTTTATTTATTTTTTTTTCTGATTCTATCCTCACCTAAATATATCCATGTGAAATGATAAATATAGTATAATTTATTTACTATAATTTCATTGTATTAATGGAACAACCCATCATCATTTCTCTTTCTCTCTCAAATTTTACTAAAAATGTAAACACCATACTTGATGTGTCGATTTATCACATTTAGGGATGATGAGTTTTTAATTTCCATCACTACCTCCAATTCTAGTCATAAAAAAAAATTATTGTTAAAAAAATTATAATATATGTATTAAATCATATTTAAATTTCTGGAACAAGTATATATACATAATATTAATTAATAAAACAATACTAGTCCGTGATGATTAAAAAATGCCAAATTAATCTAAACAATTATCATTATAGTTTTATCGAATGATTCATCCTCACATATAGAAAAAATGATATATAATACCATTTAATATTATTTAATTTCATTAATAACTTATATTTTCAACTCTATACAACTATTATAATTTTTCATGATCTTCCATACACAAATACATGTCAACTAGTCATAAAAAACAAGGAAACAAACACCTCAAAATGATCAAACTATATCTTAGAACTCATAAAAAAGTCCATTAATGAACATAATAAAATTATAATAAATCAAATTAATTTATAAAATGAACACAATTAATTAAATCATAGATTTAATTTTATTATCCATGACATTAAGATCAAGTGTAGAATAGTTTCGGACATAAGGTAAGGGAATCCTTCCATACCTCCACTTTTTCTTTCAAGAAACAATTTCTCTCTCTTTACCCCTATGTAATTCTTATTTAATTTTATATAATTCTTATAAAATCTGTTTATATGTTTTAAATTCATGTATCCAGACCATACAATCCTTCTTTGATGGGGACTACATGCTTCAATTTTCAATAATTCCTGATAAGAAAGCCAAACTAAATGGAAATCCCAATTTTCACCCATTATCAAGTGAACTACATAATATATTTTATGACCCCATTATTCTTATAAAATCAATAATTTTATCATGAATTTAGTTCTCAGGTAATTTATGGTTTTATATAAAATATTATGCCTTTTTTTCTCTTTAATATTTTAATTAAGGCATGCAAAAAGTTTCTATTTATAAAGTTTTTTAAACACTATTTTTACATGATTTTACTTTAGGTTGACATAAATTGTCATTATATATTCCTATAATCCCTTATGAATTTACTTATATCATTTATGTTCATTTTTTCAGGGAATCTTTTATGATACACCCATTTTTATGCTCCATGAGATGATTATGATAACCATTTTTTTTCATGCGTAACCCTTATGCTTGATTCATCATGTGTCACACATATGCATTGAACTTTATGGTGGATGAAAAAAGATATAAATCTAATGCATTGGTTAATTTTTAGTTTCATGAGACATCATTTGAAATGGTCATGGTGGTTATCCTTGACTCATACTCGTCCAGGTTAAATGGCCTTAGTGGTTTTCCTTGAGTCATTCTTATTTCATCTTGTATGTTTTTTACACATCTATTATTACATGGTTATATGACCCATATTCTATAATATATGATTCAAAATGTTTATTCATATTCAATGGCTTTTTAAGTCATCATGTTATCCTTTTTAACCTATGCACTATGCATTATTATAATGATTATTCCCTTACAGGTATTTTAGATCATTGATTTGTTCATGTATTCCCCAGGTTACCATATAAAGATGTTAGAGATCAATGGGAGTGTGGGTCTCATTATAGGGGTTAAATAAAAGTTTTTTTATTTTTGTTTCGTGTTATCAGTTTTATGGATGTAATCCTCTAAGTACGTTAGAATTTAAAATCTGTGGTTTTTATTTAATTGTTAATGAAAAATAAAATCATGTAATAATATGTGTAAAAGTGCAACATCCCGGTTATGAGTGGCTACCATATGTTACCCATTCTCGGTTGGTCACATGGCCCGAAGCACATTTCCTCGAATGCCAGAGGCTGCCGACTAGCAGCGAGTGTCTTGGGTGTGATATTGGGGAAACTATGCACTCATTAGAAAAGTAACAAAGCATACGTAAAATAGATAACAATAGTAGAAGCAGTAAAACATGAAATGTGTAAACAGTGGATGAATGAAGAAATAAACAACTAGGGAACACATATATAAATGATTCATGATATGTATTTCTAGGAAATCTTCCAAAAATATCACAATGTTAGAATAGATTAGTAAACCAAAGTACAAAGTAAAAGATGTAAACAACTTCGTAGAATCGCAAGCCTCAGCTTAGTCCCATGATCCCCATCTCCACAGCAATCAAGTATATGAAGTAGAAGGGAACTTTCCCTTATCTATAACTGTAGAAATATAATCTGTTTTTGCCCAAAATCATAACCCAAATAGGGTGTGAGACTAATCCCAGTAGGCAACCACCCAAATATCTAAACCTAATAGTCAGTGAATATATATTGCAGACAATAATAAAAAAGAATCAATAAACAAGGAGTTACTCAAAGGTAAAAAATTCCACAGTTTTAGAAGAATTCAATTTTATATAACAAGTAGACAACTAATCAAATCAGGTTACCCTATGGGATTTACACACAGTCTATCCCCTCTAGTTCAACCAAAACAATCACAAGCAACCCTCTGGTAAGTACACACAGTCTAACCCCTATGGTTTAACTTTAGCAAAGACACTCTGGCGAAGCACTCACCGTCAATTCCCCCTATAGTCTCATATCGGTAAATAATAGGCACTCTGAGGAAGCACTCAATGTCTAATTCCCCCAATGGCCCACATTGAAGAAACTACAGAAACTTTGAGGGAGCCCTTACGCACATCCCCCGTATGGTCTCACAACGTTTAAGTAAACATACATTTTGTAGAAGCCCTCAACGTCAATTCTCCCTATGGACTACTACACTAGGTTCCCATAGCCCTGTGTAAGTCAATCGTGCACAATAATACATGGAAGCCAAATTAAACCTCAAGAACTACATCGCTAAATAATCTACGGCATATCATAGCTTGTCAGATAATAATCACTCCACCCTAACAATACTAGATAAGGAAAGAAAACCAGCACCCTAACATGCAAGGATAGAAAAAATGGTCAAATACAAGAAAACATGGGAAAAACATCCATTACATGGAAATGTTAACCCTATTCACAAACAATCCGCCTCTATCCAATTAAACTAGGCATAGTAGTCAATAAAAAGGTGTAAAGAACATAAACACGCAATATCCTGAATGAGGGTATTTGACACTTTTTCACATATTACTCAAAGAATAACTATGAAAATGCACAAACCACATAACTCGGCATTGTAAAGATGATATACATGAATCTCAGGCCTATAATCACCCTAGAAATCCGTAGATCGGAAAAAACGTTAACAACATTCAACGAACGACATCTCATGTGAGGGGAGAAATCAAGAAACGAATTTTAAGAAGAATGGATAACTCACCAATGCGATTCCAATGCAACTAACAGAGTTCAATTTATATAATGGACATTGATTAAGGGGCTTAGAGAAGAGCCATGGCTATATGGATGATCCTGGACAAGTACGACCTTGAAGATGTGCGTTCGTACGATTACATGCGACCCCAGTCCATTTAATGAAATAAAAATAAAGTACATGACTTGTATTTTAAAAATACACATCGTGTACTTTCCATTACCAGGCCCTACTTTAGGCAATCTCAAGGTCACCACACACGGCTTTGTGCTCAGCCGTTACACAGTCAGCACACGACTACATGCAAAAAGTGAGTATACGACATGTATTTATAATTACATAGTGTGTACTCCAGAAATTTTCAGAAACTCCTCTTATTCCTAAAAAATTACCAGAAAATAAAGAAATACCAGAAAAGAATATCTGAGTTCTTACAAACATCCCCCCTTAAATAAATTCATCCTTGAATTTCCCTAGCTCGGCGTCGTAGAAGAAAATTCCTCGAATAGTTCTGGCCACTATGATCGTACATCGGCCTCCCTCTCCCAAGTCTCTTCCTGTAGTCACCCGTGCTACCATGGCACTTATACCAGAGGAACAAACTAGCCATAGAGAACCTTCACACTTCGATCAAAAATCTGGATAGAATGCTCCTCAAATGAGGCGTCTATTTCAAGCTCAACCTCCTCGGTATGGAAAAAATGAGACAAGTATGAGAAGTAACGTCAGAGGTGAGATATGTGGAAGACGTCAAGCATAGCCCGATACCGCTGAGGTAACTGCAACCGATAGGCAACCAATACGACTCTCCCCAGCACCTCGAATGACCCGACGTATATCGGTGAAAGCTTACCCTATCTCTGAATCCTACTGTGTCCCAACCTCAGTGTGATATGTAGGAAAACCTAATCTTCAACCTCGAACTCTAGAGGTCATCTCTGTTGATTAGTATATGACATTTGTCATGACTGTGCAGTATCCATCCTCATCCGAATAAACTTTTTCTACTTTGTGGTCTCTTGAACAAGATGAGGTCCCAACATAGTAGTCTCTCCTACCTCCAGCCAGCATAAGGGTGATTAGAATGGCCTACCGTACAAGGCCTCATAAGGTGTCATCTGAATAGCTTCTTAAAAACTATTATTGTAGGAAAACTCCACAAGAGTTATTTTCTTCTCCCATGAACCTCCAAATCCAGTATGCATGCTTGAAATACCTCCTCAAGCACTTTAATTGTACGATCGGACATGCCATCAGTCTAGGGATGGTAAGCTATACTCAGAAGTACCTATGTACCCAAAGCTCTATGAAGTCAATGCCAGAACCGAGAAGTAAAATGTGCATCCCTGTCTGAAATAATATATTGTGAAACTCCATGTAAACATACAATCTCATTGATGTATAACCTTCCCAGCTAATCAACACTGAAGGTCTCCTTGATCGGAAAGAAGTGAGCAACCTTTGTGAGTCTGTTAATGAAAACATATACTGCATCATTCTCTCAATGTGACCTCATCAAACCTGTCACAAAATCCATAGCGACATAATTCCACTTCCACTCGGGAATGGGTAACTTCTGCAAAAGCCTTGCTGGCTGCTGATGCTCTGCCTTCACCTGCTGACAGGTGGAACACCTCCTGAAAAAACCAACAACATATCTATTCATACCTGGACACCAATACATATGGTGTAGATCTCGATACATCATGGTAACACAAGGCTGAACTACCTGTAGAGACCCGAAGCAAGACGTACATGGAAATTACATTACTTTTGTCGAATACTTAATACATAACAAAAATAGACACACAAGGACCGTAATAGTTTAGTGTCTTTGGAAACTCGAAATAAAATCTTCTAATCATGGTGAAAGATCTTCAACATCTCCCATAAAGATCTTACACTTTTTTTTATTACCTAAAACCTTTCTTTATATCCTGGGGAAAAGAAAACATAAAAAGGGTGAGCTCAAATGCTCAATAAGGGTAAGCATGTATAAAATAAAACACACCATATACATTTGAACATAAAAACATGAAAATAATGTTTAAACATCAAAAGCATGAGCAATGACATAAAACATGGAAGTACGTAAGGCATAGGTTATAAATAAACATTAAGAATGATAAAATAGCATGGGAATAAAACATGTAATTGTGGCATCCATTAAAAACATGTAATGATTTCCATAGTAGCCAAGGAATTTCTTCCAAGACCATATTAGTGGACAAAGTCCCATTTTGAATCGAGTTCACTCCTCGTTTTGGACCTATAACACGGAACCGGATTAACTTACCGTTCCAGCCATGTCTATCTCATGAGATATAAATTCTTTACCCAATGCATTGGAGGGAGATATAGGTCCCACCCATCTCATAATTAAATCATTCTTACTTGTTCCACAAAATTAACTTCAAACATTCATCATAACCCAATGATTAAAATGGGTTTCATAAACATCATCGCATCATCTCATAATCCATATAAAACAAATGTACATTTCATCATAAGAAAATTGAAACCATGTAAATCATATAGAAATTAATCTTGAAACATACACATATGAAATAATGTCATCTTAGATGTAAAATGGTTTTGATAAAACACTTGAAATGAATTCGTGAGGAAAATATCCTTTATTCTTCAAAATCATTATATTTTCACAAAATTTAATGAAATTTTAAAATAAAAGGATTTTTTTGAAAATAGTTTTGAAATATTTTGGAGGAATATTCCTGAAAATAGGGCTTTATAAAACCGTAAAAATCCGTTCGTGTTGTATGAGTTAAAAAACATTATTCTCATACTTTTGTCGGAAAAGTCAAAAAGTACCTCGTAAAAGAATGATTCCATACATACCATGTAGTAAAAGTCAAAAATGGGAAAAAATGACATGAAACCATTTTTATGAAACATGGACATGGATGAGAACAATAACCCCAGTAAATACTTACAAATAAACAATCTCGGATAAGAATGAGATTGGAATAATTATCCCTTACCTTAGGTCCGATTTGCATCGTAAGTGTCCAAACCTCTAGTATAATGATTTAAATAATGTCATTTACTTATTCTAGAATCATACTCATTGTTATGATATCATATATGGTTCACTTATGACTTTATATTACCCGTTCTTTTGTAAATTCCATGTTAATGAGCATTTTGGGTAAAATAGTTTCATTTTTCATCCGTGTTTTGACTTGTAATTATCCATATGATTACTTAGATCATGATTTCTTAATTAAATAATATAAAACATGATTTATATATAATATATATTCATAATATACATATATATAGTAGATTAGTAAATGGAAAGAAATACACCGTTCATGGAGACTGTAGGTCGTACGTACGCATGAACGCTGTTTTCGTTTCCTTATTGAGTTGAATGAAATTAAGTAAATGAAATACAAATATATAAAAATAAATATAGTATCATTATTATTTCATATATTTCATGATTACTTATTATATATACTTTATAATCATTCATGGATGGTTAACGTGGAGAATGAATCTCATCGCGTCGTGGAGACGGTATTCCGTACGTATGCACGAGCGATGATATCGTTCTCATGATCATGGAATTGTATTGGAGTGTATGTATACTATTTCAAAATAAATATCACTTTACAATAATTATATATAGTTATTATGTAAACCATTATACCCATCCAAGTATGGTGGTGGTGGAAAATAGATTACACCACGGCGTGGAGACGGTATTCCGTACGTACGCACGCGCGGTGATTTCGTTTTCTGTAGGATGAATAGATGGTTAAATAGGGTTGTTTCATAATTATAATAAGATATCAGTATATGAGTGATAATGATGTTATTAATTCATAATAAAACAACCTAATAAGAAGAAGTGGAAGAAGAAATAAAGTTGAAATAATTGGTAACAGACATTACCTCTTCTTTGAAGCGCCTCTTTGAGTCCTCCTCTTAGGACACTAAAATTGGTCTTTGAAGAGAACCAGGACCTCTAGAATGTTTCTAGGGAAGTGGAGAAGAGAATTTGTCAGGGTCTGGCCGAGATTGAAGGCTCAAAGTGGTGTGAGGAAGAGAGGGAGGAGGTGCCCTTTTATAAGGGAGGAGAGGGGCACCTTTAGAATAACTAAATATATTATTTTATTATAAAGTCATATTCAGTTTTAAAAAGCTCCAAATTGATTTATTTAGAAGCTATGGCGGGGATGGGTCGCAATAATCTCATCAAATAGAATTTAGACAAGTTTAGGTTCCTATTTTAACCTTATCATTTATATTTAACTTTAAGTTAGATAAATTAACTTTTACCGTGTCTTTTTGTGTTCTTACACTATATGGTTAATAAACGTAATATAACATGCCAAAAAACCCCAAGTTATTTATTATTAATATATATAACCTTATCTAAGTCATTTTCCCAAAACTTAGATTTTTAGGAATAAAATAACAATTAATAATATAATATTTGTTTTAAAAACTATTTTATGTCAATTTTGACACTATTTAGTAATTGATTTTTGTGAAAATCATAACAGAATTATTAGTTAGAAAAAAGTTAATTAAATCAATTATAACATGTCATATTAACCTAGAAAATTAGTTTAATTCATTAAAAGTCTCAAATTTCATTTATTTGGGTATTTATAACATCAATTATGTCAGTATTTCATTAATAAAATAATTACTGCATCATCATTGTGACATAAATAAATTAAACTATTTATTTTCTAAAAATTAAAAATTAAATATAATTATGTAGGAAATCTTTTTATATTTATAATGAATATTTATAGTCGAATTTATCTTATGTATAACCCTATATTAAAAATGATTTACTTATTAAACTCTGATTTTAACTATTTTAACCCTTCTTTGAATAAATTAATAATAAATGTCCTAATCTAATCCAAGTGGGCCTAAATGGTCATATTTTATTCCTAAGGTTGTTTTTGGTCGAATTAAACTTATCCAATAGAATTAGGACATGTGTTAGTGTAATAATAATATCATTTTTACCCTTAATTGCCCTATTTACTTTTAACCGTGGTAAAAAAGTAAAAAGTTACTATTCACCAAAAATTATTTTCATCTCATTGAACCACATTTTACTTACTGACATACACCGTCTGTCTCGGATTTTTGATATTCACAGAAGTGGTATAATTAAGTTTTATTAAAAATTCAGTTTTTTTAACTACCACTTAGTGGTTTCACTATTCATCAAAAAATGAAAGTTTCCAGAAAAATACCAAAAATTAGGCCTAAGCTATATTTTATATTATGCATTCAAAAATGAGGTCTATTTTATCAAATTATAAACATATCAGCCACATTAACTAATTTAATAATTAATTCCCATCGTCAAAACAAATAGCGTGTTTTTAAGAGATAATAACTATCAAAAGATTGACAATTGTGTATAACTGGTCTAAATGTGAAATTACATCCAATGACCAACATTGTATTAAATTGTAAAAATATATTCTAAATATAATTTAAAACCACTCAAATTAATAATTTATCACTATTAATTATTTCGATTAAAAATGTTGTTTTTAATTAAAATTTAGTAATTTTCACTATTCATCAGAATATGAAAGTTATCCGAAAAGTACCAAAATTTCACCTTAAGCTAATTTCGATATTCCGAATCCAAAAATGAAGTCCATTTTGAAAAATAAAATTTAAAAAATTTCAAAAAGTGGTTACTACTATTCATAACAGCTAGTTTTAATAATATTTTAATAGCATATTGTTGTTTAGTGAAACTCGGTATTGCAGACTACACACACTATCGAGGAAGGTCGCGATTGTGTGTAATGAAAGGAAAGTCAAGGATTCATGTTTTGAAAGCTCCTTTTGGTGTAGCGTAAAACTCAAGACATTAATGAAATTAAGAAAATATTTTTCATAAAATCTCAGGGTGTTACATTCTACCCCCCTTAAATTGAATTTCGCCCTCGAAATTCATCGGGGATATAAATGGTTTACTTCTCGAAAGTTTTTTTAATAAGAAACCACATCATAAAAGGAATACCAAAACCAATCCTTAAAAAAAAAAGTATGAAACATAACGGTTACCCAAATTAACTAATCACTGGGTTTCTACATAGGAGAACATAGGTGAAAATATGGGTATGGAAGAGAAATTTAACCGTCATGTTCTGATGGAGAGTGGTAGAGAACATGGATATGGAAAAGCCATCAATCACAAAGCCATAAATTTGTGATGATCTAAGGGACCATCTGATTCATCAGATATAAGGGCACCAGGATAACATTTTTGGTTTTCAAGATCATTTCCCTAAAGTTGAAGAATTTGAATTAGAATAAATACTTACTTTATTTTGGTACAATATCACTGTCGTTCATGCTTTTAAAAATTTCCACTTCATCTCTTAATGAAATGAAGTTGAATTTGTTATTCGTGAAGTGTTAGCAGATCATGTGATAGAATGACGAGTCATTCCATCTATCTCAAACAAAAGGTTAGAAAAAGTTATTAAATATACATAAGTCGATCTATAGTGAGATTAAACATATATGGTTCCTAAAATGGACTTATAATTCATATATCATACTACTTAATATAATAAAAATAATTTCTACTAAACAGGGACTTCCTGTAGGCCAGTGGTAGGCTATAAAGGCTAATCGCACTTCGGTTGTGGGTTCGATTCCCACAGCCTTGTCTGATGTGATGGGTTGTCGTCCGTCCTGCAGGTTGTCATTTTTATAAAACTATATTACCATAACATCACATCAATAATATCAAAAAAACTTCTATCCTTAAACAATAATAACTTATGTCCAACATAATACATTCCAATCTTTAGGCTTATCCATAATACTGCAGTCCACTCTCATAATATAGTGAAAACGATTACCAGAGATTTCATATAACAAGCATGTTAATACCATCGTTTATCCCCATATATAATAAGATATGTCTTGTTGGTCACATTCCAAATATTTGAAGGCCTTAATCATGTATCCTCTTGAGAAATCAATACCCATTGAACCTTAGTGAAAACATGAATGCAGTTAAAATTTAATACTTTCCACATAACAAAATCCTCAAAATTCTATATAATCAAACCATGATATCCCTTATATCAATCATGAGCTCATTAATACAATCAAACATCTCATTATCCTCTTATTCCTGCATTATGCGCATATCATATAGTTTACAAAAATATCCGAATAACCTTCCATTGTTACTGGTATTATTCAACATATACTTTCAAATACTTTTAGGAAAAACAATAGTATAACAATCCTTAGATAATTCTTTATTCCATAGTACCATTAACTATACAACATAACTCTCGATAAACATACAATCATTCCACCACCTTCTAAAACCATTGACCGAGCTTCAACAATTCTTTCATCTCACATATCATTTGTAGTCTCTTCATCATCATCAACATAAATACTACCCATACGTCCGTACTGATTCTCTTCATGAGACTTTACCTTAGGGCATTGGTTTGCATAATGCCCGTACATTCCACATTTAGAACATTTAACCATTGTTGATGTCGTAGCAATACCATTATCCTCATCCATGGTGTTAACTGAACCTTTTCCTTTGCACTTACTGGCTTGGGGTCCTTCTTTTCCACACCCAAAGCATCTTCCAGTTCCCTTGAAACAATCTCCCCGATGCCTCTTCCCACATGATTTACATGAGAGAAATTGAACTTTCTTTCCTCCATGATCATCATGAAACTCTATCTTTCTCTTATTATCTGAGGTGGGAAACTTACCAAAGTTGAGATTATTGATCATATTATGAGATTGCTGATTAGGCATAATAACGATGTTTGGACTTCCAAATCCTGTTTCATTTGGTTTCTCATGAATAATATCATTCCATTGTCTGTCATATCCTCCAATATCATGAATCTTCCTGTTTCCATCCATTTTCTAAAACCCAAAAAGAATAGTGTTAGAGGCAAAAATCATGCTAGGGAAAACAACATAGTAAAGGGGGAGCACCCTCAATATCTAACATCTTAGGTTAAATTCTAAGACCGTTACCGTAGTTCTAAGACCATATCCTATACATATACTTATTCTTAGGGACATCCCTAGACATACCTTAGAAGTATATCTAGGGATCTCACTAATGTTTTCGCATCCTAGTTTCCAATGGTTGACTAAACCTTTCCTCTGATACCAACTGTAGAGACCCGAAGCATGATGTACATGGACATTACATTACTTTTGTGGAATACTTAATACATAACAAAAATAGACTCACAAGGACCGTAAAAGTTTAGTGTCTTTGGAAACTCGGAATAAAATCTTCTAATCATGGTGAAAGATCTTCAACATCTCCCATAAATATCCTCCTCTTTTTTTTCTTACCTAAAACCTTTCTTTATATCCTTGGGAAAAGAAAACATAAAAAGGGTGTGCTTAAATGCTCAGTAAGGGTAAGAATGGATAAAATAAAACATACTATATACATTTGAACATAAAAACATGAACATAATGTTTAAGCATCAAAATATTGAGCAATAACATAAAACATGGAAGTACATAAGGCATAGATCATAAAGAAACATTATGAATAATAAAATAGCATGGGAATAAAACATGTAATTGTGGCATCCATTAAACACATGTAATGATTTCCATAGTAGCCAAGGCATTGCTTCCAAGACCATATTAGTGGACAAAGTCCCATTCTGAATCGAGTTCACTCCTCATTTCAGTCCTGTAACACTGAACCGGATTAACTTACCGTTCCAACCATGTCTATCTCATAAGATATAAAATCTTTACCCAATGCATTGGAGGGAGATATAGGTCCCACCCATCTCATAATGAAATCATTCTTACTTGTGCCACAAAATAAACATAATACATTCATCATAACCCAAAGAATAAAATGGGTTTCATAAACATCATCTCATCATCTCAAAATCCATATAAAAAAATGGACATTTCATCATAATAAAAGTGAAACCATGTAAATCATAGAGGAATTAAACTTGAAACATACACATATGAAATAATGTCATCTTATATGGAAAATGGTTTTGATAAAACACTTGAAATGAATTCTTGAGGAAAATATCCTTTATTCTTCAAAATCATTCTATTTTCACAAAATATCATGAAATTTTAAAATAAAAGGATTTTGTTGAATATAGTCATGAAATATTTTGGAGGAAGCTTCCTGAAAATAAGGCTTTATAAAACCGTAAAAATCCGTTCGTGCCGTATAAGTTAAAAAAACATTATTTTCATACTTTTGCCCGAAAAGTCAAAAAGTACCTCGTAAAAAAAGATTCCATACATACCATGTAGTAAAAGTCAAAGATGGGTAAAAATGACATGAAACTATTTTTAGGAAACATGGACTTAGATGAGAACAATAACCCCAGTAAATACTTACGAATAAACAATCTCGGATAAGAATGAGATTGGAATAATTATCCCTTACCTTAGGTCTGATTTGCTTCGTAAGTGTCCAAACCTACTGTATAATGATTTAAATAATGTCATTGACTTATTCCAGAATCATACTCATTGTTATGATATCATATATGGTTCACTTATGACTTTATATTACCCGTTCTTTTGTAAATTCCATGTTAATGAGCATTTTGGGTAAAATCATTTCATTTGTCATCCGTGTTTTGACTTGTAGTTATTCATATGATTGCTTAGATCATGATTACTTAATTATAGAATATAAAAAATGATTTATATATAATAAATATTCAGAATATACATATATATAGTAGATCAGTAAATGGAAAGAAATACACAGTTCATGGAGACGGTAGGCCGTACGTACGCATGAACGCTGTTTTCATTTACTTATTGAGTTGAATGGAATTAAGTAAATGAAACAAATACATATACACATAAATACAGTATCATTATTATGTCATATATTTCATTATTACTTATTATATATACATTATAATCCTTCATGAATGGTTAACGTGGAAAATGAATCTCATCGCGTTGTGGAGACGATATTCCGTACGTATGCACGAGAGATGATATCATTCTCATGATCGTGGAATTGTATTGGAGTGTATGTATACTATTTCAGAATCAATATCACTTTAAAATAATCATATATAGTTATTATTTACACCATTATACCCATCCAAGTATGGTGGTGGTGGAAAATAGTTTACACCATGGCGTGGAGACGGTATTCCGTACGTACGCACGCACGGTGATTTCGTTTTCTGTAGGATGGATAGATGGTTAAATAGGGTTGATTCATACTTATAATAACATATCAGTATATGAGTGATAATGATGTTATTACTTAATAATGAAACAACCTAAGAAGAAGAAGTGGAAGAAGAAATAAAGTTGAAAGAATCGGTAACGGACATTACCTCTTCTTTGAATCCCCTCTTTGAGTCCTCCACTTAGGGCACTAAAATTGGTCTTTGAAGAAGACCAGGACCTCTAGGATGTTTCTAGGTAAGTGGAGAATAGAATATTTGAGGTTTTGGCCGAGCTTGAAGGCTCAAAGTGGTCTGAGGAAGAGAAGGAGGAGGTGCCCTTTTATAAGGGAGGAGAGGGGCATCTTTGGAATAACTAAATATATTATTTTATTATAAAGTCATATTCGGTTTTAAATAGCTCCAAATTGATTTATTTAGAAGCAAAGGTGGGTATGGGTCACAATACTCTCATCCAATAGAATTTAGACATGTTTAGGTTCCTATTTGAACCTTATCATTTATATATAACTTTAAGTTAGATAATTTTACTTTTACCGTGTCTTTTTGTGTTCTTACACTATAAGGTTAATAAACATACTATAACAAGCCAAAAGAACCCCAAGTTGTTTATTATTAATATATATAACCTTATCTAAGTCATTTGGCCTAACCATATATTTTTAGGAATAAAATAACAATTGATAATATAATATTTGTTTTAGAAACTATTTTATGTCAATTTTGACACTATTTAGTAATTGATTTTTGTGAAACTCATAACAGAACGATTAGTTAGAAAAAAGTTAATTAAATAAATAATAACATGTCATATTAACCTATAAAATTAGTTTAATTCATAAAAAGTTTCAAATTACATTTATTTGTGTATTTATAACATCAATTATGTCAATATTTCATTAATAAAATAATTACTGCATCATCATTGTGTCATAAATAAATTAAACTATTTAATGTCTAAAAATTAAAAATTAAATATCATTATGTAGGAAATCGTTTTATATTTATAATGAATATTTATAGTTGAATTTATCTTATGTATAACCCTATATTAAAAATGATTTACTTATTATACTTTGATTTTAACTATTTTAACCCTTCATTGAATAAATTAATAATAAATGTCCTAATCTAATCCAAGTTGACCTAAATGGTCATATTTTATTCCTGAGGTTGTTTTTGGTCGAATTAAACTTATCTAATAGAATTAGGACATGTGTTAGGGTAACAATAATATCATTTTTACCCTTAATTACCCTATTTACTTTTAACCGTGGTAAAAAAGTAAAAAGTTACTATTCACAAAAAATTATTTTCATCTCATTGAACAACATTTTACTTACTGACATGAACCATGTGTCTCGGATTTTTGATATTCACAGAAGCGGTAAAATTAAGTTTTATGAAAAATTCAGTTTTTTTAACTACCACTTAGTGGTTTCACTATTCATCAAAAAATGAAAGTTTCCAGAAAAATACCAAAAATTAGGCCTAAGATATATTTGATATTATGAATTCAAAAATTATGTCTATTTTATCAAATTAAAAACATATCAGCTACATTTACTAATTTAAAAATTAATTCCCGTCCTCAAAACAAATAGCATGTTTTTAAGAGATAATAACTATCAAAAGATTGACACTTGTTTATAACTGGTTTAAATGTGAAATTACATCCAATGACCAACATTGTATTAAATTGTAAAAATATATTCTAAATATACTTTAAAACCACTCAAATTAATAATTTATCACTATTAATTATTTCGATTAAAAAAGTTGTTTTTAATTAAAATTTATTAATTTTCACTATTCATCAGAACATGAAAGTTATCCGAAAAATACCAAAATTTCACCCTAAGATAATTTAGATATTCCAAATCCAAAAATGAAGTTCATTTTGAAAAATAAAATTTAAAAAATTTCAAAAAGTGGTTACTACAATTCATAACAGCTAGTTTTAATAATATTTTAATAGCATATCGTTGTTTAGTGAAACTCGGTATTGCGTACTACACACGCTATCGAGGAAGGTTGTGATTATGTGTAATGCAAGGAAAGTCAAGGATACATGTTGTGCACTCTCCTTTTGGTGTAGCGTACAACACAAGACATTAATGAAATTAAAAAGAATATTTTTCATAAAATCTCGGGGTGTTACACTGCCCAAACCAAGGAATGAAATTCCCGCATCATCTCCTCGCGTATTTCTGCAGACACCCATACAAACCCATGAAAATTTATGATCTAATCTTCACCTATGGTCCATCCAGGAATAAGGTCCTCACCTAACACACTCTCCCATTAGACTAAGCCTTCTGAATCTGATAGCTACCTCATTCTCACTCGATCAATAAGAGTAGATGTAAAAGCTATACATGATATAAATGTCTGTCCATGTCTGCCGTGAACCACCAAATATATCTACAAAAAGATACATAAGCTTGAAATCACCACTGGATTCCTCAACTTCATGTAACTGAGTCGTCCGGCTCAGTTCATCAGCTACTGCGTTGCCCTTCCCAAGCCCGTAGGCAAGCTCTGATTCCAAGGACTGAAGGTATTCAACCCACCTTCACTATCTCAGTTTTATATCCCGCTAAGTGAAGATATATTTGAGACTTTTGTTGTTGGTGAAAACCACAAAATGCTCTCCCAGAAGATAATTTCTCCAATAGCGCAAAGCATGAACAACTACAGCTAGCTCGAGATTGTGCATTGTGTAGTTCCTCTCATGTGGCATCAACTGCCGAGACTCATACGCAATGAGTCCACCCCCCTGCATAAGAACATCTCCCAGCCCAACACCTGATGCATCATAGTACACAATATAACTTTTTATCGGCTCTGAAAAAACTAGTATCACTGTTGAAGTCAACCTCCCTTTCATCTTCTGAAAGGATTACTCACAAGAATCTGACCATAAGAAATTTTCACCCTTCTTAGTCAAGCCCATCTGTGCCATTGATAAGCATGAGAATTCCTATATGAAATGTCTATAGTAACCAAACAACACTAGAAAACTTCGTACCTCAAAGACATTATTCGGTTGATCCCAGGAAACTACTTCTCTAACTTCTTGTAGGTATATTGATACTCCTGTCTCTCAGATAACATGACCCAAGAAGATAATTTGGTCCATCCAAAAGTGTCATTTAGAGTGTATGGAATATAAATGATGCCCTCTCAGTTTAATGATAGATATATCAAGATGGGTGGCATGGTTGTGTTGAGTGTGAGTGTACACCATGATATCGTCCAAAAAGACTACCATAATAGAATCCATGTACAGTTGGAATAGTCAGTTCATCAGTTCCATGAAGACTGCGAGCACATTCGTGAGACCGAATAGCATAACCACATATTCGTATAGACCATACATACTTAAGAAGGCTGTAATAGGTATATCAGAATGCCTAACGTGGAACTCATGATAACCGGATCTCAAGTCAATCTTTGAGAACACCCGGGCTCATCGAAGCTGATGAAAGAGATTATCAATCCTCAAAAATTGATATCAGTTATTGACCATGAACTGGTTCAACTTATGATAATCCACATAAAGTATGAGAGTATCATCTACCTTCTTCAAAAACAGGATGGGTAAACCCCAATAAGAATTAATGGGTTAGATGAAACCCTTTTCTAGTAACTCCTACATCTACTTCTTGTCTCCTATAACTCTGGTATAGCCATCCTATAAGGAGGAATTAATATCAGTTCCAGTCCTAGCAGAAGCTCAATAGAAAATTATACATCTCGCTCCAGAGGCAAACCTGAAACGTCCTCTGGAAATACATCTCTGAAACGAATGACAACTGGAAGAGATTCCACCTATGAAGTCCCCTAGTCATCCAGATATAAACTAGAAATCTGGCATGTAACTCCTCTCAACCCATGATGCACAAGTCCTTCTCTAATTTCTTGGACACCCCATTCACCATTATGAAGAAACGATCCACCCTCTGGTGATGTGAAACTCACCCTACGATGATAGCAGTCAATAACTACCTAGAATGGAACTAACTAGTACATTCTGAGAATGACTTCATAGTCTATCATCTCTAAGACATAGAGGTCCCATAAGAAGTGACACCCCCAACCTCAAGAGGGAACTCCTTCTACTATCGTACAACAGCTGTTCTAGTCCCCAACGGAGTGTCTAGCGTCATGATATCAAAAGAAGAAAAGATACAGAGCCCATGTCTCTCCACAACCACAATAGATATCAAGCTATGGGAACCCTCTATATCAATAAGTTCAGAAGCTAAAACCGAGGAAACTAGAATCATACCTCGAACAGTTTAGGGTCTCGGATCCTAATCCTATTGGGTATGCTCCACCAAAAAATTATAACCTATACGGTGACCCTATGACCCTGCCTGACCACCCTGAGCTGTTCCACCATGCTTTCACTGAATGCCTCATCACTGGCTACCATAACCATGACCTCTACCTCTTACTGAATGACCAGATGAACTTCAGTTCAATGACTGCTGAGAAACTGGTGGTGCTGCTCCTGAACGAGGAGTCATAGAAGAACCCCTATCACTAGCGGCTGGTGAGAATAACTAAGAGAAGTGCTGAAGATGACCTAATTTTCCACATGATCAACACTCCACCAGTTCTCCCAGGAAATTTTTCCTCATATTCCCGCTCTTCCTGCACTAGTATCCCACCACTTGGCTACCAAATGAAGTCTCTCGTCTCCTCGGAACTCCACGCATAGACTCCCTTTGGCACTTCCTACTGTCATTAGGAGGGATACCAACTCCGAATGTCGAGCTTCCTAGGATCACAACTCTAGAATCCCATATATTTCATTAGTTGATCAACACCTGGTTGACTATAGATATGATGGAAGTCAACCTATAGATATTATCCTAAGATTGAATGTCATTCTTCAGACCATCCTAAAACTTCCTTCTCAGAAATAACTCATCACCTCCTGGAATGGCCGTGAAGCGTTGCAGCTTTGTGAAGTGAGAAGAATACTCCATAATTAAAAAAGTACCCTACTACAAACTCATGAACTCTCGGGCTCGATCGTCCCTCAATGTCTCTGTATAGAAGTAGTCATAGAAGGCATGCTAGAGCTAATCCGAAGTCATGACCTGCTGGCATCCTACCTATGAGATCACGTCCCAACATCTCTAGGAAGAATATCGAAGAATGTACCTGGCGAGATTCACCCTTTTCTCTAGAGGCATCTACAAATGCTCGAATATTGATAACATGGCTTCTAACCATGAATTTGCAGTCTGAGGTCATCCTTCGACTATGAAGATGGGAGGATGATGCTACTGGAAAACCCACATCATCTGTTCCATAGATGGGGCAGGATGCAGTAATCCTTGGAAGGTCTTCATGAACCTAATGAATCCCTCTCATAATTATGCATCCTCAAATGTATCCAAGATAATGTCTAGTGCCAAGAAGTGGACTATAATAGGATCTGATGGTAGTCCCTGATCATCCAATTTTGGTGTCTGGTCACTGCCCTATAGAAAAACTATAGCAGGTCACTGTAGCAGCAATGTAGTGGCGATGACACTATAGCGTCTAAGGGACTATAGCAGGTACTGTAGCGGCGGCTGTACTGTAGCAGGAACTGTTGCAGCATGGATACTATAGCAGTACTGTTCACCGCAGGGTCCTATGGGCTAATGAATGGGCTTTCAAGCCTTGTATACAGGCAACTTGGCCTTGGGACTTCGGTCTATGTAACGGGTCTCCCTTTCTTGGACAACCTGATGATGTCCCGGTGGCATGACTCTGCACGGTCAAGCGCACCCCTTAGATCAAGATTAATATGTAATGAAACATAAAAGTGTAATAGGGAAATAAGATAAAGGGAACATTCATGTTTTTTAAAACATGGATACACTGCGTGTATAGTGCTTACACGGTGTGTTCCCTTTAGCCTTTATATGGGCGTGTACATTTTCCAACCCAGGTCGTGTAACACCCCAAACACATGGTGTATTGTCCAACCATAGGACGTGTACTTGAATCATTTTCCCCTGCCTGAGTTCCCTTACATGGCTAAGAAACATGGTTCCACTAAAACAAGACTACATGGTGTGCTAATGCCAGACACGACGTGTACTTGACGAACTTCACTGAACTGTTTTGTTAGTCACATGGGCGGTTACACGGTTCACTCTACACGGTGTGTTCAAGATGAATATAGTGTGTACTATTTAGGTTCCAACTGCCAATGTTGTTAGTCACACGTGTGAACAATGACTGACTATACAAGATGTATTTATGCCAGACATGGTGGGTACAAGAAGGATTCCACTGCCCCATGTTATTCTCTACACGACCAAACACTCGGGTCACAGTACATGGTGTGTTCAATCTTGAAATGTTGTGTATAACTTATGTTTTTATTCATCCATGTCCTAAGACACACGGGTGGACACAAGGTCTATACAACACGACTTGTACAACTGGTACACAATGTGCTCCCCCAAGGATTTCCCAACCCATGTCTCTGCCCACACAACTAGTGACACAGTTAGACACTACAATGCGTATACATATAGTACACAACATGTACACAAGGAAAAATAGATGCTTCCCAAAAAAGGGACACATGGCATATATTCATCATTACACACCATGTATTTCTGGGGTTTTCCAGACAGTAAGCCTCAGAAATGACTCTGTAAGCCTAGAAAACATTGAAACAAAGACAAAAGTTCTAAATTCTGATCTTTGATGGCCCATACTCCCCACGAATCAAAGCTTGGAATCTTAATCATTTCTTATACAAGGATAATAGTGCAATGATCCACCAGATTCTGGTCCATGAGGTCCCATAACACCTCAAGAACCAAAGTATATAGTTCATTCAAACAAAACCTTACACAAACCAATATCCTATCAAATATAGGTATTATATCAAGGTATCTATCACAACAACATGAATATCTAGCACAAAATCTATCACAACAACATGAAATATCTAATGCACCATAAATTTCATAGTAAGAATGCATGACATGTGATTTCTAACACGTGCATATATGAAGAATGAGATGACATACCCCCATCTCATTAGGTTGCAATAGAAATAGAACCTCAATGATATCAATGATAAAAACACAAAAAATGTGAATCACCCAACGGTGAAATCAAATCAACTCTAATAATTAAAAAACCATAAAAAATTGAAATACGAGGTAAATTGGATTTTCCTTGTACATGGGTTAGCTACTCCCAGGAACAACTTATTACCAAGTACCTATTTTCTTTCTATCCCTCACTGTAGGCTCCAAATAGTAAGTCAAGAGGAAAATAACTTTCCTCTGATAGAACTTTGTAATGTCCCGGTTTCGTGTACCACCCAGAGGTACCCCATACCTGGTTGGTCGCATGGCCTCAAGCACATTACCCTGAACGCCATAGGCTGCTGACTAGAAGCGAGGGCCTTGGGTGTGAGATTGGGGAAAATATTCCCTCATTGATAGAGTAACAGAATGGATGTAAAATAGATAACAATAGTAAAATCTTTAAAATATGCAATGAGTAAACAATGTAAGACATAATAAATAAACAACTAGATCACACACATATAAATGATGCAAGATACATATGTTTAATAAATCACCCAAAAAATCATAATGGTATAATACAATACTAAACCAATTTACTAAAGAATTGAAGAAAACAACTCCACAGCATCGCAAGCCTCAGCTTGGTCCCATACTCCCCATCTCCCCAACAATCAAGTACCTGAAGTAGAAGAGCGATTTCCCTTATTTATACCTACAACTATATAATATGTTTGGGCCCAAAAGCATGACCCAAAAAGGGTGTGAGACTAATCTCAGTAGTCAACCACTCAAATAACTGTGCCTAACAGTGAGTGAATATATATGGAAGCCGATAACAAAAAAGAAGTCTTAAACAAGGAGGTACTCAAAGGTAAACAATTCCACAGTTCTAAGATCATTCAATTTCATATAAAAATTAAACAACTAATTAAAGCAGGTAACCCTATGGGAAGTACACATAGCCGAGCCCCTCTAGTTCAACCAAAACAATCACAAGAAACCATCTATGAAGTAAACACAATATAAACCCTCCGGTTCAGCTTTAGCAAAAACACTCTGAGGAAGAACTCACTATCAATTCCCCACTTGGTCTTGTATTGGTATTTAATAGGCACTCTAAGGAAGAACTCAACATCCAATTCCCCTGTGTCCCACACCAAGGAAGATACAAACACACTGAGGGACAAATTATGTCCATCCCCCCTATAGGCTCACAACATAAAAGGAAACAGACACTCTGGAGAATCCCTCAACGTTAATTCTCTCTATGGTCTACTACACGAGGTTCCCGCAGCCTTGTGTAAGTCAATCGTGCACAAAGATACATGGAAGCCAAAGTAAACCTCAAGAACTACTTGTCTAAACAATCTACAACATATCATTGCATGTCAAATAACAATCACTCTACCCTAAAAATTCTAGGACTGGAAAGAAAAGCAGCAACAAAATGGGAAAGGCTAGAACAAATGGACAAAAACAATCAAACATGGGAAAAACATCCATATCATGGAAAAAATAACCATATTCACAAACAATCCACCTATATCCAATCAAACTCAGAATAATAGTTAATAAAATGGGTAAAGACCATAAACACAAAATACCCCGAATGAGGGGATTGGGAACTTTTTCACATACAACTCATAGACTAACTGTGGAAAGGCACAAACCACCCACCTCAGTGTTGTATGGACGATATACATGATCCTTAGGCCTTGAATTTCCCTAGAACACCATATATCTACAAAAACCTTAAAAATACTCAACCAATGATATATCATGAGAGAGAAGAAATCATGAATCAAAGTTCAAGAAGAAGAGAGAACTCATCGATGTTATTCCAACACAACTGAATGAGTTTGATTCAGAGAACATACAACGAGTCGGGGACTCGGAGAATATCTGTCATCATATGGATGCTCCTGGATGAGTTCGACCTAGAAGATGTGCATTCTTCCGATTAGACGCGACAACAGCCCGTTTAATGGAATATAAACAATGTACACGTTGTGTTTTATAAAATTATAAGGTGTGTAATTGCCTTTACCGGGCCCCTCTTTAGGAGGTCTCCAGGTCACCACACACTATTGTGTGCACTACTATTACATGCCCAGCAAACGGCTATGTGCAGAAACTGAGTACACGACGTGTACTCTAGAAATTTCCAGAAATTCCTCTTGTTCCTAAATAACAACAAGAAAAGATAGAAATACCTGAAAAGGTGATCCAAGTTCATTAAAAAAGGTTAGGGGAATTATTGTTCAAATTATAGGATGGTCTAGTTAATTTTTGAGGTTACTACTAGAGAACTTTAGTAATAACCCTAAGGATAATTATATCACCGTGGATAACCTAGATTATATCAAATGGAATCACATGATAGCATATACTTTAAAAGTTTTTCCTTATCTATCAAAATTTTATTTTTTATATGATTTCTAAATAATAATTAGAGTCTCGTAGTTTTTTTCTAATCAATAGTGGGAAATATGATAAGTACCCTACTTGTTTTCAACACTGATGGTAAAAAGAAATTTTGAAAGAGAAAGTTTATATGGAGGGAAGAATGTAACGTCCCAGAATTCTATAAATGAAAATTTCCTTCTTATAATTATGTAATAAAGTATTAATCACATAAAATAACATAGATAATACCATATAAACATTATAAATGAGTAATGAGTGAAATAAGAAGTATTTATAGACACAAAGGAATCTAAACCAATAGAATAGAAACATGACCATTGGAATAGTAATGTGAAAATTAAGAATAGTAACTCAGCCAATAGAATATTAAATTAATATATAAATGTTTAAATGATATTTTTTGCATATTATAAATATAAATATGATATATTTGTATCATTGAGTAAGTAAATAAATGTTTTAAAATGATAAATTATGTATTGGTATTTTTGTGAAACCTAAATGTTTATTTACAATTTTATAATTAATATAATTATTTAAATGTGTTTTTTTCATAAAATGGATTCATAAATAGTTTTTTGTATTATTATTATAATATATTTTTAGTATACATTATTTAATTTTTCAAAGTGTCAAAAATTCAGTTACTATTTCAAAATTGGTATTTTTCGAGTAAATGATGATATTATTTAAAAATTATATTCATTATATTTAGAAAATAATTTTTATAAAATGGAATAAATTTTTGAATTCCTCATATTAAAATGGTTAGGGTGGTTATTTGTGATTTTCCTAAAATAGTTTAATTTTTATGAATACTGAAATATAGTAATTTATGGTATTTAATATTATAAGTAAATAAATGAATTTTTTAGTTATGGTTGAATCATGAATTATGTAAGTGGGAATTAAATTTAAATAACATGATCTATCTACTATAATTAGTCACAATAATCCTCACTTTTTGTATTCTTGAGTGAAAATAAAAATAAAAAATGAATATAATAATAAAAATATGTCCTCTCCTCCAACTTTAAATTCCATCTCTCACAACACCTTCTCCTCAAACCACTAAAACTATTATGAATTCCAAAATTATTCACAAATAACTCAAAATCATCTACCCCATGTCTAGAAGCCTTTGGTATCAATAAAAGTACAAAATCATTTCCCTAAGGAGGTTATCAAGGAGGAGAAATTCAATAGGTAAAATCATCTTTTGTTCTCTTTTAATTTATTTTATTTTCCTTTTATTTTCATATCATTTTCTCACATAACCATATACAAGGGATATTATAACTCCAGTATCTTTTATATAAAATAATTATATTTTCTTAATGGAATAACCCATCAAATTGAATTTTCCAATCCCCCTTTCTACTAAAAATGAAAAATCGTCTCTAATGTGTTGATTTATCGCATTCAAGGAGAATGTGTTTTTAATTTACATTACCGCCTTCATGGATTTTTAGAAAATAATTTTTATGGTTAAGGTAAATTATAATATATGTATTAATACTTATTTAATTTTCTAGAACAAGTATATGTACATAATATTAAGTAATGAAACAGAACTAGTTTGTAATGATCGAAAAACACCAAATTAATCTAAATGGTTATCATTAACGTTTTATCTAATGAATCATCCATACAAATAGAAAAAATGTTATATAAGACCATTTTATATTCTTTAATTTCATTAATAATTAATAATTTCAATTTTTTACAATTATTCTAATTTTACTTGATATTCCAAACACGTATACAAGTGAACCGATCCTGAAAACCAATGAATAAAATACTCCTAAATAATGAAATTGTATCTTATATCTCATCCAGAAGACCATGAATGAACTTAATAAAATTATATTAAATAATATACATGTATAAATTATTATGAAATAAATAATTAATGGAATTAATTTTATTATCCTAGACATTAAGATCAAGTGTAGTATAGTTTCATACATAAGGTAAGGGATTATTTCAAAACCTCAATATTTCCTTCGAGTTATTTTTTTTTCTATATTTCCCCTAATTTAATTATTATTTATTTTTATATAAATCTTATAAAATCAATTTATAAGTCTATACTCATGTATCCAGATCATATCATCATTTTTCCAGGGAAATACATGTGTCCCTTTTCAATTCTTTTCGATAAGTAAGCTCGATTAAAAGGAACTTCCCTATTTATCACAAATTCTCAAGTGAACCACACAATATATTTTAAACCCCCAATATTATTATAAAATCTATAAATTTATTATGAAAATATTTCATGGTTTATTTTTTGTTTTATGTAAGGGTTATTTATTCTCATGAATTAAACACTCTTTAATATTTTTCTTAAACCATATTAAAAAGTTTTATTTACAATGTTTCTTAAATACACTTTTTACATGATTTCATATGAGTTTCACATCAATTATCATGATATATGCCTATTTTCTCTTATTTAAGTCCTTGTATGATTTAAATTCATTATTTAATGGACACTTTTATGAGAGACCCATTTGTTATGATCCATGGCATGATCAGGATACCCAATTCTTTCCATGGGTAACCCTTATGTTTGATTCTTCTTATATCACAAATATACATTAAAATGATAGAATGGGTGTGACTAGATAGAACTCTAATACACAGGGTAATCTTTAGTCTCATGAGATGTCATATTTAATGGTCTTGGTGGTTATAATTGACTCATGATAATCATGTGCAATGGTCTTAGTGGTTATCCTTGACTTGAGATCCTCTATGTGAAATGGCATTAGTGGTTAGCTTTGAATCATGATAATTTCATGTTGAATTTTGTTTCCAAATTTCTATTATTGCATGATTAAATGATTCCATGTACTATATTTATTGGTTTTATACTTGTTATTCATGTTCCAGGACTTTTTATTTCTCCATGTTATGACTTTTAACCTACTTGATAGGATTTATTCATATGACTACTCACTTAATGACATTCTAGCTCATCACTTTGTTCGTGTATTCTCTAGGTTACCATATAAATATGTTATATCGCAATGAGAGTTACAATCTATCATATATTTTAAATAAAATTGAATTTTATTTTCGTTTCATTTTATCAGTTTTATATAGAAAATCCACTAATGGAACTAGTCTTTACAATACATGGTTTGAATTTAATATTTAATCATTCTTAAAATCATGTAATAATATTTGTTAAAGGATATGTCCATTATAGTGACATGTATTGAATGAATTTAAGGTTTCATGAATAAAAAAACTATGTAAACCTAAAAACCAATTTTTATGGAAACAATGTATATTGAGTGGAAGTGTCAAATATTTTATTTAATGATTTTTCAAATTCTCAGAAACTAAAATCATAAATAATCCATGAAATCTAATAAATTATAATACTTGCTATAGATCTCATAATTATTGGTTTAATATGTTACAGATTATCATAGATGTTATCAAATACAGTATGTAAAAATTCCGTATTTATCCTTGATAATGAATTGATGGGTTTAAGGAATTATTAGAATAACATTATCTGATTTAGTCCTTTAAATATTTAAGTTATTTTCGATGCAATGTCTATATAATGAACACTGGAATTTGATGGATTCATGAAAACATATAATTCATATGTAGAATTCCCAAAACCTTCTACAACTTTAAATATTTGTAACATTTAAACAGATGACTTTGTAAATTATCAAAATGTTTCCAAATATATTAAACTTAATTTACACAACCTTGAAAAAATGAGTTCTCAGATTTGAATGATTCAAGAATTCCCTATTACCTCAGCACTTTCCACTAGAAATTTTTTCTTCTACAATCATAACTTCTCAAATTGTTAAATTGTTATCTCATTAAAATCAATAAGTATCTTGTGGTATCCAATTATCTCTTCATCCAAAAATAGTTGTCTTTGATTCTCATTAAGATAAAATCAATAATTATTCCATTTATAATATACTTCCATAACACCAAGAATTTTCCCAAGTAAAATCATTTTCTAATTTAAGAATGTTCCTCTATCAACACATATAATAGAGAATAGCTTTAGTACATATGATATAATGGAACTCAAAGCTATATCTAATCCTAATTTCATTCTTTGGGACCATCCTCTATCACTAAACACGTATTGTAAAAAAACTTGATCATTGAAAATAATACAACCACAATAATCAATTGGTCTCTTCAAACCCACTTTATATTTTTTCCAATACTGGTATCTACTTTACATATATCACTATAAATATATCTTCAACAGTTTTTATATTATCTCTGCCATTCGAAATAAATATAAAGCTCCTTCAGAAAGGTGTAAAATATTATTAATCTTATGCATGAATAAAATTTAATTTCCCCTTAATAAAAAATGATCCATCTAGGAGAATGGATAAAACATATTTCTTTAATTAATCATCCATTAATTAATCAATTATTAGTTTACTAGTGATAGATATATTTATTTTACATGAGTGATTGACTTATACATAAAATAAACCCGTAAAACTATCAATCATGATATATGAAATATGTTTTATCATTACAAGGGGTTTTCAATAAATTTATTCAGTAAATTTATAACCTTCATACATTTTAATAGACACATTATAAAATTGTAACATCCCATTACAATTCTACCAAGTATGTCTCCAACCATGTCAGGGTTTTCCTTTTTTGTTGTCTGGGTAGGGTCGATGAGGAATTAGGAGGATACCTTTAATTGTGATGTTAGAGATTTGTATGATTATCATCATAAACCTATTGGTTCAATAGACTTATGGAGATTTAAACATTGTGTAATTTGGTTAAATGATTTTTTACTTATAAAATAATAATGAATTTATTTTTAACAAAAGGAGATTATTTTTTCAGAGATTTGGGGATTTTTTAATTACATGGCTTGTAATTGGGTTACATATCATGTAAAGTCTAAAGTTTTGTTTTTAGATAGGAAAATTGGATAAAAATTCCTTTTCCCCCTCTCTTTATTTCCTTTCTCTCAACCCAAGTACCATTAGTAAATAGTTTTTGATACCTCAAACCCTTCTAAGTCATTTTTCCCCAATTGATCGTTCCTTCTGTTGTGGTGTGACTCATTAGGTAAGTGTTCTTCTTATAAATCTATCACTTTATCTATCCATTCTCATAGTTTGAGAGATCATCATGGTATTGATGTATCTAAGCTCGGTATTTTTGAATCAGGTATCTCGATTGAGTTCATAGATATTTCATAACTTCATTCTCATTGGTGGGTTCTGTTGAGGGATTTGTATTTCCATGAAAATTGTAAGTGGTTCCATTATGATGGAAAACTTTGATTAACCTTGAATTGATTGAATTAAATCCAATTAATTGATCTCAATTTAATTTCATGAACCTTCAATCTATTTTTATTATTAAAAATGAAATTCCATTGAATTATGGTATTTGAATAAGAAATTTAATTTCTACCATGAATTTGGGAAAACCAACCAATTCTATTGAATTAGGGTGTGTTTGAGAAATTGATGGAAAATTGTGGAATTTAAATTATTAATTTTATTTGATGAAATTGATTTCAAATTAATATTTGTGAAAAATGGATTGAAATGGTTTTGATAAAAATCCCAGTTCTTTTATCTTGAAAAAAACACATGATTTGATAAAAACATGTGTTTTGATTTTTAAATAAAAATCGGAAGTTTTGGAATGGGGGGATGAGATGATTTTTTTTGAATAGATTGAAAATAAATTTCTTATCCTTGATTATACAAGAGAACATGAAATCCTAAGTAGCTAGTGATTTATTGGGATAACACCATTTTGGGAATTTATAACTAAAACAAAACATATGGTGATGATTTTTCTTTTCCCAGTGTCAGAGGGATGTTTGTATACACATATTTATTTTATCAAATTCGAGTTTGTGAGGAATCTAGTAGCCCGGAGAAATCATACCTTTTGTTAGATGACTATGTTTCTCGGGTTTTTTTATTTGAGATATAAATGTGTTCCAATGTTTGTAAACTATTTTACATACCTAATGAATTTATGTAAATTGTTTTATATTAATTGAGTTTGAGAAAATTGGTTTAAATCATTTTAATAAATTTAAATATAAATCCTTATTTTTTTAATTATGATCTAATCTTATGTACCTGTTTATTTAAACTTGAAATTTCTGATTGGTGAATTAAATTTTGGAAACTTATTATGAAATCCTTGGTGAGACCCTACTAGGATTCTAGCACAAAGCCTACATGTTCCTTAAATTGTTTTTATATTATCTTATTCCAAGTTTGAGTAGGGATAATGTGACACTTTTTTGTATTAGTTATTAATCCTTCAGTCTTGGGGAGTTTCATCCATTGCGAATTGGGGTTTTATCCGATTTTTTGGGTACTTTTTTATAGTAATTTTTCTCTATTTACCTATTTGAATTCTGGTACATTTCTACATATAGAGTTTTTAATTGTATGCATACTGATTTTTTTATCTTCTTCCATAATTTTTGTGAAATTTTTTTTCCTTATTTAATTTTTTATGATTCATAGTTCTAGTTTCCAACCTGTGGGGATTGGGAACAATCTTTGAGCTATGTTACTGCCATATACATTAATTTCTTACTAAGGTTATTAGGATGGTTCATTAAAAATTGGAATCATAGGTGAAGGTTTTTCATCATTCCTTCTTGTTAGTATACAGTTGTGTAATATTTTCAGGAATTTGGAGGTAGTAGTGATTGTGTTCCTGGGAATCTCTCACCACAATGAACTTCAAGTCACCTTATGTGGTTTGGGAAAGACACATTGAGCATTATTTATAGTCTTTTCCCAAAATTCTGTTTAGAAATATTGAAATAAGAATTTTTTTCTATCCGTTGGCATTAATTTCCTTTGTTCCTTAGTTTGACTATTAATTTGACGTCTTCAACATTTTCTATTGATGTTCTATTATATAATTCCTCTTAGAAATTAATTAAAATACAAGAAATAATCCTCAAGATGTCTTTTTTACCTACTTCTTTTGTTGATGTCATCAACTTTGTCTGCTGATGATCCAAAGTGATAAATTAAACTCTTGGAAATGAGTATGGTTGAGGTGATTATATTCACTATCCAAGGTCAGGGATATGGACCACCACACATTCCCATTCAGACTCTTGATATGGAACCTCAAAGGAATGTTCTCTGGAATCATTATCTAGAGTTTCTTCCATAAAATCTACCAGGGTTAAAAGGATCTAATTATCCTCACGTGTATAATGAATGGTTGAGTAGAATTAAATGTTTGGTTGAGTTATTTGAAACACCTGATGAAACCAAGGTGAAGTGTGAAACATTCATGTTGGAGGGACCAAGAATGAGATTGTGGGACACAATGACGACAGTGATGAAGTACTAGGGATTACGGTGGAAATACATTAAAGATCTTATCACTAACTAGTTATATCATGATTCTTTGTTATTACCTAAGGATTTATAGTACATTAAATATGGGATGGCTGAGAAAACCATGAAAAAGTATTCAAATCATTTTATTGAGCTAGTGAAGTTTGAATCTGAGGTAGTAACAAATGAGAAGATGAACACTCGATGGTTAAAGTTGTGAATTCAAGAAGACATTCATTATAAGGATTTCTTACCAAATAATCCATCCTATACTAATATGATGGATAGAGCGTTGATGGTTAAAATAGAATTGGCTAGGAAGTTAGAGTTGTCAGGAGTTTCTTTCTCTCCCACTTGAGGTGAAAGTTCCATCAATGGAAACTAGAAGCATGATGATTCTCATGGTGGTTCATGAGAGAAGGATTTTTCTAAACCGACTATAGTTCCTAGATTAGTTACTTTAATTTTCTAATAGTGTGAAAGGATTTGGCATTCTATGAGGGTTTTCACTGAGGCACCTAAGATATAGGGCTACTGCAGATTAACAAGTCACCTAAAGAAGTTATTCCATGTTTATTAAAATCCACATAGTGTCTTGGGGTCATAAGAACCTTACAAAACTATGAGGAAATTATATGATTCACAAAAAATGGAATTCCAACTATAGGCACCCGGAATAATTCTTCTATCATGTAGTGGAAGAGTATCTAGAGAAAACATATATGAGTCTAGAGAATATTTGAGGTAGAATCAATATAACCTCAACATTAGTGGCATCATTATTTGATACTAGGGCATCTCACTCATTTATTTAAACATACATTTTTAATCTGCTAAATCTTCCTATAGATATTTTATCTTTTTTAATAGATATTACATCAACCCTTGTATTGAAGAGAGATAACGGTCTTTATAGTTCCACTTGTGTTTTCTTTCTATCATGTGTCGATCTTGTTTGGAGTTATCTAGTTCTTGAAATGGAACTATTTTATGTCATATTCATAATGGAATGCCTCATTGACAATAAATCGTAGATTGGTTTTTACCTTTTATGGGTCTCCTTTACTAAACCTGATGGTGTGTTCCGTTTTATTCAAGGAGAATGGGACCCAAGGTTGATTAGTGCCAGAAATTTTTATATAGAGTTGGGTAAATTAATATTAGTGTTCTATTTTGTTCTGTAGAATGAGTATTTGAGAAATGGCCTCCCTCCAGTCAACATCAAGTATCCTGGTGTGTTTCCATCTGTCTTCTGTAGTTCTCCAACAGTATGAGAGGTAGAGTTCTCTATTGATATAGTACCTGATACCCAAATAGTGTATATTCCTTTTTACTGAATAAAACTAGAGAGAATTAAGTATTTGAATACCCAATTAGATTATCTTTTAAAGAATTTATTTATTTTCCCATGTGTTTCACCATGGGTGGTGCCGGTTCTCTATTCTAAAATGGATTATGGTTCACTTCTCCTCTGTGTTTATTACTAAAAGCTTAACAAATTTGTTGTAAAGAAAAAGTATCCATTTATACTGATTGATGGCCAGTTTGATCATTTTAAATTTGATAATTGGTTCTTGAAAATTTATCTTTGACATGGTTACCATAATTTTAGAATAACAGAATATAAGATTTAGAAGACCACATTTTGGAGAAGTTATATACATTATGATTACCTTGTCATTCCTTTTTTAAAAAAAATGATCCTACAGTCTTTCTGAATTTAATGAGCATAATTTTTCACTATTATTTTGATAACTTTTGTGGTCATACTTTTGGATGACATCCTCATTTAATCTATTTATAAGGAGGATCATGTGAACAATCTAAGGTTAGTTAAGGAATTGTTGAGAAATCACCATCACTATTCCATGATTTTGAAATGTCATTTATTGATTCAATAAGTGAAATTCTTAGTGAATATGGTGTGAAAACCTCGAATTTCAATTGATCATGAAACGGTAAAGGATGTTATTACATGAGAATACCCACAAAATCTTGTAGAGGTCCAGATATTCCTAGGTCTATATGGATTTTACAATGGATTATTAAAGACTTCCTAATGTTGGATTCTCTGATGACTGGTCTAACTCGGAAGGGGGTAAATTTTTATTGAGATAAGAAATTTCAGAATTCTTTTGATGAGATGAAATATATTTTTATGATTGTGCTGATTTTGACTCTTCTAGAGTTTGGACTTGGCTATGTGGTATTATATGATGCATCAGGTTTAGGTTTGGGTTGCATTATTATGCAAGGTGATAATGGATCTCATCATCTTAGGCCACCTGAGAAAACTTATTTGAACCCAGACCATGAACATGATGTTTTGATGCACCCATTTAAGATTTGGTGATATTACATTTACAAATAAACTTGTACCTTGTTTTCATACCACAAGATCTTGAGTCATAACTTCCCTGAAAAATATTTAAACCCTCTTCAGAGGAATTAGGTGGAATACCTAGAATCTTTTGATGTTGAAATTTCCTATACCATGTGGAATGGTATTTCAATAGTAGATTCTTTTAGGAGGAAACCTATAAGACAAGCCATGAAAGAATCATCTAAAGTTTAGAACTTGATGAATATTTTTTCATAGTTGCATTTAGAGTCTAGGAATTATGATTTGTGTTTTATTTGGCTTGTGTTCTATTGAAATCCACTCTTCTCAAGATGGTACACTAGGAAAAAACATGATTATGAGTTCCGTAGCATTATAGTCTCTCTTTATGGGGGGAGACCCTACCTACATGTTCCATATACACCAAGGGAATTGGAAACTATTGGAATCTTATTGTCATTCCATCGGTGGTAAAGAAATATGTGGTGGAGTATTTCTATAATTTTCGATGAGTAGTGATCCTAAGGACCAAAATGATGTTATATAAAATAAGGTATTGATTTTGGTGTCCAAGGATAAGACATATCATTGTTAAATTTATCTCTCATTTTTATATTTTAAAATTGGTCATGTTTGAGCACTAGAAGCCTTTGGGGTTTCTTCATCCACTTCATGACCCTACTTGTATGTGGGGTGATATTTTTATGAAATTCAGGGATGAGTTTCTGTATACCCATAGAAAGAAGAATGTGACATAGTTTGTGATCAGTCTACTGCCAAAATTGGATAACATTATACCCATTCATGACACAACAAATGTTGATAAGCTGGGAATCTTCTATGTAAAGGATATTTTTTAATTTCATGGAGTTCAATTAGCTATAGACTCTAATACAGATCCTTGGTTCACTTCTTATTTTTGGAGAGACCTTCGGGGGGCATTGGAATCTCCGATCCATTTAAGCATAGCATACCATCAACCCTCAAATTTCTAGATAGATATATTTATACAAATTATTGAGGAAATACACAGATCTTGTATTGACAACTTGAATTGAACTTGTGATGACCATCTAGGGATGGTTGAATTTTTTTATAATAATAATTACCATTCTATAATCATAATTTATCCTTCTATGGCCTTGAATGTCTGACCTTGCAGAAATTTGGTGTTTTGGTCAAATATTGGTGAATGATCATTAGTTGGAAAAATATTTGTTTAGGATATGACACCAAAGATTCAGTTGATTCATAAAAAAATATTTATGTCATATATCTTGTATAAGTCTTAAACTGATCGTTATCATGGACAATTGGAATTTTTAGTTGTCGACCAACTATTCTTGAACTTTTCACTCCTATTGGGTCATTAATGACTTGGGAGGAAATTGAAACAATATCATCATTTTTAGGACCATTTTTGGTTGTTGAGAAGGTGGAGAAATTTTCTTACTATTTATAACTTCCACCATAGCTAACTTAGATACATAACATGTTCCATGTATTGTAGCTGAGAAAATATCTATATCATCAATCCCATGTTCTGAGCTGGAGTGATATTGAGATTGAAAAAGAATTATCCATGAATGAAAAAATAGTCAGGATAGTTGATTTTGAAACCATGGTACTCCAGGGAATTTTGATACATATTCTTAGAGTGTTATGGTAGCAATGTTCAGATTCTCATGAGATATGGGAGCACAAGGCACTGATGAGAGAGTATTGGCCTCACCATTTTTGATTTAGAATCTTATTGAGAGGATATATGGGGATAGTAATTTATTATGATGGGGAGGTTGTAACATTATGTTACATTTCTATCTGGTAAGTCTCAAACATTGGTGTGGTTTTCCATTATCTTTTTCGGTTTAGGTCTGAGGAGGAATTTCGAAGATACATATAATGATGAATTCAAGGATTTATTGGATTCCCATCATAAAAGAAATTAGTTCTACAACCTGATGAGGATTTAAATCCTAGGTAATGTGGTTAAAGAAATTTATCTTCTAAAATAATAATAATTGTTTTTAACAAAAGGAGATGATGTTCTCGATGATTTTGTGATTTATCAATTATTGGACGTGTAATTCAGTTACACACCGTGTAAAGTATAGTGTTTTGTTTTTAAATAGGAATCTTGGATGAAAATTCTATTTCCATCTATCAAAATTTCATTACTATGGGCCAAAGTTCCATTCCTAGGAAATTTTGGAGCCCTCAAACCCTTTTGGGTCGTTTCATTCCATAATTTATCTTTGTGGTAGTTTTTATGTGACCCACCAATTAAGTGTTCCTCCCATCTCTTCATCTATTTCTATTTACCTTCTCAAAGATTGATAAATTATATTTGGATTGATGGATCTAGTTTTCATGTTTTAGAATCTTGTTTATATGATCTATTCATAGATCTTCTTTTTCTCCATTCTTATCATCAGGTTCTATTTCAGGATTATTGTTTCCATGAAAAAGGTAGGTGGTTATGTTATTATGTCCAAATTTGATTAATGCTTCAACCTCTTCAAACTAATTTCAAATGGATTATTAAAAACCCAATTCCTTTGATTTTTTTTTTTGGATTTTATCGGGAAATTTATTTTCTAGAAAAATGTAGGCAAAACCCCAATTCAAATGAATTGGGGTGTGTTTGAGAAATTGATGGAAAATTTTGAATTTAAATTGTTGAATTTAAATTGTTGATTTTAAATTATGTAATTTTTTTTGAAATTGATTTCAAAGTAGTATTTCTGAAAATTGGTTTGAAAACATTTTGTTGAAAACCCAGTTGTATTATTATGGAAAATACATGTTTTGATTGAATTCCAATGTTATTGTTTTTCTATGGAAAATTGAATCTTTTGGAATGGGAGAATGGGATGAATTGTTTTTTGAATAGTTTTAATATAAATTTCTCTTTATTCATTGTAAAAGAGAATATGCAAACGTAGGTAGTTTTTTAGTTATTGGGATAACTCTCTTTTTATTCTTTACAAGTAAAACACAACATAGTGGAATATGCCACATCCCCAATGGGATGCTGATATTTCGCCTTTATCTATTGTTAGAGGGACCTGCGTATACACATATTTTCATGCTCACCTTTGTGTGTGTGAGGAATCCCATATCCTGGAACTATGATACCTTTTGGTGTATGACGATGTTACTGTCTTATTTATATATGAGATATAAATGTGTGAAAATATTTGTAAATTTTTTTACATGACTAATGAATTTATATAAACTATTTTATATAAATTTTTTGTGATGATGATTTTTAAAAATTATTTCCATCATAATAAATGTGAACCATGAATTATTTTAATTATGAATTGAACTTACATACATATTTATTTAATCTTGAATCATTTTATTGTTTAAATAATTGTTGGCATGTTGTTATGGAAGCCTTGGAGAGACCCTATTAGGATTTTATCTGATACCCTAAATATTACTTTGGGCTATTGTAGATTATCTTCTTCCAGGATTGACCAGAGGTAAGGAACCTCTTGGTGGTAGTAGCTACTGATCATTAGGGATTATAGAGTTTCATCCACTAGGACTTCAGTTGTTATGTTGTTTTCTTATACTTTTATATAGTAATTTATGCTTTTTACCTATTTGAATTATGGTACACTACTCCATAAAGAGTTTTATGTTGTATTCATACTGAATTACTTATATTAATCCATAATTTTTGTGAAAAAATCATTCATTCATTAATTTTTATGATAGAAGGCCCTTGTCACTGACCTGTGGGGATTGATAATCCTCTAAGTCTATTCTAGTACCGATTCAGTTATCAGGCTATGTGTGTACCTAGGACAGTAAATGACAAAAATTCTAACATAAGATAGTTACTCCCCATTGAATTTATCTTCCAATTTTATAAAACTCTATCCATAATAACCAAGCTCAATTCAATAAAAATATTTATACAATGTGTGATTACCAATCCTCAATATCTACATCATTCATGGATTATCCAAATATATATATTTACATGAAAAAGTATCATCTGAAAGATTATCTTCTTGTTAACTCCCCCAAAGGTGAAACACAAAATCATTTTTTATCATGGTTGGTTTTGTATTGAATGTACTCAAAGAAACTATTTTGATACCTCATGAAGTGTTTCAAGTAGGAAACATTACATAACTTAAATAATTAAACAATGGAAAGATTTTTGTGCTACATAGTTATCAAAACATTTATCTTGTTCTCCCCTTCATACATCAATTTCAATTACCCACACATTAAAACAAACATATATATATATATATATATATATAATAGAAGGTGGGTTCCTCTCTTACTTCTTAATATGAGAAACATGGTAGATATTTTCTTTTATACCAAGAAACTCATTTCTTCCTAACTCAAATGATGTGATAACTCCTTATACATACTCATGCATCAATTTTATAGAATAGATAATCATTGTAAGGGATGGTATTTCTATTATTTTTTAGTTAATAAAATATAGAATTTGATTTTTCACATTTTCATGCAAAACAAGCACTACTAGAATTAGAGGTATTTGCGACGGGATCATGTTGCAAATAAAATTTAGTGACGGGGCCCCGTCGCAAATATCCCGTTGCAGAAAATAGTGTGGCAAATAGTTTTTTTTGCAATGGGCCCATCCCAAAAAATCATATTTGTGACGAGAATGTATCTTATTGCAAATAAGGCTCTAATTATATACATTATATATAAGTAAACCTTTTGTGACGAGCCCGTAGAAACTACCATTTGTGACAGGGATGTTCCCCGTCACAAATAAGTCTCTGATTAAATACATTATATATAAACAAACCGTTTGTGACGGGCCTATCGTCCCATCACAAAAACTTTTAAAAAATATATATATATAAACTATTTGCGACGGGAAACCGTCGCAACAAGTCCCATCGCAAATACTAAAATAAGTTAAAAAAATATATTTAATAAAACTATCATTATTGAAACAATATTATTAATATTATTAAAATAATAAAAAATTAAAAAAATTAAAATTCACAATATTCTCAAAAAAATAAAAAAATCTCCAAATATTATCATTATATTTATTATTAAAATAAAAAAACATTAAAAATTATAATACTAAAAAAATATATTTAATAAAATTAATATTGATGAAAAAATAATATTAATATTATTAAAAAAATTAAAAAAATTCTCAATATTCACAAAAAAATATTAAAATTCTTAATATTCACAATAAAATAATAAAAAATCATAAATAATAATTATTATTTTTATTATTTGTAAAATAAACAAATATTTAAAAATATAATACTAATAATAAATAATAAAATATTTAAAATAAAAAAAATAAAATTATACAATATTTACACCAATATAGAAGACAGAAACTATAAATAGTTCATATTACAACAAATCTTGAATTCAAATGTTTTTAACATAAAAATAAATCACTAGAGGGTCGTCTTCTAGAGGAGGTGGGGGAGCTGTAGGGTATGGTGGAGGAAACTCCATCCCTAAACTATGATTCAGATGGCACATGTACTCCATATACTTATGATCTTGATGATGATGATGCTGCTGCCATCTATGCATATCCTTCTCGTGATGCTACTGCTGATGACTCATCTCCCCATGCCTCCCCACGAGCTCTAGTAAGTATCTTTTCAAAATATTTTATATAACAATAAATATAAAATTGATACTGTGAGGCGGAAGATGATGCCTCCCCACGAGCTCCCCTCTAGCTAGAAACCGACATCACAGCTATACCATAATAAGTTCCAAGAGTCAAATGAGAGCCGATACCAACTACTCGGCCTTTCTCAAAGCCATACCGAGTAGACTATATCCATGCCACCTCATCAAAGGCATAGGCACTGGACTGATCAGTCATCTCGTCCTGACTCTCAGCCTATGTCTGAGAGGTTGTAGCCTCATATGACTCCATCAATACCAATTAAAAATTAAAATTGTGAAAATATTATATGCAGTAAATTGCCAAACTGAAAAAGTAATACTAACCACAATACGACATTGTCAATAACCTCTAATCTCTCTAGTGGATGGATCACTGTACATCCTCTGATAAATATCGTACTCCGTAATATACAGATTCTCGACTGCATATAGAAATATAAAATAAATTGTTATATATTTTTTGTTATATAAAATATTTAGAAAAGATACTTACTAGATGCTCTCTATGTGTACTGAATGTATGACTACCAGCTCGACGTGTCACCTCCTGTCTCCCCCAGTTCTGTTGACTCACTAAAGATCTCCTCTGAAATCCACAACCCAACCAGTGTAAAAATAAACCATCCCAAATGTGGGATGAAATGTAATCTGGTAAGTGGGCTCTACATGACTCATCAAATCCCGTCACTCATTTTTTTTAATGGTTGTCCTTCTCAAATTGTGAAGAAACTGACAGAAATAGTCACACATAGACACCTGCCATGCCGTGTGGACAATGTCACACATGCTATCATCAATGGGATACCATAAACCATGCAAATAATTTATAATATAATGTTATTAATAAGATAAATTTTTTAAAAGATATATTATTTATTTACGTAACAACCAATGATTGAACAAACCGAGTTGTACATTAATGATAGTATGTTCCTATATGATCCATGGATGAGAAAAATAATTGCACAATATAGAACTCCCTGGTACAATAGCTAAATGAGAAAAATTGTGAAAACAGAATAAATAATGAAACAATTAATATATATATATATAATTAAATTAATGAATGATAACTAAAATATATAGGTTACAATACTTTTGTGAGTGTGGAACAAAGCCAATATGTGGACGTCGCTCGGGGTTAGGGTCAGGATTCATCAGTCGTGCAAGACCGCACCCCCTCTGCGTACCACCTGAACTGCCAGTAGGCTAAGGGTCATATGATCTAAAATCCCCCTCATCCAAAGGTAGCTCAGCCTCCTAAAACTCTCAAAATATATCAGGGTCCATCTAAAACAAAAAATGATTGTTGTTAGAAGATCATTGAAAATAACTATTATATACAGATATATATTAGTTATTTTTATAATAAGCATTTAATTGTGTCAATGTTCCCCTTCTTCATTATCTTCATATCTGACGATGACAATTTCTTCATATTAGTCCTTAGCATCATCAATATCTATATGAGTTTTAGTTTCATCATCTCGTGTCATTTAAAATTAATTTGTAACATCATTAACATCTTTGTCCCCATTGATCCTTAATTGTGTGGTGTCATCATCAATATTCCTGTCTCGTTTTGAAAAAGATGGATTTGGAGTAGTCTCTTGAATACATTCAATTCCTTCTACTTCAGTGGAACAATATGCAGTTTGAGTAAACTAATTTTCCCAAGATTTCATTTTTATTATGCTCCACCAATCAACCAAGTCTCTTGAAGTTGAAAAATACATTGCATAATAAATTTGATGTGCTTGTTGAGCCAGTAAAAATGGTTTATTTATGGAAAGAATACTTTTATATTTAATATCGACAATTCCATGAGTCGGACGAACACACAAGCCTCTCTTAGTATCCAACAATCAACATTTAAACATCGTTATGTATTTCTGTCCTTGATAATAAAACTAAATAATTTCATCCAGAATGTCTAAAAGTTATCTTCATTTTCTATGTGATGCGATCCTCTCAAGAAAACTCCATTGGTCATTGTTTTTTTATTCCCCATATACACATTTTTAAAATTGAAAACCATTCACCACATATGCATTATAAGATTTAACCATTTCGGATGGTGGGTTACCCAATATACACAGTCTCTTATCAATTTTATCAGCATGTTGGGACACATTAATTTTTTTTAAAATAATTATCAATATAATAAATAATAGATGGAATTGATATTAAACCATCAATAATTTATGTTACAAGTTTTCTAAACCATTGAATTTTTTTTGACTGTGTTCTTCAAGAGCAGCTGCTGTAATTTGTGGAAGTTGATTCTTGATATGATTATCATATAACCTACAAATAAAATATGTTTACATAATATAACATAAATTATAGAATCAGTGATAGATGCACTCATAGTACAAATGATGTCATTTCTTCATAGTTGAGAAGAACATATGTATGGGATCTGTGATGTTCATCACCTGAAAGACATTGTTCATGAACTCCACCGAAGCCAAGATTTGGTAGATTAAAAAATGATAATTGATTGTTCATTTTTTTATTAACATTCCCCTTGTTCCATCCCATGTGGTTGTGTTTTGAAGGATATTCAGATTCAAAATAATGAGAGTAGAAAAAGACAATTTTCTCTTGAAAATAAGCTTTAGCAATTGAGCCTTCAACTGATAATTTGTTACGTACCATTTTCTTCAATTTCTACCTGCATATCTCGAATGGGTACATCCATTAAAACTGTATTGGAACTCCACATTTTGCTTCATGTGGAAAATGTAATATCAGATGTTCCACTGAGTTAAATGAAGCTTATGGAAAGATATTTTCCAATTTACATTTAATTACAGCCACATCATCTTCCAGTTTTCTTAGCACATCGTAGTATGTTATCGCTGCAAAAATGTCCTGAAAAAAATATGATATGTCTATTATCTAATCCCAAATCATAGAATTCAACAAACCTCTAAATCTAATCCGCATAAGTCTTTCCATTAAAAAATGAAGATAATGACTTTTTAATCCAGTAATATAGCCATTCTTAACACATCTGCCCAAATTTGAAGAATAACCATCTAGAAGTCTCAAATCTTCAATCTACTAACAAAATAATAAGAAACGCTCTTTAGAAAGTGTATAAACTTATTTTGGCTTCATTTACCTTTGTGATCTGACATTTTCAAATAGTTCATGTTCTGGTCGCATGAAAATTTGGGAAAGATCTAATCATGAATTTACATTATCTTTGGTCTGACCAGGTGTATCCCAAATTATATAAAATAAATTATCAAAATAGTTCTTCTTAATATACATGACATCCAGCATGTGGTGGACCATAAAATTAGACCAATATTGAAGATCCCAAAAATGCTTCGTTTTATCCAATTATGTTCTTTAACAAAGCCATGAATTTTCTGTTGGATAACTGTTGGACCAAATGTGATGAGAGGTAATGAAAATACAACTTATTCTAAATCAATAACTGAGATCATTTTTGGAGGCTCATCCCTTTCAATTATACCTTTTATGAAATGATATATGTTCTACAAAAAGGATGATCGTTTGGATGAAATCTACGATGATAGTCAAAATAGAATGTTTTTTCATTCATTGATGAGCATAAAGGATTTGTTGTCTTTCATACAGTAATGACATGATTCTGGACTATGAGTACTTCAGCCAGATAACATGCCATATTCCAGAAAGTCACTAATCATCCATAATAGTGTATCTTTTAATAATAAATTTTGTTTCGCAGGAACATCATATGTACTAACACCATTATTCTAAAATGCATTTAACTCATCAATCAATGATTTCAAATAAACATCAATAATCTTTTTCGAATGTCCTGGGATTAATAAGGAAAACAAATATGGGGATCCATCATCAACATCAATGAAGGTAAATTGTATGAAGTTATAATGACATTAAAACATGAATAATGACTACCATAAGAACTAGATGGACCGAAACTGTCAGTAGAAAGACTTAATCACATGTTTCAGGATTCTAAAGAAAAAGACAAATGTAGTCGGTCAAAATGTTTCCATGAATCACCATCAGATGGATGATTCAATCTTTTATCAGTTAAAATCTTGGTTTTTGTGCAATGACATCATTGACGCTATGCTCTGAGATATAAATAAACACTGAAACCTGGGTGTAAAGGGGAAATATCTCAACTTTTTTATAAGAATCAATCCATACTTCCCTAGTTGAGCTTATTTATACCTCTATTGTCCACATGTGGGAAAATATCCAATCACTCGTTTTCACCAAAAATACAAGATGTAATCATTTGAACATGAATGAATCTTCCAATAACTAAGGCCCAGATTACAAACCATCATTTTCTCTCATAGTAATTTGCAGGCAACACATTTCCTTCAGGTAATAGTGTTTCAACCAAATAATGTATCTGATCAAAACAGTTGTTTGACATTGCATTATCTTATTTAACAACCATAAATTTTGCAACCACTTATAATTTTCTTATCTTGCAACCAGAATATAATTCATCCTCAACAGACCTCAACAACTCATAGAATTCGGATAGTGCCAACTCAGGAGTTAAATCAATATCACTTGAGTTTTAGTTTTTTTAACAGATGGGCCTGCAACATCATATACTAAATTTTGAAATTGTGATGGATCCGGAATCAAGTTATTAGTATCTTCTTTGGAACTAATTTCACCATGTTGATTCTAAAAAACATAATCTGGTTGAAAACCAAACTGCAAGAGATGCCCCCCAACATTGTCAAATGTGTCAAACGTTCTCAGAGAAATGTTTTTACAAGGACACATTATTGGTCATTGTGAAACATATTCTGATTTTGATGATGGAAATGATAAGAATGCTTTAACACCATCAATATATATTGGATTTAAACCAGAACCATTTGGATTTCTACACAGATTTATCCAAGTGTGATCATCTAATAATGACCATTGTTGCCTTTCTTGATCCATATTTTTCTACAAAATTTAAAATCATTACTATTTTTGAATAATTTGAAATTATAAAAACACTATCTTAAAAAATAAGATAAATAATTACAACTAATTCTTAATAATTTTCATTATTTATGAGCGACACAATTTCCAGTGGATTGATGACTACTCTTTTGTCTGACGGCTCTTTTACTTCTAAATTTCTCACACTGAAATCAGAATGAATAATCTTTTCGGAGACACGCATATTCATTCTATTGCATATGAGAATGTATAAGCGTACCAATGATCAGATTCTTCATTGTGATTTCAGTTTGAGAAAGTTGCAAGTAAATGAGCCGTCAGAGAAAAGAGACCCCTTTTTGTCGATGAATCATCTTCTTGTAACTATCACCCCTGAAAAAATTATGAAAAATTTGGTCCTAGGATTTTATATTCAAACTCGGGCATATGATATTGGATATGCATATGTAGAAGCATACTTTTCATAATTTTTTGAGTCAGTTAAAGTTGAAAGGAGAAGATCCAACAATAAATAGGAGTTCCACCAATCCAGTAGAAATTATGCCAATTTATTACAAGTTATTCCTCTTTATTTCTATTTATTCTTATTTATTTCAATTTCTATTTATTCCTATTTATTAAAATTGCTATTTATTCCTATTCATTCCTATTTATTGCTAATTATTAATAATCATTACTAATTATTACCAATTATTACTCATTATTACTAATTATTAATAATTATTACAAATTATTTCTAATTATTACTAATTGTCACTAATTATTACTAATTATTACTAATTATTACAAATTATTACAAATTATTACTAATTATTGCAAATTAATACTAATTAGTACTAATTATAACAAATTATTACTAATCATTACAAATTATTACTAATTATTACTAATTATTACTAATTATTACTAATTATTACTAATTATTACTAATTATTAATAATTATTTCTAATTATAACTAATTATTTTTAATTATTACTAATTATTATTAATTGTTAGTATTTATAAGTACTTATTAGTAATTATTAGTATTTAATACTTATTATTACTAATTGTTACCAATTATTAGCAATTATTACCAATTATTACCAATTATTACAAATTATTACCAATTATTACCAATTATTACAAATTATTACCAATTATTACCAATTATTACTATTTATTACCAATTATTACCATTTATTACTATTTACTACAAATTATTAATATTTATTACTAATTATTACTATTTAGTTCTAATAATTAGTATTTATTACTAATTATTACTATTTAGTCCAATTTATTACTATTTAGTCCTATTTATTCCTATTTATACATATATATTCATATTTATTCCTATTTACCTCTATTTATTCATATTTACCCTAATTTATTTCTATTTACCCCTAATTATTACTAATTACCCCTAATTATTACGAATTACCCCTAATTATTACTAATTACCCCTAATTGTTACTAATTACCCCTAATTATTACTAATTACCCATAATTATTACTAATTACCCCTAATTATTACTAATTACGTGCAATTATTACTAATTAGCATTAATTGCTATTAATAACTATAATTTACAACTACTAATTACTAATTACCACTATTTATTTATATACAATACTTATTTTCATTAATAATTATTAAATATTACTAATTATTAAAAATTAGTTCTAATAAATTGAATTTATTATTACAAATAAATACTTATAAAAAAATAATTTAAATCTAATATAATTACACATAATCAACAATAATTAAAATTAACATAAAAAATGAAATAGATTATAAATTAAATAAAATATAAATACCTTTAAACTTGATCTCTTATTGATGTAGATGATTTCACAACTTCTTCATAAAAAAAAACTAACTCAGAGAAAATTTTACTCTAAAAATAGAGTTTAGAGAGAGTGAGAGGAAGTGAGAATTGAGAGGAAGAGATGAAAAAACGAAGGGGGGGGGGGTATATATCTCTTAGATTAGTTGCGACATGACTATTTGCGAAGGGTTCCATCGTAAATACCTTTTCCCGTATTAATTATTTTTGGAGGTTAAAAGGTTATTTGTGATTGGTCCCGTCACAAATAGTTTCTTGCCGACACACTTTTTGCAACAGGACATCATCCTGTTGCAAAAACCTATTTACCGCCGCCGGTATATGCGACGGGGCCTGTCACAAATACCCTCCGACTGATGAACAATTTGCGATGGGGGACTCCCCCCATCGTAAATAACTAGTTATTTACGACGGGTCGAACCCCCCCATCACAAATAACCTCTAGGACGAACTATTTGCGAGAAGAATTAATCATATAGAAAATGGCCCATCGCAAAAAGCTATTTTTCCCATAGTGATGTCCATTTATTTTTTTAACTTGATCCATTTTTGTGGTCAATTATAACTATAATGGTTTCATAATCATTCATTAAATAAAATATGATATGATTTATCCTTGCGTGGAGTCTCATTTTTTCCTTTGACCCATGTCAGAATTTTGTTTGGAGTGTGTCCAGTCTATTTTCACCATCTGTATAGCATCCCACTTTTACTTTGTTTACAATCTTTAGAAAACTACTCAAGTGATTCTACTTAGATTCATTCCACCAAAAATATCCTTTAATATCTATCATGGATTGATTCTCCTTTTTTGTTCTGATTATTTCATAAAATATTAATTTCAAGGAATATTTTTAAAGGTACATTATATATCATATCCTTCCACAATATAATCAAATCTTATTTGGTGTAAAATATATCTTTGATGTCTTTTTAGATGAACAATACAAAAAAATTCTTTTGATTATTCTCCATAGTTGATCATTCAACTTTTATATGATTATTTTTTAGATTGTGTGATATTTTTTCATTGGAAACTTATGGTACATGATTGGTACATATAAACTGACATTAATCACCACTTCGATAAGATTTTGTTGAATTTTCAAGAAAATCTCTAATACATTCAAATTTTTTTATGTGCAGATATTTATCATAATCTGTGATCTTTTCCTCTACATAGTCTTTCTCCCCATAATGTTGGAATTAAAAATTTCAATAATTTATATATTAGACAAAAAATAAATGGACTTATGAAAAAACTATAAAAACACCAACAATAACCAATAAACCTTGTTCATTTTCCCATAGTTGCAATCTAGTTATATTTTGTAGCTTAGTATTGTTGGGTTAGAGTAACCTTATTTTGGGAACCTCATGGGGGAGATATTATTTTTTAACATGATCACATACACCCTAGAATTTATGGTGGATTTATTATCATTTTTGTTCCCTATATTTTCTTATATTTTGATTTGAAGATCATATAATCCCATGAAAAAACAATGCTAAATAAAACATTTTCTCATGAAAGGGATAAATTTTTCCTTTAGATTGTAGTATATAAATATTTATATTATATTATGTGAATCTTTCCACAAGAATGGTATTTTTTAACTAATACCTTTATCTAGGGTATCCATGAAAATACAAATTCTTTCATTAGTTTTAGAATATATACCCAGTGGAGATTCTAGATTTCTTAGTTAAACTTCAAATTCAAAACACATCATGTTATGGGATATATTTTCAACCTAAACTTATTTAAAGAATTATTATAATTTGATTTTCAACTTTTTGAATTTAATATTATGGTATGTTTCTTCTTTATTGTAAATAATTTTTAATATCCTTAAACCTTTTGGATTTTATCTCAAATTGGGAATCATAGAAACTAATAGTAGTTTTAATAGATTATTCTAAAGAATAGTTCTTTTAATACTAATATATACTTATCATAAATTTCTAATTAATAATTTTTCATTGTTCTTCTTTAATTAGGGGATATTTTTCTTTAATTAGAAAAATTAGTAGTTTCATGAATTTCACAACTTTTTATGAGAGTGTTTCACTTTGTCAACATTTTCGCTAATGCTTTTTTCATAGTTGATGAATCTATTATCATTTATATTTTTCACCAAGTATTTTCTAGAGAAATTAATATACATAAGAGGATAAATTTAAAATAAATTTCTTTAAGTAATACTTAACCTAAAATTATAATTATTTAACTAATTTAATGCACCAAACCTCTTCTTTTCCTCAACATTAATCTTTAATAATAAAATTCTCATCAAATTTAATAGAAAATCTACCACTTTTAATACCATTAATTTATGGTATACTGTATTTGTTATTTGAACTCTTCATTAATTTTTTTTCATATTTATTCAACAAATCCTTCCCGGATTTCAAGGAAATATATACATTGGTACTCATAGAGATGTGAACTGTATTTTCCATCTAATGTAACTCTAAACCTTCTTCAAATTTAAACTCCATAAATGTCCGATAACAAAATTGGTAATAAAATTAATATAATCCTAGGAATATTGAATTATACTTTTATATCACTTAATGTTTCCAATATATCATATATTCACCTAAGAATGGGGTGAATAAGTGTGGCCCATTTTTTACTACCTGTAGACCCTATGCTTTTTTCCAGAATTATATGTGATCATATATCTCAGTTAATATGTATAAATCTAATCATTATATATGAATACAAAAAACCATATACAATTTATTAAATAAATAATAGATTTTAGAAATTAATATTTTTACATGGTTCGTCCCTAATCTGGGATTATACTCCTTATTGTTTTCGGGTAAAGTATGAGAGACTTATATTACTTGTATTAGTAAAGTGGATATAATTGAAGGTAAATTTATATCCTTCACACTTTTAATGTATTCAGGAGAAGGATATGAATTCACACTAGAATCCTATGATTTTTTCTAGGTTCTCAAAAGTGAAGGTAATACTATATCATTGACTTATATGTTATATACGATATCTCTCAATATCTATTTAGTCTCTTGACCATTGTGTACATTATTATACAACATCACAATAGTCCTCTATATTCCCCTAAATTCCTTTTGAAAAAGATATTTAACATGATTCAAACGACACCATATAAAACATGATAGATATTATTATTTTGGAATAAGCCTTTTATAACAAATTTATCTTTTTTATAGTATCTTTATTTTTTCCCTTATTCTTCTTAAATAAATCTCAAAAAAATTAATTCACGTAGTTAGTATGATACTCTATTCTATCATCTTCATTTATTTTCTTCATCAAGAGCTTATACACACAAATCATGAACAAGTTACAATAGTTTAGGCCTTATTTATTTATTATGTTCTTTTTCTTCTACGTTATCTTCAATAATATTGGTATATTATAGGGTTTGACTTCAGTCCCTAATTCTTTTTCACACTCTCTTAGATACTTAGATATCTTATAGAAAAATTTTATTGAATTCTCTTCCACTATAATTATATTTCTATGAAAATAAAATATTTTACAGTAGAATATAGTATCAAATACATTATTTGTTATCATATTTTTTTATTCTAATAACATCATGAATATAATTTCTATATTTTTATTATAGAATCCCCATTAAAACTAAAAGGTGATTTTCTTTACAATACTTAGTTTTAAATTTTAAATACATGGGAAACCACTCCTGAAAGGCCCATGATTTCCTCCTTGAAATTTATCCTTTAAAAATATACAAACAACATTAGAGTCCCAAATAAAAGAGAATCAATATCAATAAATTTTTTTTATACCTTTTGTTATTATAAAAATCTTACCAACCCCCTTTTTCCTAGAAATTGATTTTATCATTACTGTATGACAATATTGGAATTTTCAGTCATGTAAACTATCATCATGAAAAATTATTGTTCAAAATCACTAATATTTCCTTTAAAAGTTGATTTAATCATGAATGAATCTCCAACAATATTGTTATATTTAATTTATTTAAAAAAAGATTCAACATAGACAAACATCACTTCTAGATCAACTTTTATGAATATCTTCAGTTTATAAAATAGATTACGTGGAATGGGCATATAATTTAAAATGATATTGAGATATGATATTATATGATTTTTTGAATAAAATATCTTTCTCTTATTTATCACAATGATTCCATGTAATTAAATGTTTTTGTCTGGGATCCAACAAAAATAATATATATAATCAAGTATCTTACTTAGAAAATTACGGTATTTTTCATTTCTTAATTTTTATTTGAAAACATAATATTTATATTATGCATGCCTCAAAAATATTTTTTTATATAATTTTTTCACTTTTTTTGAAATTATTCAAAATTTTCAAAAAATATATTATATATGCTTCTGAAATATATTATATATTACATATAGTTTTTCACTTTTTTAAATTTATATATAATATAACTTTAATATAAAAACTATCTTACATATCACATAATATTCTTTACTTAGTGATATTTTCAAAATGCATGTCAAAATATCATTAATATGAATTGATAGATATTATATATCATCATAAAATCTTAGATAACACATAAAATATCTTATGTAACCTACGTAAACTCCCTAGTACATTAACAAGTCTCATATTCAAATTCTAGATTCGTTAAATAATGTACGTTCTAGGAACTAAACTTCTTTAAAACATATAATTTTCAGTCTCATAATGAATCAAGATCTATTCACAAATAATCATGATGTTTGTAAATTCAATATTAAATTTAACATCATTGGATTTAACCTTTCAAACTTTTTTGTAATTTAAAACTCACGTTATGATTCTTATACATTGGTAAATCTCAGATACTTCAAAACATATCATCCAGATACATAATTATTAAAATTATATCTAGTTATAACTATTTCTAACATCAACTCAACAGAATTTTGATGTTTTCAAAATGATCCCAAATATATTCAATTTTTTTCTGAAGCCTTTCCTCATATGATTATGAAACAATAATTACATCATTGGATATAAACTACCTTAGCACTCATCCATCCAGTGTTGTTTTTTAAGTAACGTTCCACAATTTTTTCAATATATAGCTATAAAAAATGAATATGTTTCATTTTTATGGGAAATGTGTTTTTCGTTGAATAGAACTTAAAACACCCAAGATTCAATTAAAGTAAGTTTTTCTTTCAAGTGAAACAATACCATAATACACATAGTTGTATTCAAGAATATAGTAAAAACATAAATTACAAATTTTCATAAATTGAATTTGATGAAATGAAATGATTTTTTTTAATTCAACATGTAAAAATTATCATAGGTATAATTTTTTATATTTATCATAAATAGTTGATTTTTAGGTGAATAGTTATAAATAATGATTTTTCAAAAACTATCTCTTTTAAGACATTTTAATGATATAAGAATAATATGACAGATCAAGAAACCTTTTTATAATGAAATATATATAATAAATAATATAATTCATAAAAAAATATAATGTTTAACTTATAAATAATTAATAGAAGCATAGGTAAAATATATTGATTATATATTTATCTACATGTGATCCTTGCATTTCTTAATATTAGGCTTCCAAACTTTATACTAGAGGATATTATTTAGAAGTCAAAGAATTACATTAATCTGAATATTATATAGAATTACTATTCATGTGGGGGGTATTGATGAATTTTTAATTAAATAATACTTTGATAAATATATGAAGGTATCTATAGAAATGAAATTGTATTACCATGATCATGGTGATTAGTTAGTGTTTGATTATGCATATAGATTTATTGAGTTGGCCTCGTATCTCTCTGATATGATGATAGCAGATTTTTAAAGGATAAATATTTTTGAATAAGTATTAACTTATATATATTTATGTTGTGTCCTCACTTGGCCATTATTTCTTTGAAGATGTGGTTAGAATGACATTTAGAGTGAAAATTTCTATGGATGGAACTCATAAATGATTTATGCCTCCCATTTTCATGGGTGGGATTAATGAAATTATAATAGTAGGATAGAGAATATGATTGATTTCAATTATATAGTGGGGGATTAAAAAAATAAAAACTACTTATTCAAATTAAATTATTTAAGAAGTAATCGAATAATGTTCCATTAATATGGGAATTCAAGGAATAAGAATTCAAAATATAAAGAAAATCCCAAGACTTTTTGTTGTTGTACTCGACTAGGTCATCTATAATGGTTTTATTGATGAGCTATACGGGTGGAAATTAGATAAAATACTTTCTATTTTGAGGATCATCATGTTTAACTTGCTGGATAAGACATCAATGTGGTAAGGATTTAAGGAACTCCTTATTTGGTTAAATATAATATTTTATGATCTATGTCATCTAATTGTTATTTTTTTTTGTGATAAGAAAATTGAACATAATGAAACCTATTTATGATGGGATTACTTTGTAGATAACTTTTGAACATGATAATGGTATTTAGATTTTTATATTTTCATTCTTATTTTTTGAGTCCTTGATTTGTTATTGGATACTTTGAGATATTTTTAATTTTTATTATTGAGGTTGGATGAGTGTCCTTAATTTAGTGGGGATAACATTGGTGTTAAACCCATTAATAGACTATCCCTAGGTCTGTAGTTTTTTACTATAGATCAATCAAACCATTAAGGTCTAGTTTATTTTGTGAAATGACTCAAGATGGTGAAATTACATCCTCATGGAGGGTTGTCACACAATTATAGGAGGTTTTTATACTATTATAGCGTGTTCATAGATTCATTAAAGTGCATAGATACATGTTTTCTTTTTTTGAATTTTTATCCCATGAGGGAAATGTTATCCTATTATTTGACTCTTTTGACCCTTAGTATCCATACATGCCTCTTCCTTTTATTTCCCATATTTGTTATAAACTTTTCCATCGATATCTTAATATTTTAGGTGATTATTCATGGTAATATCATATAGACATATTCTATCCTCCTTCTCCTTCTTTTCATCATTTATTATGCTTATATTTTCTTAGAAACATATGATTTATATGTAGAAAAATTTATTTGGGGATTTATATTTTATGGGGACCCTATTGGACATTTATTAATTTAATTATATTTATTAATGTGGATTGGAACGATGGTTAGTTAAATAATTGAATTTAATATAGGTTTTCTTCATAAATAACACTATTACCCAGAAACATTGATTGATTATGAATTATAATATATTTTATGACCATTTTTTGAATCCCACTAGGATTCCGAAATAATGTTTGGTAAAATATATTATTTATTTTGTAGCTCCATTAAATGTGAAAAAAAAATTCTCTTTGATTTCAATGTTGAAAACTATATTCTAAAGTATATTTACACTATTTCATTGTTAAAATTACCAGTTGTATCTTTATGGTTGGTTATTTAACCTATAATGGGTTTCATGGATTTTAAATTAATATAAAATTCATATATATAAATACATGGTTATGTTTGTGTCATTTTTAATGGGTGTTTTTATAATTATGGAAGTTCTTGATAAATTCCATGGGTGTCTACAATGTTTGGTTTTTAATGTGGATTCACTTTTTGGTTTTAAATGATAATTCATAAGTCTTATTCAATACCATCTAATTTTGTTTTCATAAAAATGTTAAACCCATAAAGTATTCCCCTATAGTATTATGAAATATTAAAATGGTATTTTGTTAGCAGCTGATTGATCAATTGGTTGATTCATGTTTATTTATTTATTCTTAAGAAAACAAGAATTTTGTGAAAAGTGCTTAAGGGTTAGGGTGTGATAGTTTTTTAGTATAAATATTTAATTTAAATTTGATAGATCACATTCATTTTATATGTAATGAGGAATTGAGAGTAGCTATGTGGGATATCCAGATTTACATGCTTAATTAGTTTATAATTACACTCTAGATAGGGACCCTAAGTGATTTGTTTTCCTAACATGGGAATCCTCACCACAATCAAACCAGGAAGGGTAGGATAGAGAGTTAGGGAAGATGGATTAAAACATTCACTGATTTGATGGATTTCTTTTGAGTATTTTCATAGATAGTCCCAAAATCTGTTAGTATCCCGTGATCATTAGTTCTTAAGTATAGTATGATATTTTTAAAGTATTATTTTAAATTGTAGTCATTTTAAAATATTTTTAATATTTTTTATTCTTTCTTACTCGTGATGGTTGAGAGAAATATTTTTCTTTTATTCTATTTAATGTGGGAAGTTCAAAAGATGTTTTAACACTTTTCTTTTTTATAAACTGTATCCTTTTTCATGAATGGTTTATAAAGTCATATTATTTTTAAATTTATTAAATTCTGTTTCCAATGAAATATTTCCAAATTAGATAAATTTATTTTTAAAAAATATGAAATGTTTACTTTTCTACATGTATTTTCATATTTAAATTAAATTAATGTTTTTAAACGGTATGATTTTTGTGTGGGGAGGATACCAGTTGGAATTATCTTTTTAATTACTATTATATTGTAATTTTTTTAACGATCCTACATCGATATATAGGATGTTTAGTATATCTTTATTAGGTCTAGTAGATGATTTAGGTGGATGGGTTCCTCACATGGAACACAGATTTGATAGAGGTTTTTATTATTTTATTTTGGGTTTTTTTAGTTTTCCTTATATATAGGTCTTATCATCCTCTATTTATTTTTAACTCTTTATTAATTTATAATAGATGAATTTTTATGATATTAGGATGTATTAAATACGTTTTGTTATTTTATATTTATTATTTTTGGTGATTATAATTTTTTTGTTCCATGTTTGATCTCCATTTTATTTTTAAACTACTTATTTCAATGTGTGGTCTTCCAATGTATGGAATGGACATGAAGAACATCTAGACCCGAGTCCATTTTTGATTGATTTATTTATTGGGAGAAATCATTACCATTGGAGTATATTTAAAACCTAACCACTATATTCCACCCTATAAGTGTTGTGAACACATGTTTCTCCTCATCATAGTCTGGCTCAGGTACTTGGACATGAGGTAGAACATAAATGTTAATGACACAATATAAGAAGATGATTCAATGATTTTTTTTTCAAAATATAATATTATGAGGAAACATCCAAAAAATCACAAAAAATATACTTCCCATAAAAATCAATGTTATTGTCACATCGAACCATGATGTAAATATACATTCTATTAAAAAAAGATATCATTGCAATACTGGGTCCTCATTCTTCATCATCATTATGTTGCAAGGAAACCTTTACAATGCAACAATTATTTCTTCACAATACAAATAATCCCCATGATCCTGAAGCTTTACACTATCCATAATCTTTTTATTTATCATGATTTACCTTCATGGACCATGAATCAAGCATCTCATAGAAAGGATGAAAACTATCCTCTCTACATCATTCACAACATAGTTTTTGCAGGTCATAATGCAGAAAAACCACATCTTCACAAGTTATTCATTCACAGTCACATCTAGTATAACGAAGCCCAATTTGATCTTGAACATGAGGATTATATATTTATTCTAATGAAATTATAATTTATTAATGTAATATATGATATCATGTTTCTTCATTAATGTTACATGGATTCCAAAATTTCCACTTACTTTCCCATACATAGTCATGGTCTTTAGTTAATTTGGCACATCAATATCCAATGAGTTATTTTGACATAGGCATGATCATAAAAGATTTACTAATACATGATCCTATAAATTCACACTTACTCTTACGTTTATGGGTTTATTAATTCTATTTTCACATTAATCGTATATTTTAGGGTTTCTTGCTTGCTACTCCAATGTTGTAAGAAGAAACCAAACATACTTTACAGAACAAGAAAACTCATTATCATTTACATTCATTTTTACCTAAAATATTTTAGTTTGAAATATATATTACTTCCATTAAACATAGAAAATAGTAAAAATTATGAAAAAACAACTTATTTCAAAATAAAATTATTTTAAAAAAATAGTGAATGAATTTGGCTAATAAATCCCATCACACATAAACTATAGATACCCAATAATTCCATTTTGTAATTAATAGATAAACTGTTATTATTTAATAAATATATTATTATGATAACATATATAGACTGTTAAATTTCATAAGAATATTATATATCATGAAATAATATTTACTATCATAGGTATGAACAGTACTGGGAGATAAACAAAAATGAATAATACACATAATAATGGAAACACAATATGCCTAAATTACCTTATAAAAATCACTATTTACATGATGAATTTAATAATGAAAAAAAATTATTAAAATGATATACATTATATAATAATTTTTAAGATCCTTTGTAAGTGAAATAGTGAATAATGATGTCAGAGTGATGATATATTTATTGGGAAATGTTTTTGTTTTACATTATGATCATTGGTTGATATGATAATTGGGAATTATAATCATTGGATACTATGAAAAATAAAAATTATAACCATTAGTCAATTATATATATTTTCATTATTAATTTTTGTTATATATATATAATAAATAGACTATTGGGATTATTTTAAGATATATATGGAAGAAAGCACAAATATTATAAATATACTAAAATTATGTTAAAATATATTTTATGATAAATGAAATAATTTTAAATAAAAATTATTTCATTAAATAATACTATAAAACACTATTTAAATGATAATATAAATTAATGAAGTTTTACGTAATTTTCATAATGATCAAAAATTTATTTTTTCAAAAAATAATAATCTTAAATAAAGATGGTTTTTTATTTAAAAGAATAACTTAAAATATATAGCTAATAATTTTGATAAAAAATTTATCATATTTTGTATTGATATATCAATATTATCTTAGGATGAATTTATGGTAATTTTCTAAAAGATTGATTTTTGGGATAAAAAGAAAAAAATATCATTTTAAAAAATTGTATAAAGTTTATGATATAATCATGATATGATAATGTATTTGAATTTATTGATATTTTTTATTTATTAAATTTTTTATATATTATAAATTCATTTAATAAATAAAATAATTCATAATTTTTTTTTCATTTAGAGACATATTCATAAGATTTCAGAACCAATATTTGATCTTTTCTAAAACAATTGTTTTTACGTGTTATATGTGTATCATATTGGAATTAATTTTTTTTTTCACTTTTATATAATGAACTAACTAAAATTTCTTTAAAATTTTAAATTATAATTGAAAAATTAGTTAAAAAGATAAATTTTATTTTTAGGCACAAAATGTTATCTTGGAAAAAATAGTTACCTTAGTGAATGTATAATAATGTAAAAGGATATGATTAAAAGGGAAATACATACGATAAAAAAAATAAAAAATATAAAAGGGTGTTTTAGGTATTTTAAATCCTTAAGAAAAAATTTAAAAATTAATTATCATTCAAATTCCTTGAAAGTAATTCCATTGAAAAGTGGTTAACCATAATTAGAAAATAATCACTATTTATTCTATTAAAACCAGCCCTTCTAAAGTATAAATACCAACACATTCTCACATCAATTTATAATAAAAATCTATTTATCATGAATATACTCTTAATATACCTCCCTAGATTCACTCCAAGATGGTTATGTGGTTCTAAGGAGTCTCCCCATATCACTAAGAAGCATCCTCTCATAGTAAGGGTTCTACTCCTCTACTTTCTAAAATCAATTAATTATTTGGTATAATTCTTTCGATTCTAAAAATATTATGTTTTAAATCATTTAAAAACACCCCCATTATTTTATATATAATTTATTTCTAATCATATAATTCATTTGTTTCGCATTAAACCAATTCTAAAATCCCTTTTTACCTATTATACTACCAAATTCAGCCCTTGATTTTCTGTGCTATATTTTAATGTCATGAATACCAAACCATATCATAATTAAATAAAATTAATTTTGTTGTTTATTTTAATTGTTGGTTTCAGAAATCTATGTTTGAAACCAAAATTACCTACTCGTAGGTAAAAAATGATAGTACATAGGATTTTTGATGGAGGTGGTAATGCTAAATTTTGGCATACTAAGGGTGCTCCCTGATAGTGTGATAATATATTGGGTAAGGAATTAATATCAAGAGTTTAAATTTTTTATGATACATTAGATTCAAGAATTGGTATTATTTTATTATACCATCTTTAAAATCATTTGTAATATGTTTCATTACACTTTAGTGATGATATTTGGTTATATGTTTAAGAATTTCACATTTTTATGTTATAGACAATTTTTTATGTTTTACTTCATGTTCTTATATTGATGTACTTATGTTGTTCATAATTATGTTATGTATTTTTTCTTATTTCATACATTATGTTTTACATATGATGTTCTCTTACTTTTGTTATCACTTATTGTATTTTATAATCACCCCTTTCATCAGATAAATACCCCTAGGAAATCCTATATGGGGAGGTAATATATAATAGGATAATAAATAATCCTTTCAATAAAGTTAATTTTTTTATGTTTTTATACGTCTTAATTCTACTACTATGTAAATATTTTTCAAATCCATAAACCTAAAAAGGTCCTTTAGAGATTCTAATGTAATATTTTTTTAGGGAATTATATTTAGAATCACATATAAAAAGTTGGAATTTCAATGTTGGTATCAAATTATGGTTGAGTTATTTATGGAAATTATTTCTTGAAGAAATTATTAACTACCATATGGTTATTTCTAAATATAGTAAAACATGTTGAAATTTAAGTGATGTATAAATCAAGTGGTTTTTATGTAATGAAATCCCAATATGGATACTACATGTGGATGTAGCTCTTTCATAGTTGTACTAAGGGGTAATAATTATTATAAATTTCTTATAATTATAACACATGAAATAGAGGGGGAGAATAAGAGGATAGCGAGAATCAACTTCATCCCTTGAGAAACACCTTTAGGTAACCACGAGACTCCCATCACAAGAACTAACCACAGAATGCAATTATGAGAAGTCATCTCCGTGATCATCACAAAATCCAAATATTGAATGAATAAAAATAAAATCATAACGAACATCTATTATGAGAATCGTTATTTTGAACCCCATTTCAGATGAGATTCCACCACCATTTAAAGTGTACTAGATATATATCCCTTGACACACATCCTCCGCACCTACAATGCCACCTCACACTCTTGAATTAACAAAGGATTGTGCAAACCCTTGGTTCATGATGTCTTGAATCCTTGGTCTGGTGATACTTACCTATTGTTATGGATGTGGATTCCTTTTCTTGAAACATCACCATGGATTAATGTCATGAAATGCCCTAAACATGCAGAGAAAACACATTGGACACTCACCCCATTCGTGAATAAACTATTATCCACCCTCATCCATATGTACAGGTCCATAATATGGTTCGACGTTTTATCCCCCATTACATAATAGAATTAATCACAAGATCCCCATTAAGGTCATGCATATCACATGATAAATGGAGATTCCTGTGATTCCATAATGTGGGCACCCATACACATGTATATGTCATTGTAATGCATATAAAACCATGAAGATGCCCTCATTTCTTCATACAAACCATAGAAGGTGTGGAATACAAATGATCCCTTTCCATGCACTCCTCCCATTTAAAAATATCACCCATGCATCCTTGAGGAATGATCCATTTAGACATGAAATTTCAAACACATGGACATGAATGAGATCATAATTGTATCACCAGGACCCTACAATGTGATTAGATTATGGTCACACTATTACATGACTCATCACTCATCTCATGATTTAATTAATTAGATTTTTATGTGAAACTTCACACACAAGAAAGAAATTGAATAATCAATTTTTTTTGTGAGATATGCCATGGAAAATTATGGATGATCATGTCACACCTTACCTACATGCCATAATTTTAATGTGACAGTCCTTGACATGCCCACATTCTCATAAGAACGATTGAAAAATGAATTTTTATCATGTAAATAAGTCCTTTAAAAATAACTCTGATCATGTGAATATGTCTCTGAAAATTCAGTTGATAATGTGAAAGACTAGGGAAATGTTTTCTTTGATCACAAGAAAATTTTCTGGACAAGAACACTAATCAAGCGAATGATCTTTGACATAACTAATTTGATCACACAAATACGTCCTTGATAAGTTAGCAAACCATTTGAATGAAACTGAAAACATTAACTTTGATCAAGTTAATACATCCTAGAAAATTCACATGGATGATTTAAATACATTCTATAAATGTCATATGATAATGAGAACGATCTTCGAAATGTCAAATTTGTTTAATAAAATCATATTGGACATTATAGGAATACACCCTAGAATGTGTATTCCTATCTAGAGCGACACCATAGACACGTCCCATAGACAATCAAGACATGTCTAGTGGATAGTGAAAACATATCGATCATATACATAAGTCATACATTATATAAATCATCTTCAATCCTTTATACTCCAACACCCATCTTTTTTTATAGGACTATCTAATCCATTGATTCCAAACTAACGGATTAATGTTATAAAACATTTATTTTTTATAATCCATTTTTGTGAAAGAGAATCTGACCATATTAGTATACCTATTATAGGAAAATTTATATTAGTGGCGGGAGTTAATCATAAATACAAAGCCTATGGATGAAAATGATGATATGAATCGTGAAGAATTCAAAAAGGTCATTTTTAATAAGTATTTTCTTCAAAACCTATGAAAAGAATATGGAAATAAATTCCTTAAGTTGAATAAAAATGACGGTGAATTTTGGGGAAGTTATGTGATGAACATCACAAGTCTTGCTTGTAATGTTTCTAGCATTTTGGTAAATTCTGATGGGAAGTTTTATCTATTAATTAGTAGAATGAGACCTAATATATAGAAACATTTAGAAATCATAGACTTTAGGAGATATAAGAAAATAATACAATATTCTATCAAGGTGGACATTGAATTTAGATATGAAAATTCGTCTCAAGGAAAGAATGAAAAATATTATTGGATGGAGAAAAACATTGTGATTAATTATAACAATAAAAACATAGAAAAGAAACTATAATATTTTTTCAACAATTATGGGAAAAGGTACTGAAGGAACTATCTTAAATGAAGTGCGATGTGTTTCAAATGTGGAAAGGCTAGAAAAATTGCTCAAAATTTATTGGAGATCTAATGAATCCACATAATAATGCTAATGAAAATGGGAAGATTGGGAAATTTCATCATGTAGTGTAGTGATTTATGTTGGGATAGCTTGTTCATTTTGGAAACAAGTGCTCAAATACATTAATTATGGAATGTAACATAATCAATTCTAATATATGATATGGGATAAGTGTCTTAAATTTCTTATAATGATGGATAAAGTTGAGTGTAATGACCTGACCCTCCTGGTCCATCCCTATGCCAAATTTATAGTGTTCGGAATTCTCTAGACTCATCAGGTCTAGATCATAAGGTCGACGTCTGTGTGGAAGGATCCCATCTCGGTGTCCACCATCGGTGACACCGATTGGTGGGTCACCGATCGTTGTGCCACCAATCTATGGTAGAGGGTCTTGTCATGTTTTTCTCCACCAGTTTTTTCCCGTAATGCCACATTAAATCATTTTTAACATTTTAAAAGTGGTTCAAGGCCATTTTTAGCTCCATAAACAACATTTAAAATCCCATAGGGGTGGCGTGACCCTCAACGAACCTAGTTTGTGTGTCCGTGTAACGTGTGTTCGTCTGTTTAAATAAAATCTTTTAACTCACACATGTTACGGCCACCAACCCCAATGAGAATTTTTAAATAATAATAAATTCCATCGTGTGTAACCACCCAACCGCATGGTGAAACCATGGTTTTCATTTAAATCTGCAAATGATCTTGATATCTCATATTGCTAGAACTCATCTTTATATCGCACTATAATTCCTTATTTCTTCTTCTTGGCTGGTTGCTTTCTTCCCTTGGGGCGTTCAGAGTCCCTTTCCGGAGGAAAGTGGTGCGCCTGTGCTGTAGCCTTCCTTCTCATTCTGGGAGTCCCCGAAGTTACTCCCCTGTAAGTCATGCACCCCTAGTTCTTGGTTCGTGGAGTAAAATGGCGATCTTTGATCATCCATGCTGGGTTTTCCTTCATCTCTATTTAGTGTGTATCATGCGGGGTGGGTATGAAAATGTTTCCTGTGGGGATGGATGAAACCAAACCTTAATGAGGATAATAAAAAGAATTTCAATGAACTAAGGTTGTGTGCTCGATGTTTCTGATGTACTCTTTATCCATGATTATGTGTTGTGAATTGTATAGGCTTATGCCCACTGAAAATCATAGCCATTGGTGGTCTTTTCTTTCACAATAATGAACATATGTTTTTCTAGATATTTATGTTATCTAATGGCTGTAACACAGATACTAGTAGATAACGTAAACTCAACTGATTAAATGGATTCCCAATGAATAAGAACCCTTGTGTGGTCACCCTGATTAACCAAACGGGGAGATATAACTAAATGAATGGCATGTTTGAAATTTTAAAACTCCCTTGCTCTGTTCCGGTGATTTTTATGGTTGATACATGGGAAGTTTCTTGGTTAAGGATGGGATCCTCTATTATGGGGAAGTTGTTGGTTTTTGGATCTGAGGCTGTGTGGGGCCATATGGTGGGGATTTTTTTGGTTTCGGTACTACGAGGGATCTCACATATCCTTTTGGTTGATGTGACTTAACAAGAGAACCTGGTGTGAATGCTTAAATTGTTGTTTGGAGGTTTTCCTTTCATTGTCTTGTGGCTATGACTGGTAGTTACCCAGTAGTACATATTTTTTTTACTTAAAATGAATCACTTGAATATGAAAACCAAAATGGGTTCAATGGGGAATAGTTTTCCGAGAATGAGTTGTGACATGGTTTTGGGTGTGCTGCTTCTTCTAAATGAATTGTAATGAGGGTGTTTGTGCTTGGGATTGTTCTGAAACCCTCTGTTGTGAAGAGTTATTGTCTACCTATATATATAATTATAGTTCTTATGTTTCTTATTTGTTCCCCACCCATGTTGATTAATTTGTATCAAACACCACCATTTCATGGGGGAGGGTGTTTTTTTCCAACACTCTTATGAGTGGATGGTTAATATAGATTTTTCTACTCCCTTTCCCAAGTATCCCAAGATCCTTTGGGAAAGGTTGTGATGTCATGCGGTCTATTATTTCCCATGATTATTCGATCAGGATACTTGTGGTGGTTGGCCTAGGTGTGTGCGGGAGGATTGTTTCCCAAGTATCTTCGGGATGAGGCCTAGGTGTCTTCGGGCATGGCGGTGGTTGTTCTGGACTAGGTGTTTGCGGGTGTGGTTATGTGTGGTTGTTGTGGCCCATGTGTTTGTGGGTAGGATGTGTGGTTGTGGCCTAGGTGTTTGGGGGCAGGATGTGTGGTCATAATCAGGGTGTGTGTGAGCGGGGTATGGTAGTGGGACTATAGTGAGAATGGTGGGAGAGGTCTGATGCATAAGATGTCTTCAATAACCGGTGGGAAAGTGGTGTGAGGAACCCAAATGTAAGTATGTTTTTAATATTACATTACTTGATGTGTGTTATTTGGGGAGTGTGCCTTGGTGAGGTTTGGGTGGATAGAATACTTTCTAGGTGCTTCAGTTTTTTCATTTTCTCACGGTGCATTAGAATGCCTCCCCACTTGTGCACGAGAGCTTTTGGTTTTCCCTTCTATGTATACCCTTATACTCACCCTATGTAAATAAACTACTTTCAGGTTTCTAGGAGGACATCAGGGATCGTGCAGGACCATACTAGCTCGGACGTTTGGACAGTTACTATTGGTGTTTTTCTTTTATTTGGTACTTTCCTTTGGAGTTTTCTTTATACTTTTGTAATTTTTACTTTTGAACATGCATATGGGAATAATTTTCCTTTGTATTTTCGTTTACCTCTAGTTTTTGTGTTGTTAGGATTTTCCATCTTATCTCCCGATCCTAATAAATAAAAAGGGTAATGCCTTCCATATTTTTTGTGATTCTACACCCTTGGTTCTAGTCGCCACTCTGGGTCCTATTGATGGAGGGTCTTGGAGGTCATTATCTCTCCTTCAACTTGAAGAAGGGAGGGCCTGGAAATCTGTTGTCCCTTCTCTCATCTTGGGGAAGGTGGGTCATGACAGAATGGTATCAAAGGCAGCAGGTTGAGAGATAGGATGGAGATCGGGGTTAGGCATAGTGTGGATTGCATGGGATGGTAGGGAAACAGTGCTAGGAAATCTTAGTTTGTGAAATAGGCCACAGAAGACCGGCTAGGACATGGGATTTTAGGGCCCCCCATGATCCAATGCAAGGAATCTGGGCCTACCGAAAGACCAAGTGAGGCTACACTGATTTCAGGGTAGAGACCCTAGGAAAGGTACATGCATCATAATGACTTGGGTTCTTTTGTGTTCTGGGTGTCTTAAGAATTTAGGTAAATAAAATATTAAAGAAAAATTTAAAAGCAACCTTCTACACTACTCGAGCTTAGGAATCCCTTATTTACCTTGAAACTATGGCACCCAGATGACGACCATGAGTAGTACAGTCGATCAAGGCCTAGGAGAATGTTTTGGATAATCAGCAGAGTTCTGATCTAGAGGAGGAGGATTACCAATGGTAGAGGACGATTCATGCCTTTTAGAAACATACCCTCAAGATGTACGAGGGAAATGTCTCAAACATGGAGGTAGAGAGATATCTTGAGTAGCTGGTGATAACATTCCACTTGATCTGTGATCTGACATAGTACTAGCTTCCTCTGGATATAAGGTAGATTCGGGGAGTAGCGCATCAGTGGTGGATGCTCTACCTTGGGGAGAATAGGGCGGCTAAGGATGCATGGGCTGACTTTGAGAAGGAGTTTTGAGTGGAATTATTCTCTTACACGATGAAGGCTTCGAAGAGGTAGGAGATTCTCTCCCTCTAGCAGGGGAGCATGTCAGTGAGGGAGTTGGGGATTAAGTTCAAGGATATATTTAATTTTTTTTTCAAACCTCTTTCTGGATGAGGAGTCTCGGGTGAGATGTCTAGAGGAGGCACTCCGACCTTCTCTTCAGTATGCAGTTACTCCCTTCACCCTACCGACATATAAGGAGGTCCAGAAGAATGATGATGTGGTAGAAAGGATGCACACACTGGGAGGTGTGCTGCGATAGGGGATCCATTGGAGTTTGTCAAAGGGGAAGGCCGTCAAAAGTAGGCCTCTAGCATCAGGGCCTTCCAGGTTTCGACCGATGGGGAGTAGGCCCCAACTGTTCAAGTTCTGATCCCCCAGTCCTTGTCCCTTCCATGCGAGCCTAGGAATGAGATGCTTTATCTGTGGGAGTTTTGGGAACCTTCAGAATCAGTGCCTGGACCGAGTGCAGTATAGCGGGGGTGGGAAGGTTCAGCCCCCACCTCAGTAGCAGCAGCTTCTAGCTTGTCCCTTTTAGCAGTAGCAGCAGCAGCAGTAGGGACAGCAAGCTCCCGCTCCTCTGATGGCAGATGTTATAGGAGGAGGCCAGTCATAGGGATCTCCTTAGGGACCTCGACTAGGGCATGGCCGGGGAGGAGGCCAAAAGCAGAGGGGAGGAGGAGTTCGGTGTGGGCAGTTTCACGCCGCAGAGGTAGCAGTTACAGCAGGTCTGAAAGTAATTCAAGGTAGGATCAACCTGTTTAGTACTATTATCTATGCCTTGTTTGGAACAGGAGCATCAGACTCCTTTGTTGAACCCAGTCTGGCATGTGCTCTGGGTTTATACATTGAGAGACTCCCTATTCCCCAAGTGTTGAGTACGCCAATTGGAGGTCAGACCGACATGTTTTATGTTTTCCAAGGGTGTACACAGATTGTAGGGCCACATCAGTCTAGAAGGGAACCTCTACTGTTGTAGATACAACCATATGATGTCATCCTAGGCATCGAATGGCTATTATCTCTGCACTATGTTATCAATTGTTTCTAGATAAGAGTCATGTTCTCCGATGACGATGGACAACTTGTGGCTTTTATTGCTGAATAGAGTTTCCAGGTAGAGGAATGACGTGTGAAGCCTCTTCTTTCGTTTTTGGCCGAGGTTCTAGAAGAATCAGTGGATGGTGAGAGGATGGATGTCCCGAGAGTTGTTAGAGAGTTCATGGACATTTTTTCCCAATGAGGTTGTGAATCTACCCCCTCGACGTGATGTTGAGTTCGGGATAGACTTAAAACCTAGTGCCCATATGACTTCCATGTCTCCTTATCGAATGCCACCTTCCAAGTCATGGGAGTTGCAGATTCAGATTGACTAATTGATGAAGAAGTGTTTTGTCTGACCTAGCATATCATCATGGGGTTCTCCGGTCTTGTTCGCGAAGAAGTCAGATGGTGGTCTCAGGCTGTGTATAGGTTACCAGAGATTGAATTAGGTAATGGTCGTGAACTATTACCCTCTCTCAGGAATAGATGATCTCTTTGACCAGTTGAGGGGAGAAGTTTGGTTCTCTAAGATCGATCTAAGGTCTAGGTATCACTAGTTAAGGGTGAAGGATATTGATATTCCGAAGACTGCTTTTAGGTGCAGGTATAGGCACTTTGAGTTTTTAGTCATGTTGTTTGGTGTTAATAACACACCTGTTGTGTCCAAGGGGCTCATGGACTCTATTTTCCGTGATCTTAGGGACCAGTTCATCATTGTGTTCATTGATGACATTTTGATCTACTCAAGATCAGAGGAGGACCATACTAAGCACCTCAGGATGGTCATGGAAATCTGTTGACATCAACAACTCTATGGGAAATTGTCCAAGTGTAAGTTCATGAAATGAGAAGTGAATTTCCATGGACACGTGGTGTCTCAGAAAGGGGTATCAGTTGATCCTTCAAAGGTCGAAGCAGTTTTTTATTAGGAATCACCCAAGAATGTGATGGAGGTTCACTGTTTTCTGGGTTTTGCATGCTATTATCGAAGGTTCGTACCCAACTTTTCTTGAGTTGCAGCTCCTCTTATAGCTTTTACCAGAAACGACCAGGCCGTTGTGTGGAGTGAGCAGTGCCCAGAATCCTTCAGTTATCTGAAGGGGATGTTCGTTAGTGCCCTAGTGCTGAGGCTATCAGAAGAAAGGCAATTGTTTAAGGTGTTTTGTGATGCTTATGGACTTGGCTTGGTGTGTGGGATGATGGAGCAGTGGGGAGTGATATCTTATAGGTATAGGCAGTTACGTCCTCAAGAGAGTAACTATTCCACCCATGACCTAGATCATGCAACAGTAGTGTTCAGATTGATGTTGTGGCGACATTACCTCATCGGGGAGAAATTTGTTGTCTTCACAGATCACAAGAGTTTGAAGCACATCTTTACGTAGCTGGACCTGAACTTGTGACAACAAAGGTGGGTGGAGTTTCTTCAGGACTACAACTTAGAGATCACTTACACTAATGGTAAGAGGAACGTTGTGGATGATTCTTTAAGTAGGAAGTCACGGAGGGAAGCCGTTCAGGAATCTGTGGATGTTTGGAAGGCAATGGAGGAGTTAGATGCCCTACACCTAGATGTAAGGGAGGATAGAGGTGGAGGTTTTCTATTTCAGATGAATGTTCAGTCCTCTCTACTGAGGCAGGTGGGGGAGTCTCAGTGGGGATACATAGAACATGAATTGATGCATGATCAGGTTAACCAAGGCAATGCTCCAGAAGGGTGGTTGGAGGATGGTCAGAATCAGATGCTTTTCCATGGGAAGTTGTTTGTCCCAAAGAGGATGCATGAGGGAGTTATCAGTGAATTCCATAACATACTAGTAGTGGTACACCCCGGAGTTCCCAAGATGTTCTGAGGGTTGAGGGAATAGTTTTGGTGGCCCGAGGTGAAACGAGCAGTGGCAGAGTTCGTGGAAATGTTCCTGGTGTGTCAGCCGGTGATGGTTGAACACCGTGTCCCAGGAGGTTTGTTGAATCCTTTAGATATCCCCGAGTAGAAGGGGGATGCCATCTCGAGGGATTTCATCACAGGACTACCAAAGAATCAAGGAGGTTGTGATGCCATTTGGGTTGAGGTAGACTGACAGATAAAATCATCTCACTTTCTAGAAATCAAAGAATAAAGTGCGGTGGATGCCTTAACATGACGATACGTAGATGAGGTGGTGCAGTTTCCGAGAGTTCCAAGGTCCATAGTCTCTGATAGGGATGCACAGTTTCCCTCACGAGTCTTGAGAGGATTGCATCATGCTTTTGGAACCCAGCTACGTCTCAGCACTGGTTTCCACCACCAGACAGATGGGAAGATAGAGAGAACCATCCAGACATTGGAGGATATGCTACAGAAATGTCTTTTGAACTTCAGAGGATCATGGGAATGATAATTTACCTTAGTATATATTGCCTACAATAATAGCTATCACTCTAATATTGGCATGGAACTGTTTGAAGCCTTGTACGAGAGATTCTGTCATTCGCATGTGTGCTGGACTGAGGATGGGAAGGCAGGTGTTCTTGGCCCAGAGGTAGTACAGATCACAATAGAGAAGTCTCATCTTGTGTGTGAGAGGATGATGGAATCCCATGACTGGTAGAAGTCGTATGATGATCATAGGAGGATGCCCTTGGAGTTCGAGGTTGGAGACCATGTGTTCTTGAAGGTCTTCCCTCGAAGTGGGAAGCGAAGGTTTGGCAAGGGGAGAAAGCTCTCCCCTAGGTTCATCAGACCCTTCAAAGTGTTGGGGTGAGTTAGTGAGGTGGAATATTAGCTAGCAATGTCACCTCAGATGGAAAGGATCCATGACGTTTTCCACCTCTCTCATCCTCGTTGATATCTACACGATGACTCCCATGTCAGTTGGCTAGGGAGAGTTGGATATAGGGGACGATGCTACATTTTTGGAGAGACCAGTGAGGATCGAGGATCGGAAGGAGAAAGTGCTTCGTGGGTGAACCATCCCTTTGGTTTGTGTGTTGTGGAGGCATGGTGGCCTCAAAGAGAGTACCTAGGAACAGGATGCACAAATGCGCACCCAGTACCCAGAGCTGTTTTGAGTTTTGTTTTGTTTTGTACTTTTTTTAATGTAAGTCTGGACTTGTTGGTTTATGAGATGTTTTGTTTCCTTACCTTGTGAATGTTTATGAAAAATCCTGATATGTGGGGAAGGAAGGACCTGAACCCTAATCAAGATGCGTTAAGGTGGATACGATTAAACCAATGCGGGTGAGTTAGTGCCATCTAAATCGGATAGTGTCCTGACATAGAGAAAGGAAATCCCAGATCCATGTGTCGGTACAGTGTGATCCTTGGGTTTGATATGGATGTTTGGGGTGGTTTTTCCTCAAGAAGTATCTTTTGAGGTGGTTGTTTGGACCCCTCTTTTCTCTTCGGGTCTAGCTTAGATTCCTGAGGACGAGAATAGTTTGAGAGGTATCTAATGTAATGACCCAACCCTCCTGGTCCATCCCTTTTCCCAATTCATGGTTTTTGGCATGCTCAAGACCCATTAGATCCTAATTGGAAGGTCGGTGTTTGGGTGGTAGGATGTTATCACGGTGTCAACCATCGATGACACCGATCGGTGGGTCAGTAATCGGTGGCAGAGGGGATTGTCGGGGTTTTCTCCTTCATTTGGTTCCATTAAAGCTATTTTTAAGCCTTTTTAACCATTTAATAGTTGTTCAAGGCCATTTTTAGCCACATATACAACATTTAAAATCCCCTAGGAGTGGGGATACCCCCAACAGACCTAGTTTGTGTGTCTATGTAACGTGTTTTCCTCTGTTTAAATAGAATATTTTAACTCACACCTGTTTCAACCACCTCCCCAATGAGAATTATTGAATAGCAATAAATTCCATTGTGTGTATCCACCAAACTGCGTGGTGAATCCACGATCCACCTTTAAAGCCGCACAAGATCTTGATATCCCGTAATGCTGGGATCTCATCTTTATATCTCACTATAATTCATTCTTTCTTCTTATTGGCTTGTTCCTTTATTCCCTTGGTGTGTTTGGTGTCCCTTTCCCGAGGCGATTGGTGTGCCTGTGCTATAGCCTTCTTGGTCATTCTGGGAGTCCCCGAAGTTACTCCCTTGTAAGTCGTGCATCCACAGTTTTTGTAATGTGGAGTTAAACATTGATCGTTGATCATCCAAGTAGGGTTTTCCTTTGTCTCTCTTTACTGCGTATCATGTGGGTTGGGTCTGAAAATGTTTCCTACGAGGATGGATGAATCCCAACATTAATAAAGATAATTAACAGACTTTTAAAGAATGAAGGGGGTGTGATCGATGTTTTTTCTATACTCTTTATCCATGATTATGTGTTGTGACTTTTACGGGCTTATGTCCACTTAAAATCATGGTCGTCGGTGGTCTTTTATTGAGCACTAATGATCCTTAGTTTTTATGGATATTTATGTGATTAAATGGTTTCAATATAGAAACTGGTAGATTTTGTAAACTTGGATGATTAAATGGATTCCCAATGAGTAAGAATCCTTGTGTGGTCACCTCGGTTAACTAAATGGGAAAATAGAACTAAATTAATGGTATGTTTCAAATTTGAAAAATCCCTTGCTCAGTTGTGGTGATGTTTGCAGTTGATGCTTGGGAAGTGACTTGGTTGGGGATGGGTTTCTATGTTGTGGTGAAGTTGTTGGTTTTTGTATCTGAGGCCATGTGAAGCTGTATGGTGGGGCTTGGTTTAGTTCGAGTACTTCAAGGGATCTCACAGAACTCTTTTGTTGATGTGACTTTACAAGAGAACCGGGTGTGAATGCTTAAATTGATGTATGGCTATTTTCCTTTCCATAGCATGTGTCTATGCCTGTTAGTTGCCTAATAGTGCAGATTTTTTTTACTTAAATGGAATCACAAGAATATTAAAACCAGAATTGGTTCAATGGGGAATTGTTTTCTTGGAATGAGTTGTGACATGGCTATTGGTGTGTTTCTTCTTCTGAATGAATAACAACGAGGGTGTTTGTGCTTGGGATGGTTTTGAAACCCTCGGTTTGGAAGAGTTCTTGTCTACCTATATATGTAATTGTAGTTCTTATGTTTCTTATTCGCGCCCTACACAAGTTTAGTACTTTATACCAAACACCCCCATTTCACGGGGGAGGGTGTTTTTTCCAACACTCATATGAGTGGTTGGTTATTAGAACTTTTTATTCTCCCTTTCCCAAGTATCCCAAGATCATTCAGGCAAGGCTGTGACGGCTTTAGGTATTTTATAGCCCATGATTCTTCGGGCATGGTAGTTGTGGTGGTTGGTCCAGGTGTGTGTTGGTATATTCTTTCCCAAGTATCATTGGGATGAGGCCCAGGTGTGTTCGGGCATGGCAGTAGTTGTTCTAGACCAGGTGTTTGTGGGCGTGGTTACATGTATTTTTTGTGGCGCTGCTGTTTGTGAGGAGGATGTGTGGTTGTGACCCAATTGTTTACGGGTGGGATGTGTGTTTATAGCCCAGGTGTCAGCTGGTCGGGTATGGCAGTGGGACTGCAGTGAGAAGGGAGGGAGAGGTCCGATGCATAGGATGTCTTCAATAATTAGTGGTAAAGTGGAACGAGGTACCCAAATATCGATGTGTTGTTACTATTACATTACTTGACTTGTGTTATTTGGGGAGTGTGACTTGGTGAGGTTTGGGTGGATATAATCCTTTATAGGTGCTTCAGTTTTATCCTTTTCTCACGAGGTATTAGAATTCCTCCCCACTTGTGCACGAGAGATTTTGGTTTTCCCTACTGAGTATACCTATATACTCACCCTACATATATAAACTTTTTGTAGGTTTCTAGGAAGACATCAAGGATCATGCAGGACAATAATAGCTCAGACATTGGGACAGTTATTGTTGCCGTTTTTCTTTTCTTTTGTACATTCCTTTGGATTTTTCCTTGTACATTTGTAGCATTGACTTTTGAACATTCATATGAGAATAGTTTTTTTGGATTTACTTTTACCTCGAGTTTTGGTGTTGTTGGGATTTTTTATCTTATCTCTTGATCCTACTAAATAAAAAGGGTAATTCCTTCTATATTTTGTGTGATTCTATACCATGGGTGATAGTGGCCACTCAAGGATCTATCGAAGGTTAGTCTCAGGTGTCATTATCTCTCCTTCAACTTGAAGAAGGAAGGTTTTGGAAATCTGCTGTCCCTTCTCTCATCTTGGTGATGGAGGGTCATAACATTGAGAATCCAAATGGTGAGGTAGCATGAACATTTATTATTCACACAAATATTTATTTTACATTTTGTTTGTCTAGTTCAATGTATTCCTTTATTTATTTTATTACTATAAAGAACATAAAATTAAACCAAAATCTATTATAATTTATATTATCAATTGGAACTCCAAGAGAATCTATTAAATATATATGAGAAGACAGTGATTCACCTTATATCATTAGATACAACAATGTTATTCCATATCTAGTAGTTATTATGATAGATTAATTCTTTAAACTAATAGGTATGGATTTTATCATAACATATAACACCAAGTTAAATTTTAGAATAAATTAAATCCTAGTTTTTTTGGGGGGGGGACTGAAATAATTTTCTAATGAGAGATATCCCAGACTGAGGATTTTCAAGAACTACCTCATACATCCTTATTTATGGAGATGATTGCTAAAGAAGGGGAATAAAGTAAAGGTAAAATATTTAATTTCTTCCCTTTTTTGAGGAATAAGTTAATGTATTTCTGAAAGAAGTATATAGACCAAACTCAAAAAGGGAGACACAATTATCCACTGATCTCATAACCTGACCCCACTCTATATCAAAGAACCTATATAAAATTGAATTAATGAATCTAGTCAAATTTTAGAATAAACTGCAAAATCATTTGGAGAAAGGTTTTATTCATCCATACACATCTCCTTTCAGTGTTCCAATTCATTTTTAAAGAATAAGTATAACACACCTTGAAAATTAATTGAATGTAAAGAATATAATGTGATCATAGTAAAGAATCAATAACCAATTTCAATAATTAATAACTCATTTTCACTGCTTTGTGGATATAAATCTCTAAGATTGATATTCATTCAATGCATCATCAACTAAGGGTGGAGGGAGAAGGTATCCCAATGATATCCTTTCAAAAAAGGTATGAAAATTATGATTTTATTTTTACACCCTTTGTTCCGAATAATTTCCCAACAATATTTATGGATTTGATTAATATATTATTTAGGGACAACCTTGACAAATTTGTAGTGTTATTGACTACATATATTATAATATCTTCCAAAATTGTTTTGGAAGATGAGGAATGCCTAAGGTTTATATTAAAAGAACAATAGAAAGAGGTGATTTTTTTTATCAATTTAGTAAATTTGAGTTCTGGTAGTAATAAGTGGAATTCATGGGAAAAATGTGTCATGTGAATGAATCTATTTCAATTCAGCTAAGAATAAGGTATTAGGGGAGTGATCTCATCCAACAATAGTGACTGAGATTTAAAGATTATAGGGTTTAACTGGGTATGAAAAACTGTTTTTGAAATTTTTTTCACTGATTTATAATCCACTAACCAAGTTTATTATAAGGGGAGTTATGTTTACCCATGGAAAGGAGTGTGAATTTTTTTTCAAGAGCTGAAGAAGGGGTTGGTTATCACACCTATAAAAATATTACACTCAATTAAACAAGGAATTTTCATTTATAGTGATGCATCCTTGTGAAAAACTGGATTCCTACTCATCAATTATGAAATATATATTGATTAAACATTAAAGTAATTAGAGCCTCAGGAAACTATTTATTCTACCCTTTACTTTGAGTTAGCAGTAGTTGTTTTTTCATTAAATATTTGGATCCACTTTTTCTATGGGGAGAAGTGTAATATATACACAGAACACCTTATTCTAAAGTATATATTATCCAAAAAGGAACTGAATATTTGATATAGGGGATTGTTGGATCTTTTTAAGGACTTTTATTTTTCTATTAATTATCACCCAAGAAAATATTACAAAGTGACAAATGAAATAATGGGAATAGACCTAGGATTTCATACAATGAGGAGAATTGAAGTGTATCAATTGATCAATGATTTGAAAAGGAAGGATATATAAGTCATAATGGATTGGAAAACCTCAATCTGATACCAAATTAACTCCCAAAAGTCATTAAAAGAGAGGATCACAAAAGTATACAGTGATGGTCATATGATACTATGGAAGATAGAGGTGATGAAAATTTGAAAGCTTGCCTAGTTTTGTCTTCATTAAGAGGGAGTAATGACTTTTATAAAAAGAATATGTATCCCATATATTTTAGAGTTTATAAAAGAACTAGTGGACGAATCTCATAGATTTGAATCCTCTATACATCCAATAAGTACCAAAATGCATAGTGGTCTACATGAAAATTATAGGTTGGATAACATGAGAAGGGAGATTGTGGACTATATTGCAATATTTTTGGTATGTGCACAAGTGAAGGAAGAGTCAAAACTATCAAAGGGTGTGATGGAAACACTTAAAATAAATTTATATATATGTGAAAACATCAATATGGAATTTACTACTATCCTTATCAATGAATTAAATATAAATATATGATTATGTTGTTGAGCACGTCAAATTTGTTGTTTAGTTTTAACTAATTTTTTTTCAGTATAGCAGGAAGCCTAGGTTATCACTTGAAGGAGGAATTGATAATTAATTTTTTTTTAAAATTTAATTATGAAAAATGGAATAGGGTTTTGTTATTTTTTTGGTGATTTAAGAATCCCAAATAAAATATAAAGTGAAAAAACAAAGAACAAAATTAAGAGAATTAATTAATCATGATCAACCCAAGGAAATATCATGTTGTTCATCCTTCAATGCTTACAGAGATTGGGTTATGATATTTTAATCCCTGGTTATCAAAAACTATAACCAAAATGTCAATAAGTCTATACTATGATACCTATTTGGTATTAGTTAGAAAAACTTAATGATTCGCTGGATACCATCGATGATAGGGTGATTTCTGTTCGACTTCATAACTGAAACTCACAAAGGAAACACATGAAAAACTCGATGTTCTATCCAGGTTTTTTTGTTATTTATTTTTGATACCAGGAAATTTATGTACATTTCCATGAATGTTTTTATGAGAGTTAAATTAACAAATATGAACCACAAAAAGACTTCAATTGAAAGGGGGAAGAAGAAGTGGTGTACGGTGTGTGAAACATCACATGAATGGGTACCCACAAACAATATCATATTAGTTGAGAATGACCTAAAAATATATAAATAAAGAAATTTATAATATAAGATGATTAAAAAAAATAATGACCTAGAATTAAAAATATCATTCAAATATTACAAACATGAAGCTTGGGATTTACATCACGTTCCCCTCGGGTGATCACAAGGTGTACAAAACTCCAAGGGTGGACAAAATGAAAATGATGATGAAGTAGAACCTATCATGGCCACCATAACTTCTAGTATTGATTATAATACTAATTTTGGACTCAAAAATTTCATTACATTGTGTCATGGTCTAACTCCCAAATTTGGTGCCCAAGGTGTTCTTATATATCCCAAATGGGAGGTGGTTTTGGGAACCATGATATCGTGAGTCCAATTTTCCCAAGGTTTGGTGACACTATAAAATATTATCTATATTTTAACAAAACAAAAAAAAATTATACCTATTTATAACTATATTTTAAATTTAGATGCTAGATAATGTACATAATAAGATATATTTCCAAAATACAGAGGAGAAATTTTGACTTCGAGTAGATTTATTTTGTTATACATATTGGTTGGTTTGGGAATCATAATGGAAACATTGGTATCATATTCATTCATAAAAGTTGAATAACACAATGTTAGGTACTGAATCAGAAAATTTATCCTTATTTAGATTCACTAATTTATAGTAACATGTGAAATAGTGGACAAGTATTCATGGGCCTCCGTGCAGTTTTTCCCATTTTCCTTCTACGTCATCATGGGCTCTCTATTTCACCTCCACCTTGAATGAAATAACCAAAACAAGTGAAATTCAACTTCTTAGTAGTGAATATAATAATATAATTTAATAAATCATGATTTTCAATTAGTTATTATAATTTTATTGTTCAATAAAAATTAGTTTAAAATAGTGGTGCAATGGTGGAAATGAATTGTGAATCATGGTGCAATCACACCCCCACACCTAAACATTTATACTACTAGGAAAATTCACATTTACAAAATTATGCATGTAGATATTCCCAAGATCCGGAATATTTAACAATTAATAAAAATTTTATTCACGAAATCAATTTTATCAAATTAAAAATCACACCAAGGAGTTATTCTCATTGATAATTGAAAATTGTGTCTCATAAATTATATTAGAATGAAACTCAATGAGATGCATGATACCAAAATAACCATGTAATTAAAAGGTAAAACATAATACTAACTATCCACATGTGTGTGTGAAGAACATTACATGCTATTATTTCCACTTAATATCCAATAAATATAACTTATTTTAACTTTTTTTTTCATAAATGATTTTGTTAACCGAACCAACACTACATCATTTCCAATAAAATTTGAAAAATAACTAACTTAAGCATTACTTAAAGTCAAACCATACAGTCCCGACCCAGATATCCCAATATGTTGTACATTTCATCACTCCATTCATTTCTAACTATTTATTTTCAATAGTTGAAGATGTAAAAAATATCACACTCATCACTCAGCCCTTGTTTAATCTCCTCCTGAAAACAATTGTAATAGTTAAAAAAAGATTGAAGGTTGAGGAAGAGTAGTTTTTAACATTACTACTGCCCAACCCATATTTTTTGTGTTGTTTTTTTAATTTTTTTTCATAATTTTTAGTTATAGTTTTTTAGGGTGTACAATAGTTAGATAATAGGTACACATGCATTGATCAACCCTGAATTGTAATGAAAAATATTGGATAGGGAACAAACATATGTAGAAATCATGTTAGAAAGATAATAAATGTTAACCTAACATATATTTACCTTATATAAAGTATTAAATATTCAAACATCATGTTTTTCTGAAAAATATGTGTGGAGATATTAAGTGACATAATTTCCCATAAACTACCCACACAAATGGTACCACTATTATAAAAGGTTTCAAAGAGATAGAACCATTTATATCATAAAAAACAACCAATTTTAAAAAAATAAAAACAAAATTTCAAATTCATTATAAAATACAAATTTCATAATTGAAAGAAAAAAAATTAAATGGTAAAACAACTTGATATTGGGAAATTCCTAACGAATTTTCAATAACATCCATGACTATATAGGAAAAATTTTCAATGATAAAGTGGGAATAAAAAATTAAAATTATGGGCCAAATGTGAGGGGGAACATGGGGAATGTGACAATAAAATCCTTCAATACAGAAAAGTAAAAATAAGAACGTTGTTGAAATTTCTAAACTAACACAAGAAAATACCCATTCCCCCACACCTAGAGCATGAAGTATCATCACTCTAATAAAAGAGAATGTGGGAAGGAAGGATAAAACCTGGTGGGATTTAATGGTATGTTTCTTCTTGAAGGTGGAATTATTGCACCAGCTAATTTTTAAAAATACTCATAAAAGTTTTTAAGTCTCTACCCATTGATAGCAAGTTTTCAGACGCTCTACTCATGAAAAACTTGTAATGTACCAAAAGGGGAATCACTAGTAATAGTATAAGGACTAAGCCATCTAGAAGAAAGCTTGATTGTGTGTAGATTTATCCTATAATTTTACATAATAACCTTCTAACCAATATGAAACATCCACTGATGAATCATCCAATCATTGATATCCCTTATCTTTTATTTATAGATCTTAGAGTTCTGATATGAATCTCGTCAACTTTCCTACATCTATGGAATTTGTATCTTTTTATGCTCACCTACATCTGAGAGATTAATTCTACATTTTTTAGTTGCACAATATATATGGTGATTTACCTATACGAGGAGGTTAAAAGACTTTATAAACACAATCCTATATAGTTACATTTCAATTGGGGTTTTCAAAGGTGTATAGTTTTCCCAAAGTGTATCATCAAAGTTCATACTCCAATATTTCCTATTGGGTTGTACCATTTTTCCAGAATTCACATAACTTCTTAATTTTATAATTCTTCTTGTCCATTAGTTTGGGGGTGATAAGCAGTGGAGAATTTATAAACAACACTATACTTATGAAGAAATGTTTTCAGGTTATGATTACAAAAATGTTAAACCTGATCACTAATGATGAATCTCACCAAATGAAAACTTCTGAAAATCCAGGACATCCCAAAATGAACAACTACCTGAGAGTGATTGGCCTTGGTAGTCTTTGATTCCATCAATTTAGAGACATATTCGACAGAAAATAATATATAAATAAATTCAAATGAATTTGGAAAAGGCCCTATAATGTTAATTCCATAGGCATAAAAGATCTCACAAAATAACATGGGTTGTTGGGGAATTTCATTTATCTTGGAGATATTCCCTATAAATTTAAATCATGTATATAACTTACAAAACCGATGGAAATCTATATACAATGTTGTCCCATGAATTACCATGTAAAGGACTATGTGAGTTGTAAATTGAGAGCCAATTTGGCCCCCATAATCCAAAGTGTTGAAGAAGCTCAAAAAGAGGTGAACTCATGGTTAGGCACACAATGATGAATGACTTGGTGACTAAAAATTCTCCATAAATATGGGTCATCCCAAATTTACCATCAAGAATCATGATTGTGTCTATGGAATTGTGAACAGCTAAAATCAGTGAGGACAATATATGTTTCCAGAAAATTCAGAATGTCTTCATACTAAGGGGTAAGGTAAACAACATCACAAAGGTTATAATGAGGGAATAAATCTCAAATAGGGAGGGTTGAGTCAACATGATGGTCCAGTGGATGGTAAATCCTACTAATGTGCTCAGTAACAAAATTCTACACTCCACTCTTATCATGAATCTCAAGTTCAATCTTCTGGAGGGGGAGTATCCACCATATGAAGTTGGCCTTAGCCTCAAGTTTCTTTAGGAGAGAATGATGGGTATCATGATTATAAAAGATAATTATTTTTGAACTATTAATATATATTTAAAGAATTTTTCCAAAGAAAACACAATATAAAAAAATTTGTTTTTAGGGGTTTTGTAGTTTGTTTGGGTAGGGTCAAGGGTATGTGAGGAATATACAATGACACGAGGAGACTTTTCAAACCTTCATGATAAAACATCCCTAACTACAATGTTAGAGGAATCACACATAAGTTTAAAGGGGATATACCACCTTGGTGGTTAGATTATGGGAGGTGATATAAGACACCTTTTGAGTGAATTGAAAGAATCCTCACAATTATTATCAAATAAAAATTCAGAATCCTTTTTCAATAATCGAAATAGGGGAAGTGTGATCTTATAGAAATATTTAATGAAATAGTGGTAAAAACCATCAGGACACAAGAAACATCGCACCTAAAAACAATATTTTGGATATGGAAGTGATGAAATTAATTCAAGTTTTTATATTTCCACCTAAATTACAACATTTTAAATATCATTCCCAAGAACAATCCCCCGATCAACCATGAATTGGATTTTCTCATAATTTAATATGAGAGCTTTTTCAATACCACGTTGGAGAACAGACTCTAGGTGTTCCAAATAGTCATCAAAGGAAGTTCCATAAACTATGAAATTGTCCATAACGACTTCCATACAATTCTCATTATAGATAGAAAAAATACTCCATATGAATTGCTGAAAGCTACAAGGATACTTACAAAGACCGAAAGGTGACCTTCTATATGAAAATGTGTCGATTGGACATGTAAATGTAATATTTTCTAGATCCTTAGGGGATATATGGATTTTAAAATTCATTTAATCTAAATCAAGGAAAAATAATGGGACTTACCATCGAATAATTATGAAATTTTTTCAATGAAAGGTATAGTAAAGTGATCCATTCATGTGGTTGGATTCAGTCGATGGTAGTCAATATAGATTCTCCAACAATTTTTCACATGTGTTGGAACCAATTCATTCCTTTCATTTGACAATACTATTATTCAATTTTTAAGCACAATTTGAACTAGGATAACCCATTTATTATCATATAGAGGAAATATTTTCCCAGTAGCATGTAATTTAATCACATCCAATTTTACCACATTAGGTAGTGTGGGGTTCAATTAGCATTGAGAATACCTTATAAGATTAGACTCATAATATAAAAGTATATGGAGTATGAAAATAGATGGTATAATTCTAGGAATATCATCTAATGTCTATCCAATATCTGTTTTGCACTCTCGTAAAATTTTGACCAGTTTTGATTCTATCTATGGAGGGAGGTTATTGGAAATAATGATGAGGAATTGGAAAATTCCTTCAAGATAAGCATATTTTGAATTTGTTGGATGTTGTCTTAGTTCCAATACCAGGGGATTTTGGTTTAAGGGAGGGGATTTAGGGGGAGGGAGGTCCATGAAACTATCTATATTCTCAAGTTTATTCTCTATGGATGGAGAATCCATTTAAATGAGATTTTCAAAATCATCAATGGTCATGGGTACATCAGAATGAACTCACTCATCTGTTAATTCACAAACTTTTCACATTGTTGAACCCACACAAAACTCAAAACATGAATCAAAACTCAAATAATACAATGGGGAAGAAGAATAAAATGAATCAGAGTATGGTTTGAAGAGATAATGTTGTGTGTGTGTGTCATTAGAGAGAAATTCCATTAAATAGACATAAAGAGTGGAGTGTTCTTAAATATTGTGTTTTATGACATCATGAATGTTAAAACATACCTTTTATCCCCTGAACTCCATGGAATGTGTATCATTGTGGACATTGATGATCACCTTTTTTTTCAATAATGGACTTCCATGTAAAAGAGAGTCATGTATTTTGATTCCGGTAACATCCATATCAAGAATGTTGAAGTTGGAAGGGAATATGAGATTATTCACTTTTACGAGGAAATCCTTAACCACTCAAGATGGGTGTGTTGTGCTGAGGTTGGAATGTTTTACTATTATTCTTATCTGTTGAAGCTCACTAACCTACAGAAAAGTGTACACAGAGTAAGGAATTTCATTAATTCAAGCTCCTAAATCTAGTATAAAATCTGAGAATAATGTCTCACTTATAGATCAAGGTATCATGAATGTTCATGGATATTTGAATTTGGTTGGAAATTATAGTTAAATCAAGGATTAGAAATTGCTTCCCAGGATGAGTCCTTCAATCCCCTTGAGTCTCCTTCTATGGGTGAGAATCTCTTTATGAATTTTGGTGTATCCCAGGATTTTTTAAGTGATTTTCACAATGGAATGATAAATTTTACCATTTTAAATGTATCCATTATCACTTTATCAATATCATTATCACAATGTTTCTTATATGTTGATAGTATTTGGGGGAAAGGAATAGGAATAGAGGGTTAGGGGAATCCTCCATGAAATTGATTTTATAATTTTTATTTTTTCATCATTGTAATTTTTTTGGGTAAGAAATATAGTTTTCAATAGGGTTACATGCATTTTGTGTAGAATAATTTGACTAATAAACTTATTAACCACTAAGATATGTGATTTCACAAACATAACCTTTTTCTTTTGGATTAGTAATTGGTTCGAATGATAGTCTTCCAGAACATTGCATCTTTATTTCACCGATGGTGTTTTCCTGTTATCACGCTTGAGTTCGTAGGTCTTGAATAGTTGATTATGTAGTCTATTGTAACTAGAGGTCATGGGTATCAATTTTATTTAGCATATACTTGAGGCTTTGATAAGATTTGGGAGGAGGAGAAATGTTTAGAGATGCTGATGGATAAGAAGGTTGCATACCTTGGCCTTGTTGATACCAGTTCTGTTTAGGGTATCTATTTTTACCCCCTTTATTGTACTGTGGAAGTGCATTCCACCCAGGGTTTGGATTTAGCAAGAATATATCTTTCGTGAATGGTGGTGATTAATGAAAAGGAACCCCAGATAATAAAACTTCATAAGACATAGATGGATCCAAATGTTGTAGGAATTGGTCAAAAAAATGAGAGTTATCCGAAAAAATAACAAAATGAAATGAAATGGTAGAAGAGTGTGATTTAACATGTTCTTGATCTAATTTTCTTAGAAGGGTATTCATCTCATCATGTTTATTATATACCTTCTATTTTATGGATGACTGAATTACCTCATGAACTCCTCATATTGGTGTAATTTTTCATATACCAAATTGTTGTGCATTTCGAGCCACATTGGCCATTAAATCATGAGTGGTGGATGGAGTTTTATCAAAAAGGGAACCACAAGATACATCATATATCATTCCATGATCCATGGGGACAATTCCCTCAAAAGAGTATTGAATTATTTTTTTTTATCTAATTTAGTAGTGGGGGAAACATGAAAAAAGTAATTTGACTCATTCATAATATTCATGAAGGGTCACACCTTGTGATTTCCCAATGCCATAAATTTAATTACATGTAGATGAAGTTCGATAGGAATTGAAGAAATTCTCTAGGAAGTGACATTTCAGGACATTCCATCCCTCAATTGTGGTAGTAAAATAGTATAGTATTTCTTTATCTACACCATCATGTAAGAAAGGTAAGGCCCTATTCTTAGTGAGTCCCCCAGATACATTTTTGGGTATCATGGTGGAGCACAATATGTTAAAATCCTTGAGATATTTGAGAGGGTTCTCACTGGGAAGACCATGGAATTTAGGAAGAAGGTTGATGAGACTTGATATCAGCTCAATTTTGGCTACTTCTTTAGGACATTAGATGTACATAGTTTGGTACTCCACATACGTGGTGGTTAGTTCTTTTAATGTACGATTATTTGAAGACTTGTCTTATAGGGTTTTATTTGGATAAATTTTTGATTAGTTTGGGACAAATTGAGGTTCCAAAAAGGGTTCCTTAGTTATAATTTACATTCTAACTCTAGATGACCAAATTTTTGAGTAAAGTTTCTTTCTAAATTCTAGGTCAAATTCAAGCAGTTTATCTTTTTCTTCTCGGGTCATGGAAAAAATTAATAAAGTTTATTTTTTGTTATATTTTTTTTAGGATTGAATTTGGATAAAATAAAATCACTTATGATGGGAGAAATTAGAAAATAAAATAAAATTTTATATAATAAAATTTGGGAGATAGGAAGTGAGTGAGAAAAGAATAAAAAAATAATAAGAAGAAAAATAAAAAAAATAAAAAAATCAAAAGTGATGGGGTATATTGAAAGAAATAATAATTAAGAAATAAAATAAAAAAATAAAAATAAAAAAATAGATAAAATGATATTGTCTCCCAAGAAATGGTTAAAAAATTTGATAGTGTTGTCGAGCCCGTCAAATTAGTTTTTTAGTTTTTACTAGAATTTCTGCAATATAGCAGGAACCCTAGTTCGTCTCTCAATGGTACCTAGTATCATTAATTTAAAAAGAAAGTTTTGATTAATAAAAATTGAATGGGGTTTTTTAACACATTGGGTTGGGTTATTTAATAATCTAAAAGTAATTTTAATGTGATAAAAAAAACAACAAATTAACATAATTAATTAAGCATGATCAACCTGGGGTAATCTCATGGTGCTCATCCTTCATAATTTCATGAAATGGGGTTATTATCTGTTAATACCTAGTTAATAACAAATATATCTAGAATTTTACTCTGTTTATACCAATATTTCTCACAGGGTTCATTCATAATTAAACAATGATTTATTAGATACCTCGAATAATTGGGTCACTTATGTTTGAATTCATAACTGAAACTCATAAAGGCAACACACAAAGAACTAAAATCACTATCAAGGTTTGTATATTATCTATTTGTGATACCATAAAATAAATTTAAATATAATTTATAGTTTTTTTGAGATTTTAATTTACTAATATGAATCAAATAAACATTTAAATTGACAGGGGGAAGAAGAAGTGGTGAATGATGTGTGAATGATCAAGTTAATGGATACCCCCAAACGTGATCATATGAGTTGAGAATGGCATACCAGTATATAAATAAATAAATTAAGAATAAATGATGATAAAAAAACATAAATACCCAGAATTAAAAATATCATTCAAATATTATAAACATGACTCTTGGGATTTACATCACATTCCCCTCTAGGTAATCACAAGGTGTTTAGAAATCCATGGGAGGAGAGGAAGACAATGATAATGAAGTATAACCTCCCATGGCGTCCAGAACATATAAAACTGAGTATATGTCTCCTTTATGACTCCAAAATAGAAGCACCTTTCCTCATGTTCTAACTTCAAAATGTTTTTTCCAAATTGTTCTTTTATAGAAAAAATGTGCGGTGGTTTTTTGCACCTAGATTTCGAGAAACAAATTTCCCCTAGTTTTAGTCCACCAAACAATCTTATATCGATTTTCACAATACTAAAAACATGTTTTTAGAAAATCTGTCTATAATCCTATCAAACTTTTTTCAATATAATATTTATAATATGATATATTTCCAAAATATGGAGTAAAAAGTTTGAATTTGTACACATTCATTTTATTAGACAAAGAGGTTTGCTTGTACCCTTTAATAGATGAACTCGGATTGAATTAATTCCTAAAATTTTATATCCTAGAGTGTTAAAGATCAACTCAAAATAATTTATCCTTTTTGGATGAACTAATTTATCATAAAATGAAAAAAATTGGATATGTGATCATGTACTTCCATGTAGTTTGGACAATTTTCCTTTCAGATCATCATTGGATCTTTGAATCAACACCACATTCAATGAAATTAAAAAAAATGAAAATTTTCTTTTTAGAAGTGAAAAATAAAAAATTATTTAATCAACCATGAATAACAATTTTTTTATAAATTTAATTAAAAAACAAGTTCAAATTAGTTGTGTAAGGGTGTAATAGAATAATGAATCACGGTGTGATCATCAGTCCATATGGGTATTCATTAATAGATTAAATATTTATTCCCATTAAATTTCTATATGAGGGGATTTATACCTTTTCTCCCTTAAATATTTAAGAATTAATGATACTTTATGGGTTCCAAATTTAATCTTTTCAAATGTGATCCAAGCTTTACATTTTAGGTTTTGGAGGATTATTGAATGAAATTGAATAAAATTGTAATCCTATACACAACATATATTCCTAAAACTATTGGAACATCTAAGAAGACAATTACAATATTGAAGGACATGTTAATGGAAACCTCTCTTGATTTTCAAGGGAGTTGAGACCAACATCATCCATTCATTGAATTGTCTTATAAAAATGGCATCCAATAATTTATACAAATGGATCCATATAGAATACTTTATGGGAAGAGATACATAACTTCAATGGTTTGGGATGATGTTGTAGAGTTAAAACTATTAGCATAGGCCTTTTTTAAAGATACTATTGAGAAGATTCAACTGATATAGAGGCATTTCAAGGATGCCCAATGTCAATATGAGAGTTTTACAGACAATCCAAGGAAGGAATTATAATTTCATATTATAGATCATATGTTTCTAATTGTATCACCTAAGAAAGTTTTCATTAGATACAAAAAGATATAGATACTACGTCCAAGGTAATTTAAAACATTGGAAATTATATAGTGTGTTGGAATTTTTGTATATCGAGTAGCTCTACTGATAAATAATTTCAATGTCTCTGATGTATTCCATGTTTTTATACTATGGAACTATATATCATAACCATCACATAAAGTTCCCATAAATGTGGTGTAAAGGAGTTTTGACCATTAATATGAAGAATAATCCATCTATATTGTTGATGAAATGGAATAGGAGTTGAGGAATATAATGTATTATCTTATGAAAGTCTTGTGGAGAAATCACTAGTTTAAAGAAGAAACCAGAGAGCTTAAATAATTGATTAAGGAAAAATACCACCTATTTTTTTGAGATTGGTCCAAAATTAATCATTTATGTTATTAATATAATAACCCTAATTTTTTAATAACTATATTATTATGATATCAGAGAAATACTATTTTATTTCATAAGAACATTACATATCACAAATTAATATTTACTATAACAAATTGAAAAGTTATAGGAATACCAATTAAATGGAATAATGCACACAATAATGGAAAATCTATAGGCCAAAATTCCTTGATAAATACTACTCAAATGATGAATTTAAAATAAAAGTGTAACATTATGAAACCAATATAAATTATCAAAGTATGTTCATGATCCTTAAAAAGAGAAGAAGTTAATGATGAAGTGAGAATGATGGTGTAAATATAGGGTAATGTGGCCATTCGAAATTACTACCATAAGTCGATATGACCATTGAGCATTATGAACATTGTCCAACAAGGAAAATGGGAGTTATTTCCATTAGTTTATAAGATATTTGGACATTATTTTTTTTTGTAGATATGTATTAACATGACAGTTGGGATTTGTTTACGATACAAAATGAAGAAATGAAAATTATATTTTTGGAAACCATAAATATGTTTAAAATCTATTAAAAATAGTTTTTATGATAAATTTATAAGTTTTAAAAAATATTAATATTAATTATATAATTTTATAAATCATTTTTAAAATGATAATATAAATTAATGGAGTTATATGTATGTCTTATAATAGTCTTACATTTTTTTATGTCATAAAAACTATTAGTTTTAAATAAAAATGTATTTTTTATTAAAAAATAAAAAATATAGTATATAATGAATTATTTATAATAAAGTTAATATAATTTTTAGAATTATCATATAAAAATTATCTTAGGAAGAATTTATGTTAATTTTATAAAAAAGTTTATTTTTGGGGAAAATGTAAAAAATATCATTTTGGAGAAATACCAAAAATATTATGATATAATCATGATATGATCATGAATTAAAAATCATTATTCCATATTATAGAATAGAATATTATTTAATGAATAACATAATTTACAATGTGTTACATTTAGAAATCCACACTTAGAATTTTGGAAGCATAGTTTTATCTTTTTTTTTTAAATATTCTTATGTGTTATATATGTATCATAATAGAATTAATTTTCATATAAATTTCTTAAATTGGACCTCATACAAAGGATTTCTTCATTTTTATTAGAATCATAAAATTAGGTATTTAAGGTAAATTTAATTCTTAGGCCTAAAAATGTATCAAGATAAAAAAGAGATACCATAGTAAAAGTAAAATAATATAAAACGTTAAGAATAAATGGGAAATACATTAAATAAAAAACATAAAAAGATTAAACTGATGGTTTAAGTATTTAACATTGTTAAAAAAATGTCCACATCATTAATTATCATCAATATTTTTTAAATTAAGTGCACCCAAAATTTTATAGCCTTAATAACAAAATAATCTCTATTTTATCACTCACAACCACATAAATTAAATTATAAATACCCACCCATTCTGTCATCACACTTCACTAAAAATTTATTAGGAATGAATTGTATCTCAATATCCCTCTCAATAGTTTTCATAAAGTGGTTATATGGTTCTAAGGAGTCTTTATTTATCTCTGAGAAGCATCCTCTTAAGGTAAGGGGTTTCTCCCTTTAATTTTTGAATTCAAATACTTTTTATGTATAATCCATTTGATAATCAATTAATTATGATGTAGAGTGTTTATAAACACCCCATTTAATGTATATGTGATGTATTTTTAATGATTTAATTTATTTATCTCTCAAAAAATACAATCAAAATCCATTTTGTATACCCATTATGGTGTCAAATTCAACACTATATTTTCCATGATATATTTTCATCTCATTAAAACCCAAAACTATCTTTATTAAAGGGTATTAATTTTGATTTATAGTTAAATTTCTTATTTGGGAAATCCGTTTATTAAACCCACAATCCTTACTCATGGGTTAAAAATTATAAGTACATATGATCTTTGATCTATTTGGGACACATGAATTTGGGAATATAAATAGCGCACCGACATAGTGATCCAATGTATTGGGTATATTATTATCTTCCAGAGAAGAAGTGTTCATGATACCATGGAATAATTACTTATTAATGTTTTCTAAAACATTGTATAAAAGACTTGGAAATTGGTTTTATGAAACATTAGTGTTGATCATAAGTGATATGTATAAGAGTTCCTCCTATTTATGATGTAGAAACAATTCAACTTCTACCACATGAACTTAAATTCATGTACCTATGTTATAAATCAGGTTCTTATATACTTTTCATTATGTTATTCTTAATGTTTCACCTATAAGGTTACCTTACATGGTTTTTACCTTATAGGGATTTATTCCTAACCCATTAATTAGATAAATTTCCCCAAGAAATCCTATTAAGTGAGGTGATCTAGGTTGTGATAATAAATAAGACTTTAAATATATTTGTAAATTCATTCATGTTATCTTTTTTATACAATGTATATCATGTACTATGTACCTATTTTATAAAATAATTAACCTAAAATACTCATTTAGAGTTACTTATATAATTCTATTTCATGGAATTATATTCTGAATCATGTATAAAGTGGTAGGATTCCATAATAACATTGTTATATCCCAATATAAATGTCTAAAAGGTGACATAGTGAGTGAATATATGTTCTAAATTAATTTTAACCACTTATAGACGTTTTTTTAATTTATAGTAATAATAAATATAATAGAGAGAAATTATTTTTAGGGTATTTTAGATCTATGTTATCTTACTCTACTCTTATCCCCTATCACGATTCAAGAGAGATGACACCCATTATAAGGGAAACAATGGATTTTAATGTGAGATCTCCGCCCTTTTAGAACTACCTTTTTAACCTTAGGAGGTATAAACCAATATGATATCCTTTTGGACACCTTTTGTCTTTTCCCAATCATCATGATTTTTTTAAACCTTGAAGAAGAACAGTGAAGATAAATTTTTAAGTTGTTGTAGAAAAAAACCTTCCTTTTTTGACCAGTATATGGAACAATTGAATGTAACATCCTAGGTAAATAAATAATATTACATTCTCATGTTTATCAATATTTGTGAATAAAATGTTAATACAACTTTAAATGGAATGACATGCTCGATGACGTACCCAATACGCAACAACGAGTTCCTTTGAAATTTTATGTTGCACACTAATAATAAAATAATATTATTTTAAATAGTTAATGCCTAGATATTGTAATGGTGGGAATGAACAGAACTAAATAAAAAATTATTACATTTATTTGTTAAATATTTTTACTTTAATCCAATAATTGTTAGAGGCTTAAAATGCAAATGAATCCAATTTTAAGCATAAATCTTCTAATATTATTTAAAAGGTCGGTTAACCGCCTTTTGATGGAGAACCATTTTTAAATATACTTTTGAAAATTTTATATGTTGTATTTGACAAAATTATATCCTTCTTTAGAATCTGGACATCAAAACTTACTGTGTAAAGTTTTGTTATTTTTCCGATAAAGAACATTTTTAGTGAAAATTTTGCATTTTATTTCAAAACCTCCTTTTAATATGATTTATTTATATGGATATATTGTCTTATTAATTGATATTAAAGTGTATTTATAATATATTTTTACCATATAATCCTTTGGTGGTCATTGGAATTAATATCACTTTGAAATTGGACTTAAACTAGTGTCAATCTTTTAATAGATATTGTTTCTTAAAAACACGCTATTTGTTTTGACAGAGGGAATGAATTATTAAATTAATTAATGAAACTTATATATTTTTAATTTTTTAAAATAGAAATCATTTTTTAATTCAAAATATATAATATAGCTTAGGGTGAATTTTTGTTATTTTTCTGAAAAACATCAATTTCTGATAAATAGTTAAACCATCAAGAGGTAGTTAAAGAAAATGATTTTTTGTTTAAATGAAACATTACCACTTATGTGATTTGTTTTTCAAATATCCGAAATACATGGTTGTCATTAGGTAGTAAGATTTGGTTCAATGCGATTATAATAATTTTTTGGTGAATAGTGACTTTTAAGTTTTAATAATCGCGATTAAAGGTAATCTATGTAATTTAAGGTAACGATAATGTTATAATAATATGAAATGACATTTAAAAATGTCCTATTCTTATTGGATTAGTCACTTCTGACCATGAAAATCCATGGGTCAACTTGGGGACCCCATAGAGCCACTTTGGTAGGAAAATGACATTAATAACTTTTTATTTAAAGTTAAAATAAAAATGTCACAAACATGTATTGTTTTACTAAAACAATATTTACATGGGTAATTAAAGCCATATTTTTTTACTATACATATTCATTAGAAAGATAAAAATATTTCCTACAACATGATATTTTGTTTATAATTTTTAGACATTAAATAAATTAATTGATTTATGACACCGTGATGATGCATTGATTATCCCATAAATGAACAATTTAAATAAAATGAGAAGATATGGTGGAATCTAAGTCTTAAACCTGTCACAATCCTATTGTATGAGTGTATTTAGAAACCTTATCACCTTATCCTTGAAATATATCCTTTTGGGACCTTTAAAATTAGAAAATCATTTTATAATAAAGTAATAGTTTATGACTTTCCAAGAGTGCCCCTCCTCTTCTCTTTTAAAAGGCCTCCCCCTCTACCACCTTACCCACACCTATCAATCCTTTGTCTCAGCCAACCCATGCCAATTTCATCTCTCCACATCCATATCTTCATCATTGAAGCCTCACATTTAGAAGAATTCTCTTCCAGAATCCCTTTTGGTTCAAACCAAGAAGAGTTACCCGATTTAAAGGTACTATCTTCACTTGTGTTCTTTTGTTTTATTTTGCTCTTCCAAATGCCAAAACTATTTTTATTACTTTCTTTTCTAATAACACCAGTATCTTCAATATAATAGTATGTGTTTATGTGAAGTATTAGAGCTAAACTTACACACACCTCCGTCTAATGGTTAAAGAACATACTGTTTCTGTGGATGGCGAATTACTGCCTCACGAAACAATGATTGTTCAATCTTCTCTTAACACCTTTCATGGTGGCCATTATGATGTCACTATATATTATATATTATATATATGTTATTTATGTTACCCATATTCTTATTTATTTTATATTTAAAACATAACTTTATGCATTTCATGTTGTGCAATTGCGATAATTTCATACGAGGAAGTGTGGACTACCATCCCCTCAAGTGATGTGACTCGTTCATGCAATACCTGGAATGTATAAATAATGAAATTAATGAACTTATGTGACCTATAAAAATATATATAATTCTTTAATTATAATATATATATCTCTCTTTTAGCTTTAATTCTATTAATATGACAAAACAATGAAAGTAGCGTTCTTGCATACGTACGGCCTACCGTGTCCATGAATGATGATTTTCATTTTTTATCTCAAAATGTTATGGAATAGTATAAAATGAATATTTACTGGATATATATGATATTTTAATCATTAATACTATTCTGGAAATGATTTACTTATAACTACATGGACAATCATTTTCAAACAAGTTCATTTTTGACTCATGTACCAAACATTGGCAAAAACGTCTGATATGAACTCACTTTATTAACCAATTATTATAGCATTATAATATGTGATATGAACTAATTAATAATATTTAAATGAGGTCCTTAATAAATTATATATTTTCCAAAGTTTATTATTCAGGAATATAATGAAATGAACAAGACAAGCCAGACTTGAGGTAAGGGATCCGACCCCTCTCTTTCTTTTCAAGTACCCTCTTTTATGTAATTTCATTTATACTCTATGTTATTATGTTGTAGGATGTTCTTTAATATTCCCCATAAAATAATTTTTATTTTTATTTGATGATATACCCCCTCTTACTCTCATCAATTCATTTTAATAATTTTTACGTGGCGCCGTTACGCTGCCAAATTTTCGTAAGGGATCCTACCTCTCTCTTTCTTTTTAAGTACTCTCTTTTATGTCATTTCTTTTAAGATCAACCTTATTATTTTTTGGGGATGTTATTTTATATTCCTTATACTGTACTTTTTATGTTTATATTATGAGAGACCCTATTTGATCTCATAAATCCATTTTTGGAGGTTTTATGTGGCGCCGTTAGGCTGTCAAATTTTCGTAAGGGATCCTACCTCTCTCTCTTTCTTTTTATGTACTCTCTTTTATGTCACTTACTTTAAGCTCCTAATTCTTATGTTGGGGTTTGTTCTTTTATATTCATCTTTCTGTACGTTTTATGTTAATATGATGAGATACCCTATTTGATCTCATCAATCCATTTTTGGAAGTTTTAAGTGGCGTCGTTAGGCTACTGAGTTTTCGTAAGGGGTTTTTCATCTCACTTTTATTCCCATGAGATTTATGCTACATTTTCCACCATTTCCTTTGAGTGGTGTATGTACTTCCCATTATTCTACTCCTTTTTTAATATACTTTCGTTTATGAGTATTTACATCAATTTTTTATGGTCCTTCTTTAATGGGATGTACGTTTCGAAAGTTACCCAAATCTGTAAGGAAACCATCCACCATCCTATTTTTAAAAGGCTTATTTTTGTTTGGTATTTTAATTTATATCTTCTTATATGGGGATATATTCTTCTGTATCATTATTGATGTAAATTTTAGGTCCAAGTGATGAGATACCATTTTCTCTCTCATCAACTAATTTTATGAATTTTAATGTGACGTCGTTAGGCTGTCCAATTTCTGCAAAGGAACTTCTTAACTCAATTTCAATCCTTTGGGTTAAACTTGTACTCTTTGAACATGTCGTGCTATTAATATGTATGAATGATTCTGATTTTTTTAAACTTAATATTTAGTTATATTAGGTGTACTTATATTTTTCACACATAAATTATGTAATTGATTTATCCTTAATCTAAGGATACGGTATTTGTAAGGGACTTTGTCTCAATCTCATTTCATTGAGGAATATTTTGTTCTAATACAAGACGTTATTTTATATGATGTATAAAACCCTTTGAATTTTAAATTTATACAAAATTAATCTTTTTCTATGAAGTGTTTTACAAAATGACAAAAAGGAATATTTATTTTAAAGTGTGCTGTGACAACGAACGTTTTTTCCGCCGCGAGTATTATTTGGTCTTTGGATTCCTCAACAAGCCATAATGTTTTCAAAAGTAAATAAATACCATATACTATTTTAGGTATTTTGGTATGGAAAATGGTTTTTATAATGTATTTGTTATATCAATATATTTTAGTGATATATTGTGATCGATATGTGGAAGTGTTTTCTTTCCATTATATTTGTTTTATGTCTTATGATTTTATAATGGTACTTGGAAATTTGACGGGTGGTTAAGTGATAAACCATATGATGGGTGGTGACGTGAATACCAGGATGAGTGGTTACGTTATAAACTCCAATGCATTGGGTATGGAAGTCAGTCGTATGGCTATTCCATTAAGTGATTTGTGTGGAAGTAGACTGTATGGTTATTCCATTTAAGTATGTTTATGTCCCACGTTACCTTTATATGTTATTTGATATTTATAAGGGTGTTATGGTAATATTTTGGTTAAAAAAGGGTAAGTAATGATTTTTTATTCAGTGAAGAGTATTTACTACTTCATAAAGTTGAAAAGTATTACTTTGATAAAGTATTTATGTTTTACTTGTTCTTTTTAAAAACTAACAGTTTTCCTTCTTTGTGTAACCCTTACTGAGCTTTTTTATGCTCATCCCATGTCTTTTTTGATTTTTTTTTCACAGGACATAAAGTTGAATTGGGTCAAGGATGGGATCAAGGAAATGAGAGGCTGTCTAAAACAAGGAACTAGGCATGACTCTTTTTTTCAAGTGTTTTTATTTTGCAAAAAAATGAAGCTAATTAGATGTGTCTACTTTTTAATCTTTGAGATGTAATATTTATGTCCTAATTCTCAAAAAATATAAACTTGAAGAGATCCTCAATGTGAATTATTAATTTAATTAAAAATTAAGTAATGTTTAAGGTCAGGTCCTTATAGTTGGTGTCAGAGATCGGTTTAGATAATTTTAGAGGTTGAGTGTTGTTTAAGAAAAAGTGAAAAGTTGTGTATAATCACAATGGTTAGTATATTAGATAGAGTCATTGTTCTTTTTGAAAGCAATAATGAGTTTGAGATAACTTGGAGAAGTATATCTCGGTGTTTATGTTCCTCATTATTATATGACGATTTAATGATATACTCACACTAAACTATTTGGTTTTAGTTAATGGCTGGATCTAGTAGGCACCAAAGTAACAGTGGATTTGAAGAAAACTGTGATGGTTTTATGAAAGAACAGCTGAATTATATGGTAACTGCAATGAGAACTCTTGTGGTTATCCTCAACCAACTATCTGGAGTCAGTATTGGCCACTTGAACCATAGTGATTTTTATAAGGCATCGTATATGCAAGAAAAAAATCCCGACGAAAGTTCAGGTAATAATCATAAAGGTAAGTATACTCAAAAACCTATGTGTCAAAGATGTGGAAAGAAACGGAAAATTTAGCCGGGGGGGGGGGGGGGGGGTCATTTTTTTTAATGGGGTAGGGAAGAAAATATTTAGGGAAATGGGTGCCTTTAGCGCCACTTCAAGTGGCACTATTCAAAGAAATGAATAGCGCCACTTCAAGTGGCGCTAAACTGTTTTTTTTTGTTTTTTTTTGTTTTTTTATATTTATTATGTTATATTTACTATAATTAGATAATTTTTATATTTATTATAATTATTATATTTATAATTATTATATATTCAATATAATATTATTTATATAATTATAATAAATTTATAATTATAAATATAATAATTATGATAAATATATAAAAATAATAAATATATAAATATAGTAAAAACAAAAATATAATAATTATATAATTATAAATACAGTAAATACAAAAATATAACTATATAAATATAATAAAAGTTATAAATGTAATAAATATAATAAATATAGTGTAAATGTAATTATATATTTATGTATACATTACATATATATTTTCGCATTGTAAATATGCAATTTTAATTATATATAATGTATAATTAATATATGCCTAGAATAATTATTTATTTTAATTATATATTTATTATATTTAGTGTTTTTAGTATATATGTATACATTATATAATTCTATATATATACATTATATATATTTTTTACATTATAAATATGTAATTATAAAAAATATGTAATTATAATTAATATATGCCTATAATAATTATTTATTTTAATTATATATTTATTATATTTAGTGTTATAAGTATATATTGATAATATTTATAATTATAATTATATATTTATTATAATTATATAAATATAAATAGAATAAATATATAATGTATATATAAAGATAGAATAATTTGTAATAATCAAATATTAATAATAAATAATTTGTAATTTAATTAATGACAATTAATTATTTAGAACTAATTTATAATTATAATAACTTAAAATTATAATAATTTGTAATAGTTACAATTATAATTACTTATAATAATTTGTAATAATTGTATTTTACACATATAACAAATAGTTAAAAAAAGGAATTTCATAAAAAACGTCGATGAGAACTATTTTTTAAGAAATCAGACACTTATTTGAAACTTAAAAATGTTTCAAATACTTTTCATTGAAAGAATATAATAGATAAACTATAACACCGAAATAGATTAGACCTTAGTCATTGATTAAACATATAATAAATATTTGAAAACATAATGAATTTAATGAAAAATGTTGAGAAAAAATAATTTATAAGATTTCAATTTGAAAGACTATAAAACATAAACTATTACACGGATATAACTGAAACATTAAACATTGATGAAACATATAATAAATAGTTGAAAAAAAGGAATTTCCAAAAAAAATGTTAGTGAAAGATGTCATTAATTATTAAATTTAAAATAGAGAACTTTAAAACAGTAGAAGGGTTTTAGATAAAACAGTAAGTGTGTCTTTCTCCACTCTCACTCGGAGGTTTACCACGAACGTCTCTCCTTCATTGAACGGTATGAACCTAGGGGCGTCATAATTGGGGGGTTAATTTGGATATGTGACTGATATTTCCGTAAAAATGAGGGGTTGTCCAGATTTAATGAAACTGAATTGAACAGTTAAGCTGCATGTAAGACACTGTGGTGGTGTTCCCCCCAAAATGAAAGGAGACTTCAACCTTTCTTGATATCCAGTATAGATTTTGATATCCAATTCACTGCAACAAATACCATAACCTCTACATAAACACACCATTTCTGGTTTTGTTGCAGTGAATTGGATATTAAAATCTATACTGGATATCAAGAAAGGTTGTAGTCTCCTTTCGTTTTGGGGGGAACACCACCACAGTGTCTTACATGCAGCTTAACTGTTCAATTCAGTTTCGTTAAATCTGGATAGACCCCCATTTTTACGGAAATATCAATCACATATCCAAATTAACCCCCCAATTCTGACGCCCCTCGGTTCGTACCGTTCAACGAAGGAGAGACGTCCATGGTAAACCTCTGAGTGAGAGTAGAGGAAGACACACTTACTGTTTTATCTAAAACCCTTCTACTATTTTAAAGTTCTCTATTTTAAATTTAATAATTAATGATATCTTTCACTAACATTTTTTTGGAAATTCCTTTTGTTTTCATCTATTTATTATATGTTTCATCAATGTTTAAAGTTTCAGTTATATCCGTGTAATAGTTTATGTTTTATAGTCTTTCAAATTGAAATCTTATAAATTATTTTTTCTCAACATTTTTCATTAAATTCATTATGTTTTCAAATATTTATTATATGTTTAATGAATGACTAAAGTGTAATCTATATCGGTGTTATAGTTTATCTATTATAGTCTTTCAATGAAAAGTATTAGAAACATTTTTAAGTTTCAAATAAGTGTCTAATTTCCTAAAAAATTGTTCTCGTCGACGTTTTTTATGAAATTCCTTTTTTTAACTATTTTTTATATGTTTAAAGTTTCTGTTTTTTATTCGTTTCATAGTATATATTTTATAGTCATTCAAAGTCACGTACTAGAACCATTTTTAAGTTTCAAGTAGGCAGTTTTGAAAGCTTATAGATTACTTTTCACTAACATTTTTTTGGAAAATCCTTTTGTTTTCAACTATTTATTATATGTTTAATCCATGTTTTATGTTGTTTTCGAGTATTTCTTATACGTTTAATCAATTTTAAAAGTTTAATTTATATTATTTTGTGTATACTATCTATTTTATTTTCTAATTATATTTCTAAATAACATTCATTTCTCTAAATAAAGAGGGTTTTTAACATATATATCATGGCATCTGAATAAATCATTGTCGATGCCCCCCGGTACCACAACGTGGCGTCTGAATCTCACGTCCTCCCCGTGTTCGGCGTACGTGTCGCTCCGGTGTCCTATCAACGGGATCCTCTACTACTGGTGCATCCGGTGCCTCCTCATGATGCTGTGTAGAGGGATGACCAAAATCATGCATGAATGACTGCCCAAAATCATACGTGGATGACTGCCCATAATCATGCGTCGAGCCATATGGTCCTGAGGCTCCTAAAAATGGTAGAAATGGCATAGTGAAGAAGTCCTCACCGGGAGGAGAGGGGGATACCACAAGCTGTGTCACCTGATCCAGCTCGTAGTCCATAGTAGTCATCAGAGATGATAGATGTGGTCTATAAACATCTCCCTGCTGTGCAACCTCAACAATAAGTTGGGCATGATCATCTCTATGTGGTGATGCCACAACTGCAGGAGGTTCTCTCAGATGTCTATCTCGCTGCCTCTGCCCCTCCCGAGGTCCTCGTCTCCGTCTCTCAGCTGGCGGCGGTGGTGGCGGTACATCGTCATCAGCAGGCATAGCAGGCACATCATCACCCTTACCCTCAGGAGCTCCGGCTGGAGGATATGGATCAGGATATACCTGTAGATCCTCGTCATAAAAACTGTCTCGTATCATCCGGAGATGGTCGTAGAGAGCCAACACATCTCGATGAACTAAATCACGTCTAATATATGACTCCTCCAGAGGATGTGTGATATATGCAAGATGATCAATGCTGTCTGTCTGAAAATGAAATGACATTCAAATTAATACCATAAAAGAGTTAAAGAAATATAATATATCTTAATAAGTTTACCATCTGCTTAATGCCAATCCCCTGATGTGTAAGATGCATGATGGTATGACGTCGATACCAATCTGCATAATCCCCCTGGGCAGATAACTGATACTGTGCTGTGGGATATCCATATCGAGAAATACCATATCGGGCATGCGCGTCCCACAGCTCAATATGAGATGCATGAAACCGTCGCCAGTTCGTCGACTGTCTACCTGTAAGTACAATCGAATGCAACCCCTCTGGCTGTCCTGGTGCCATCGGGATATGTTGTATATAACCGAACTGACACATGACCCGATCGGGCTGGTGGCACTCAATGATATGGAAGAGGATGATTGGCACCACTTCAGCATGATCTCCAATCATAGCTGTGCAGTACAGTGGAAGTGATGCATAGACATAACCTGTATATGGAGTCCAAAAAACCTGAAATAAAAACTCAAAAAGTAAGTGACATATTAGCAAGATAATGTTGGTAAGATTACATTGTAAGAACTTAAAATAGTGATAACGAAATATAAAAAATTACTGTTTGACTTACATCAGCTGGCACTAATGCATCGAATATCTGTCAAAAGCGTTGCACACTATGTCTCGGTGTGTGTGCATGTTTCTGAGACTGACTCCACCTGGATACAAAATAGTAATACACTGTAAGTTGATAAAAAAACAGAAGTACTAAATAACATAAAGTAATGAAGTAAACATACCATCGTCCACGAGGACAATCCTGAAATAGATTTGCTGCAAGAGGTGTGATAGCTCGAGGAGCGATGCGCGAAAAACGCTCCCAGGACGACATCTGTACTAAAGCCATACAACCAGCAATCTGATGTGCATCTTCCTGACAAATGGTACAAAGGGATCTGTACAGATGTGCTAATATAGCAGATCCCCAACTGTATGTAGCTGTATGATCAAGATCCTCAAGTAATGGGAGGTACATCATGTGTACCAAAAGGGTGGAGTAGTCGACGCATAACATGCCTCCGAGTAGTCGCAAAATATATGCACGTGTATGCCTAATGAGCGTCTCCTCGTCTGCGTCATCAGGAATGACAGTGAAATGCTCATCAAGCCATGTCATGCGCAATCGCGAACCCACAAGGACACCTCGTACGCCAACGACATCAATGCCTAATAGTCGCTGTATGACGACAGCCCAGTTGCCACTAGTGGCACCCGTATCTGCCTGTCCATGGATGGGAAAACCAAGCATGTAGATGACGTCCTCTAAAGTAATGGTCATTTCCCCCCTGGAAGATGAAAAGTGTGTGTCTCTGGCCGCCATCTCTCAACCAATGCTGCAATCAAATGATGATCAATAGTCTTGCAGTCACACATAGCGACTCCATAAAATCCCGCACGTCTAAGGTATGGAGAAATAGCTGCCGGGGGAGCATCGTGATGAAAATGATGTGCTCTCCGAACAGAAATCTGTCGAACAGGTCGTCGCGCCAACACAAGACGCAACACATGCATCTCTTGACCAGATAATAGTGGCTGCTCCATCTGATTGTACAAATAGTAAAACATTAATTTCATGTTAGTCATCACATTTATCATTTAAGGTATGAAATTTATCATGTAATGTATGAAAGAAGTGTGTAAGTAATTTAGGATATATTCAATATATAAAGGAATTTATGATATGTTCAACATATAAAGTTGATGATATATTCACTTTGGATGATTTCAAAATTCAACGATGACATTGGATTTTGAAAGATGTCAACGTCACAATAATTGACCAAAATTATTAAACGAATTAATGATATGTTCAACATATAAAGTTTTGGATCGATTCTCCAACTCAATATGCTCAGTCAACATCGTTTAGAAGGAATATGAAAAAACCTTTGATCCATGTACGGTTGACATGAAAAAACATCCTCCTTCTGCATCATAGCATTAGTTGACCTAGTAAAAAACCAACTGTCACATATTCATGACCTCCGAATGAATATATGACAGTTGGTTCTTCACTGGGTCGACTAAAGAGGGGAAATGCCAATGTTGCAGAATGAATCATTTTTTGTGTGGAGAAAACCCATTCTCATGGTTGAAAATGAGGGGCATAATGTTTTAATAATTTTCAACAATATCAATTATTTATTTTCATCATTCTATTTAACAATTATAAAGAAACAGATGAGAGGGGAATAATGTTTTAATATCTTTATTTGTCATTTTCTAGGCTAGTAGTCTCATATTCTGTTATATCCTCAATTTATTCTTCACTATTATTCACTCTAGATAATTCTCAGATTTTGTTAAATTCTCGATCTTATATTTTATATATTTTAAAATTTCTTGTAATTTTTCTAAAACAAAAACCACTTATTTAAATGATAATGATATATTCACTATGAATGCTTTCAAAACTCATCGATGGAAAAATATTGATTACATGTACAATATGTTTACAGTAACTGATGGAGTACAAAAATCATTTTAACCATTAGATGATTGCCCTATGTGTCTAGGGCAACACATCTTCGTATGACCCTCCTGGAGGCATATGCTGCACCTTCGTCCAGGTGCCTGTTCAGTAGGCCAATCCATCTCATTCCAAATACTAGTCGACATTGGCCTCCCTTTAGGTCGAAGTCTACTGATGTTCGGTAGAAGCGTGGGTGTGTCATCAGAGAGTTGAAAATTCTGATATTCTCTGATTGGCATCCATGGAGTATTGTAGCATGAGTTGATACTGTCAAGTCGATAAACTGGATCAATAAACTGCTCCCAAGATACGTGTATGTAACCACAGGCTGCAATCACATGGCCACCAGGATATCTCAATGCTTGAAACTTGCCACATTCATTGTAACGCTTCTCCAGTAAAACAATTCGGATCTGAACATTGCTACAAACCACAACATCACCGGGCTCAGCGACCTCAAATCGTTGCTCTGGACGATTAAATGCGGTGACACGATAAGTTGCAGCTTCCTGAAGAACTGTATCTAAATCGCGTTGGAAATGGTGTCCATAACGCATCCCTCTGTTCAAGCCCTCTTCAGCTTTCTTTCCTCGTTCCAAAAAATACTTGACACTACGATAGAAGGTCTCTTGTACCAAACCTACAATTTAGATTTAAGTCATTATACTAATAGTATATTATAATTATGTTTTCTGATCAAGATATAATTAAATATTCATATTTATCTGTGATTGGTAATTTTCGAACTCCCTTGAAAACCCCATTTATGCATTCTACGATGTTGGTAGTCATATGACCATATCTCCTCCCATCATCATATGCCAACGACCATTTCTGTTTTGGAATTTGCATCATATAATCATAAACTTCCGGATTAACTCTTTGAATATCTTGAAGACGCTCCTCCATTCTTTGTTATTGAGGCTCATATGCTATCATACAAGAAAAAATATGAACAAATAATGATCATAACTATGATAGGATTTTTTAATACAAAAAATGATTTTCATACCAATTTTCAAGATTGCTTTCTTCATCGACTCATTCTTGAATCTCTTTCGTAAATTGCTAGCAATGTGTCGAATACAGTATCGATGATGAGCATAAGGTGGTCTCCATGAAATTCCCTCAGATTGTACTGCCTCTTTGATTGCATGGTGACGATCTGAGATAAGAAAAATCCCTTCCTCGCCTTTAACAAACTCATGAAGACATGCGAGAAACCAACTCCATGACGAGAAGTTCTCTTTCTCCACAATTGGAAATGCCAAAGGTAGAGGGGCTCTATTTCCATCTTGTGTGGCAGCAATCAATAAAGTTCCTGTATACTTTCCATACAGAAATGTGCCATCTATTTGTATAAACTGCTTGCAATGCCGAAAAGCAGCCACACGTGGTAAAAATGTCCAAAACAATCTATCAAAAACAACCATTGACTGGTCAACATGGTTGTATTGGTTAACATATTCAATAGTATTTAACCGATAGATCACTTGATTTTTGTGGCTTAAAAGCTCCAGAAGTTTTGGTAAAACTCAATAAGAGTCATCCCAATCACCATACACCTTCACAATAGCCTTTTGACGTGCTTCCCATGCCTTCCAATATGAGATTTGATACCCAAAAAGTTGTTTGATTCACTCCATCACAAGAACAACAGGAACATCTTGACAAGCTCTAATCATTTCAACAATAACTGTTGAAACAAAGTCAACATCTAATGAAGAATGTTCCTGTGACAAGCTTGGGTTCACACATGTGTGTGGAGTAAATCTTGTGATGCGCCAGCTGTGAAAAGTGTTATCAATTATAGCTCGCATACGCATTTGACAGTTCGAATCATATTTGTCGCAACAGATCAAATAATAAGATCTTTTCGACTCTTCTACAACATAAGAGTAATGTCTGTCAATGTGATATTGTTTTATCACATTTTTCATTGCATCTTTACTGTCAAACTCTCTTCCAATATACAGAACACCTTCATCTGCCACTCGATCTGTGCCTCCAATAATTCCTGGAAATTCTGAAGTAGGAGTAATAACTGACCAATTGAATTATGGCAAGCGATTCATGCCTTCCGTCAAACATGAACTCAATGGTGGGGGTGGTTCAACGGTCGGTTAAACCTCATATTAGTAGGCACTGATTGTTCTTCCGCATGCGCTTCCTCTTCATCTTCATCTTCTTCTTCATCTTCTTCTTCTAAATTGTCATCGTCCTCAAAATTATCAACCAACGCATCTATAGTATGTGGGGGACTATCTATTGAAAATGTGGCCGAGGGAAATGATGGTACCAATGCTGATGGAACTTATTGATGTGTTCTAAAAGGAACAGATGACATTGTCTCGTGAAATTGTGATGACCCAACTTCCAATGTCGATGGGATCTCCATTGTAGATATGGTCACATACAACTCCATCATTTGATTGGCAGGTAGAAACTTAACCAATGACACTACGTATTCCCATTCTACATCATCAGTTATCGGATAGGCCACATGCCAAAATCTATCAACATATTGTAGATGTTTGTATATGATAGATTCTATCACTTGGTTACTTGTCAGTTTCAACTTTCGATGAATTTTCCTTTGAAGAGTTCCCAAAGTTGTACAGCCTCCAAGCATTACAACAGCTTCTGGTTGTATACTATAACTACATCCTTGTTCCGTCTCAATTATTTTTCCGTTGCAATAAATATAAGCAGCCATCTTTTTTATCTAAAATAAACCTTTGTTATTAATCACATATGATCAAACAATCTAATTATGTCTGCATGCTTTTAGAATTTATGTAATTTATGTTGGAATCCTAGTCCCTCCACCAAATCAATATGTTCAAACCATATTGATATGTAACTCTCTTTACACAACCCAAAAGTTTGTGTTATTTACCCAAAAATAGTAAGTCAAAAATATTCATACATATCCATATCCATCATATGGATGAGGTACATGAACATTTCATGTAAAAGCATAGAGTTATCTGAACTTGAAAAACTAAACATGAATAAGCCCGGAGCGACAGATAGCCAACCCCATTCACATTCCTAGACAAGGCAAGCCTCCAGGAATGTAGGTGGTCCGAACCAAAGCCCCTCTATCTGGGGATACTTTACTCAAGAAAGAATTTCAGTTCATGACAACTCTAACACTTAATATGTAAAAATATATTAAAATACTAAATTCAAGTTCATAACTACAATTACAATCCGAGGTCAAGGTAGATGACAAACTAAATAAATTATCATACTTAGAATGGAATGCAAATATATATTATATAAACAATTCTTATTATAACTACTTTTCTAATTATTGTAACTACTTTGCTAATTACTGTAACTACTTCGCTATTTACTGTAACTACTTCGCTATTTACTGTAACTACTTTTCTAATTACTGTAACTACTTCGCTAGTTATACTTCATTACTTAACTAATAATATTTCATTAATTAACTAATTAGATTTCATTAACTAAGTAGATTTAATTAACTACCTACATAAATTTAGTTAATTACCTAATTAGTGTTCATTAATTTCCTAATTAAAATTACATAATTAACTAATTAGAATTTATTGCTTAAGTTGAAATATAATTGATTATTTAAGTTGAATTAGCTAATTAGAAGTCATTATGTAGATAATTAGAAGTCATTATGTAGCTAATTAGAAGTCATTAAGTAGCTAATTACAATTAATGAACTCCCTAATTACAATTAATGAACTCCCTAATTACAATTAATTTACTCCCTAATTACAATTAATTTACTCCCTAATTACAATTAATTTACTCCCTAATTACAATTAATTAACTCCCTACTTACAATTAATTAACTCCCTAATTAAAATTCATTAACTCCCTAATTACAATTCATTAACTCCCTAATTACAATTAATTAACTCCCTAATTACAATTAATTAACTCCCTAATTACAATTAATTAACTCCCTAATTACAGTTCATTAACTACCTAATTACAGTTCATTAACTACCTAATTACAGTTCATTAACTACCTAATTACAGTTCATTAACTCCCTAATTACATTTCATTAACTCCCTAATTACATTTCATTAACTCCCTAATTACAGTTCATTAACTCCCTAATTACAGTTCATTAACTCCCTAATTACAGTTCATTAACTCCCTAATTAAAATTAATTAACTCCCTAATTACAATTAATTCACCAGCTAATTACAATTAATTAACCAGCTAATTACAATTAATTAACCAGCTAATTACAATTAATTAACTAGCTAATTACAATTAATTAACACACTAATTACAATTAATTAACTCACTAATTACAATTAATTAACCCACTAATTACAATTAATTAACTCATTAATTACAATTAATTAACTCACTAATTACAATTAATTAACTCACTAATTACAATTAATTAACTCACTTATTAGAAATCATTAAGTAGCTAATTATAATTAATTAACTAGCAAATGAGAAATCACTAATTACAAATCATTAATTCACTAATTACAAATCATTAATTCACTAATTACACATCATTAATTCACTAATTACAAATCATTAATTCACTAATTACAAATCATTAATTCACTAATTACAAATCATTAGTTCACTAATTACAAATCATTAATTCACTAATTACACATCATTAATTCACTAATTACACATAATTAATTCACTAATTATAATTAATTACATCACTAATTATAATTAATTACTTCACTAATTACAAATCATTACTTCACTAATTACAAATCATTAATTCAGTAATTATAATTAATTAATACACTAATTAGAATTAATTAATACACTAATTAGAATTAATTAATTGATTAAATAGAATTAATTAATTCACTAATTAGATTTAATTAATTCACTAATTAGATTTAATTAAATCACTAATTCGAAATCACTAATTACCTAATTAGAAATCATTAATTAACTAATTAGAAATCATTAATTACTAATTAGAAATCATTAATTCACTAATTAGAAATCATTACTTCACTAATTATAATTACTTAATTTACTAATTATAATTACTTAATTAACTAATTACATATCATTAATTGACTAATTACAAATCATTAATTGACTAATTACAAATCATTAATTGACTAATTACAAATCATTAATTGACTAATTACAAATCATTAATTAACTAATTAGAATTAACTAATTACTAATTACAATTAAATAACTACTAATTACAATTAAATAATTACTAATTACAATTAAATAATTACTAATTACAATTAACTAATTACTAATTACAATTAACTTATTACTAATTACATTTATCTAATTACTTAATTACTTAATTTACTAATTATAATTACTTAATTAACTAATTACATTTCATTAATTGACTAATTACAAATCATTAATTGACTAATTACAAATCATTAATTGAATAATTACAAATCATTAATTAACTAATTAGAATTAACTAATTACTAATTACAATTAAATAATTACTAATTACAATTAAATAATTACTAATTACAATTAAATAATTACTAATTACAATTAACTAATTACTAATTACAATTAACTTATTACTAATTACAATTAACTAATTACAATTAAGTAATTACTAATTACATTTAACTAATTACATTTAACTAATTACATTTAACTAATTACATTTAACTAATTACAATTACTTAACTACTTACTATTAATTAACTAATTAAAATTGATTAATTAACTAATTATTATAATTAATTATTAAACTAATTCTATAAAGTAAAAAAATAAATAAATAAACAAATTCCATAATCTAATTACATTAACTAAACAATTAAATAAACAATTTAAAATATTAAATAAATGTAAATAAAAACTTACCTCAAATTTGCAGAACTTCGAATCCCCAAAAAACTCCTCGGTTGGATGAGAATGAGGATGAGGGAGAGGGGTTGGATGAGGATGAGGGAGAGGGGGAGGATGAGGATGAGGGAGAGGGGATGAAGAGAGTGAAGAGGGAGAAAGAGGAGGGGAGTGGAGTGGAGGGAATGAGGAGAACAAGAGGGGGAGAGGGGTTTTATAGGGGCGGGGAAAGATCAGCGCCACTTGAAGTGGCACTGATCCTTTAGGGATAAAACGATCAGCGCCACTTCAAGTGGCGCTGATGCATAATTACCGGTTTCCCGGTTAGCGCCACTTCAAGTGGCTCTATGGTATTTTTTGCCATTAGCGCCACCTAAAGTGGCGCTAGAGTGACCCATTTTCTTAAATAAGAAATTGGGTAACCCATTTTCATAAAAAAAATAAAATGCCCCCCCAACAGAAAATTCTCCAGAAATAAACACATAGGAAAATGTTTCAGAGGGACAGAAAGATGCTATAGATGTGGAAATGAAGGTCATAAAGCAAGAACCTTCCATGAAAAAATGAAGCATCTAGTTGACTCTAGGAAAGGGAAAGAAGTTCTTTCTGAGGGATCAATTGAATGTTTCAAATGTGGTGTGCTTAGTCATTATGAAAACACTTGTCCTATGATTAATTTTTGGGAATGGGGTCACCATGAACATAAAAATATCCGTTTACCAATACCTAGTGCCATTCCAATTAAGGATGAAGAAAATGACAATGACCAATGAAAGTTATGGTTTATTTCTTAACATATGTTTTACTATTATTGGAATTTTAGGATATGATTCATGACTTTGTTTGTAAGAAATAAGGATTTCACAATAAGTTGAAAAGGAAGGGTTTATGGATCATGAAGAATGTTGAATGAGAAAGAAGTCAACATATAAGTGATTCAAGAGTTATGGAAGATTTTAGGATGGTGAAACTCTTGAAAGTATTACGTATATTTTGATGAAGGGGTTACATTAGAAGACTTTTTATAGTATATGTAACCCTGATGCTTGATATATGAAAATTTTATTCAAGGAATAATTATCCTTTCTTTTGTGGATATAGTTATAATGAACCATTTGAGTTTATATGATCCTTGAATTTGGGGAAATTACTGGTTATTACATTTTGGGTTGCAAAATGAAAGTTATTAGATAAACTTTGTGGATAAAATATGTTATGATTATTTTTTAAGATTTTATCTCATTTTGGGGAATGTTTTAAGAATTATATAGTTTTGGAAAACGGACAACACACAGACCATGTGACAACCCGTTGCTTCAGACAAAGCTGTGGGAATCAAACCCACAACCAAAGTGCGACTGGTATTTATCGCCTACCATAGGACTACGTGAAGTCCCTGGTTAGTTTGACTAATTATATATAGTTATATGATTTTATGAATCAAGAGTAAGTTCATTTTGGGTTATCTATAGAAATTACTAACCTATCATAGAGGATATGTGATTAGGTTAATTACTTTTCAATGTGAGACATTAAGAGAAACTGATGTTATTTGGAGATAAATGTTAATTCATACCTTGGAAAACTATATGATTAAATCCTTCAAATATTTGGGTTTCAAACATATTTTGGTTTAGTTTAATTATTATTATGGGAAAATTTTTTATTGAATGGTCTTCATTGAACTTTGGGTTTTGTTGTACAAATTTTGGAGATTAATAATAGATTTTATTTTTTATAAAGGATTATCCATTTGGGGATTATCGGATCTTGTTCAAAAAATTTTGGTTTTTGATAAGGTCTAAAGACCTGAGAAACATAGAGTTCTCTTTTTTGTATTAGTTGATTCTCTATAAGTTGATTATAACTCTCTTAATGTGAGCAAGTCATCCAAAATACTCATCTTTTGGAGAAAATATGAGTTTGTGTAAGAAATCTATTAGGAGATGAGAGTCTACACGACAAGTAATTATTTTTCCTTATGATTTAGTTAGGCTCATAAATAAATTACTCAATGAAAAGTAATTTAAAAACAAAAATGTTGTCTTTTAACTTTTCCTACTAGGGAATCAAACACCGTTTAACCCATCACCAGTTTTTGATTTTCTAGTGGTTAAATTTCTCCTAAATATGTTTCCTATTACTCTCCCTCAGAACATGACCCTTTGTTTTCTCTTCCATATCCATGTTTTCTTACATGGAATCCTAGTGTGGGTTAACTTGGGTGACCTTTTTACTTCCCTTTCTTTCTTTTAATGTGACATTTTAATTTACTCCTTTTCCGATGTGGGGCTTTTAATGAATTTTCCAAGCCCAATTTTAAAAATTGCGAGGACGCAATTCCCAAAAGGGGGGAACGATGTAACATAGCAGGTAAATAAATAATATTACATTCTCATGTTTATCAATATTTGTGAATTAAATGTTAATACTACTTTAAAGGGAATGCTATGCTCGATGGCGTACCCAATACGCAACAACGAGTTTCTTTGAAATCTTATGTCGCACACTAACAATAAAATAATATTATTTTAAATAGTTAATGCCTAGATATTGTAATGGCGGGAATGAACATAACTAACTAAAAAATGATTACATATGTTTGTTAAATATTTCTAATTTTATCCAATAAATATTAGAGGCTTAAAATGCAAATGAATCCAATTTTAAGCATAAATCTTCTAATATTATTTAAAAGGTCGATTAACCTCCTTTTGATGGAGAACCCTTTTTAAATATAATTTTGACAATTTTATATTTTGTATTTGACAAAATTAAATCCTTCTTTATAATCTGGATATCAAAATTTACTTTGTGTAAATTTTTGTTATTTTTCGGATAAGGATCATTTTTAGTGAAAATGTTGCATTTTAATTCAAAACCTCCTTTTAATATGATTTATTTATATGGATATATTATATTTTTAATTGATATTAAAGTTTATTTAGAATATATTTTTACCATATAATCAATTTTTGGTCATTTTAATTAATGTAACTTTGAAATTGGACTTAAACTAGTGTCAATCTTTTAATAGATATTGTTTCTTAAAAACATGCTATTTGTTTTGACAGCGGGATTGAATTATTAATTTAATTAATGAAACTTATATATTTTGAATTTTTTAAAATATAAATCATTTTTTAATTCGGAATATCAAATATAGCTTAGGGTGAATTTTTGGTATTTTTCTAAAAAACATCCATTTTTGATGAATAGTGAAACCACTAAGTGGTAGTTAAAGAATCTTATTTTTCATTTAAATGAAACTTTACCACTTCTGTGATTTTTTTTCAAAACTCCAACATACATGGTTTTCATTAGTAATTAAAATGTGGTTCAATGAGATTATAATAATTTTTTGGTGAAGAGTAACTTTTAATTTTTATTAATCGCGATTAAAAGTAATTAGTGTAATTTAAGGTAAAGATAATGGTTTAATAATATGAAATGACCTTGAAACATGTCCTACCCTTATTTGATGAGTCATGGCCTACCAATACAATCCATGGGCAACATGGGGACCCCATGGAGCCACTTTGGTAGGAAAATGACATTAATAACTTTTTATTTAAAGTTAAAATAAAAATGTCACAAACATGTATTGTTTTACTAAAACAATTTTTACATGGGGTTATAAAAGTAATATTTTTTACTATAAATATTTTTTCGAAATATAAAACTATTTCCTACATCATTATATTTTTTTTATAATTTTTATACATTAAATAAATTAATTAATTTATGACACCATAATGATGCAGTGATTACCTCATAAATGAACGATTTAAATAAAATGAGAAGATAGGTTGAAATCTAAGTCTTAAACATGTCACAAACCTATTGGATGGGTGTATTTAGAAACCTTATCACCTTATCCTCGAATTATTTCCTTTTGGGACCTTTAAAATCCGAAAAGCATTTTATAATAAAGTAATAGTTTATAACTTTCCAAGAGTGCCCCTCCTCTTGTATTATAAAAGGCCCCCACCTCTACCACCTTACCCACATCTCTCAAGCCTTTGACTGGGCCAACCTCAACCCTTTTAATATCAACACGTCCCTTTATTCATCATTGAAGCCTATCCTTTGGCATAATGCTCTTCAAGAAACCATTTTGGTTCAAACCAAGAGCTGTTACAAGATTTAAAGGTAATGTCTTCACTTGTCTTCTTTTGTTTTATTTTCCTCCTCCAAACTCCTAAACTCTTTTTATTTCTTTATTTTATAAAAAAAATATCTTAAATATTCTATTATGTTGTTATGTGAATGATTCGAGCTACACTTACACACATCTCCATCTAATGGTTAAAGAACATACTGTTTCTGTGTATGGAAAATTACTGCCTCACGAAATGATGATTGTTCAATCTTGTCTTAACACCTTTCATGGTGGCCATTACGAAATCAATATATTATATATATGATATATATTGTATTTATGTTTCCCATATTCTTTTGTATTTTATATTTATAAAATTCTTTTATGCATTCCATGTTGTGCAATTGTGATAAATTCATACGAGGAAGTGTGGACTACCGCCCCCTCAAGTGATGTGACTCGTTCATGCAATACATGGAATGTATAAAGAATGAAATTAATTAACTTATGTGACCTATAAAACATATATATTATACTGGAATTATAATATATATATATATATATATATCTCTCTCTTTTCGCATTAGTTCCATTAATATATCAAAAAAAAATGAAAGTAGCGTTCATGCGTACGTACGGCCTACTGTATCCATGAACAATGATTTTATTTTTTTATCTCCAAATTTTATGGAATAGTATAAAATGAATATGTAATGGATATATATGATATTTTAATCATTAAAACTATTCTGTAAATTATTTACTTATAACTACATGGAAAATCATTTTCAAACAAGTTCATTTTGGACTCATGTACCAAACATCGGAAAAAACATCTGATATGAACTCACATTATTAACCAATTAATATAACATTATAATATGTGATATGAACTGAATAATAATCTTTATAGGAGGTCCATATGAAATTATAAATTGACCAAAGTTTAGTATTCATGAATATAAAGAAATGAACAAGACAAGTCGGACTTGAGGTAAGGGATCCGACCTCTCTCTCTCTCTCTTTTCAAGTACCCTCATTTATGTAATTTCATTTATGCTCCATGTTATTATGTTGGAGGATGATATTTAATATTCACCATACTGTAATTTTTATTTTCATATGATGATATACCCCCTCTTACTCTCATTAATTCATTTTAATAATTTTTATGTGGCGCCGTTAGGCTACCAAATTTTCATAAGGGATCCTACCTCTCTCTTTCTTTTTATGTACTCTCTTTTATGTCATTTATTTTAAGCTCATACTTCTTATGTTTGGGGATTTTCTTTTATATTCTTCATACTGGTATTTATGTTTATATTATGAGAGACCCTATTTGATCTCATAAATCCATTTTTGGAAGTTTTATGTGGTGCCGTTAGGCTGCCGAATTTTCATAAGGGATCCTACCTCTCTTTTTCTTTTTAAGTACTCTCTTTTATGTCACTTACATTAAGCTATTAATTCCTATGTTGGGGGATGTTATTTTATATTCCTCTTTCTGTAATTTTTATTTTAATATGATGAGATTCCCCATTTGATCTCATCAATCCATTTTTGGAAGTTTTAAGTGGTGTTGTTGGGATGCCGAGTTTTCATAAGGGGTTTTTAATCTCACTTTTATTCCCGTCAGATTTATGCTACATTTTCCACCATTTACTTTGAGTGGTGTATGTACTGCCAATTATTCTACTCCTTTTGTAATATAATTTCGTTTATGAGTATTTACATCAATTGTTTATGGTCCTTCTTTCAAGGGGTGTACGTTTCAAAAGTTACCCAAATCGGTAAGGAAACCTTTCACCCTCCTATTTTTAAAAGACTTCTTTTTTTTGGTCTTTTAATTTACATCTTCTTATATGGGGATAAGTTCTTCTATATCCTTATTGATTAAAATTTTATGTCTAAGTGACGAGATACCATTTTCTCTCTAATCAACTAATTTTATGAATTTTAATGTGACGTCGTTAGGCTGTCGAATTTTTGCAAAGGAACTTCTTAACTCAATTTCAATCCTTTTGGTAAACTTGAACTCCTTGAACATGTCATTCTATGAATATTGGTTAATGAATCTGATTTTTTTACACTTAATATCCACTTATATTGGGTGAATTTATATTTTTCACACAAAAATTATGTAATTGATTTATCCTTAATCTAAGGATACCGTATTTGTAAGGGAATTTTTCTCAATGTCCTTTCATTGAGGCATATTTTGTTCTAATACAAGACTTTATTTTATATGATGTATAATCCCCTTTGACTTTTAATTTTATACAAAAGGAATCTTTTTCTACGAAGCGTTTTACAAAATGACAAAAATGAATGTTTAGTTCATGGTGCGCGTGACGACGAACTTTTCCGCCGCCGCGAGTATTATTTGCCCTTTGGCTTCCTCAACAAGACGTAATGTTTTTAAAAGTAAATAAATACCAAATACTCTTTTAGGTATTTTGGGTTTGAAAATGTTTTTTATAATGGATTTGTTATGTCAATATATTTTAGTGATATATTGTGATCGAAATGTGGAAATGTTTTCTTTCCATTATATTTGTATTATGTCGTATGATTTTATAATGTTACTTGAAAATTGGACGGGTGGTTACGTGATAAACCATATGACGGGTGGTTCCATGAATACCAGGACGGGTGGTTATGTTATAACCTCTAATGCATTGGGTATAGAAGTAGGACTTATGGCTATTCCATTAAGTGATATGTGTGGAAGTCGCCCGTATGGTTATTCCATTTAAGTATGTTTATGTCCCTAGTTACCTTCATATGTTATGTGACCTTTATATGGGTTTTATGGTAATATTTTTGTTAAGAAAGGGTAATTAATGATCTTTTATTCATTGAAGAGTATTTACTACTTTATAAAGGTGAAAAGTATTGCTTTGATAAAGTATTCATGTTTTACTTATTATTCTGAAAAACTAACATTTTTCCTTCTTTGTGTAACCCTTACTGAGATTTTTATGATCATCCCATGTCTTTTTTGAAATGTTTTTCATAGGGCATAAAGTTGAATAGGGTCAAGGATGGGATCAAGGAAATGTCTGTCTATCTAAAACTAGGAACTTGACATGACTCTTTTGTTCAAGATTTTTTATTTTGCGAAAAAATCGAAGGTTAGTAGATGTGTCTACTTTGTAATCATTGAGATGTAATAGTTATGTCTTAATTCTCTAAAACTCTAAACCTAAAAATATCCTCAATGTGAATTATTCATTTAATTAAATATTAAGGAATGTTTAAGGTCGGTTGCTTGTAGTTGGTATCAGAGATCAATTTAGATAACTTTAGAGGATAGAGTGTTGTTTAAGAAAAAGTGAGAAGATTTGTATAATCACAATGGTTAATATATTAGATAGAGTCATTGTTTTTTTTAATGTTAGAATGAGTTTGAGATAACTTAGAGAAGTATATCTCGGTTTTTGTGTTCCTCATTATTATATGATGATTTTACTGATATACTCACACTGAACTATTTGGTTTTAGTAAAAGGCTGGATCTAGAAGGCACCAAAGTAACAATGGATTTGAAGAAAATTGTGATGGTTTTATGAAAGAACAACTGAATGATATGGGAACTGTAATGAGAACTCTTATGGTTATCCTCAACCAACTATCTGGAGTCATGATTGACCACCTGAACCTTAGTGATTTTTATAAGGAATCGTATATGTGAGAAACAAATCTCTACGGAAGTTCAGGTAATAATCATAAATTTAAGTATGCTAAAAAACCTAGGTGTCAATGATGTGGAAATAAACAAATAGAAAAATGTTTCAAAGGGACAAAAAGAAGCTATAGATGTGGGAATAAAGGTCATAAAGCAAGAACCTTCCATGGAAAAATGAAGCAACTAGTTGACTATAGGAAGGGGAAAGAAGTTATTTCTGAGGGATCAATTGAACGTTTCAAATGTGGCGTACATGGTCATTATGAAAACACTTGTCCTACGGAGAATTTTTTGGAATCGGGTCACCAGGATCGTACAAATATTCATTTACCAACACCTAATGCCAATCCAATTGAGGATGAAGAAACAGACAATGACCAAGGAAAGGTATGGATTAATTCTTAACATATGTTTTCCTATTATTGGAATATTAGGATATGATTCATGATTTTGTTTGTAGGAAATCATTTTTTCAGAATAAGTTGAAAATGAATGGTTAATGGATCAAGAATAATTTGTAATGAGTAAGAAGTCAATATATAAGGGATTCAAGAGTTATGGTAGATTTTAGGATGGTGAAACTCTTGAATGTATTAAGTCTCTTTTGATGATGGGGTTACATTAGAAGACTTTTTATAATATATGTAACCCTGATGTTTGATATATGAAAATTTTATTCAAGGAATAATTATCCTTTATTTTGTGGATATTGTTATAAAGAACCATTTGGGTTTATATGATCCTTGAATTTGGGGAAATTACTAGTTATTACATTTTAGGTTGTGAAATGAAAGTTATTAGATAACCTTTGTGGTTAAAATATGTTATGATTATTTTTGATGATTTTATATCATTTTGGGGAATGTTTTAAGAATTATATATTTTTGGAAAAAGGACAACACACAGACCGTGTGACAACCCGTCACTTCGGACAAAGATATGGGAATCGAACCCACAACCAAAGTGCAACTGGTATTTATCACCTACCACTGGACTACGTGATGTCCCTGGTTAGTTTGACTAATTCATTATAGTTAGATTATTTTATGAATCAAGAGTAAGTTCATTTTGGGTTATCTATAGAAATTATTAACCTATCATAGAGGATATGTGATTAGGTTAATTACTTCTCAATATGAGACATTAAGAGAAACTGATGTTATTTGGAGATAAATGTTAATTTGTACCTTGGAAGACTATGTGATTAAATCCTTTAAATATTTGGGTTTCAATCATATTTTCGTTTACTTTGAAGAATATTACGGGAAAATTTTTTATTGAATGTTCTTCGTTGAACTTTGGGTTTTGATGGACAAATTTTGGAGATTAAGAATATAATTTTTTTTATAAAGGATTATCTATTTGTAGATTATCTGATCTTATTCTAACAATTTTGGTTTTGGTTAAGGTCTAAAGACTTGGGAAATATATATTTATCTTTTGTGGATTAGGTGATTCTATATAAGTTTATTATAGCTCTCTTAATGTGAGAAAGTCATCCTAAATACTCGTCTTTTGGAGAAAATATGAGTTCGTGTAAGAAATCTAGTAGGAGATGAGAGTCTACACAACAAGTAAGTATGTTTACTTATGATTTAGTTATGCTCATAAATAAATTACTCAATGAAAAGTAACTTAAAAACAAAAATTTTGTCGTTTAACTTTTTATACTGGGGAATCAAACACCGTTTAACCCATCACCACTTTATGATTTTCTGGTGGTTAAATTTCGACTAAACATGTTTTCTATCACTCTCCCTCAGAACATGACCCTTTTTTTCTTCCATATCCATGTTTTCCTACATGGAATCCTAGTATGGGTTAACTCGGGTGACCTTTGTACTTCCCTTTCTTTCTTTTAATGTGATACATTAATTTACTCCTTTTCCGATGTGGGGATTTCAATGAATTTTCCAAGCCCAATTTTAAAAATTACAAGGACGCAATTCCCAAAATGGGGGAAGGATGTAACATCCCAGGTAAATAAATAATATTACATTCTCATGTTTATCAATATTTGTGAATAAAATGTTTATGCTACTTTAAAGGGAATTCTATGCTCGATGTCGTACCCAATACGCAGCAACGCGTTTCTTTGAAATCTTATGTTGCACACCAATAATATAATAATATTATTTTAAATAGTTAATGCCTAGATATTGTAATGGAGATAATGAACAGAACTAACTAAAAAATGATTACATATGTTTGTTAAATATTTTAACTTTTATCTAATAAATGTTAGAGGATTAAAATGAAAATGAATCCAATTTTAAGCATATATCTTCTAATATTATTTAAAAGGTCGATTAACCACCTTTTGATGGAGAAACCTTTTTAAATATACTTTTGACGATTTTATATTTTTTATTTTACAAAATTAAATCCTTCTTTAGAATCTGGACATCAAAATTTACGTTGTGTAAATTTTTGTTATTTTTCTGATAAAGATCATTTTTAGTGAAAATGTTGCATTTTAATTCCAAACCTATTTTTAATCTAATTTATTTATATGGATAGATTAACTTTTTAATTGAGATTAATGTATATTTAGAATATATTTTTACCATATAATCCAATGGTGGTCATTGGAATTAATTTCATTTTGATATTGGACTTAAACTAGTGTCAATCTTTTAATAGATATTGCTTCTTAAAAACACGCTATTTGTTTTGACAGCGGGATTGAATTATTAAATTAATTAATTCAACTTATATATTTTTAATTTTGTAAAATAAACATCATTTCTAAATTTGGAATATAAAATATAGCTTAGGGTGATTTTTTGTTATTTTTCTAAAAAACTTCAATTTTTGATAAATAGTGAAACCACTAAGTGGAAGTTAAAGAAACTGATTTTTCATTTAAATGAAACATTACCACTTCTATGAATTGTTTTTCAAAAATACATCATACATGGTTTTCATTAGGAAGTAAAATGTGGTTCAATGAGATTATAATAATTTTTTTGTGAATAGAAACTTTTAAGTTTTATTAATCGCGATTAAAAGTAATTAGTGTAATTTAAGGTAAAGATAATGTTAATATAATATGAAATGACATTGAAACATGTTCTACCCTTATTGTATGAGTCATGGAAGACCAAGAAAATCCATGGGTCAACTTTGGGACCCCATGCAGCCACTTTGGTAGGAAAATGACATTAATAACTTTTTATTTAAAGTTAAAATAAAAATGGCACAATCTTGTATTGTTTTACTAAATCTATTTTTACATGGGGTTATACAAGTAATATTTTTGACTATAAATATTAATTATAAGTTTAAAACTATTTACTAAATCATGATATTTTTTTTATAATTTTAAGACAATAAATAAATTTATTTATTTATGACACCGTTATGATGCAATGATTACCTCATAAAATAACGATTTAAATAAAATGAGAAGATACGGTGAAATATAAGTCTTACACTTTCCAGAAACCTATTGTATGGGTGGATTTAGAAACCTTATCACCTTATCCTAGAATTTATTCCTTATGGGACCATTAAAAATCCAAAAATCATTTTATAATAAAGTAATAGTTTATAACATTCCAAGAGTGCCCCTCCTCTTCTCTTATAATAGGCCCCCACCTATACCAACTTACCCACACCTATCAAACCTTTGGCTCTGCCAAAACATACCCATTTCATCTCTCCACATGCCTATTTTCATCATTGAGGCCTCACCTTTGGCAGAATGCTCCTCAAGAAACCCTTTTGGTTCAAACCAAGAGGAGTTACACCATTTAAATGTAATGTCTTCACTTGTGTTCTTTTGTTTTATTTTGCTCCTCCAAACCCCTAAACTCTTTAAATTCCTTTCATTTGTAACAAAAACAGTATCATCAATATACTATTATGTTTTTATGTGAAGGATTATCGCTAAACTTATACACAACTCCGTCTAATGGTTAAATAACACACTGTTTCTGTGGATGGAAAATTACGGCCTCACGAAACGATGATTGTTCAATATTCTCTTAACACCTTTCATGGTGGCCATTATGAGGTCACTGTGTTTTATATATGATATATATGGTATTTATGTTTCCCATATTCTTATGTATTTTATATTTAAAACATACCTTTATGCTTTTCATGTTGTGCAATTGCGATAATTTCATACGAGGAAGTGTGGACTACTGCCCCCTCAAGTGATGTGACTCGTTCATGCAATACATGGAATTTATAAATAATGAAATTAATTAACATATTTTACCTATAAAACATATATATTATACTGGAATTATAATATATATATCTCTCTTTTAGCTTTAATTCCATTAATATGAAAAAAATGAAAGTAGCGTTCAGGCGTACGTACGGCCTACCGTCTCCATAAACAGTGATTTTCCTTTTTTATCACCAAATGTTATGGAATAGTATACAAATAATATTTAATAGATATAAATGTTATTTTAATCATTAATAATATTCTGTAAATGATTTACTTATAACTACATGGACAATCATTTTCAAACAAGTTCATTTTTGACTCACGTACCAAACATCGGCAAAAACGTCGGATATGAACTCACATCATTAACCAATTATTATAACATTATAATATGTGATATGAACTGAATAATAATATTTAGAGGAGGTCCATATGAAATTATAAATTTACCAAAGTTTATTATTCAGGAATATAAAGAAACGAACAAGACAAGTCGGACTATAGGTAAGGGATCTGACCTCTCTCTCTCTTTTCAAGTACCCTCTTTTATGTCATTTCATTTATGCTCCATGTTCATATGTTGGAGGATGTTCTTTAATATTCACCATACTGTAATTTTTATTTTCATATGATGAGATACCCCCTCTTACTCTCATCAATTCATTTTAATAATTTTTATGTGGCACCGTTAGGCTACCAAATTTTCGTAAGGGATCCTACCTCTCTCTTTATTTTAAGTACTCTATTTTATGTCATTTATTTTAATCTCGTCATTCTTATGTTTGGGCATGCTATTTTATATTCCTCATACTGTTGTTTATGTTTATATTATGAGATACCCTATTATATCTCATAAATCCATTTTTGGATGTTTTATGTGGCGCCATTTGGCTGCCGAATGTTCGTAAGGGATCCTACCTCCCTATTTCTTTTTAAGTACTCTGTTTTATGTTACTTACATTAAGCTCCTCATTATTATGTTTGGGGATGTTATTTTATATTCCTCTTTCTATAATTTTTATTATAATATGATGAGATTCCCTATTTGATCTCATCAATCCATTTTTGGAAGTTTTAAGTGGCACTGTTAGGCTGCCGAGTTTTCGTAAGGGTTTTTTCATATCACTTTTATTCCCGTGAGATTTATTCTACATTTTCCACCATTTCCTTTGAGTGGTGTATTTACTACCCATTATTCTACACTTTGTGTAATATACTTTCGTTTATGAGTTTTTATATCAATTTTTTATGGTCCTTCTTTCATGGGGTGTACGTTTCCAAAGTTACCCAAATCGATAAGGGAACCTTTCACCCTCCTATTTTTAAAAGACTTCTTTTTGTTTGGTCTTTTAATTTACATCTTCTTATGTGGGTATATGTTCTTCTATATCCTTATTTATGTAAATTTTATGTCCAAGTGATGAGATACCATTTTCTCTCTCATCAACTAATTTTGTGAATTTTAATGTGACGTCGTTAGGCTGTCAAATTTTTGCAAAGGAACTTCATAACTCAATTTCAATCCTTTGGGTTAAACTTGTACTCCTTGAAGATGTCATGCTATGAATATGTGTGAATGACTCTGATTGTTTTACACTTAATGTCCACTTATATTGGGTGTATTTATATTTGTCACACATAAATTATGTAATTGATTTATCCTTAATCCAAGGATACCATATTTGTAAGGGACATCGTCTCAATCTCCTTTCATTGAGGCATATTTTGTTCTAATAAAAGACTTTATTTTATATGATTTATAAACCCATTTGACTTTTAATTTTATACAAAAGGAATCTTTTTCTATGAATCTTTTTACAAAATGACAAAAATGAATGTTTATTTTAAGGTGCGCGGTGACAATGAACTTTTCCTCCACCGCGAGTATTATTTGGTATTTGGCTTCCTCAACAAGCCGTAATGTTTTTAAAAGTAATTAAATACCATATAATCTTTTAGGTATTTTGGTTTTGAAAATGGTTTTTATAATGGATTTGTTATGTCAATATATTTTAGTGATATATTATGATCGAAATGTGGAAATTTTTTCTTTCCATTATATGTGTTTTATGTCTTATGATTTTATAATGGTACTTGGACATTTTATGGGTGGTTACGTGATAAACCATGTGACAGGTGGTGCTGTGAATACCAGGACGGGTGGTTACTTTATAACCTCTAATGCATTGGGTATGGAAGTAGGCCGTATGGCTATTCTATTATGTGATATGTGTGGAAGTCGACCATATGGTTATTCCATTTAAGTATGTTAATGTCCCAAGTTACCTTTATATGATATGTGATCTTTATATGGGTTTTATGGTAATATTTTGGTTAAAAAATGGTAAGTAATGATCTTTTATTCAGTTAGGAGTATTTAATAACTCATAAAGGTGAAAAGTATTACTTTGATAAAGTATTCATGTTTTACTTATTGTTTTGAAAAACTAATAGTTTTCCTTCATTGTGTAACCCTTACTGAGATTTTTTATGCTTATCCCATGTGTTTTTAGAAATGTTTTTCATAGGACATAATGTTGAATAGGGTCAAGGATGGGATCAAGGAAATTTCAGGCTGTCTAAAACAAGGAACTAGACATGACTCTTTTGTTCAAGAGTTTTTATATTGCGAAAAAATGGAAGCTGAGTAGATGTGTCTACTTTGTAATATTTGAGATGTAATAGTTATGTCCTAATTCTCTAAAACTCTAAACCTGAAAAGATCCTCAATGTGAATTATTCATTTAATTAAATATTAAGTAATGTGTAAGGTCGGGTCCTTGTAGTTGGTATCAAAGAACAATTTAGATAACTTTATAGGTTAGAGTGTTGTTTAAGAAAAAGTGAAAAGTTGTGTATAATCACAATGGTTAGTATATTAGATAGATTAATTGTTTTTTTGAAAGTTAGAATGAGTTTGAGATAACATGGAGATGTATATCTCTGTGTTTATGTTCCTCATTATTATATGATGATTTTACTGATATACTCACACTGACCTATTTGGTTTTAGTAAATAGATGGATCTAGAAGGCACCAAAGTAAGAGTGGAATTGAAGAAAACTGTGATGGTTTTATGAAAGAACAACTGAATGATATGGGAACTGCAATGAGAGATCTTGTGGTTATCCTCAACCAAGTATCTGGAGTCATGATTTACCACCTGAACCTTAGTGATTTTTATAAGGAATCGTATATGCAAGAAACAAATCCCTACGGAAGTTCAGGTAATAATCATAATGGTAAGTATGCTCAAAAACCTAGGTGTCAAAGATGTGGAAATAAACACATAACAAAATGTTTCAAAGGGACATGTTTCCAACGCTTTCGCTGGGGCGCGCACATCCATCTGTGGAGGACACGCAGCTGTTGCCCCGCATTCCCACTTTCCAAAGGCCGGTGCCATTTGTTACTTGTTCAGGTACGTCTGCTCCTTGATCGAAACGGTATGATGGGATATCGGTTCTTCCTTCTGTGGATTCCTCCTCGGAACTCGTCACCTAGTCTGGGTATCCCTCATAGATTTAAGACGTTGTTCGGGAATCTCATTCCCGGTGCCATATCTTCATGGACATCGGTTAATTACACTAATTCCGTCAAGACGTTCCATAGGGTCTTGACATGGTAGCGACCTTCGTTTGGAGTAGATGACACATCAGGCATGTCGGGGCATCTATAAGTTCGTGGACATATGGGAACCTATATTCTTCCTCATAAGAGGGCATCTCAAGAGTGCAGAACTCGAGGCATCCCACATCGGATGTGGGGAATCATATGCCATCTGAGGTTTTCCTCAGCATCCCATGTTTATCACAGGGAATGCGGTGAGTTTAATGTCTTGAAAAGACGGTTACGCCAAAGGTGTGTCATCCGAGGTTTTCATCAGGAATCTCATGTTTATCATGAGGTAGGCTGTGAGTTTAACGTATTACGGAGATGGAATGAGGGTGATCAGAATGTCCCATAGAGACGGATCAGGTTGGTATATCCCTAGGAGGGAACCCCTGGAAGGTTTACCAAGGGGATGGGTCAGAACGCACAATGAGTACGGATCTGAGGTGGTGCGCCCCATGGAGGGGAGATGTCACACCATAATGGTTGATCTAAACACCACTGAGGGCGGATCAGGGAAAGTACACCCTGGAATGGGGGACACCAAGGTCTACCATTGGCTGGGATTGAACCTAATGAAGGTTTCCTACGTACCCTGTAGGGGACAGGGACCAAAACCCACGTAGTTCGAAGGGGTGATGAATCGGGGTGTACACAGGGAATAATGACCTGGAGACATGTTGGGACTTCCGCGTGGATAGCGGCCCATGTACTGCTTGGAGCAGCAAGGAAGTGGATGGCATGATCCCACTGGGATGTGGTGGTCTGAGTAAGAATCAGGGCGGATGGTGGAAGGATGAATGAAGTGGAGGGGGAATGAAATGGGACCATCTCAAGGGCGACTGTGAAGTTGGGGTTGAGCCTCGAAGAGACCTCATATGTATCCCCATGGTAGGGAATCAAAGTTTACGTAGTTCAGGATGGTGTCGGTGAGCCGATGTGATGGTGGACCTTGGCCCGATGGATGTTGGGCTTGAACCTCGTGAGGTTTCCTACGTACCATACCTTGACATGGATCAAAGTCCTCGTAGTTCGGGTTGGTGTGCCGGAGGACTGATGTGAATGTGGACCTTGGTCCAATGGGTGTCGTCAATGAACCGACGTGAAGGTGGACCTTGGTCCGATGGGCATCGTCAGCGAACCGACGTGAAGGTGAACATGGGGGTCTACTAGTGGTGGGCTTGAACCTCATTGACGCTTCCTATGTACCATGCCTTAGAACGGATCAAGGACCACGTAGTTCAGGTTGGACGTCGGAAGGACGACGTCAATGGGGAGGACCAGGGGGTCCCTGTGATGGTGGGCTTGGACGTCGTGCGGGCTTCCTATGTACCATGCGTTAGCATGGATCAATGACCACGTAGTTTAGGTTGGTCACAACGTCTTGCCATCGGACTGGAATGCGGTTTAAGGTCATACTGGATGAAGATGAACCCTGACGTGAATAATCGACGAGAGGTGGGCTTGAACCTCATGGAGGCTTCCTACGTACCATGCCATGACATGGATCAAAGACCACGTAGTTCAGAGGGCTTTGTCGCTGAACTGACCTGAAGGTGAACTCGGAGGTCCACTAGGGGTGGGCTTGAACCTCGTGAGGCTTCCTACGTACCATGCCTTGACATTGATCAAAGTCCTCGTAGTTCGGGAATGGTGGTGGGTGTTGGAGAACCAACGTACATTGAGGGACCTTGGTCTGATGGGAGATGGGATTGAACCTCGTGAGGCTTCCTACGTACCATTCCTTGTCATGGATCAAAGTCCTCGTAGTTCCGGTTGGTCACAACGGCTTGCCATCGGACTGGAATGCAGTTTAACTTCATACTGGACGAGGGTGGAACCTGACGCAATGAAATGATGGGTGGTGGGCTCGAAGCACATGGAGGCTTCCTATGTACCATGCCTTAACATGGATCAAAGACCTCGTAGTTCAAATGGGTGTGAAGTTTAACGTCATGCCGGACGAGGGCATACAGTTTAACATCATGCCGGATGAGGGCATACAGTTTAACGTCATGCTGGACGAGGGAATACAGTATAACATCATGCTGGAAGTGGGAATACAGTTTAACATCATGCTGTATGCAGGCATATACTTTAACGTCATGCTGGATGAGGGCATATAGTTTAACTTCATGCGGAACGAGGGAATATAGTTTAACGTCATGCTGGACGAGGGTATAAAGTTTAACGACATGCTGGACGAGGGCATAGAGTTTAGCGTCATAATGGACGAGGGCATACAGTTTAACATCATGCAGGACGAGGGCATTACCATGGACAATGCTTACTCTAAGCCCATGTGAGTCATGCTCGGTGTGAGAAACAAGAGGCAGCAAGGACCTGACGATCACGTCGCGAAGGGTGCGTCCGTGTGAAGCGAAGAGGGGATTACGCATTAGGCGGCCCATGGTGCTAGGAATTAATCCAAGATGGAGGCCCAAAGAAAACGATGATGATGATTTCGGGCTTGATCCTTGTAGAGGCTTCCTACGTATCCCCGTGGTAGGGAATCAAAGTCCACGTAGTTCTTCTGACGACGGTTTACCGTTGTGTGGGGGTTTCAACGAATTACCGTTGGATTGGGTCATAACGGCTTACTGCTGGATAAGGATGTGTACGGCTTACCGCTGAATGGGGTCGCAACGTCTTACCGCTGGATTGGGTCACAACCTCTTACCGCTGGAAAAGGATGTCAAAGGCTTACCGCTGCATAGGATCACAATGGTTTACCGCTGATCGGGATCACAACAGTGGATGAGGCTTACGTGAGGAAGCTGCCCGGGTGCCGCTATGGAGAGACAATGGTGAATGGGGATTATGCTAGGAAGCTACCCGAGTGCTGCCAGGGAGCGGCAATGGTGCATGGGGATTACGCTAGGAAGCTACCCAGGTGCCGCTATGGAGTGACACAGGTGAATGGGGCTTACGCTAGGAAGCTTCTTGGGTGCCGCTAAGGAGCGGAACTGGTGAATGGTGCTTACGCAAAGATGATGTCCGTAATGTCTTCCTCATGTCTGGACATGAGGGCATCTCAACTCACTGGTGAATTGAGGCCCTCACCTGTGCACTGGTGCACAAGAGGGGTAATGCCCAGGGGCGTTGGAATCATGCCACTGTAATCATGGCATTAAGCATCTTATGCTTGTAACATAAGGAATCTCTTTTTTAGAGCAAGAGGCATCCTATGTTTGCAACATAGAGATTACTACAGTTTAAAGTCATATATATGGGACTGTTAGCATCTCATTCTTGGAGCACAAGGCATCTCTTGTTTGGAGCAAGAGGCATCCTATCATTTGTTAGATAGAGATTACTACAGTAGAAAGTCATATAGATAGGACTGTTGGAATCTCATGCTAGGATCATAATCCATCTCTCGTATAGGGAAAGAGGCATCCTCTCATTTGTCAGATAGGGAGTACTAAACATATAGATAGGACTGTTGACATCTCATGCTAGGAGCATAAGGCATCTCTCGTATAGGGCAAGAGGCATCCTATAATTTTTTAGATTGGGAGTACTACAGTTTACAGTCATGTAGATAAGACTATTGGCATGTCATTCTTGGAGCATGAGGTATCTCTTGTTTGGAGAAAGAGGAATCCTATGTTAGGGAAATAGGGAGTACTACAGTTTACAGTCATGTAGATAGGACTATTGTCATCTCATGCTTGCAGCATGATGCATCTCTTGTTTGGAGAAAGAGGCATCCTATGTTAGGAACATAGGGAGTGCTACAGTTTATAGTCATGCAGATAGGACTATTGGAATCTCATGCTTAGAGCATGAGGAATCTCTTGTTTGGATAAAGAGGCATCCTATGTGAGGAACATCGGGAGTACTACAGTTTATAGTCAGGTAGATAAGACTATTGGCATCTCATGCTTGGAGCATGAGGCATCTCTTGTTTAGAGAAAGAGGCATCCTATGTTAGGAACATAGGGAGTACTACAGTTTATAGACATGTAGATAGGACTATTGTCATCTCATGCTTGGAGCATGAGTCATCTCTTGTTTGGAGAAAGAGGCATCCTATGTTAGGAACATAGGGAGTACTACAGTTTATAGTTATGTAGACAAGACTATTGGCATCTCATGCTTGGAGCATGAGGCATCTCTTGTTTGGAGAAAGAGGAATCCTATGTTAGGAACATATGGAGTACTACAATTTATAGTCATGTAGATAAAACTATTGGAATAAGGTGCCTGGGAATGGATGGTGTTGGGTCTTACGTAAGGGCGGCCCTTTCTAGTTTAACCTGGCCTAGGAGCCAAGTGATAGGGTTTGGAGGAGTTTCCTGAGGAATGGTTCGACTCAAGGTACTCGGGGAATTGATGATGAGAACCTCAACTGACAACATAAGAAACGAACCAATAGGAATAAATCAACCCACGGTGTTTCATGGTGTGTGGAGGAGGGTATCAAATCATGGTATTCCATAGGTTGAAGGTGGGAGCGCATAAGTGCGAAATGGAAAATCTCGACATCCCAGCCCGAAATGGTCGTGGTGCGACTGTCCCTTTTTCATGGGGGTCTATGACGGTAGCGAAGGGACCGGCTCGGAGGGCCGGGACCGCAGCCCGACACTGACCCCGAGTGGGGGTGCAGGGGCACAGCCCCCACGGTATGGACCGGTGGTTGCGAAGGTATGATCATCACAAAAGGATAGGACTTCGCGAAGTAGCTTCGCGGAGCATGACCTCGCGAAGCAATGTTCTCTCGTGGAGAAGAGGGGTCTCGCGAAGCAAAGGGGCCTTGCAGAGCTTGGTCTCGCCGAGCAGCATTGCAGATCATGGTCTCGCGGAGCATGGACTCATGGAACCTCAGCTCGGGGAGCAGCAACACGGAGGAAACTGCTCGTGGAACATGGCCTCGCGGAGCCGCAATGCGGAGCTCCGCTTGGCCGCCCAAGGGGCCAAGTGACTGTGGCCATTTTTTTGGGAGATGGGGGGTGATCTGGGTATTTATAGGCAGGGGCGCTGCGATGAAGATCTCACACGGTGCGAAGGGGTGGCAGTTGCTTCGCGTCGGGTCGCGAAGGTCAACCGGGTTCACGGAGCGTTCCCGCCCTTGGGGCTTCGCGGTGGGCTCGCGGACGTCAGGGCGTTCGCAGAGCGTTACCGCCTCCACTGCTTCACGGCGGGTCTTCATGGTGCATCGAAAAATTCAGAAGGTTTCGCAGAGCCTCTCGACTCATTACTTCGCGGCGGCGCTCCGCGATCACGGAGGGGGCATCGTGAATGGGCTTCGCGAACTAGATTTCCAGCCCAACTTCAAATGTCCATAACTACGAATCCGTAGCTCCGTTAGGGCCCTGTGACCAACCAAATCGAAGCTTGAACAATGGACTACATTCTTGGTTTGTTTATGGAAGAATTTGTAAAATTTTGTGGATGCGTTTTCTGGGGTCTACAGGATAGAAAGATGCTATAGATGTGGAAACGATGGTTATAAAGCAAGAACCTTCCATGAAAAAATGAAGCATCTAGTTGACTCTAGGAAAGGGAAAGAAGTTTGTACTAAGGGATTAATTGAATGTTTCAAATGTGGTGTGCATGGTCATTATGAAAACACTTTTCCACCGAAGAAGTTTTGGGAATGGGGTCACCAGGATCGTACAAATATCCATTTACCAATACCTAATGCCATTCCAATTGAGGATGAAGAAACTAAAAATGACCAATGAAAGGTATGGATTATTTCATGGATTATGTTTTCCTATTATTGGAATATTAGGATATGATTAATTATTTTGTTTGTAGGAAATTATTATTTTAGAATAAGTTGAAAAGGAATGGTTAATGGGTCATGAATAATGTTGAATGAGTAAGAAGTCAACATATAATTAATTCAAGAGTTATGGTAGATTTTAGGATGGTGAAAATCTTGAATGTATTAAGTCTTTTTTGATGATGGGGTCACATTAGAAAACTTTTTATAATATATGTAACTCTGATGTTTGATATATGAAAATTTTATTCAAGGAATAATTATCCATTTTTTTGTGGATATAGTTATAAAGAACCATTTGGGTTTATATGATCCTTGAATTTGGGGAAATTACTGGTTATTACATTTTGGGTTGCAAAATGAAAGTTATTAGATAACCTATGTGGTTAAACTATGTTATGATTATTTTTGATGATTTTATCTCGTTTTGGGGATTGTTTTATGAATTATATAATTTTGGAAAAAGGACAACACGCATACCGTCTGACAACCCGTCGCTTCGGACAAAGCCGTGGGAATCGAACCAACAACCAAAGTGCGACTAGTATTTATCGCCTACCAGTGGACTACATGATGTTCCTGGTTAGTTTGAAAAATTATTTATAGTTAGATGATTTTATGAATCAAGAGTATGTTCATTTTGGGTTATCTATAGAAATTATTAACCTATCATAGAGGATATGTTATTAGGTTAATTACTTTTCAATAGGATACATTAAGAGCAACTGATGTTATTTGGAGATAAATATTAATTCGTACCTTGGATGACTATGTGATTAAATCCTTCAAATATCTGGGTTTCAATCATAGTTTTGTTTACTTTGAAGAATCATATGGAAAAATTGTTTATTGAATGGTCTTCTTTGAACTTTGGGTTTTGTTGGACAAGTTTTGGAGATTAAGAATAGATTTTAATTTTTATAAAGGATTATCCATTTGTGGATTATCTGATCTTGTTCTAACAATTTTGGGTTTGGTTAAGGTCTAAATACATGGGAAATATATAGTTCTCTTTTTTGGATTAGGTGATTCTCTATATGTCAATTATAGCTCTCTAAATGTGAACAATTCTTCCTAAATACTTATCTTTTAGAAAAAATATGAGTTTGTCCAAGAAATCTAGTAGGAGATGAGAGTCTACATGAAAATTAAGTATGTTTCCATATGATTTAGTTAGGCTCATAAATAAATTACTCAATGAAAAGTAACTTAAAAAAAATGTTGTCTTTTATCTTTTCCTACTAGGGAATCAACCACCGTTTTAACCCATCACCATTTTGTGATTATCTCGTGGTTAAATTTCTCCTAAACTTGTTTTCTATCACTCTCCCTCAGAACATGAACATTTGTTTTTTCTTCCATATCCATGTTATCCTACCTAGAATCCTAGTATGGGTTAACTCAAGTGACCTTTGTACTTCCATTTCTTTCTTTTAATGTTACAGTTTAATTCACTTCTTTTCTGATGTGGGGCATTAAATGAATTTTCCAAGCCCAATTTTAAAAATTGTGAGGACAAAATTCACAAAAGGGTGGAAAGATGTAACATCCCAGGTAAATAAATAATATTACATTCTCATGTTTATCAATATTTGTGAGTAAAATGTTAATACTACTTTAAAGGGAATGCTATGCTCGATGGCGTACCCAATATGCAACAACGAGTTTCTTTGAAATCTGATGTTGCACACTAATAATAAAATAATATTATTTTAAATAGTTAACGCCTAGATATTTTAATGGAGGGAATGAACAGAACTAAATAAAAAATGATTACATATGTTTGTTAAATATTTTTACTTTTATCCAATAAATATTAGAGGCTTAAAATGCAAATGAATCCAATTTTAATCGTAAATCTTCTAATATTATTTAAAAGGACGATTAACCACCTTTTGATGAAGAACCCTTTTTAAATATACTTTTGACAATTTTATATTTTTTATTTGACAAAATTAAATCCTTCTTTAGGATCTGGACATCAAAATTTACTTTGTGTAAATGTTTGTTATTTTTCCGATAATGATCATTTTTAGTGAAAATGTTGCATTTTAATTCAAAACCTCCTTTTAATCTGATTTATTTATATGGATAGATTATCTTTTTAATTGAGATTAATGTGTATTTAGAATATATTTTTACCATATAATCCAATGGAGGTCATTGGAATTAATTTCACTTTCAAATTGGACTTGAACTATTATCAATCCTTTAATAGACATTGTTTCTTAAAAACACACTATTTGTTTTGAAAGCGGGATTGAATTATTACATTAACTAACGCAACATATATATTTTGAATTTTTTAAAATAGACATCATTTTTTAATTCGGAATATCAAATATCGCTTAGGGTTAATTTTTGGTATTTTTCTGAAAAACTTCAATTTTTGATGAATAGTGAAACCACTATGTGGTAGTTAAAGAAACCGAATTTTCGTTTAAATGAAAAATTACCACTTCTGTGATTTGTTTTTCACAAATCCTACATACATGGTTTTAATTAGGAAGTAAAATGTGGTTCAATGAGATTATAATAATTTTTTGGTGAATAGTAACATTTAAGTTTTATTAACCGCGATTAAAAGTAATTAGTGTAATTTAAGGTAAAGATAATGTTATAATAATATGAAATGACCTTGAAACATGTCCTACACTTATTGGATGAGTCATGGCAGACCATGAAAATCCATGGGTCAACTTGGAGACCCCATGGAGACACTTTCCTAGGAAAATGACATTAATAACTTTTTATTTAAAGTCAAAATAAAAATGTCACAAACATGTATTGTTTTACTAAAACAATTTTTACATGGGGTTATACAAGTCATATTTTTTACTATAAATATTCATTATAAAGATAAAACTATTTCCTACATCATGATAGTTTTATATAATTTTTAGACATTAATGAAATTAATTTATTTATGACACCGTGATGATGCAGTGATTACCTCATAAATGAACGATTAAAATAAAATGAGATGATAGGGTAAAATAGAAGTCTTACACTTGTCACAAACCTATTAGATGTGTGGATTTAGAAACCTTATCACCTTATCCTCGAATTATTTCCTTTTGGGACCTTTAAAATCCGAAAATCATTTTATAATAAAGTAATAGTTTAAAACTATCCAAGAGTACCCCTCCTCTTCTCTTATAAAAGGCCCCCACCTCTACCACCTTACCCCCACCTCTCAAGCCATTCTATCAGCCAAACCCTGACCATTTCATCTCTCCACATCCCTCTCTTAATCAATGAAGCCTCACCTATGGAAGAATGCTCTTCAAGAAACCTTTTTGGTTCAAACCAAGAGGAGTTACACGATTTAAAGGTAATGTCTTCACTTGTGTTCTTTTGTTTTATTTTTATCATCAAAACCCCTAAAATATTTTTATTCCATTATTTTGTAAAAAAACCAGTATCTTCAATATAATATTATGTTTTTATGTGATTTATTTGAGCTACACATACACACACCTCTATCTAATGGTTAAAGAACATACTGTTTCTGTGGATGGAGAATTACTGCCTCACGAAACGATGATTGTTCAATCTTCTCTTAACACCATTCATGGTGGAAATTATGATGCCACTGTATTTTATATATGATATATATGGTATTTATGTTTCCCATATTCTTCTTTATTTTATATTTAAAACATACTTTTATGATTTCCATGTTTTGCAATTGCGATAATTTCATACGAGCAAGTGTAGACTACCGCCCCCTCAAGTGACGTGACTCGTTCATGCAATACATGGAATGTATAAAGAATTAAATTAATTAACATATGTGACCTATAAAACATATATATTATACTAGAATTATAATATATATATCTCTCTTTTAGCGTTAATTTCAATAATATGACCAATAAATGAAAGTAGCATTCATCCGTACATACGACCTACCGTCTCCAGGAACAATGCTTTTCTTTTTTTATCTCCAAATGTTATAGAATAGTATAAAATGAATTTGAACTGGATATATATGATATTTTAATCATTAATAATATTCTGTAAATGATTTACTTATAACTACATTGATAATCATTTTCAAACAAGTTCATTTTTGACTCATGTACCAAACATCGGCTAAAACGTCTGATATGAACTCACATTATTAACCAATTATTATAAAATTATAATATGTGATATGAACTGAATAATAATATTTAGGGAAGGTCCTTAAGAAATTATAAATTTACCAAAGTTTATTAATTAGGAATATAACGAAACGAACACGACAAGTTGGACTTGTGGTAAGGGATCCGACCTCTCTCTCTCTTTTCAAGTACCCTCTTTTATGTCATTTCATTTATGCTCCATGTTCTTATGTTCGAGGATGTTATTTAATGTTCAACATAATTTAATTTTTATTTTCATATGATGATATACCCCCTCTTACTCTCATCAATTCATTTTAATAATTTTTATGTGGCGCCGTTTGGCTACCAAATTTTCGTAAGGGATCCTACCTCTCTCTTTCTTTTTAAGTACTCTCTTTTATGTAATTTATTTTAACCTCATCATTATTGTGTTTGGGGATGTTATTTTATATTAATAATACTGTTTTTTATGTTTATATTATGGGAGACCCTATTTGATCCCATAAATCCATTTTTGGAAGTTTATGTGGCGACGTTAGACTTCCAAATTTTCGTAAGGGATCCTACCTCTCTCTTTCTTTTTAAGTACTGTCTTTTATGCCACTTATTTTAAGCTCCTCATTCTTATGTTGGGGGATGTGCTTTTATATTCCCCTTTCTGTACTTTTTATGTTAATATGATGAGATTCCCTATTTGATCTCATCAATCCATTTTTGGAAGTTTTAAGTGGCGCTGTTAGGCTACCGAGTTTTCGTAAGGGGTTTTTCATCTCACTTTAATTACCATGAGAATTATGCTACATTTGCCACCATTTCCTTTGAGTGGTGTATTTACTGACCCTTGTTATAATCCTTGTGTAATATACTTTCGTTTATGTGTATTTACATCAATTTTTTATGGTCCTTCATTCATGGGGTGTACGTTTCGAATGTTACCCAAATCGGTAAGGGAACCTTTCACCCTCCTATTTTTAAAAGACTTTTTTTTGTTTGGTCTTTTAATTTACATCTTCTTATGTGGGGATATGTTCTTATATATCCTTATTGATGTAAATTTATGTCCAAGTGATGAGATACCATTTTCTCTCTCATCAACTAATTTTATGAATTTTAATGTGACGTCATTAGGCTGTCGAATTTTTGCAAAGGAACTTCGTAACTCAATTTCAATCCTCTGGGTTAAACTTGTACTCCTTGAACATGTCAAGCTATGGGTATGTGTGAATGACTCTGATTGTTTTACACTTAATATCCACTTATATTGGGTGTATTTATATCTGTCACACATAAATTATGTAATTGATTTATCTTTAATCTAAAGATACAATATTTGTAAGGGACTTCATCTCAATCTCCTTTCATTGAGGCATATTTTTTTGTAATACAAGACTTTATTTTATACGATGTATAAACACCTTTGAATTTTAATTTTATACAAAATGAATTTTTTTCTACGAAGCGTTTTACAAAATGACAAAAATGAATGTTTATTTTAAGATGCGTGGTGACAACAAACTTTTCCGCCGCCGCGAGTATTATTTGGTCTTTATCTTCCTCAACATGACATAATGTTTTTAAAAGTAAATAAATACCATATACTCTTTTAGGTATTTTGGTTTTGAAAATGGTTTATATAATGGAATTTTTATGTCAATGTATTTTAGTGATATATTGGGATTGAAATGTGTAAATGTTTTCTTTCCATTATATTTGTTTTATGTATTATGATTTTATAATGGTACTTGGACATTTGAAGGGGTGGTTACTTGATAAACCATTTGATGGGTGGTGCCGGGAATACTAGGACGGGTGGTTACGGTATAAACTCTACTGCATTGGGTATGGAAGTAGGCCGTATGGATATTCCATTAAGTGATATGTGTGGAAGTCAACCGTATGGTTATTCCATTTAAGTATGTTTATGTCCCAAGTTACCTTTTTATGTGATGTGATATTTATATGGGGTTTATGGTAATATTTTGTTTAAAAAAGGGAAAGTAATGATCTTTTATTCAGTGAAGAGTATTTACTACTTCATAAAGGTGAAAAGTATTACTTTGATAAAGTATTCATGTTTTACTTTTTGTTTTGAAAAACTAACAGTTTTCCTTCTTTGTGTAACCCTTACTATGCTTTTTATGATCATCCCATGTCTTTTTTGAAATTTTTTTCATAGGACATAAAGTTAAATAGGGTCAAGGATGGGATCAAAGAAATGTCAGGCTTTCTAGAACAAGGAACTAGACATGACTCTTTTGTTCAAGAGTTTTTATTTTGCGAAAAAATGGAATCTAAGTAGATGTGTCTACTTTCTAATATTTGAGATGTAATAGTTATGTCCTAATTATCTAAAACTATAAACCTAAAAAGATCCTCAATGTTAATTATTCATTTAATTAAATATTAAGTAATGTTTAAGGTCGGGTCCTTATAGTTGGTATCATAGATTGATTTAGATAACTTTATAGGTTAGAGTGTTGTTTAAGAAAAAGTGACAAGTTGTGTATAGTCACAATGGTTATTATATTAGATAGAGTCATTGTTTTTTTGAAAGTTAGAATGAGTTTAAGATAACTTGGAGAAGTATATCTCGGTGTTTTTGTTCCTCATTATTATCTGATGATTTTACTGATATAATCACACTGGCCTATTTTGTTTCAGTAAATGGCTGGATCTAGAAGGCACTAAAGTAATAGTGGATTTGAAGAAAACTATGATGGTTTTATGAAAGAACAACTGAATGATATGGGAATTGCAATGAGAACCCTTGTGGTTATCCTCAACAAACTATATGGAGTCATTATTGACCACCTGAACCTTAGTGATTTTTATAATGAATTGTATATGCGAGAAACAAATCCCTACGGATGTTCAGGTAATAATAATAAAGGTAAGTATGCTCAAAAACCTAGGATTCAACGATGTGGAAATAAACACATAGGAAAATGTTTCAAAGGTACAAAAAGATGCTATAGATGTGGAAAATGAAGGTCATAAAGCAAGAACCTGCCATGGAAAAATGAAGCATCTAGTTGACTCTTGGAAAGGGAACGAAGTTCTTTCTGAGGGATCAATTGAACGTTTCAAATGTGGTGTGCATGGTAATTATTAAAACACTTTTCCTACGAAGAAGTTTTGGGAATGGGGTCACCAAGATCATACATATATCCGTTTACCAGTACCTAATGCCATTCCAATTGAGGACGAAGAAACTGACAATGACCAATGAAAGGTGTGGATTATTTCTTAACATATGTTTTCCTATTATTGGAATATTAGGATATGATTCATGATTTTGTTTTTAGGAAATGAGTATTTCAGAATAAGTTGAAAAGTAATGTTTTGTGGATCATGAATAATTTTGAATGAGTAAGAAGTCAACATATAAGGGATTCAAGAGTTATGGTAGATTTTAGGATGGTTAAACTCTTGAATGTATTATGTCTCTTTTGATGATATGGTTAAATTAGAAGACTTTTTATAGTATATGTAACCCTAATGTTTGATATATGAAAATTTTATTCAAGGAATAATTATCCTTTCTTTTGTGGATATAGTTAAAGAGAACCATTTGTGTTTATATGATCCTTGAATTTGGGGCAATTACCGGTTATTTCATTTTGGGTTGAAAAATGAAAGTTATTAGATATCCTTTGTGGTTAAAATATGTTATGATTATTTTTAAAGATTTTATCTCATTTTCGGGAATGTTTTAAGAATTATATAGTTTTGGAAAAAGGGCAACACGTAGACCGTGTGATAACCCGTCGTTTCGGACAAAGCTGTGGGAATCGAACCCACAACCAAAGTGCAACTGGTATATATCACCGTCCACTAGACTACGTGATGTCCCTAGTAAGTTTGACTAATTCTTTATAGTTAGATGATTTTATTAATCAAGAGTAAGTTCATTTTGGGTTATCTATAGAAATTATTAACCTATCATAGAGGATATGTGATTAGGTTAATTAATTTTCAATATGAGACATTAAGAGCAACTGATGTTATTTGGAGATAAATGTTAATTTCTACCTTTGAAGACTATGTGATTAAATCCTTCGAATATTTGGGTTTCATTAATAGTTTGGTTTACTTAGATGAATTTTATGGACAAATTGTTTATTGGATGTTCATTGTTGAACTTTGGGTTTTTCTGAAAAAGTTTTGGATATTAAGAATAGATTTTCTTTTTTATAAAGGATTATCCATTTGTGGATTATTTGATCTTGTTATAACAATTTTGTATTGGTTAAGGTCTAAAGGCATGGGAAATATATAGTTCTTTTTTGTGGATTAAGTGATTCTCTATAAGTTTATTATAGATCTCTTAATGTGAGCAAGTCATCCTAAATACTCATCTTTTGGAGAAAATATGAGTATGTGTATGAAATCTAGTTGGAGATGAGAGTATACATGACAATTAAGTATGTTTCCTTATGATTTAGATAGGCTCAGAAATAAATTACTCAATGAAAAGTAAATTAAAAACAAAAATTTTTCCTTTTAACTTTTTCTACTGGGGAATCAAACACCATTTAACCCATTACCAGTTTGTGATTTTCTGGTGGTTAAATTTCTCCTAAACATGTTTTCTATCACTCTCCCTCAGAACATGACCATTTGTTTTTTCTTCCATATCCATTTCTCCTACATGGAATCCTAGTATGGGTTAACTCGGGTGACCTTTGTACTTCCCTTTCTTTCTTTTAATGTGACAGTTTAACTTACTTATTTTCCGATGTGGGGCTTTCAATGAATTTTCCAAGCCCAATTTTAAAAATTGTGAGGATGAAATTCCCAAAAGGTGGGAAGGAAGTAGCATCCCAGGTAAATAAATAATATTACATTCTCATGTTTATCAATATTTGTGAATAAAATGTTAATACTACATTAAAGGTAATGCTATTCTCAATGGCGTTCCCAATACGCAACAACGAGTTTCTTTGATATCTTATGTTGCACACTAATAATAAAATAATATAATTTTAAATAGTTAATGCCTAGCTATTATAACAGCGAGAATGAACAAAACTAACTAAAAAAATGAATACATATGTTTGTTATATATTTTTACTTTTATCCAATAAATGTTAGAGGCTTAAAATTCAAATGAATCCAATTTTAAGCATAAATATTCTAATATTATTTAAAAGGTCGATTAACCGCCTTTTGATGGAGAACCCTTTTTAAATACACTTTTTACAATTTAATATTTTGTATTTGAAAAAATTAAATCCTTCTTTATAATCTGGTCATCAAAATTTACTTTGTGTAGATTTTTGTTATTTTTCCGATAAAGATCATTTTTAGTGAAAATGTTGCATTATAATTCAAAACCTCTTTTTAATCTGATTTATTTATATGGATATATTATCTTTTTAATTGATATTAAAGTGTATTTAGAATATGTATTTACTATATAATCGAATGGTGGTCATTGGAATTAATTTCACTTTGAAATTGGACTTAAACTAGTGTCAATCTTTTAATAGATATTGTTTCTTAAAAACACGCTATTTGTTTCGATAGCGGGACTGAATTATTAAAATAATAAATGAAACTTTTATACTTTTAATTTTGTTAAATAGACATCATTTATGAATTCGTAATATAAAATATATCTTAGGGTGAATTTTTGGTATTTTTCTGAAAAACATCAATTTTTGATGAATAGTGAAACCACTAAGTGTTAGTTAAAGAAACTGATTTTTCGTTTACATGAAACATTACCACTTCTATGATTTTTTTTCAAACATCTAACATACATGGTTGTAATTATAATGTAAAATGAGGTTCAATGAGATTATAATAATTTTTTGGTGATTAGTAACTTTTATGTTTTATTAATCGCGATAAAAAGTAATTAGTGTAATTTAAGGTAAAGATAATGTTATAATAATATGAAATTACCTTGAAACATGTCCTCCGCTTATTGGATGAGTCATGGAAGACCAAGAAAATCCATGGGTCAACTTGGGGACCCCATAGAGGCACTTTGGTAGGAAAATGACATTAATAACATTTTATTTAATGTTAAAATAAATATGTCACAAAAATTTATTGTTTTACTAAAACAATTTGTACATGGGGTTATACAAGTCATATTTTTGACTATAAATATTCATTAGAAATATACTACTGTTTCCTACATCATGATTTTTTTTTATAAATTTTAGACATTAAATAAATTAATTTATTTATGACACCGTGATGATGCAGTGTTTACCTCATAAATGAACGATTTGAATAAAATGAGAAGATATGGTCAAATATAAGTCTTAAACTTGTCACAAACCTATTGTATGGGTGGATTTCGAAACCTTATCACCTTATCTTTTAATTATTCCCTTTTGGGACCTTTAAAATTCTAAAATCATTTTATAATAAAGTAATAGTTTATAACTTTCCAAGAGTGCCCCTCCTCTCCTCTTATAAAAGGCCCTCACATATACCACCTTACCCACACCTCTCTGGCCTTTGGCTCGGCCAAACCCTTCCCATTTCATCTCTCCAAATCAGTCTCTTCATCATTGAAGCCTCAACTTTTGCATAATTCTCTTGAAGAAACCCTTTTGTTCAAACAAAGAGTAGTTACACGATTTAAAGGTAATGTCTTCACTTGTGTTCTTTTGTTTTATTTTGCTCCTCCAAACCCCTAAACTCTTTTTATTCCTTTAGTTTTTAACAAAACCAGTTTATTCAATATAATATTATATTTTTATGTGAATTATTCTAGCTACACTTACACACATCTCTGTCTAACGGTTAAATAACATACTGCTTTTGTAGATGGCGAATTACTGCCTCACGAAACGATGATTGTTCAATATTCTCTTAACACCTTTCATGGTGTCCATTATGATGTCACTTTATTTTATATATGATATATATGGTATTTATGTTTCCAATATTCTTCTGTATTTTATATTTAAAACTTACTTTTATGCTTTAAATGTTGTGCAATTGCGATAATTTCATACGAGGAAGTGTGGACTACCGCCCTCTCAAGTGATGTGACTCGTTCATGCAATACAAGGAATGTATAATGAATGAAATTAATTATCTTATGTGTCCTATATAACATATATATTAGAATGTAATTATAATATATATATATCTCTCTTTTAGCTTTAATTCCAAAAAATGAAAGTAGCATTAATGCGTACGTACGACCTACCGTCTCCATGAACAGTGCATTTCTTTTTTTTATCTCCAAATGTTATGGAATAGTATAAAATGAATATGATCTGGATATATATGATATTTTAATCATCAATACTATTCTGGAATTGATTTACTTATAACTACATGGGAAATCATTTTCAAACAAGTTCATTTTTGACTCATGTACCAAAATCGGCAAAAACGTCTGATATTAACTCACATTGTTAACCAACTATTAGATCATTATAATATGTGATATGAAATGAATAATAATATTTATAAGAGGTACATGATAAATTATAAATTGACCAATGTTTATTTTTCACGAATATAAAGAAACGAACAAGACAAGTCGGACTTGAGGTAAGGGATCCGAACCTCTCTCTCTCTTTTGAAGTACCCTCTTTTATGTCATTTCATTTATGATACATGTTATTATATTGGAGTATGTTATTTAATATTGACCATAATGTAATTTTTATATTCATATGATGAGATACCCCCTCTTACTATCATCAATTCATTTTAATAATTTTTATGTGGCGCCGTTAGGCTACCAAATTTTCGTAAGGGATCCTACCTCTCTCTTTCTTTTTAAGTACTCTCTTTTATGTCATTTCGTTTATGCTCATACATATTATGTTTGGGGATGTTATTTTATATTCCACATAATTTTTTTATGTTTATATTATTAGATACCATATTTTATCTCATAAATCCATTTTTTGATGTTTTATGTGGTGCCGTTAGGCTGCCGAATTTTCGTAAGGGATCCTACCTCTCTCTTTATTTTTAAGTACTCTCATTTATGTCACTTACTTTAAGATCATAATTCTTATGTTGGGGGATGTTCTTTTATATTACTCTTTCTGTAATTTTTAGGTTAATATGATGATATTCCCTATTTGATCTCATCAATCCATTTTTGGAAGTTTTTAGTGGCGTCGTTAGGCTGCCGAGTTTTCGTACTGGGGTTTTCATCTCACATTTATTCCCGTGAGATTTATGCTAAATTTTCGACCATTTACTTTGATTGGTTTATGTAATTCCCATTATTATACTCCTTGTGTGATATACTTTCGTTTATTAGTATTGACATCAATTTTTTATGGTCCTTCTTTCATGGGGTGTACATTTCAAAAGTTACCCAAATCGGTAAGGGAACCTTTCACCCTCCTATTTTTAAAAGACTTCTTTTTGTTTGGTCTTTTAATTTACATCTTCTTATGTGGGGATATGTTCTCCTATATCCTTATTGATGTATATTTTATGTCCAAGTGATGATATACCATTTTTTCTCTCATCAACTAATTTTATGAATTTTAATGTGACGTCGTTAGGCTATCGAATTTTTGAAAAGAAACTTCTTAACTTAATTTCAATCCTTTGGGTTAAAATTTTACTCCTTGAAAATGTCATTCAATGAATATTTTTGAATTACTCTGATTGTTTTACACTTAATATCCACTTATATTGGGTGTATTTATATTTGTCACACATAAATTATGTAATTGATTTATCCTTAATCTAAGGATACCATATTTGTAAGGGACTTCGTCTCAATCTCCTTTCATTGAGGCATATTTTTTTCTAATACAAGACTTTCTTTTATATGATGTATAAACCCCTTTGACATTTAATTTTATACAAAAGAAAACTTTTTCTACTAAGCGTTTTACAAAATGACAAAAATGAATGTTTATTTTAAGGTGCGCGATGACAACGAACTTTTCCACCACTGTGAGTATTATTTGGTCTTTGGATTCTTCAACAAGACGTAATGTTGTTAAAAGTAAATAAATATGGCATACTATTTTAGGTATTTTGGTTTTGAAAGTGGTTTTTTATAATGGATTTGTTATGTCAATATATTTTAGTGATATATTGTGATCGAAATGTGGAAATTTTTTCTTTCCATTATATTTGTATTGTGTCTTATGATTTTATAATGGTTCTTGGACATTTGATGGGTGGTTACGTGATAAACCATATGAAGGGTGGTTCTATGAATACCAGGACGGGTGGTTACGTTATAACCTCTAATGCATTGGGTATAGAAGTATGCCGTATGGATATTCTATTAAGTGATATGTGTGGAAGTCTACCGTATGGTTATTCCATTTAAGTATGTTTATGTCCCATGTTACCTTTATATGTTATGTGATCTTTATATGGGTTTTATGGTAATATTTTGGTTAAAAAGGGTAAGTAATAATTTTTCATTCAGTGAAGAGTATTTAACACTTCATAAAGGTGAAAAGTATTACTTTGATAAAGTATTCATGTTTTACTTGTTGTTTTGAAAAACTAACAGTTTTCCTTCTTTGTGTAACCCTTACTGAGATTTTTATGCTCATCCCATGTCTTTTTTGAAATTTTTTTCACAGGACATAAAGTTGAATAGGGTCAATGATGTGATCAAGGAAATGTCATGTTGTCAAAAACCAGGAACTAGACATGACTCTTTTGTTCAAGAGTTTTTATTTTGCGAAAAAAATGGAAGCTGAGTAGATGTGTCTACTTTGTAATCTTTGAGATGTAATAGTTATGTCCTAATTCTCTAAAACTCAAAACCTGAAAAGATCCTCAATGAGAATTATTAATTTAAATAAATATTAATTAATGTTTAAGGCTGGGTCCTTGTAGTTGGTATCAGAGATCGATTTAGATAACTTTAAAGGTTATAGTGTTGTTTAAGAATAAGTGACAAGTTGTGTATAATCAAAATGGTTAGTATATTAGATAGAGTCATTGTTTTTTTTGAAAGTCAGAATGAGTTTGAGACAACTTGGAGAAGTATATCTCAGTGTTTAGGTTCCTCATTTTTATATGATGATTTTACTGATATACTCACACTGACCTATTTCGTTTTTGTAAATGGCCGGATCTAGAAGGCACCAATGTAACAGTGGATTTGAAGAAAACTATGAGGGTTTTATGAAAGAACAACTGAATGATATGGGAACTTCAATGAGAACTCTTGTGGTTATCCTCAACCAACTATCTAGAGTGATGATTGACCACCTTAACCTTAGTGATTTTTATAAGGAATCGTATATGCGAGAAACAAATCCCTACAGAAGTTCAGGTAATAATCATAAAGGTACGTATGCTAAAAAACCTAGGTGTCAATGATGTGGTAATAAACACATAGGAAAATGTTTCAAAGGGATAGAAAGATGCTATAGATGTGGAAATGAAGGTCATAAAGCAAGAACCTGTCACGGAAAAATGAAGCATCTAGTTGACTCTAGGAAAGGGAAAGAAGTTCTTTCTAAGGCATCAATTGAATGTTTCAAATGTGGTGTGCATGGTCATTATGAAAACACTTGTCCTGCGAAGATGTTTTGGGAACGGGGTGACCAAGATCGTACAAATATCTGTTTACCAATACCTAATGCCATTCAAATTGAGGATGAAGAAACTGACAATGACCAATGAAAGGTATAGATTATTTATTAACATATGTTTTCCTATTATTGGAATATTAGGATATGATTCATGATTTTATTTGTAGGAAATAATTATTTCATAATACGTTGAAAAGTAATGGTTAATGGATCATGAATAATGTTGAATGGGTAAGAAGTCAGCATATAAGGGATTCAAGAGTTATGGTAGATTTCATGATGGTGAAACTGTTGAATGTATTAGGTCTCTTTTGATGATGGGGTTACATTAGAAGGATTTTTCTATTATATGTAACCCTGATGTTTGATATATGAAAATTTTATTCAAGGAATAATTATCCTTTATTTTTTGGTTATAGTTATAAAGAACCATTTGGTTTTATATGACCCTTGAATTTGGGGCAATTACTGGTTATTACATTTTGGGTTGCAAAATGAAAGTTATTAAATAACCTTTGTGGTTAAAATATGTTATGATTATTTTTGAATATTTCATCTCATTTTGGGGAATTTTTTAAGAATTACATAGTTTTGGAAAAAGGACAACACACAGACCGTGTGACAACCCGTCGCTTCGGACAAAGCTGTGGGAATCGAACCCACAACCAAAGTGCGACTGGTATTTATCACCTACCACTGGACTACATGATGTCCCTGGTTTTTTTGACTAATTATTTATAGTTATATGATTTTATGAATCAGTAGTAAGTTCATTTTGGGTTATATATAGAAATTATTAACCTATCATAGAAGATATGTGATTAGGTTAATTACTTTTCAATATGAGACATTAAGAGAAACTGATGTTATTTGGAGATAAATGTTAATTTGTACCTTAGAAGACTATGTGATTAAATCCTTCAAATATTTGGGTTTCAATCATAGTTTGGTTTAATTTGAATAATCTTATGGAAAAATTGTTTATTGAATGGTCTTCGTTGAACTTTGGGTTTTGTTGGAAAAATTTTGGAGATTAAGAATATATTTTCTTTTTTATAAAGGATTATCCATTTTTGGATTATCTAATCTTGTTCTACCAATTTTGGTTTTGGTTAAGGTCTAAATACATGGGAAATATATAGATCTCTTTTGGGGATTAGGTGATTCTCTATAAGTTGATTATATCTCTCTTAATGTGAGAAAGTCATCCTAAATACTCATCTTTTGGAGAAAATATGAGTTCGTGTAAGAAATCTAGTAGGAGATGAGAGTCTACATGACAATTAAGTATGTTTACTTATGATTTAGTTAGGATCATAAATAAATTACTCAATGAAACGTATCTTAAAAACAAAAATTTTGTCTTTTAACTTTTCCTACTGGGGAATCAAACACTGTTTAACCCATCACGAGTTTGTGATTTTCTGGTGGTTAAATTTTTCCTAAACATGTTTATAATCACTCTCCCTCAGAACATGACCCTTTGTTTTTTCTTCCATATCCATGTTTTATTACATGTAATCCTAGTATGGGTTAACTTGGGTGACCTTTTTACTTCCCTTTCTTTCTTTTAATGTGACAGTTTTATTTACTCATTTTCCAATGTGGGGATTTCAATGAATTTTCCAAGAAAAATTTTAAAAATTGTGAGGACGCAATTTCCAAAAGGGGGGAAGGATGTAACATCCCTGGTAAATAAATAATATTACATTCTCTTGTTTATCAATATTTGTGAATAAAATGTAAATACTACATTAAAGGGAATGTTATGCTCGATGGCGTACCCAATACGCAACAACGATTTTCTTTGAAATCTTATGTTGCACACTAATAATAAAATAATATTATTTTAAATAGTTAATTTCGATCGATTGTAATGGCGAGAATCAACAGAACTAACTAAAAAATAATTACATATGTTTGTTAAATATTTTTACTTTTATTCAATAAATGTTAGAGGCTTAAAATTCAAATGAATCCAATTTTAAGCATAAATCTTCTAATATTATTTAAAAGGTCGATTAAACACATTTTGATGGAGAACCCTTTTTAAATATACTTTTGATAATTTTATATGTTGTATTTGACAAAATTAAATCCTTCTTTAAAATCTGGACATCAAAATTTACTTTGTGTAAATTTTTATTATTTTTTCGATAAAGATCATTTTTAGTGAAAATGTTTCATTTTAATTCAAAACCTCCATTTAATCTGATTTATTTATATGGATAGATTATCTTTTTAATTTCTAATAAAGTGTATTTAGTTTATATTTTTACCATATAATCCAATGGTGGTCATTGGTATTAATTTCACTTTGAAATTGGACTTAAACTACTGTAAATCTTTTAATAGATATTGTTTCTTAAAAACACGCTATTTGTTTTGACAGTGCAAATGAATTATTAAATAAATTAATGAACTTTATATATTTTGAATATTGTAAAATAGACATCATTTTTGAATTCGGAATATCAAATATATCTTAGGGTGAATTTTTGGTATTTTTCTAAAAAACTTCAATTTTTGATTAATAGTGAAACCACTAAATGTTAGTTAAAGAAACTGATATTTCATTTAAATGAATCTTTACCAATTATGTGATTTTTTTTTTCAAAAATTCGACATACATGGTTGTCATTAGGAAGTAAAATTTGGTTCAATGAGATTATAATAATTTTTTTTTGTGAATAGTAACTTTTACGTTTTATTAATCGCGATTAAAAGTAATTAGTGTAATTTAAGGTAAAAATAATGTTATAATAATATGAAATGACCTTGACACATGTCCTACCCTTATTGGATGAGTCATGGCTGACCAAGAAAATACATGGGTCAACATGGGGACCCCATGGAGCCACTTTGGTAGGAAAATGACATTAATAACCTTTTATTTAAAGTTAAAATAAAAATGTCACAAACATGTATTGTTTTACTAAAACAATTTTTACATGGGGTTATATAAGTCATATTTTAGACTATAAATATTCATTAGAAATATAAAAAAATTTCCTAAATCATGATATTTTTTTATAATTTTTAGACATTAAATAAATTAATTTATTTATGACACCGTGATGATGCAGTGATTACCTCATAAATGAACGATTTAAATAATATGAGATGATAGGGTGAAATATAAGTCTTACACTTGTCAAAAACCTATTGGTTGTGTGAATTGCGAAATCTAATCACCTTATCATCTAAATATATCCTTTTGGGACCTTTAAAATCCGAAAATCACTTTATAATAAAGTAATAGTTTATAACTTTCCAAGAGTGCCCCTCCTCTTCTCTTATAAAAGGTCTCCACCTCTAACACCTTACCCACACCTCTCAAGCCTTTGGCTCGGCCAACCCCTGCCCATTTCATATCTCCAAATACCTCTCTTCATCATTGAATCCTCACCTTTTTCATAAGTCTCTTCAAGAAACCCTTTTTGTTCAAACCAAGAGGATTTATCTGATTTAAAGGTAATGTCGTCACTTGTGTTCTCTTGTTTTATTTTGCTCCTCAAAACCCCTAAACTCTTTTTATTCCTTTATTTTATAACAACACCAGTATATTAAATATACTAGTATGTATTTATGTGAAGTATTCGAGATACACTTACACACACTTCCGTCTATTGGTTAAAGAACATACTGTTTCTGTGGATGGCGAATTACTGCATCACGAAACGATGATTGTTCAATATTCTCTTAACACCTTTCATGGTGGCCATTATGATGTCACTGTATTTTATATATGATATATATATAGTATTTATTTTTCCCATATGCTTCTGTATTTTATATTTAAAAAATACCTTTATGCTTTGCATGTTGTGCAATTGTGATAATTTCATACGAGGAAGTGTGGACTACCGCCCCCTCAAGTGATGTGACTCGTTCATACAATACATGGAATGTATAAAGAATGAAATTAATGAACTTATGTGACCTATAAAAAATATATATTATACTTTAATTATAATATATATATCTCTCTTTTATCTTTAATTCCATAAATATTTAAAAAAAATGAAAGTAGCGTTCATGCGTACGTACGGCCTACCGTCTCCAAGAACGGTGCATTTCATTTTTTATCTCCAAATGTTATGGAATAATATAAAATGAATATTTACTGGATATATATGATATTTTAATCATTAATACTATTCTGTAAATGATTTAATTATAACTAAATGGACAATAATTTTTGACTCATGTACCAAACATCGGCAAAAACGTCTGATATGGACTCACATTATTGACCAATTATTATAACATCATATTATGTGATATGAACTGAATAATAATATTTAAAGTAGGTCCTTACGAAATTATAAATTGGCCAAATTTTATTATTCAGATATATAAAGAGACGAACAAGATATGTCGGACTTGAGGTAAGGGATCCGACCTCTCTCTTTCTTTCCAAGTACCCTCTTTTATGTCATTTCATTTATGCTACATGTTATTATGTTGGAGGATGTTCATTAATATTCACCATACTGTAATCTGTATTTTCATATAATGAGATACCCCATATTACTCTCATAAATTCATTTTAATAATTTTTATGTGGCGCCGTTAGGCTGCTGAATTTTCGTAAGGGATCCTACCTCTCTCTTTTATTTTAAGTACTCTCTTTTATGTCATTTATTTTAATCTCATCCTTCTTATTTATGGGGATGTTATTTTATATTCCTCATACTGTAATTTTTATTTTTATATTATTAGAGACCCTATTTGATCTCATAAATCCATTTTTGGAAGTTGTATGTGGCGCCGTTAGGCTGCCGAATTTTCATAAGGGATCCTACCTCTCTTTTTCTTTTTAAGTACTCTCTTTTATGTAACTTACTTTAAGCACTTCATCATTATGTTGGGGATGTTATTTTATATTTATCTTTCTTTACATTTTATGTTAATATGATGAGATTCCCTATATGATCTCATCAATCCATTTTAGGATGTTTTATGTGGCGTCGTTAGGCTGCCGAGTTTTTTTAAGGGGGTTTTCATCTCACTTTTATTCCCATGAGATTTATGCTACATTTTCCACCATTTCCTTTGAGTGGTGTATGTACTACCCATTATTCTACTCCTTGTGTAATATAATTTTGACTATGAGTATTTACATCAATTTTATATGGTCCTTCTTTCATGGGGTGTACATTTCGAAAGTTACCCAAATCGGTAAGGAAACCTTTCACCCTCCTATATTTAAAAGACATGTTTTTTGTTTGGTCTTTTAATTTACATCTTCTTATGTGGGGATATGTTCTTCTATATCCTCATTGATTTAAATTTTATTTCCAAGTTATGAGATAATATTTTCTCTCTCGTGAACTAATTTTATTAATTTTAATGTGAGGTTATTAGGCTGTCGAATTTTTGCAAAGGAACTTCTTAACTCAATTTCAATCCTTTGGGTTAAACATGTACTTCTTGAAAATTTTATGCTATGAATATGTGTGAATGAATCTGATTGTTTTACTCTTAATATCTACTTATATTGAGTGTATTTATATTTTTCAGACATAAATTATATAATTGATTTATCCTTAATCTAAGGATATCGTATTTGTAAGGGACATCATCTCAATCTCCTTTCATTGAAGCATATTTTGTCCTAATTCAATACTTTCATTTATAAGATGTATAAACCCATTTTAAGTTTAATTTTATACAAAAGGAAACTTTTTCTACGAAGCATTTTACAAAACGACAAAAATAAATGTTTATTTTAATGTATGCGGTGACAATGAACATTTCCGCCGCTGTGAGTATTATTTGGTCTTTGGCATCCTCAACAAGTCGTAATGATTTTAAATGTAAATAAATACCATAAACTATTTAAGGTATTTTGGTATTAAAAATGGTTTTTATAATGGATTTTTTATGTCAATATATTTTAGTGATATATTGTGATCAAAATGTGGAAATGTTTTCTTTCCATTATATTTGTTTTATGTATTATGATTTTATAATGGTACGTGGACATTTGACGGGTGGTTACGTGATAAACCATATGAAGGGTGGTGCTTTGAATACCAGGACAAGTGGTTATGTTATAACCTTCAATGCATTGGGTATGAAAGTCGGACGTATGGCTATTCCATTAAGTGATATGTGTGGAAGTAGACCGTATGGTTATACCATTTAAGTATGTTTATGTCCCAAGTTACCTTCATATGTTGTGTTATCTTTATATGGGTTTTATGGTAATATTTTGGTTAAAAAAGGGTAAGTAATGATCTTTTATTCAGTGAAGAGTATTTACTACTTCATAAACATGAACAGTATTACTTTGATAAAGTATTCATGTTTTACTAGTTGTTTTGAAAAAATAATAGTTTTCATTATTTGTATAACCCTTACTGAGCTTTTTATTCTCATCCCATGTCTTTTTTGAAATGTTTTTCATAAGACATAATGTTGAATAGGGTCAAGGATGAGATCAAGGAAATGTCAGGCTGTCTAAAACAAGGAACTAGACATGACTCTTTTGTTCAAGAGTTTTTATTCTGCGAAAAGGATGGGAGCTGAGTAGATGTGTCTACTTTGTAATCTTTGAGATGTAATAGTTATGTCCTAATTCTCTAAAACTATAAACCTAAAAAGATCCTCAATGTGAATTATTCATTTAATTAAATATTAAGTAATGTTTAAGGTCAGGTCCTTATATTGAATCCCCAACCTTTAGTGGTTACGAGAGAACCCCATTCCAATTTTTTTTTCTGAGTTACATCACATCATCCTAAATTTAATGGATATTATAACATATCACGATTATAAACAATCACAAGGAATAGAAATAATTAAAACCATAGAACTATATAGTCAATATAGGATCTGATTTTGGAGGTAGTAATGTTCTCTCCAACATAAAATAGATAAACAAATTTCACTTCAGTAGAGAGTAGAAGTCTATTTCAAAATTATATAGAACATGTACTATTAAAAATATCAAAACCCTTATGTCTTCATCTAGATCCTTAGATCTTCTTATATATAAATTTTCAGTGAATGAATTTTTTATTTCATCCTTTTCAAACAAACATATTACTTATTTTTTGAATACACATGAAAGAAAACCTTTGTTAGTCAATAATATAATATGTAATATTAAAAAAATGTTTTTAAATGATAAAAAATTATAATAATTTATGAAGTACCAAAAAACTAATAATAAATATTAATGTCTGTTGGAAAATCCCATTTGGTATGTGAGATAAACATTTAAAATTCTTAAAATTATAAATTTAAAACTCATATATTCTCAAAAAAACTAGCATGAGAAAGAAATCCACGAGATTATAATTTAATCCTACATAGAATTTTTACAAATAGAATTAATAAGTATTTAAATAATAACAAGTATTTGAGAAATAATTAAATAAAAATAATCATGTGAAACAAACATCTAGTAATTCCAAATATATAATTACAATTAAAATATATCATGTTTTGAACTAAAATATGACAATGTATGTAAATAAATTTAGGTAATTCATAATAAATATCTAATATTTTTCTAGATTTCAACTTGTTCCCACTTTATTTTTCAAATTATGGTAACTTTAATTATGTTCATGTGGTCTCTTAATTAAAATTCTTGTGTTCACTTCATTTTTTTTCAGGTTGTCACTTCATTTTTATATATATGGACACCTCACTTTTTTTATATGGATACTTAACTTTTTTCATGTGGTCACGTAAATTTTTTTCATTATATCAATTCAGCTTTGTTCAGGCATCAATCTACATTTCTCTATGAAATTAGTTCACTTTTACCCATGAAATAACTTCACTATTTTTGATATATACACTTCACATGGTAACTTAAAAGGTTTATATGACATGGACACTTCCCAAATTCAATTGACAAGGTCAGTTTATGATGTCACCTAGAAACGATACTTCAGAAGGTTAGTTTACAAGATAACTTCACATGGTCAGTTTAGGATCTTACAAAAATATAAAAAAATTAAAAATATAAAAATAATATAGTCTATGAGAAATTATAGTTATTAAAAGTATCGTCAATACAAATAAAAAAATTGTATTAAGGATCCAATTCACCATTCTCCCATTTTTAATAGTTTAAAAAATATATTTTAATTCCATATATTTCTCCCCCTTTTAAAACTAATAAAACATAATTAACATATGTCTGTTTAAATATATTAATAGTTTAAGAATCAAATTACACATAATTAAAAGTCATCCTGAAATGTCTCCCTGAATGACTACCAAGAAATAAAGTATCGCTTTTAATGTTAACATTGAACAATGCTACCCTTTAATAATTATTGTGAATGAAAGTGAGCCTAAAAGATACATCAAACTCATAATTAGGCATTTTTTGATTCATACATTTTCAAATATTGTATGATCACATACAAATATAATTTTTATAATAGTATATATAATTTTTGAAATATATGTTATATTCCTTAAGGATCCATAAAAATTTCTATATTTTTAATTAATAATTTAGCAATTTGAATGAATAAAAAAGTATCTAACCAAATGATAAAATTATAGAGATAAAAGGTAGATAGTAATTCCAAATGATGTAATGGAAAATATATTAGATTTTATCTAAAAATATGAGTCAAACCACCTAATTCATGTATTATGAAAAAATTTCAATAATTAAAATTTTAAATTTGATTTTAAAACATTTATCTAAACCCCATGGTTTTGTAAAAATGACTATATATTGATAATTTTTATTAAAATATTATTAAATAATATTTTCATTTTTTAAATGATTTCTAAAAAATTGATATATTACATTATTGTGTTTTCTCCTTCAATATTGTGAAGGATTTATATAAATAAAAATTTTCGAAGTTTTATCACATTAAATAAATATCATGTCATAATTAAAACCAGTATAAAAAAGCTAATCCATAAATATTGTGAAAAATAAGAAGAAACAATGAAATTATCACATTCAACAGTAGATAAAGCCACTGAATTCTGTTTCTTTGAACATTGGAAATCTGAAAATTTGCCAAAAAAGTGAAACAAACATGTGGTTTTGTTTCTATTTATTTTTCCTCCACCAAAATTAGAATATAAAAAACTAGTTAGGTCAAAAGAGGTTTGCATATAATAAAATAATACAATATTCATATATCATTTAACATACTAAATTAATCTCCTAACTTCCTTTAAATTAATTTCTTTAGGAATATATTGGAATCTAGCAAATATACAAATTGAAAAAAACAAATCTTTTCAATATGATTTAAAATAATGAAAGCCTCCAATAAAAACTCTAAATATATTATTATCAACCAATTTTTATCTTCAATATAGTTTTTCATAAAATTAATACGCATTGGAATATTTTAAATTTAACAATTATCAAGACCGTACCACATAATTAATTATTTATCATAATTTTATTGATTAAGAATGACAGTAACTTTTCCATAAACAATTTTTAATCCCAAAAAAATTAAGTTCACCCATAAAGACCATGTGAATTTTTTTAAAAAATAACTTATAAAATTCATTGCTAATTATATCCGGTAAAGACACAAAGACAATATAATTGACATATATTTGGACTATAAAAATATATGTTGAGTATCTTTTTATAAATAAGTTTGGATAAATTTTTTCCTTTTCAAAATATTTATTAAAAATAAATAAATACAACCACTCATATGAAGCATTAGGAGCTTGTTTTAGACAATACAAATATTTTGGTAGTTTTAAAACATGGTTAGATTTAGATTCATTCTCAAGATCTGGAGGCTAATTTAAATAAAAATTTTTATAAAGAGATCTATTGAAAAGTAAACCTTTAAAGTACATTTGAAAACTGTAAATCACACATTGAGATTAATATTAAAAAATCATTCTTATAAATTATAATTATAGAAACCTCAGAATAACACACATGTATATCACATTAGTTTTTATGAATATTCATCACATTACCAAAGTACATGCCTGAGGACTTTAATAGTTTAGTTTATTTGGAAACATAGACACATAATATTCTATTATGGTTTAAGATATTCAACATTCCCCTTGATGATATTACCAATTATCACTAATAATTAAAACCATTAATCATAGGTAGGGAAAGGAAATATAAGAAATTGGTGAGCTTAGATGTTTGGTAAAGGTAAAAAATGGAGATATGTAAGCATAACATGAGATTAAGGGTATGAGAAAACAATCATAACATTAGATGATAATACCCATCATATCAAAGATCATAATAAAGAAATATTATATAAATATTTTTAGTTCATAAGACATAAATCATAATATAATCAAGGACACAATCCATGAAACAATTCCATAGGAATAAGACATAGATTTTTTGGTAGACACATAAGATATAAAAATTATTTTCATATTAATCAAAGATTAATTATATTGCTATATTAGTGGAATATGTTCACTCCCCAAACCAATTTGGTAGTCCGGGTTCACTCTTATGACCATCTTAGTAGTCGAGGATCACTTATAAGACCATATTAGAGGATAAAGACCATTACTGAACATAGTTCCATACTTTTTCCAACCATTACTATAACATGAGATATAAATCATTGCCAATTAATGGGAGGTAGATATAGGTCCCACCATATCATAATTAAGTCATACAAACTTTTTCCACAATATCACAAACAATCATATCATTAAACAAGAAACAAAATGGGCACCATAAACATTTAATCATATCATAACATGTGGAAGAGAGATAGGTATAATAAATATTTAATCAAGGAATAATACAGTAAAATATGTGGGTTTCATAATCATATATCCCCAACATGACAAATGGGTTTCATAAACATATAAACAATGAATCAGAAACAGGTTTCATAAAAATATAACCCGTGAAAGAGAAACTAGTTTCATAACCATCATTCCCTCAAAACATAAACCATTTAGAGAATGAATATGAATATAACCCATGGATCATATCCTAGTAATTTATTAGTTAATATAATAGATGAAATATTATTTGTAAAATAATTTTTATGAAATATTTTAAAATAATTTCTTGTTTAAAATATCCCTTATTCTTTGTTTTTTTTTAAAACATTTTGATTACAATTTTGTTTGAAAATAACCTTGAATTATTATAATGAATGATGTAAAAAAATTTGAACACCATTATCCATGAAAAATTATAAAATAAGATTGAAATTTTTTAAAAATATTTTTCTATGGAAACTTTTAAAGTAATATTCAGATAATTTGTAAACCTTTTTCTTTCAAAACATATAAAAGAAACATGAAAAAATAATGAAAAACATTTTATTTGAATACTTAGAAAAGAAACATGAAAAATTATGGGAAACAATTTTCTTAGAGAAATTTATAGGATTATTGAAAACATTTGGAAAACATTTTTCTTTGAAAAAATATAAAGTAATATTAAAAACATTTTGAAAACCATTTCCTGTGAAAATAACCATGAAAACTTATAAAGGACGCTTGAAAACATTTTAAAAACCATTCCATGTGAAAATTAAATTGAAAAATATTAATGTAAAAATTAAAAATCATTTAGAATTTTTTTTTTGAAAATAATATTATTAGATCATTTAATAATATTTTTTTTTATTTTTTTAGAAAATGATTTTTTTGAATAAAATGGGATTCTGACTAAATAGAGAAATAAGGTCATATTTTCTTAATAATATTTTATTAATTATATTAAGTAGACAATTGTGGGAAAATTATACCATTACTTGAAGATATCATGAATATATAGAGTATAAGAAAATTAATGAGAATTAATGAGAGATTTATCCAATATTATCATCAATGGAAGCATAATCATAAACTACCCCGATAGACAATGATATTGTAGAAATAAATGGTTACACATTTGCTAACATTAAATCATAGTACCCATTGGATAATAAAATTTAATGATATTAAAATATTATTAAAAGGTGTATATCCAATATAAAACAAGTCAAATGGTATTATATACACCCCATATAAATATATAGGTGCATTCCATGGCCTGTATCTTAAAGAAGGAAAATTGATACAAAAATTACATTACGGATTTGGTAAATTTTGAAAACTAAACCTCATGAAATAATGATCATAAATTGATATATAAATACCCATAAATTAATTATTATAATTATACAATATAATGTTTCCTAGTTTACACACCACACAAAATTAAATGAGTGGTGAATAAGGCATAAGTCTCTTAGAAATAAAAGTGAGACGAGGAAACCCTTACCATAAATATTTAATTTCTTTGTAAATGTTCAAAAATACTACATAATAAATATAATTTTATTAAAAATATAACTATGAACCATATTATTATATACAATACCATATATATTTTTTGACTTAATATTACCTATTTATTAACAATTCCATGTTAATGTTATGTTTCGGGTAATATCTGCTTTGTTTTTCGTATATGTTTTTACTTGATATTAGTGATCCTATTATATTTCTCATGATTTAATTATTTTCATAATTTGAAACATGATATAAATATAATATATATTAATTAAAAAAATATTTATAAAAATTTAAAAAATATAAAAATATGGAATTGAATACACCGTTCTTGGAGACAGTAGGTCATACATTTGCATGAACAGACATTCCATTTTCATATTGTATTTAAAGGAAGAAGGAGAATGAACTATATGTATATATATTATTTTTAAATTATAATAATTATGTCATACATATCATATAAAATTTCTAGGCCCATACTTAATACATTAAATGAAAATTTTGAATGAATCACATCACATTGAGGAGGTAGTAGTCCAGACATCCAAAAACAAATTTATCAAATTTAAAAAAATTATAAAAATGAAGGTATATTATATATACTATTTGTTGAAGAATAAAAAAATAATATATTTCATATATATACTACCGAAATATTATTCCATTCTTAATTCCCAACCATGATAAGTGGTAATGGAAAAATGAATGGCATTGTTTTATGAGGTGGTACTTCAAAGTAAAAATGAACATTAAGTTCATTACCCATTTAATGGAAGTGTTTTTAGGCATAAGTATAACCCTTTATAATAGAATCAAATTAGTATATTTAGTATATAGGGGTCATTATATAAACCTTTAATAAGAAGAATTTTGGGGGTGGAAAAACAAAGGTCTTATGGAAGGATGTTACCTCTTCTATAGGTAACTCAACTTAGTTTTCACCAAAGGGCTCCCTTGTTTAGCTTTCTACCCAATAAAAGTCTTCTTGGTTGATGGTAGGTAATTTTGGAGGAAATGTTTGCATGTTTTTTTAGAAAAAGGTATTGATAAGTGTGATTAAGTGAGGGGAGTGAGTGGCATTTTTATATAGGAGGAGGAGTGTCAATCTTGTAAATATAAAAATGTAAACTCTATTGAGAGGTTTCCCTTACATTTTGTGCCTCCAATAATTTTCCATTTTTGATCCATGATGGTAATTGGTAAAAATATATCCAAAAATGGATTTTTTAAATGTGTCTAGGTTATTTTTAACCATAAATGAATGATTATCCACTTTGTAATATTGTTTTAACATTAATCATTTTAATTAATTTTAATCACATTTATTATTATTTTTAGTCAAAAGTTTACATTATTAGACATTATATATTATTTTAATTAAATATGTTTTATCCATTTTTCCAAATTTAAATCATAGAATTTATCAAAATTAATTTAATATTAATCCCACCGGTGGGATTAAACAATGAGTTTTTTTAATGTGAAAATATTCAAAAGATTGAATTGATTTTATATCCAATGTTAATGTGATATTGATACCGTGCTGACTATCAACTCCAAAGAATATTCCTAGTTAATATAATAAAGGGTGATTCAAGTTTACACCAATGATAATTAGAGGGGTTGGTTCAATAATTAAGAACTTATTTTTATGAGAGGTATCATTGATAGGGAAATTAATGTAGAGAAATTTACTCAAACACAATTCTACAAGGCATTCCAATCTGAAGAACTCCTCAAGGAGGAATTAAAAAAAATGATTAATTCCCTGAAGTGGTGTTTTTAAATATATAAATATTAAAATAGGGTTAACTTTTAATTTTTTGATTATATGATATCCTATGAAGATTGATGTGTTTCAGTCTCTATGTTTCATTGTTCATCAACAAATGAAACTTAACAGAAGAATACCAAAAATTCACCAAAGTAAATTTTAATTTTAGGAGTTCAAAAATTATTATTTTTTTTCAAATAAAAATTATAATTTTTTTGAAATTTATATTTAAAATGGGTTATCCATTAAAAGGTGATAAAATTACATTTTTGAAAAATACGCCATTTTATTCATAAAATTGGATTTATTATTATATTTTTCCTATAAAATCTATTGGATGAGTGTAAAATTATTTTTTTAATATGTAATATATAAATGTTACTAAAAAAAAAATTTAAAACTGATTTTTTTACTTTATTAAGATAAATAAGAGTAGTTTTCTTATAAAGGAAATTTTATTATTTTGAAAGACTTATTACTTCTATTTCTAACTAATTTGTTACAAAATGGGTAATTTTAAATACATGTGTAAATAATATTTTCAAACATTATTTAATATTATTCATAACTTCCATCCCAATATCTATGAGGTAACAATAATGATATTTTAATAACAATATTAATGGTATATTGTAGATTGGTAAAACTCAGGCTTTCTTGTAACGAAAGCTATTGAAGGTACTGAGATTTGTGTGTAACACAATAAAGACATAGTATTGTGTGTAAACCATGAAATAAAAAATAACTTCATCATCATTTTTATTCACGAACCTTCGATAGTTATATTTAATGTTCCCAATTTCTCTAAATCCATGAAAAATAACTTCATCATCATTATGACCTTTTTTATTCCTTTTTTGAGTGGAATGTTTTTGTTACTTTTTGAGTATCATTTGATTCTTTTTTCTTTATAACATGTAAAATTTGGTCTATTTAACTAATTTTTAATTAAAAGGAAACATATTTATTAATATAATTTATTTTTTATTTAAAATATATACATTTTTAGTTCTAAATTTAAGAAAAAAATATCCAATTATAAATTATATTTTAATAAAGATTCAATACTCTCAACTAAAATATATTATTTGAAATTTTTTTATTTTCCAAAATCAATTCCATTTTAGCCATCCATTTATTTAGTAAATCACTTTAATACTTTTCATCCAAAAAATTATCTAATATTTCACCCAAATAACTCATGAAATTTATAATACTTGTAAATCTAGGAAACTATTGATTAACTATATCTTCATCTACCTTTTTGAATCCCTCATACTAAATCCTTAACAAGCTCAATTTAGTTCTTATAAGATTATTAGAAACTAGATGAGTAACCTATCGTATTTTCCAAATTTCATGTGATATTTTTTATATAGAAATTTTTCTATAAAAATTCATATTAATTAAAAAATATAGAATATTAATAAAAATTTAATTTAGAAAATAATTACCATATAATAAAAAACTAATAATTTAGGATAAAACTTGTGATTCTTGTATGGTTTTATAATTATTTTCAAACTATCAAGGCTCATTTTTCAAATAAATTTTTTTCATGTGATGGTACCAAAAAACATAATTAGTTCCATCAAAAAGTAAAAATGTTTTAGGTGATGAGCTATCATTCAAATTCATTGCTACATTTAAAATTATATTCTTTTCCTATGAATTTTTTGTTTGTAATTAGATTATCACAAATAATATTAACACATAAAAAATTTGGGTAATAAAATTTGATAAAAAGTTTTAATCTCTAATGATAATCGATGAATGGTCAAGAGGCATTGAATTCACATTTCAAAATAATGTTAACTGGGTATCAAAGAATAGTTAATGTAGTAAATTAAACAAAGATAAATAAACACAAATATTTTTAAATTATTATGGATAAAAGTGATCGAACTATATTGTTTTCCCTATAAAAAACTAGGAGTGATAGAATCCACAATAATAGACTCTAGAATTTTTATGGTTGATCACAACCCTTTTAAAACTATAATTTTAACCCTAGAGGCATAACCCAATATAATATTATTTTTCTCACAAGGTTTCTTAAACCAACAACTCCACCTTTTTCACATCTAGAAGAAACACCTTGAAAGCTATCATTGGAGGTTTTTTTTTTAAAACCGAACATGCTTTTTTATTTTTCCATGTAACAACTGAATTCCCAATATTTCGGTGGTTATGGAAGAACATGATACCTTTATTTGTTTTGGGAGTCACAAACCAGTATAAAATATTTTAATGTGTAGTATAACTTTGTAAAAGTATGAACATATTAAATAATATAAATAATTAAAACCATATGCCAATATTTACTATATAGTATTTTAGTGTTTAGGTAGAAACATTCTCTCCAATAAAAAGGGATAACATAATTATATTGCAGTTGTATGTAGTAATTGATTTCAAATGTATATAGTTATTATATAGTTCATGAATATCCTAAACCTATTGTCTTTATCTGAATCTATATAACTCCTTATATGTAGTTCTTATATTCATTACAAATTCAAAATCATGGATTCCATTTCATTTCATTCTTCCCAAATATACATTTGATATATTCATTGAATGAACATGAAAAAATACCAATGTGAGTCACTTTAATAATCTATAATATTAGAAACAATTATATTTATAACATGTTATAATAATAAATAATTTATTAAAAAACAATAATAATAAATATTAATGTCCCTTGAAACAAATCCTATAATGTATTGAGATAAACTATTCACATTCAAGCCAAATTAAATTTAAAACTCATGATTTCACAAGACAACTGTATGAGACTTAAACCTATGTGATGAGAATTCATTCCTACATTGAAATAATGTACATAAAATTATTTTGTATTTTAATAATTAATAAACATTTAATAAATAATAAAATCAATATAAAATGTTAAAAATCATTTAGTAAGTCGAAATATATAATTTTAAACAAAAAATAATGTTTCAAACTAAAATATGACAAATTAATTAAGTGAATGTGGTAATTTCAATCATTTAGTAGGTCGTAATGAAGGTTCAATTTTTTTTGTAAATTTAAACTTTTGGTCACTTCCTTTTTCATCATTTAGTCACTTCACATTTGTTAATGTGGTCACCTCATTTCTGTTCATGTGGTAATTTCAATTTTTTTATACAATCACTTCATTTTTATATATCCACTCACTTCAACATTGTCTATATGATCACTGTAGTTTTTTATAAGAGATCAATTAAATTTTGATCATGTAGACTCTTCAATTTTTTTCATTCATCACTTCACTTGGTTTCATGTTCTCACTTCACTTATTTTCATGTGATGACTTCACTTCGGTTCATGTAGTCACTTTATTAGATCAATTCACAATTCCCCATTACAAGGTCACTTGATAGGGTCACTTCACATAGTCACTTGACAAGGTCACTTCACAAGTTCACTTCTTTAGTCTGCTGGAGGATTAACTAAAATATGGAAAATTTCAAAAAATAAAACTCTTATAGTGTATGGGATATTATAATTATGTTAATTACCAAAATACTAATAAATAAATTGGATTAAGGTTATAATTAAAAAAACTTACAAGTATTAAATGAAAATCCTCCACAGAATCATAATGGAATACCTTCAATAATATTTTTTAAACAACATAATAAAAAAATGAAACAATTTTATATAAGGAATAAATTTTCAAGTATAATAGAAAAATGTCTTTCTATATCCTCACTTTTAATGAAATTAAAAAAACCCATATATTTGACCTACTGGAATTTTTGATATGGAATTTAAATTCCATTTACTTCATTCAACTTATTATTAATATTCATCCCACTATTGGTCTACCTTACAAGAAAATTATCACTCCACATTATGTGAAAAAATTACTAGAGATATTCTTAAAAAATTTGTACTTGCATCGTAACCATTGGAACTTAAATCTACTAAATATCAATATTTTGATGAAAAAATAAAAATAAATCATGAGGTATTTCAAAAAATGTTCAAATAGATTTTATTTAAAGGGTTTGTAGTTAACTGAATTTAAAAAGCATAGGGGGGAAAATGAGGATAAACTATAAAGTATAATCCATGACATCAATATAAATCTCATTGAAAAACTCATTCAAAAATATATTTCCAAATAAAATCAGACATGAACTCTTGTTATATATATCCAGGACCAAAAAACAAAACATTAAGAATAATTAATTATTTAACCAATTTTATATAATGATCATTATTTTTTAATTTTGATTGTCCTTTTTAAAACATTTTAGAGGGTATACAATAAAAAACAATTAAAAGTAATTAACGAACAATTATCTTAATTACTTATTATAACACATAACATTTTTACTTTTCCTATATATATAATATCCTTCAAACCATGAAACATCCTCTTCTCCACAGTTATCCCATTATATATCATGAAAAGTATTAATAGTATGGTGTGAAAGATGAGTATCCTTATAATGGGTTTTCCATCATGAATATTAATGTTTTCTATGTGATTTAAAAAAAAATAAAATGCAAAGGTTTGTCCCTTGGGAATAATGTTTTCAAATAAAAAATCCTCAATAATATAAATTTGACTTTTCAATTTCATAGATTCGAAAAGATATTAATGAATGTTTTAACAACAGATACTCCCCAAATATCTATTTTAAAAAAGGGTATTTGGATAAATATAAAAATGGTTTAAAATCATCTTAGGATTGAGAAAATAAAATTTTATAATATCACTCAAGGCATGAATAATAATAACAAATCAACAATTGTGAAATTTAGAAAAAAATCCAAAAAAGTGTTGAGATAGATAAAACAATATTCCCAAAACATGTTTTATCAAATAAATATCCTCATTCTTATCCTTATTCATCCACCCATTATTTGAATCAAACAATTCCATAAAAATATAATTTAAAAAATTGTATGATAGTTTTCCATAACTCCTCTGGTATCATAGATAAAAAATATAGTAAAAAATATATGTGTGGAATGAAAATTACTAAACCTAGAAATTATATTAAAAATATATTTAATATTAAAATTTAAATAATTTAAACAAATAATCTATTATACAATGACTTTTTTTTCATTTTATCTCTAATATTTTACCTCGGGGTTTCCTGCATTATCATTATGGACATATAAAATCAAAATATAAAAGTGAAACTATATAATCAACTCTAATAAAGATAAACATTATAAAGGGATTGAATCTAAATCATAAATTAAATTCATCAAATTTCATAAATGACTCAAAAAATATAATTCCTAAAAATGAATAAATAGTTGGTTCATCTATTGTAAGTGCTCTATTTATTTTCTTTGGGATATACATTACCTCACCATGTCATGGAAAAAAATATTGTAAATAAATTATGTGATCTCGATTAATGAATGCTATAAGTTGATATTACTCTAAATAAATGGATCTTCATCATTTATATAAAATATGTTTTTGTCTCCCCTGTGGTAAAACCTTCTATTTTTCCATATAACAAATGCACTAATAATAATTGTAGTCCATAAAATAAATTTTCAACTCATAGACAATCAAATATTTTTGGCCCTTATGGACCTCCTTGTTCTCTGTAGATTTTTTAACATCCGGAATCTTCTCAAGAAACTCTATTTCATCCTTATTTTCAATAATATATACTTTTTAATACTCAAAATATCTCATTATTGCTCATCAATAGAATAGAAATTCTTCAACTTCATCTTTTTTTCGTCACACAAATCTATATCTTTTACTCAATATTATTCATCACCTGATAAATATTAGACTCAAATTTCATTCCACAAACACTGGAATATTACTCCACATATTGAATGGAAATTAAGGCCTTACCATTTCTAAGAATGGACATCCAAGAATAATTATTGTTTTCTTTAATCGATCTCATGAAAAAAAAATTTTACCAAAAATTATATCTTAACCTCTTTATCTAAAACCAATTTCATCAAACCTTGTAGATATATCAATATTATGTATACCAATTTAATAAACATTTCTGTTTTTTATATCCTATAATATAAATATTTTGAATTTTGATTATCATATAATGTTCAAACTCAAACCTAGATCACAAAAGTATTTTACAATCTTATAAGATGAAATATTAATAAAAAATAAAAATTTAACCAATTCTCTATGATTCTTTTGTTTATATGTAGAAATCACAAATTATTATTTTACACTGAGTTGTATTCTCCCCATTACCTCATGCTTCTTATTTTTTCAAATTTAATAATTCATAAATTTATTAATTTTGATAATTTTCACTTAATCCTAAAAAAAGAATTTAGATATGAAATTTCATAAAATTTTCTAGAAACATACCCATCTTATATTGATGTTCCCTTTCTATATCCATTACAGTAACAGTAGTGGTGGTTTGTAAGGTATTATATATTTTTATCCAAATTCATTCCTAACTTCCCTTTCTTACACCTCAAAATTTTATTTATTTTTCCTCATTATTTTATTATAATTTTCATTCTATTTTATCCTTATCTGACCACTATATTATATTGTTTTACCACTCCATATGATTATAGACTTAAATTTCAAACATGGTATAACCACTAAATATCTTAGAATTACTGATATAAATATTTCCATGATCTTGTTGACAATTTACAATAATTAATACTCAAGAGTTCTCATGGAAACCTTTTTATATTTACAATTTTTTAACTCATTAAGGATTCCCAAATGATTTTGATAAATGTTTAAAATGTTTACCCCATTGAATAAATTTATCATTGAAGATAATATTTATATATTTGTTATTGGACCGTCATTGATATTTTTTTATGTCCTTTAATTTCGAGTATCTGCATTATCGAAAAAAAATTTATCGATTAAAATCAATGAAATTTACATCTTCAATAGAAATACCATGTCTATTTTTTATGATTAATATAACTATTACAATGATAGTTGATATATTCTTGAATTCCCTACTACTGTTCACTAGATGATATCCTTAAAATTGTAAAACTTCCCCATATATCCCTTGAAAATGTTTTGTAGACTTGGTATCAAAAAGTAAAAACTCTCTTATTGTTGATTCTTTATTATGGAACATCCTACGATAGTTTATCATAATAAAAAAGCACATGGATAAAATAAATTGTATCATTGTGTCAGAATCACCTATATTTCTTGAAAATTATTAGGAAACATTCTTGTTATCTCTTTAAATATATTATATACAGTGTAAAGTTATTATTCATTAGTTTTTTTTAATTTAGAGTTTTTAATCAATGATTTATTATTTTAGATGGGGACAATCATCTTAATCAGATGATTTATATCTCATTATATATATTAAAAGAAGCTCTTTCCATGTTTTGGTCTATTTTTTGGATTATCTCAATGTGAAAATCTGTGTAATATAATACTTACAACATTATTTTAGAAACCATTAAATTTTAAAGTATGTCAAAGTTAAATGTAACTTCCTTAGTATTAATTTGAGTATTTTTTTAGTTTCCTAATTAACCAAAGTGAAAAAAATTAAATTTTGGTTGATCATAGGATTTATCTTGAAGTATGTTCCAGTGATTGGAGGAATGATAATACTAGGTTGTATCCCCACACAAGAAGTAAGACTATACTATATGGGTGATCTATTTCTCAACACTAATTCTCCTGAAATTTTATTCATCTATCATTCTTACTATACTATATCCATGTTCAATTATATTTTTTGTTTTATAACTGTCTTATATAACTTGGGATTATATTAAATTTGACCTTCTAGTTTTCATGAGTTGATAAATCTTTCATCAATTAGTTATAACCTAAAAAACACCGCACAAGCATTCTATGTGTATGTCACACCCCGAACTAGCTGATATACGACTCGTGTGAGATTTATAAAACAGCATGGAAAGCACACACCTTAACCCTGTATGCGGTCAGTGTTGGGTGGCACGGTTTGAGTGTGGCTCACCCAACAGCATGCTCAGTGGCACACGAGTCGTGCATTTAATCGATGTTTAAAAAAAATTATTTTTTCATTAGGGATGTTAAATTATTATTATTCTTATTTATATTGTTATTGATATTTTATGTTTACTGTTATTATTATTTTTATGATGATTATTTTTATTGTTAATAACTTTTATTAATATTATCTTTATTATGGTTAATTTTATTATTATTATTATTTTATTATTATTATTATTATTATTATCTTTTTTATTTTTTATCATTATTATTTGTATTATTTTTGTTTTTACTATTATTATTAATATTGTAATAATATTATGATTATTAGGAATGAAAAAAAGAAATGGAAAACCCTAGCTACCCGAAGCACCCACACCATTCCCACTTTTGTAGCACTGCCACAACCCCCCTACTGCCCCTCAGGCCTGCACACCCCCCTTGACCTCTTCCTCTACGCTCCATCCCCCTTCACCCTAACCTCTGCCTACTTTCCGCCACTCGTCCCACGTCTTGTCGACCTCACCCTCACACCGACCTCGTACCGCCCATCCACACCGAGTCTAGTGACCTCTTTCACCTCCTCCGGCCGCTCTCCCTGTTGATGCCGCCCTTCCCTTCAGCAGGCTACACCAGCCAGCGACCAGCGACCCGCTCCACTGCCTCCTCTATTTCCGGACAACCACACCTCACTACACCACCTCTTCCCTTCCGAAAAGCCTGCGCACACGCACTCCCCTTCGGTCCGCAACCACCGCACAGCTCCCCTCGACGGCCGGACTGTCCCGCCGGCGTCCCCTCCTCCTGCCTGTGCATTTTCCAGTGCCTCTCTTCTCAGCTCTGGCACGTTTTCCCTCTGGGTAATCCCTCATCCTATAATTTGTGGTTTTTATTCTTATTCATTGGGGTTTTTGGTTTGTGTTTGGATTTTTTATGTTGTATATGTTTTGATTTTTTGACTTTAGGGTTTATTTTGATCACCGTACATTGTGGTTGTGCGGCGATTGGGGTTCCGGACAAATTTTTGGGAATTTCGACCCCAAACATAGTAAGTTCCGCATATAAACTTTTTTTGGTGCTTTAATTCTCTTGTTTTATCAATTTATTATGTTATTTGAATAGTCTTCTTAGTGCGAATATAGTTTTGCATGATGTTTAATATGATTCTGATGGGTTTAGGAACGTGTTTATGTGATATGAATGTTTTTATTTTATTAAAACTATTGTTGAGCCATTCACAGTGTTTTCTAAACTGTGCTGTTGTTTTTCTATGGTGTGCATGGGCTGAAAATTCTGTTTTTGAGATGTATGTGGTGTGATATTGGCCTAAAAAGGGGGTTTTCTGGGATGTCTTTTACGTTCAAAGTCTTGGGACACTGTTTGGAGTTGCTTCAAAATATTTTTAAGTGGTTTATTAAATCTTATAATGTGTGTTCACCATCTATAAGAAAATGTTTTAGTGTGTGTTTAATTTTAATGAGGGGAGTTGAAGTATGTTTTCTTTTATTGAAGCTTTATTGTACATCTTGGAAAAATCATTATTAATTATGTTAATTATTTATTAAGTGGTGAGTGTGATGAAAATTAGCCTTGTGACATGATTTTCCATGAATGTGTATTTTTCATGTGTTTCTCTCAATTCATATTATTTTATGGGAAGTTAAATTGTTTTAGTTGTGTTTTAAGCCTTGGGTAGTTATTCGTTTCCCTTGTATCGTTGTAGGGTGTTTTGTTCATCGCGGTGTGGGTTTTGGTCGTCAGTGACAAAGACCTATAGGTATATACATGGGTAAGCATGTATATATGTATATCCTCCTTGCGTATATTCCCTCATGGTGAGGGGAATATGTAATTGGGTTAAATGGTATATATATATATATATATATGAAATGTATATGCGTATAGGTGAAGCAGTTTCGGATTTTCATCTTCAAGAGCAGCTGCTTTTAGTTAAAAAGCGTCAAGAGCCGAGCGGAAATCTTGGATCGACCTTGAGGTAGGTCCCCCACAACACTCTCCTTTAAATTTAGAATTTATTAATTTCTTGATGTTTTATTAATTTTAAAAAATGATATATAATATAAGATAATTAATTTGTAAATGATTTATTGTTGAAAAAAGAGCTGTTTATTTTATACACGATACTTGGAACATTTTCTTGACGAGTGGAAACCAAGTATTAAAAGAATGCCAGTTTCGGTTTTAAACATAATTCATAGAATTTGAAATGTACTTCTAGTTTTAAAGAGAAATTATTTCTTCTGAACAAGTGTTATGGGTTTTCTCGAGATAAGTTATTTTTATTTAAAATTGGTGAAGGCTTGTTTGACACATTAGTAAAATAAAATATTTTGGGAAACCCACTCAAGGGTGATTTTGGGTGCGTGTTGATTTAGCGAGCTGTATGTGATGTTTGTGCATCATGACTGATTGATTTACATTGTGGACGCACCCCTTTTTATTTCATGTGTTGACATGGGAACCCGACATAGTGAGTGAATCTTTTGAGAATGATTTCTGCACCAGACTAGATTACGCACTGGCTAGTGGCCCCATAGCTGGGGAATACTGAGTTATTACTACTATGGGGATTGGGCCCCTCGGTTAGTCCATGTAGGTCTATGCTGAGCGTTAGGGCATTATGACATCATTGAGTGAGGGCATACCTTCAGGTGGAGTCACATGTATAGTATGCTCTGGATTGTTCACGATCTCCTTGGTTCAATCCATGTTATTATTGAGTGTTTATTTGTCTGTGGAAGATGGTTGAGAGGTCTAGTTTGGTTTCTAGCCCATGTTTTCCACCTTTTCCACTGCCTTTAGTGTGTGTTGTGTGGATTTTTTCATTTTAATAACATAAAAATTTGGATTTCTAAATTGATTCACAAAATTTTTTTAAAATGCAATGCACCAGTCTCTTTCAAGCACAAGACTTGTTTTTATATTATTAAGGAAAATGGGCGTTTACTTGTTTTAGGAATGAAAGTGTGTGTGGAAACCAATATTTTATATAATTTAATTCAAACATGGAATTGATAAATTCTTTATGTAGTGTTAGTGCATTGGGAATAGATTTATTGGACTAGCCTACTGAGTTTTAATACTCACGCCTGTAGTGTTTTCTTTTTTTAGTTCTGTTGCATGTTCCAGCTTCAGTTGTTCACCTTGAGCGACATTGGTTGTGGTATTGGAGAGTGACCCACATGGTCACGTGGAGTTTTGGATGTAGTCAGGTTAGTAGCATTTTTGGTTGTTCGTTATATATTTTCTTTTGTTCTATCTATTTTTATACTGCTTAGTTTATTTTATATTGGGCCAAATCATTCCCACAACCTCTGTTGATTCCCTGGTGCTTATCGCTAACCCGGGAGGATCAAGAACACATCTCGGGCCATGTTGCGGACCGTCTTGGGTGACCGGTGGTTGGTTTGTGAACAAATTGCATTAGAGGAAGGCTCTTGTAATTTGGGGTGTCTGGTAGATAGAGATTAGGATTGTCAGGACTCGAGAGGTAGGTACGAGAAGGAAATTATGAACCCTCACTCATTACGCACCTCGAGTCTCTTGGGATAGTCAGAGAATTGAGTCTTTGTTTTGTTATGGTTTGTTTTGTATTGAGGGATGAAAAATGAGGTAAACCAATGTTACATCATGATCTCACATAGAGTAGTGAAACATGTGGAGTCCAGGTACAGGGTTTGAATTTCTCCTAGTTGTTGACTCCTACGTGAGGCATGGACCACTACCATGTCACCAGGTTAAGTGAGACCGCTAGCCCCTCACTCCGATGGATTGATGCAAGATGAGTGTCATTTTCATTATGGTTGGTGTAAGTGCGTTTTTGGAAATAAAAAATTGTTTTTGAAAATGGGACTGAATTCTTTTAAATGCCTTTAAATTTATGAAATGGGTTTTAAAACTGATAGCCTTTAGTTTAGAAAACTGGTTTTTTCTTGGTAATTGGTCGAGAATGGTTTGGGGTGAAACCTAAGGTACTCTTCATGAACGTTTGTACATGTTGGAGGATGCATGGAAAATGCATGTTGGTGCGTATGAATGAAAGTGGATGAAGACATGTGCAATGGTTCATGGGATTACCTGGTTTTGTTTGAAATTAAAGGCATAACCTTGTTTTCTAAATTGGATTTTAAAGAGGAAAATGGTTTTGGAAAGTGATTTTGGTTTGAAAAGTGGACTTGGGATTTGAAAAGTGTTCTTGAAAGAAAGCGGTTTTAAAATAAAACAGGGTAGTTTTCGAATCTTAAATGGATCGTGAATTATGGAAATTGAATTTTTGGTTGTGTTTGTTGATGTTTAATTTTTTTGAGCCTGTTGTTTTTAGATGAGGGCGATTTATTGATCTGGCTTCGATTGATATCAGTTTGGGATTTTTGTTATATATTTTGTTCAAAAATACTTCCCAGAAAGGTCCCCAGTGTTTTGATGAGTCATGACCAGTGTTTGGTCTTTCTCAGATGTTGTCTATCATTCATTGTGATTGGAAGCTGTTAAAGATAGTTGAGTGGCTTGAAGAGGTCGAGCACATCTTCAGGGTATTGGGAACTCCCGAAGTTGTTAGAGTGCATGTTGTTTTGGGTCAGTTTGAAGGTCCAGTTCTGGACGAGTAGGAGTTTTTTGCCATACCATTACTAAAATTTGGGATGATGTGGTATTTCTTTATAGCCATATTCATTTAATGGTTTATACTTGTGGAGGTAAAGGTATAGAAAATGGAAGAGCTCATGCGTTTTCAACGTGGCCAGCAGACGGTGAAAGCGTATGTTGACCATTTAAAGGATCTTGTCACTTTTTCTGGGGGTAGTGTCACAGGACTGGATGAATACTTCTCCCTTCATTAGGGGTCTTCATCCATAGATCAAGGAGTGTGTCCTCCATTTTTGGGAGCATCACTTTTGATAAGTTAGAGCAAGAGGTGTTCTTTGCTGAGTCGGTTTCTGGAGGACAAACGGTTAGCAATCCACCGTATCCAGTTGCTCGTGAAAGTCCCCCATCTGACGAGCTAGTGTGTTAGGTAGATTTATTTCTAATGAGTTCTCTGTAGTGTCTCTAGCTTCCCGTTCATCGGACCTTCTAATGGTGTACCATCATTATGGAAATTTAAGGAATACATGCCGTCATTTACACCCCTCTGAAGACTTTCCATCATTGCTGGTGTCTAGGTCATCAAGAGAAGTTTTACAGGAAGCGTCGTCTGAGGAAGAGACTATGACCAGATGATTCCAGTGCCTGACTGTGAGGAAAAAGATACTTCAACCATCAGAGCCCCAGACATAGGTCATGGGGTGAAGCCCGCGTGTAGTCAAGAGTTGTAGGGGGTGTGATGCCACAATTCAGATCTTGTGTTCCATGTTGGCAATGAAACATTTAAAGTCCTTCCGTTCTCATCATTCCAATGTTAAAGTTTTGGCGTTGTTGTATGTTCATTGTGTCATCGTGAGGTTGGGGTGAATGTGTTAGTTTGTAATTTAAACACTCTCGTTTCTCTAATTATGGTGTTATTGATCGTTCATTTTTCTTAAAAGTATGTTTGGATCTTGTGTGGTTTAATCTTGGATTAGCAGTGTTCGTTTGGAGGTATTAGTGTCTACGGAGGAGTCCAGGTTTATGGTTATGCTCGGGATTTCCACTTGGGTTATGTTCTGATCTGAGGTTTTCTCTAGTGTTCGGGCTTTCTTTTGTCCGAGTTGAGAGCTCCATGTTTGGAGGATGTGTTGTTTTTCTCGTAGTATGGAGGTTAGTCTAGATCGGTTCAGAGTTCCCGTGTCGCCCCCTCCTTCCCGAGGTGGTATGTTTGAGTGTTAAAATTTCCACACTAGTTGGATTCTTGTGGTGGGGAGAACCCTTTCGTGTTCTCCCATTCTCTTATGTTGGGTTTTCTTCAGGTTTTATTTGGGAATGGATTCTTATTTTGTCTATCGTTCGACTTGGTGAATTTCTGGGGGCATAAAGTGTCTGTGGTGGGGATAATTGTCACACCCCAACCTAGCTGATACTCTACGTGCATGAGAGTTATAAAAAAGCGTGGAAAGAACGCACCTTAACCCCGTATGTGGTTAGTCCTAGGTGGCACGGTCTGAGCGCGGCTCACCCAACCGCGCGCTCGGTGGCACATGAGTCATGCAGTTGAGAGATGTTTAAAATAAATAAAATATTTTGTTATTAGGGTCGTTAAATTATTATTATTATTATTTATATTGTTATTGATATTTGATTTTTATTTTTATTATTATTTTTATAATGATTATTTTTATTGTTAATAAATTTTATTAATATTATCTTTATTAGGGTTAATTTTATTAATATTATTTTTATTATTATATTTTGTATTTTTTTATTGTTATTATTTGAATCATTATTATTTTTACTATTATTATTAATATTGTAAAAACATTATGATTATTATGAATGGAAAAAAAGAAATGGAAAACCCTAGCTACTTGAAGAACCCCCCCTTTCCCACTTTTGCAGTTCCGCCCCAACCGCCCCCCCCCCCCCGCTTCCCCTCAGGCCTGCACCCCCCCGAATTCTTTCTTTGTGCTCCAACCCCCTTCACCCCAGCCTCCGCCTGCCTTCCACCCTCATCCCACATCACACCGACCTCAACCTCACACCGACCTCGCACCGCTCAGCCTCACCGAGTCTGGCAACCTCCTTCGCCTCCTCCGGCCGCTCTCCCTGCCGACGCCGCCCTTCCCTTAAGCCGACAACACTGACCAATGACAGGGGACCAGCTATACCAACTCCTCTATTTTCGAACAACTGCACCGCACCGCTCCACCTCTTCCTCACTGGACAGCCTGCACGCATGCCCTCCCCTTCAGTCCACAACCGCCGCACACATCCCTTCGACGGCCAGACTGTCCCACCGGCGTCCCCTCCACATGCCGACGCATTTTCTAGCACCTCTCTTCCCTTCTCTGGCATGTTTTCCCTATGGGTAAACCCTTATCCTATAATTTTTTGTTTTGATTCTTATTCGTTGGGGTTTTGGGTTTGAGTTTGGATTTTTTATGGCATATATCTTTTGATTGTTTGATTATAGGGTTTATTTTGGTCACTGTATAGTGCGGTTGTGCGGTGATTGGGGTTCCGCACAAATGTTTGGGAATTTCAACACCAAATGTATTCAATTCCGTGCATAAATATATTGTAGTGTTTTAATTTTCTTATTTGATCAATTTAGTATGTTATTTAAATAGTATTCTTGGTGAGAATATATTGTTGCTTGATGTTTAATATGATTCTTATGGGTTTAAAAACGTGTTTATGTGATATAAATGTTTTGATTTTATGAAAACTTTTGATGAGCCCTTCACAGTGTTTTATAAACTGTGATGTTGTTTTTCTATGGTGCGAATGGGCTGAAAATTATGTTTTTGACATATAAGTTGTGTGCGTTTTGCCTCAAAAGGGGGTTTTTGGGTGGTATTTTATGTTCAAAGTCTTGGGATACTGTTTGGAGTTGCTTCAAAATATTTTCATGTGGTTTTTTACATCTTATAATGTGTGTGTACCATGTGTAGGAAAATGTTTTAGTGTGTGTTTAATTTTAAAGAGGGGAGTTGAAGTATGTTTTCTTTTAGTGAAGCTTTTTTTACATCTTGGGAAAAGTTTTATTAATTGTTTAAATGATTTATTAAGTGGCGAGTGTGATGGAAATTATCCTCGTGACATGATTTTCCATGAAGGTGTATTTTTCATGTGTTTCTCTTAATTAATATTATTTAATGGGAAGTGAAATTTTTTAGTTGTGTTTGAAGCCTTGGGTAGTTATTGGTTTCCCTTGCATTGTTGTAGGGTGTTTTCTTTGTCGCGGTGTTGGTTTTGGTCATTAGTGACAAAGACCTATAGGTATATACATGGGTAAGCATGTATATATGTATGTCCTCTTTATACATATTCTCTCATGGCGCATGGAATATGCAATTGGGTTAAAGGGTATATATATATATGAAAATTTATATGCATATAGGTGAAGCGGTTTCATATTTTCATCTTCAAGAGTAACTGCTTTTAGTTAGAAAGCGTCAAGAGCTGAGTGGACGGCTTGGTTCAACCTTGAGGTAGGTCCCCCACAACACTCACCATTAAAATTAGAATTTATTAATTTCATGATGTTTTATTAATTTTAAAAAATGAGAAAAATATAAGATAATTAATTTTTAAATGATTATTTGGTGTAAAAAGAGCCGTTTATTTTATACATGACACTTGGAACATTTTCTTGATGAGCGGACACCCAGTATTGAAATAATTATTGTTTTTATTTTAAACATCATTCATGGAATTTCAAATGTATTTCTAGTTTTAAAGAGAAATTATTTCTTCTGAACAAGTGTTTTGGGTTTTATCGAGAAAAGAGGTTTTATTTAAAATTGGTGAAGTCCCATTTGTCACTTTAACAAAATAAATTATTTTGGAAAACCCAATAAAGGATGATCTTTGGTGTTCATTGATTTCTTGAGCAGTATGTAATGTTTGTGCATCGTGACTGATTGTTTTACATTGTGGACGCATCCATTTTTATTGCATGTCTTGACATGGGAATCTGTCATAGTGAGTGAACATTCTGAGAATGATTGCTGCACTACTTTAGATTACGCACTGGCTAGTGGCCCCATAGTAGGGGAATACTGAGTTATTACTGCTATGGGTATTGGGCCCCTCAGTTAGCCTGTGTAGGGATATTCCAAGCGTTAGGGCGTTATGACGTCATCGAGTTAGGGAATGCCTTCAGGATGAGTCACATGTAGAGTATGTTCTGGATTGTTCACGTTCTCCTAGGTTCGACCTATGTTTTTATTGAGTGTTTATTTTTATGTGGCGGATGATTGAGAGGTCTATTTCGACTTCTTCCCCATGTGTGCCACATTTTTCCATTGCCCATAGTGTGTGTTGTGGGTAGTTTTTCTTTTTTACTAACAACAAAAACTTGGATTTCTAAATTGATTTGCAATTTTTTTTAAAATTCAATGCACCTATTTCATTCAAGAACTAGAATTCTTTTTATATAATAAAGGGGAAATGGGCTGTTACTTGATTTATACATGAAAGAGTGTGTGAAAACCAATATTTTATATAATTTATTTCAAAAAGGGAATTGATAAATTCTTTATTTAGTGGAAGGGCATTGGGAATAGATTTATCGGGCTAGCCTACTGAGTTTTAATACTCACGCCTATAGTGTTTTTTTGTTTTTAGTTCTATTTCAGGTTACATCTTCAGTTGTTCTCCTTGAGCGACATTGGTTGTGGTATTGTAGAGTAACCCACGGGGTCACGTGGAGTTTTGGTCGTAGTCAGGTTAGTAGCGTTGTTGGCTGTTATTTATTTATTTGTTTTTTTTCTATTTATTTTTCTTCTGTTTAGTTTTTTTTCAGTTGGGCGAAATCATTCTCACAGCCTGTATTGATGCCCTGGCACTTGTCGCCAGTGTAGAAATAAATTAGGATTAATATGAAAGGTGAAATGAAAAGAGTTTTCTGAATATATCAAATCAATGTTTTTTGGTCTCTAGTTCTTAAAAATGACACCAAAAACATTCAACACACAAGGTAATTGTTAGTTTCTATAATTTATCTAATTAGAATTTATAATTTTTCTTTCCTAAAAATGAAATTAATATGATTTATTATAGATGATGCCCAAGGTCAAACCAAAAGATTAATTTATTTTCCAAAAACACCCTAATTTTTTAGTTTAGGATTTTTTTAATATAATATAATGTTAATCTATCATTAAAAATAAATAAATAATGTTAACATTAATTTTTTATAAATCTAGGACCATGAGATATTAAAGAATAAAAATATATCCTAAAGATACATTTTTTTATCATAATAGGATCTAAGCAAACCCATTGTCAAGTAATCACTCACTAGTTATATAACTCACTTTCTCTTATAGTTATGTACTATATATTAATTATAAATCAAGTTATCCAAAAAAAAATTTAAAGATAATCAATCCATCCCGTACAATGGTCATGCAAGAATTTTATAAATTTGTTAATAAATTGAAATGAATCCACTTAATTAATAAACAATGGTCATCACTAAATGTAATAGAAAATATATATGTCATATTTTTATTAAAGAACAAACAAAACTTCTATTAAAAATAATATACACTTCTATATTTAATCCCCCATCATTAGAAAACATAGGAAAATAAACATACCATTCATGATAACTATGATAGAAAACTTAAAAATAAAACTAACAATAGAATCAATCCTTCAATCCTTCTCCACTGGCTTCGGTATTTATCTTCCAACAAATTCAATGTTAGTAGTTCAATAAAAACATTTATTTTTAGGAATAAAAACATAGTTTAATATCTATATATCAAAAATTGATTCTATCATCTTTCATCTCTATATGAGACCCCAAAATAAAATTTTAAAAAATTTAACAAAAATACTTCAAAAACTCCCCCATAATATAGAGAAATATTCGACAAAAAATAGGAGATAAGCACCCACACCTTATTTATCAGATATATCTTTTCATGAAACATGAGTATCCTTCATGATAAATCTACAAATATCAACGAATTTCATCTTACAAATATTTCATTCCCGCTATAAAACTAAACAACCAAAAAACAACCGTTCTTCCCATAAACATCACTGTATTCTTTATAATGACATGAATATACAATGAAGAATTAATTCAACTTAATTAATTGATATTTAATACATTATATAATTATCCAAGACATAATCATTTAGGAATAGTGAATTTTAAAACCGGGACACACAACTAACTAATATATATGTGAGCTACACCATATCCCACTATATTATTAATAACCAGTACCTTTCTAAAGCATATCATACATAGTACCTTTAACCATAACCTAGGGAAGGGAAATGTAATAAAAAATGAGATCAGATTCCCAGTAGGGGTACACAAGGGAGATATCAATAAATCATGATATAAGGGTGTGAGAATGGCAGAATAACATTTGAAAACTATACACTAAATATTATAGATCCTAATATTTAGTAATGGAATAAATATTAGCTATTAGAAATATAGAATAATAAATTTATCAAAAAACATGATCCATGATGAAAAAAATTTGGATTAGAAAAAACCTTTTGTTATACACATAATCGTAGAATATCTTCTATCCACGCTTCCCACCAAGACATTCAATGTATTTTAGGCTTAAGATAATAAAACATTTACCTTATTCAGGCTTAGGATAACCTCTTTTTACCCCATATTTGGTATGGATTAAGCTCTATTATGACATATTTTTGTAACATGATTACCTTTCATGTATCCTCTGATCTCATATAATATTAATCATTTCCCATTGATTAAGATGGAGATATATATCCCACCCATCACATGATAAAAATCACAAAAATGTGTTCCAAATGTTCAAAAAACATTCACCATATTAGAAACCATGAAAAAAAAGAGTTTTATAAGAATTTAACCATTTCAACATAGTATTACCTGTGGAAAAAGAAGTAGGTTACATATGAATTATATCTTGGTAAATTAATGGAAAAAAATGTGGTTCATAAACAACTTTTCATCATGAACACAAACCATCCAGAGAAATAATAATAATTGAATCCTTGGATTTTATCCCCAGTAAATCATTTTTAACATCAATTTAAGTCATCTTAGATATAAAATTATATTTAAATATTACATGGAACACTTCTTGAGAAAAAATCCACTCCACATTGAAAATAACTTTTTAAATAATAAAAAAATACCAAAAAAAATTTATATGAAAATAACATATGAAATTTTATAAAGGAAAATTTACTTAAAATAATAGGAATGATCATGGGAAATTCTTTTTATTCCCTAAACTTTAAAACAATGATTCCTTTCATATATTGGGTGAAATCAAGACATGAAATATTTAGAAAACAACATGAAGATTCCAGTAATTTTCATAAAATAACTAAATGATTGTTAAAAATTTATTTGATAAATAAATTTTAGAATGCTAAATTTTTTTGAAAACATTTATAGAAAACCTTATTTGGGAAGAAAATGGGTTTTCATTCAAAGATGGAAATAAATATGATTTTTCATAATAACAATATTATTGAATTTTATGTACATAAAGAGAGGAAAATAAAGTGAAAACATGAATTATTTCCAAATAACTAGATTATAGATAACATAAATATTTATTGTGATATTGATTATAATATTACATTATCTAATGAAATATTATAAATTATCCCAATAAAAAATGAGATTATAATATAAAATCTTTACCACTTTAGTAAATTATGAATCGTAGGACCCAATAAAGAAGAAAACCAAATGAAAATTTTAATATAATAATAATAAGGATAATGATGATCTAAAATTTAAAAGGGGTGGTATATATATATCTTGAAAGAAGATAGGAGTATAACATAACTTATGTCCCAATGAAAGAAATTTGTGACAAAAGTTTTTACCACTTTGGTATTCTCTTGGGTTGTTAAACCCATTAAGGAATAACATAAAATGAGTATTTAAATATCAATAAAATAATTATATTCATCATATATAATTTCTAATGGGAATAAAATACACTACACAAAGTAAACGATTGGTGAATATGATATAAGTCTCCTAGAAATAAAAGAGAGACCAGACATCACTTACCTTAAGTCTCAACTTCCTTTCTACATATTAAAAAATATTACATAATAAATATAATTTTATTTTAAATATATTATAAATAATAATAATTTTTATATATAAGAACATATATGATTTACTTATGACAATTTATTACCAATTTATTAACAATTCCTTGTTAGTGTCATGATTCGGGTAATAACTGTTTTGTTTTTCATGTATGTTTTGTTTTGTTATTTTTGTTTCTATTATATTTATCATAGTTACATAATTTCCATAATTATAACCATGATACAAATAAAATATATATTGAGAATATATGTATTTATAATAATCCAAAAAATTTAGAGATAAAAAAGTGAAATACGCCATACGTGGGGATGATATGTCATATTTAAGCATGAAAACAATTTCTATTTTCTAAAAAATTTGATATAAATAATTTTAAATAATATATTAAAATTCCAGAAACAATTTTATGTCATATATATCACATATTTTGATTTATAAATAACATTATTAACTTCTATATGAAGATAATGCAAAGAACGAATTAGATTGCTTCATTTGGCGGTAGTCCATCATACCCATGAATGACATTGTCATATTTATATGAAATGGAATGTACGAATTAATATGTGATATAATATTTACATAATAATAGTATTATCATAAATATCATATATAATAAATAATTCCATCTTTATATCCATCCTTGAGAGGTGGTGATTAAGAACGAATAACATCGGTTCACATGGGGGTAATCTTCCATTCAAAAGAATAATGAATTTAATAACTCATTCGATGGAAGATGATATGGATATAGGTCATTTATTTAATAATAAAACATATATTTATATGTCATATGCTATGGTTGTTATATCATAATAGATTAATAATAATTTGAGTATGCGGAGGAAGAAATAATATAAACATATGGTTAGGGATGTTACATCTTCTTCAAAAAAAATCTTTTAGTTTTCACAAAAAATCCTTCTCATGTTCACTTTTTGACCAAAATAAGGTTTGAGGAGGATATTAGTGACGTAATTAAGTGATTTGGGTCTGCAATGGCAAATAAATGGAGTTGGGATGTGTGAATAGGAGAGGAGATGGGGTGGCCTTTTATAAGTGAGGTGAGTAGAAGATTTATAATTTTTTTAAAGAAAGAGGTGTAACCAATGGTTTTATAAGAAAAAGGCTCTAAAATCTTCAATTAATTACAATAGAATATTTATGTTCAATATATTTCAATAAAATGGATGTTGTACTTATTTGGGGTCATTTTTAACCCTTATCATTTTAGTTTAACTGATGGTAATCCCATTTTTTTCTTACCCATGATAAATAATATTTAATATTTTTACAAATTAATATGTTAAGAAATTATTTTTTAATTATTATATAATATTAATTATTTTGATTTCAAACATGGAATCCATTTTTTAAAATTACACTCATAGAAGTGGAAAATGAAAATTTAAAATTAACCCCACAGGAATGATGAGAAAGTAGGTTTTCGAAGAGAAAATGTCAATAAGCTTTAATGTTTTATATTTATAAATTCAATATGGAATTGATTTAAATGAACTAAATTTGATTTATTTATATATATATTTATATATTTGAACTAATTGTAATTTTAAAACAATATTAAAACAATTTTGTAGATTCTAGATGGTTTGATGTAAATGAATATTCTTAATAAAAACCGGTAGTTTTCATGGATAGATTATAATAGTTATGTTTAAGTAATAGTATTAATAATATATTTTGGGTTTTAAAAAATCAACGTCACATATAACACAAGATAAACACATTTTTTATGTAAAAAATATTAACTCTGTGTTGTGTGTAATTCAAATAATAGAAAATATTAAATTTATTTGAACAAATATTTCACCAAATCTTGGGGAGTTATATTATAACACCCATAAAATAAATTTCTCTGAAAACATTAGTCACTTTGGTAAAAAACAATTGTTGAAATTTATACCCCATTATATCCTCAAATTCCCATATAGATATGTTTAGTGGTGTTTTTTCATAAATTTCACTGTACGATCTCAAATTTCCATTGATTTTTTCTCAAAATAATAATCATACTCAAGAGGTAAGACCTATGTGTTTAGTAAATGTGATATATTAGTTATGTAAATCCTCAAGAGATATACATGGAAATTGTTTCAACCTGATATAGTTTCATTAGAAATACCCATAAATAATCAATTATCTGAATATGATCATGAATTTTAAATTAAACCATATATATATTGTTTGGTTTGTCCTTATTTCCTCCCTGGAGAAATTCATAGAAAACCATCCTCACTAATTTAAAATTACATATCACATTTTAAATTATTAGTGAAAAAATTTCTTCTTTTTCATTTCCCTTATTTTTTTCTGAATGGATTTAACCTTCTCTGCAATTTCATCAGCTTTCTTAGTTCATAATAGATTTATTTATAGAACATCATTACATTACATCAATGTTATATAATTACTTCCATTAAGGGTTTCAAAGAGTTCCATTTTAATTCTGGAGTGAATGATAGTTTTGAATGAAAACTCAAAAAGAGGATGTTCGTAATCAAAACCACCATTGAAATCAATATAGCAGGATCCCAACATATCCTATAAGGTTTGAATTATTTTCTCAAACTCACTATCTATATGAGGATAATATAGAGTGATGAAACATAACTCTATATCATGCCCTTTATAAATGCTCCACAAAAACATCAATTTATACTTCATATCTTGATCAGATAGAATTTAATGTCCTATTCCGTGCGACGTTACCACTTAATTTATATTCATGTATGCTGATATAGAGGGAAATATTCTCTGATAGAAACGAAGTGTATTAACTTTTTAATGTGACAAAAAAACCCTTAATTACCTCAACATCATTGAAAAGATAAACCCTAAAGGTAACCAATTCCATGAATCCTAAGTACAAAAATTGTAAAGGTAATCCTCTACATATATATTTTTCACTAAAATATATAGAAAACCAACGTTTTGTATTTCCATAAATGTCACCTAAAATTTCCTTATCCTAGATAACCACCCAGCACATGAAACCTCAAAAGGGATGTCAATTACATGGAACTTATGATCAAACATAACCTCATAAACCAATGATGATATCCATAATTATTATGTTAATCTTACATAGATACATATATAATTCTATAAGTTTATTCACCCTTTATTCTTTAAGGAAGCTCATTTTTTATACACAAAAACAATTATTGGAATATTGAGTTCATCCTTATACTGAGATAATATAAAATATGATTTCACTAATCCTAAATCCATGTATAGGGAGATAACCAATGCTCAAAATAACATGAAATATCCCTAAATGATGAATAATAATATTTTTATAGGGATCATTCAAACCAAATCGAACATGAAATTCCAAAATAAGGAGGGGAGGATAATGTTCCCAAATCATCAAGATTCACATAATCCATTTTGATTTCATAAGATTTCACTTTCCCCTTTATGTTCATAAGTTTTTTTGCTTATCATATATATTATCACTTGAATTGGTGAATTAATTCACATACTTCTCAAACTCCATACACTAGAAACATTAGAGTGTGGGGGTGAATTTTTTTGAGCATTATCTCTTTTAATAAATTTTTCTAGCCTCTAAAACTCACTTATGCATTCTTTATGTCGATATAATGGATCAAAAACATTAAAAACTCTCTTCTTACTCTCAATAATTAACTTGAGTGATCATTCCCACATTTATGAGATGTAGGTGACTTAAATTTCATTCCACCTTGTGTCTTATTTCAGGTTCTCCTAATAATAAATATAAATTTTCTAGTTAGGATCATGGGAATTGTATGAATCCCCAATTTATATTTCTACCTTTAGTGAAAATCACATTAATTCTTCAAAGATACTGAAGACTCTTATAGATAACTCTTTTTAATGACATGGTCTTAAGACATCATAGAATTGATCAATTTTTTTCTAGACTGATTATTAAACAAATAAGCATACTTTGAAAGTATTGTAAAATTATTTTATTATGTACCAATAGGTTCACCATCGATATATTTATGATAAATAAATTTCTTCTCCATCCATATATATAAAAATTTGAAATTAATTACTAAAAATTATCCTCTTAAACATATGTCATTCCACGGAGTTAATTACCACCACTTGACTCATATTATAAATAAGGGTCAACCACTTATATGATTCTCTATTAAAATTATATATAGCCAAAATAAATTCTTCTTTCTCTGAACACTAGAGAATGGAAAATATATTATCAGTGGAACTGATCCATTGGTCTTTGACTAGCGGATTAGTGGAACCTCTAAAAGAGTGTGGATGTTTCCTCATGAAAGACTAAATATATTATTCTTCCCTAAATTTCTCATTAGTATGTTCATCATTATTCATATCTTGGAAATTTTTATCGATAATTACTATAGGGTTTTTCATTCCATCTCCTATAAAATTAGGGTTATTATGAGGACAATAGTTGAATTTTCCATTTCCTTCAACATAAACATAGTTACTTTGGGTTATATCCATTGAATAATTACTGAAATAATAGTGTGGGAAACAATAATCACGTAGAAAATAAAATACTCATAAAAATAATTTATATGATGTCTTAATCATGAAACATTATTGTTAACATAGGCCATTCATGGTCGTTATTAAAATCTTTTATGATGGTTTATAAATAGTTTGTTTATTCAAAAATCATATCGCAAAGGAGTTTCAAACAAGGTGTGTGCCAAGAAGGTTCATTACATTTTAAAAAGTATTTTGATTCAAAATGATATTTACTATAAAAATAATAAACTTTGTTATAAGTTCTTAATGGTTAAAAAATTTATATATCATGTCATAGTTTTATTTTACGGAGGTAAATTAAGAAAAACATTTCTCCAACTATATAATTTTAGATTAAAACTTAAAAAATAATATTTGATCATCATATGTTGAAATAGAACTAGATTTAGACACTAATTATTATGAATGTTTTTATATTTTGGAAGTACGTCTTAAAATTCAAATGTCAAACTTAGAAACAATATACATAGAACTATCACAATCATTCATTGACACTGTATTTTATTTTTATATTAGAGTTATGTATCAATAATTCAATTCATATGTAGGAGAATCATCCTCATCTTGTGATGAATAAACATTTTCAACTTTTGATGAGCTATCATTTTAATTATCCAATGATGTCGCCTAATCTTCTTCAGAGGTAAAATAAAATGCAATTATATAGATAAATTGATAAAGGGATTAATAAATACATTTTCTATAAAAAATTCATTAATAGGAATATTTTCCGGGACACCTATAGTTTTCTAACTTTTACTCACACTTTCTTCTTATAAAATTTTAGAATATGTGTAACCACCACTTGTACTCCATATATTCACAAATTTCACACATTTATTTCCTCTACTTTTAAAATTTCTCATTGAATTTTCATCTTTTACGTTTAGTCTCATGAAATCAGTTTGTATATGACCAATCCTCATACATTCATAATTGATAGCATCTGAGGATTCTTTCCTATCATATTCTCCCTTCTTTCTGATGATCATATCATATGTTCCAATTTATAGTCATATTTTTTATTCTTCTTGATAAATTAATAATTTATTATTTTCTATATTAATCATTTCTATGATTCAAGGAATGTTTTGAATTCTAATTTTTCGGATTATCTTCAGGACTAAAAACTAAAAAAGCATCATTAATGTATGTAGATGTAAATGGTACACCATTTTTCAACATCACTGTAGGGTCCTGAAAATTATGAAAGGGGGATATACAATTACCCCAAAACATGGAAAAGGACTGAACTAGTCCGCGCACCGGCTCCCAGCAATAGTACCCGGCTGGTTCGGCGAACCAAAATTCCACGAAGCAGAGGCAGGGCTCCTCTGCGGGTGCGAAGTAGGACGAACACCAAGTCGATCTACCACAGTGATCCTCCTCGCTTGAAATAAGTAAGCGGAACCCGTATGCGCCAACTGACCTCATCGTTCACGGAACAGAAGCAGAGAAGTGCACGACCGCGAAGCAATTCCACAAATCTCAGATTAAAAAAATCCTTGGTTGACCGAGTCATCCGTGGGTGGGGGATTCCTTCGTGGGCTTTCACAAAAAGTGTCGTGTTCCCCATCGATACATCCTGCTCACGACTCTATAAATAATTTCCGAGGGGCACCAAAATGAGGGTACAGGAAGGGTGAGAACCCGTGGGGAGACGGTGGAGAAATTGTTCCTAGTGGTCTGCGACCATCCGCGGACCCCTTGTCATCCGCGGATGCACTCTTCCGAAGAGAGGAGAAACCAAACCGTGAACCACATGTGGCCAGCCCCTTCGCGGCTGGCCCCTGGCGGCCATCCCCTCCGAGGACCCGCGTCATTCGCAAAATGGAGGTAGGAATCATCCGTGGCCAACTCCTTCGTGGCCAGCCCTTAGCGGAGCATTCCTCCGCGGACCAGTTTTGTTTGCGAAATGGAGGCAGGATTCCTCTGTGGCCAGCTCCTTCATGACAAACACTTAGTGGTACATTCCTCCCCGACCTTATCCCTCGTAGCCAGCTCCTCCACGGACCCCCTTCGTGGAAAACAAAACCGCGAACCACATGCGTCCATCTCCTTCGAGGACGGTCATCTCCTTCGCGGATTGACACCTCCTATGTGGACTAGTATCGTTTGCGAAATTGAGGCAGAAACCCCTCTGTGGACATGAATTAGGACGGGTGCCAGCCCCATTGCAGACACCCTTTGCGGATGGCCATCCATCACAGACAGCCTCTTTCGCGGCCATCCTTCAGGGACAACATCCATCGCGGATATTCATCTCCTCCACGACCAGCTCCTCCACGAACACCATTCACGGAAAACTAAAACGCGGGCCACATGCGGCTCCCTCGCGACCAGATCCTCTGCGGACTGCTCCTCCGTGGCCAGTCCTTCACGGTAGGCACCTCGCGGCCAGCTCCTTCATGTCCAACCCCATGCAAAAAAACCCCATTCACTTGTTGGTCCATACCCCATTCACTCGTTTGTCCCTTCGCTACCATCACTGACCCCCATGAAAAATGTTGTGTCGCACCATGAGCTTTCCAGACCGTGTCAACAGTATTTTACATTGCACCCTTGTGCCACCCCAACACCCTTCCTATACATTCCATGAGTCGAGCTACTCCTCATCACTCTCCTACAACCCCATTTTCTATCTCCTTTTTCTAGGTTCATCCAGAAAGGGCTGCCCATGCGTAAGTCCCACACCAACCATTGCTAGGTATCTCCTACCTAGTTGTCCTAACCACATGACGTCAAAACTATATGGCCGTCATCTTGACCACATGACGTTAACCTTTATGGCCCTCGTCCTATCAATATGACGTTAAACTATATGGAAATAGTCCTCTCTAGATGACTATAAACTATAGCATTCCCCATCATTCAATAATTGGATGCCTTTTTCTCCATGCAAGATATGCCTTGTGCTCCAATCATAAGATGCCTAATGCTATGATCACAGTGGCGTAATTTCAAGAGTGTTGGAATCCGTTCAAACATTCCATCTGTCCAACCCATGCTTTACGTGTCCTTCATTCAGATCTTTATACTCTTCCATGTCTGAAGGGACCCCCTAATGGACTAGTCCCATGCCGCATCGGCTCACCTACCATCCTGGGCCAACGCCCCGAAAGACTTTGGGAAACACTTCGAGTCTAGACTTGTGTTTAGAACACAGTCAGCAGTCAACCCTCAGATGTCTATCCCCATTTCAGGCTAACATGATATGGATGATGTGTTTTGACCATGTCCAATAGTTATCCTCCATCACCATTCCACCCTCATTGTGTTCCAAATGTCGGGCATGTAATTCACACTTTTCATCTACCTTTGTTCGGACTGATTCCAACACCCTTGGAATTATCCCTCTTGAGCACTTGGGCATTGGCGTTGGCCCCCATTATATTCCTCAACCCACCGATGGGTTAGGATGACCTCATGGCCAGACAAGAGGAAGACATTGTGGGTGTCCATCCTGGAGTGTGGCCTGACTTTATGGGCCACCCTCATGTGTAAGCCCCACTCCACTTCTCACGGACGCACCTTTCGCAACGTGATCCTCTGGTCCCTGCTGCCTATTGTTTCTCAAACCCAGCATGACACACATGGGCTTAGAGTAAGAATTGAACATGACATCCTCTTAAGGGCCTCCTCAGAGTGTAAGCCCCAATCTACACTACATGACTCCTCATAGTGTAAGCCCCAATACACACTATGGGCCTCCTCATAGTGTACGCCCCAATCCACGTTATGGGCCTCCTCAGAGTGTAAGCCCCAATCCACACAATGGGACTCCTCAGAGTGTAAGCCCCTATCCCCTAGGAAGGGTACGTAGGAAGCCTCCATGAGTTTCAAGCCTGACCACCAATAGACCCCCCAGGTCCACCTTCACGTCGGTTCTCTGACTCTCTCCATTCGAACTACGTGGTCTTTGATCCACGTCCCCTAGGCAGGGTACGTAGGAAGCCTCCATGAGGTTCAAGCCCAACAACTGGTCGAGCAGAATATCTTCACATCGGTTCACCGAGCTGCTCCCAACACCGTCTCAATGAGTCCAAATACCTCGGGGTCATTAATCCAATGAGGGATGGTAAACCATTGGCCTAAATGATTCTGAACCCCTGCATTTAGCTGAGGATTTCCAACCAAGAGAAATTGGTGGATACTACGCTTGGGTATAAACCAAATATTCGGGAAAAAATGAATACATCTTAAATCTATAAGAGATTCCCAAAATACGAAATAATTCGCCCCAAAAGGGTGCAATAAGCCCGACGTCCCATCCTCTCGACCAATGTGAGTTCTTAAGCATCGCTGGTTAGACCATCTGGTGAACACCTGTCTTTGGAGGGAAGGTCCATGTGTCATCGTATACGGAACCATTGGACATTTCGAGACCAAAACCTGAAACAATCCCATTCAAGTATATCATTTTAATCCAATATCATATTCTATTATAGTTATTATTCAATCATCCAAAATTATCTTATTCTAGTGACTTTTATCATTGATAGATATACTATTAGACTCTAACTACTTCGAAAGAATATTAATAAAATTTTCTGAAAAATAATCCTCAGAAAACTCCTACTCACCTATTGACTATATACTATTCACAATGGGAATGAAGTGCTAATGAATTTGAGAAGTAGACTCTTTGGGTAGATTATCATGCACATTAAAATAAACTCATAACATAGTTATTTTAGTTTCAAGAACTTGTGAAAATCCAAAAGGTGTAACACTCAAATTAATAAAAATTTCACTATCCATCTAATGGGAATATATTTGAATTTAGGTATTATTCATCAAAAAACATAATAAAATTTTCTCAACATTATAATTATCCTAAAACATATAATATTAAAAATATGATGACAAATAATTCTCTAAAAATTTATAGTTTTTATCATCATTATATATTTCTCCACACCAATATTAATGAAAATGTCCTTATACAATTATGTCAATACTCATAATCATTTTAATGGATAATAAGATGATGGTTATGTTTTAGGGTAACAATTGAACCAAAAATTTATTCTAACCATCATAAATAAGAGAATAATTCTTCTACCTCATATTTATTTTTTTAAGGAAAACTGAGATAATATGATGAAATCAAAAAAAATTAGAAAATATAAATAATCATAGTTTCAAAAGATACTATCTTTGAAACCAAGTGTTATACCACATAAGATAGGACATGTGATATAAAATGAGGGTAGGGGTTAATTTGAATCTAAAAATTTCCTTGTAATTATTTTCCACCTCAATGTGTAGAACTATTTGAATCTATGATATTTTGATCAACCAAAAATTATCCAAGTAAAATAAACACAAGTATAAGTACACAGATTAAAAATAATAAAAGTAAAAAAAACTGATAAATTTATATAAATGAAATGGAAATATAACTATTACAAGACAAGTAAACAATAAAATGATTCATTTTTTCATAATTTCAAAAAAACCAACAAATGTAAAAACAAATTTTTTATTTACAATGGAAAGTAAAAATTAAAAGAATCATATTACAATCAAAATACTTAAAGAAATGATATTATAAAATAAAAACTTCTAACCAATGTTTAAAGAAATTCTTTAAACCTGAACGAAGGCATTGTTAACTTTAATCTTTTCAAAGGGTATGTCTTTATAACCCTAGAATCCCCTAAAATTAAATTTTTAAAAGGTGGTTTATTTTAATATAACCAAAATCCATTGAATTAAATACATTAGATGGTTATTTATCTTCCTATACCCAAAATTTCTCATCAAAAATCAAAAATTATTTTTTCTTCATATCCACAAAATCCATAAATCCAAATAATTAGAAAAAAACAATTATTTTAAGATAAAATAGTGCATCACAAAGAGGTATCCAAAAATAGATGTTGTAATCAAAACTCTTAGAATAAATAATTCCAAAAATTAGAACCATACATGAAAAAAACATAATAAAAGCATTAAAATGGATTTGAATATTTTTTAATTAGATATAATGTTATTATGATCATTAATATAGAGATATTATTAAAAGAAAACTTTTAATAGTAGGATCCATCATTTTTTCAAGTCTTTTTTTAGTGCATCAAAATATAATTCATTATATTTCAATTATCCCATTCTTATTCCTCATCTTAAATTAAAATTAGTCCAATATTTCTATAGTGATTTACATCGAGTTCATATAATTTATTAAGAATTTTAAATTATCTAAATTGTAATATTTTCAACTAAAATACTGGAAAATTCATTTTCCGAATTTATAATAAAAAAATTGTAGAAAAACATCAAGTTACATCACAATCCTAGTGAGTTCATCATGTTATTTTGAAATATAAGCATAAGAGTCTTGGACTCAACATAGTTTTCACATTACAACATTATACATCCCCATAATTATTAAGATATAAATTTACCATAATCTTATTATTCAACATGATTATGATTCATGAACAAAAAATATCCTTTCATAAAACTGTTGACTACTTACCTTTATATGGTTTTCACAATATAGAGTTTTCAAGACATGGTGTAGAAAGGTTGAAAATTCGTAGGTGTTTTTTCTAACATGACATTTAACATCCTTAAATTAATGTTACTCTATAGAATATTTTTAATGAATTATTATTGTGAAACAATATCTAATTAATATCACATATGTAAGTGTAGTTTTTCCTTAATCTTACATAGATCCTAAAATTCCCCATTACATTTTCATAGGTGGATATGATCTTAATTTAATCAAATGAAACAATATTCCATGATTTATTATGACGTTTACTCACTCTTATAACATTTATTCAAAGAAAATCCATTTATTCATGATTCATTTTATGTATATGAGTCTCTTAATTCTTTAAAAGAACTAATCTAATATAGTTGGGTTCCCTATAAGATACCTCAATTTAGTGAAAATAACCCAGATATACACTTCTATGAATGAAAAAAATCATTTGTTGTACCCTTTATCTATAATTATTCAAATATAAATAAAATATATTCCTACCATTAGACCTAAATAAAACTAAATATTAAAAAAAAATATTATTAAACAAAAAAATTATTAACAAATAAAAGGGACTGAATTTAGCTATAAATATCATAATTATTGGATAATATTTTTCTACAAAAATGAGTTTTATAGTTTAACAAAACTGAAATTCTAACATATCATGGTTTACTCCATAATACCACAATTAACTCTTTTATATAGTTATGGTTTCCAACCATTTTTTATGTAAAAAAAACTAATTGTACCACATAATAAATACTTAAGTTTAATTGTTGACTATATTATTCTACATGATTGAATTAGTTGTTCAATATAGTCAACCAACCATACCAAAATAGAGGACATCAATATAAACATATAATGAACATCATAGTCGATCATGTGATTAGTTTTCCATTAATTTTTTATTCCATGTAAATCTTCTGTTATAAAATGTAAATAAATTAAAAAGGAATAACTATAATAGATAAACATAAACTTGTTTTTTAGTAAAATAAAATTCTGAAAATATATTTAATATATATTAAACCTAAACAATCCAATTTACCCCAAAATATAGAAAAAAATTATTTTAAAAGGTATTATTTATAAATGTGGTAGAGATTATATAAAAATTATTAATAAAACTCACTAAAATTTCATGAAATCAATTCTCCCATAAATTATACGTGCTTTTCCTCTTAAAACATGATCAAAATTATTTTAAAATAATAGCACAGTACGAAAAGCATTAAAATAATTTTTCACTAAGCTTATATAATAATAGTTTTCAAAAATATTTATGAGATTATTGATAGAATTATTTTAACTGACCCTCCTCAAATAATGAAAATAAAGTAATGATAATATAATATAATCTAAAACAAAAAAAGTAAATATTTAACTACTATAAAGATTTACAATTCTTTATTTGATAAATAAAACTCATTAGTATTTCATTCTAACCAATAACCATACACACACACCCCTCTCTTTGATTTAAATTCTTAAATTTTTTATATTTTATTTTATTATAAATGTTTTCATTTTATATTATAATACTTGAAACAATCCAAAAACCCCACAATTAGTCTACCACAAGACTCTAGGTAGAATTCAAGAAACAAAGGGAAATACTAAAATGAAATTTGGTTATTCCAAAGCGAAAGGACCATACATGTTTTATATGTCCATTTAGAGGGGGGGGGGGTGAATAAATGTTTTTCTCTTTTATGTTTTCTTAATTTGAAAAACAATTCACCTACGATTTGAGATAATTGAACCCATTATAACAAAAACCATAAGAACAACCATAGGAACACCAGAAATTACTAGTTTCACTATTATATAAGTGTATCTTTTAATTTGCATGATATAGGAAAAATATGATATCAAACATCCACTAGAAAACAATCCACTATTGTTTACAACAATTATGGTATATCCATCGATTGAACTTCACTACATTACATTGATAGTGTATCTGATCCTTTGATATATAATATTGTAAAATTATTTTAGTAATTTTGAAATGAACCTTTGCCAATAATATTTGAGACATCATCACCATGTTTTTGGAATTCTTTACAATTTCCTTTTTGTGATTCAGTTCTTCTACTTATTTGATATACTACACATCAGTGAGAAAAAAACCACCCATCCACCTCCTTCTATCCATATTCTTCTCACTTTGATACAAAACATTAATCATTAAATACTGTAAAATATATCATGTAGTATCAGTTAGTTTTCCTCATTCATATGTGTGAGAAATTTTCAATCATGGTCAATTAAAATATACAAGTAAATTATATACATAGATTCCATTACATAAGAAGACACATAGGTGGATATTCTCTTATACATTAGATTTCTTGATTAAAATAATTTATCTACATAGGAAATCACATTTGTAGAAATTTATTTAAATTGAGCACATATACAGAATCACATATGTGGTTTTTAGTACATTAACATGCTTTTATCCCTCTTAGACTCTACTATAAAACCATTTTATTTCATTAAAACTTATTAAAAAACAAATTTTAAAGTATAGTGATAGTGTTTATTATGATATTTATACTTTATAATAATACCTCATGTTATATCGATTGATTTGGTTTATAGTAGCATCATATACTATATAACTCTCGAGCACTTTGTTTCCTTCATGTGGCATCTTGTTACAATGAGAATTCACTCAGTTGGAATGGCCCATAGGCCTTAATTTTTATTATTTTTTATTATCCATTTCTCAAGGGGTGAGGTAGAACCCTTACAAGGCCCGAAGGATCGGAGAAAATTACAAGACCCATTGGTCTTAGAGGAAATCACCCAGACAAGACAACATAGAACTCCTCCTCCACATCATATGTCAGGATATCAGCACTCCACCTTCGCAGGGATGGTAGGTTAGCTATCCTATTCAATGATACATAGGCCATATACCAATGACAAATCCATACCCTCTCATTATTCTAATTCTAGTTAGCTCTATTCTAGTGGATGCACCTGCCCTAAATCCTCATCTGATTTTTTATCCGTTATAGTATTACTCGTACATCTATATTCATGTGGGCCAAAGGCCTTGTGGTGGCCCTAAAGCCTTCAGGTTTCCCGAAGGCCTTGAGAAACAACTGGCTCGATGGCTTTGGGTGGCCCGAAAGCATTTTAGGACCCGAGGAACAAACCTGGTGTCCCAAAGGCCTAGATGGATGGATTGTTTCGGCTGCTACAGTACCAAACAGTACCTACTATAGTGACTATTACATTACCAAAAATATGACTCCACCTAGATTTGATCTCGAGTATTTTGGATGCACCTACCGAGTCCTCACCAACTGGGATGAGGCTCATGATCTATGTATTCACTCATCCCTTTCACATGGTTATAGAATTTCAATGTGAAGTCAAAAAACACTTCATACATCCAAATTATTTGAATGCATGGTCACATTATATAACATGTGGTCACACTTCCCTATCATATGGTCATCTATATTCATAACATATTGTTTTAACTCTTCAATTAATAGTCACACCTCACATTAGGTCATTTCACATGGTCACAATTTACATCACTAGCCCCACTTTTGGGACCATGCTGGTTTATGTGTTGTAAATAAAAAAACACCACAATCAATACCACTTCATATCAACGAACTTCTTCATCAAACACAAAAAAATTAAAACCCCTTGGTCTTATAAAACCCCCCATTTTTATTTTTTTCGACTTAGGGAGATAAATCATTTAATCTATAAAACTCAAGAATTTGATCACTATTCAACATTTCTATGAGTACATGAGCATAATCTGTGTAGAAAAAATGAATAATTGGACAATAAAACCATGTTTTCCATAAAGTGTGATCAAAGATCATTCTAAACATCTTTCATCATCACACAATAACTATAACAATTAACTATAATCTACATGATATGGTATCTAAAAATACATTAATAAACTGGTAAAATATTTTAGGCATACTGACATCACATCTTACCCCTTTTAAAAAAACCCCTTAAATATATGCTCTCCCTTGATAAATAAATAAAATATCAATGGATAGATTCTTATTGTCATATTTTCTCCACATTTTACATAAATTTCCAAAATTAAAATGAGATAGGGTATAAAAAATCATACCTTATGATTTTAATGAATGAGCTTGAACACCTGACCACAATATTGATACTAGAATACATATGTAGGAAATTAATAAGTGAAGACATCAGAAATATTCTCTTTTTGAAGAAATACAATCTTTAATTCAGTTCATTTCATAATATCCTTAATTAATTAATATTTAATATAAATTTTCATTCTCCGGGTGTGTCAAACATTTTTTTTGAAAAATTGATATCACTTTAATTATAACATCCTATATGAAATGGTAACTTTACTCATACTTTAATATATTTTAATGGCTTTTTCATCCACAATAATTGATTTATGTAATTTTTTTTGACACATATTCTTCCTCAATAGTTTTTAATTTCACAAAACATTATTATTAGTCTACCAAAACACATACCTTAAACCAACGAAGAAGAATAATCATAAACTAAATATTCTATCAAGAGAAAAACCTATATGATCTTCATTATTATGTCCTAATATTTTAATATTTATTATGATATCATAACAAATCAATTGTAACTTTAATATATCTAATAATTATTTTTATATCCACATTATAGAACTTTTTGGTGTAATATGATTCCTATGAAAATTTATAAAAACATAAACTAAATGGAGACATGAATCTGTGTGATTTAACATCCATCCAATTAACTTCATTAATTTTTTAGGATCCTAAACATTTCCTTTCACATCATTTGATATTTTTTTTCCCAATAAAATTTGAGTGGAAATAGGATTTGAATATTACATGTAAAAAAATTTCAAGAGTTTTTTATAATGCTGCTCATGAGAAAAGAAAATATACTATTTATTTTGAGATATTTTAATTCTAAAAAATATTTGATATCACCTATCAAGGTCACTTCAAATAACTCATTCATATCTTGAAAAAATAAATCAATTGTTATATTTCCGACAAAAATGATGTCATATATATAAATAATAGCATGAAGAGATTCCTTTTTTCATCACTGATGTATAGATTGATGTCTAATCATATTTTTATGAAATTTAACGTATTTTAAAAAGTATCTAAAATAGAATACCAAGAACATAGATATTAGTTTCTAATATATATCATCTATTAACCTACAATCATACATTTCCTTTTCAGTAATTAGAAAACCACATGGTTTGTCAATATATACATCCTCTTCCAATACACCATTGAGGAAATAGGATGTGAAATACCTTAGGAATATCTTATATTAACATTGTGATAAAATATTAATAAATATTCCAAAAATTTTAAGGGATGAAATTTTTGCAGAAGTTTCATAATAGTCTAATCCATCAACTTATGAATAAACCTTTCACACTATCCTTTCATGGTTTCTCAATAATTTTCCATTTTTATTAAAAAAAAATTGGAACACTAACTTATTCACAATGAAACTACATTCTTTTGTCTTGGGTATAAAATCCCATGTTTCATTATTATATATCTAATATAGTTATTCATTCAAAGAATCAATCCACTCTTGATGCTCTAATTATTCTTAAACATCTCATGGATTATCCTTTTAAAACAAATTAGTATGTGAAACTATCCTCACCGTTCATCTAGTTTGAACATGTTGTACTTAATCTAAAATAATATTTTGGAGCTCCACTTGCTTCGTCAGCCCTTAATGAGATGAATATGATTTTCCCTCACCATATTACATGTTTGAATCAATACCATAAATATTTATTGACAATGTATCATTACATATATTTTAAACTTTATCACATTGTTTAATATAAATACCTTCATATTTACTTCCTCTTATATATAAAACTGACTATAAAAATATTCTGTCAAAATTTTATATCACTTTCATATTAGTAGAATTAATAAGACATACAATTTCCTTATTATATAATCTATATCCCTTACTATTTAGAGGGTATATAATGAAAATACTATCATCACGTCTTTGTTCCATCATCGAAATATTTTCAACATTAATATTGAAAATGTAGGGGATTAAATCCACATTATGTAATTTATATTTAGAGTATTATTAGAAAGCTTCTCATATGGATACCTGTCTGAGTTTGATATGTGTAAGTAATGATTTTGAATATTGGTTGTTTTACCAGTAGCTTGTCTTGAAAGGAACCTAAAATTATAATGTTCAATAAACATGGTTTGATATATCTCAACCAAGAATCTATTCATTATTTCAACCACACCATTTTTTGTGGTGTGTTAGGTACAATAAACTCATGATGAATACTATTATTCTCAACAAAGTCCTGACACATTCTATTTATGTATTCAAAATTATTATTTATTCAAATAGCCATCACAGTGTATCCATATTCCTATTCTGTACTTCCCCTAAAACTATTGAACAAATTGAGGGCCTTTGATTTACGGTTTTAGAGCATAATAAATTTAATAAAATTGGAATAATAAATATTGTAAAAAAAATACTTATCTCCATTTTTTTTTCTTTTTTATGGTCATGCATTTGTCAGAATAGATAAGCTCCAAGGGATGAGATGTTTATATCTCAACCGTCTAAATAATGAATTTTAAAATTTTCGTTTTTATCTTATGTGACATCACTAATATAATTTTTTTTAAAAAAAATAAGTAAATATCAAATAATACCTATATTTATTTTATCTTATTCAGTTATATTTGGACATTTTATTAATCCTTCTATTCCATAATGGTGTTCCTACCTTTATAAATAGATAACACAATTTCTGTGCATCTTCATCATGGAACATGTATCCCTTGGATCACATTCATCTTTTTTGGACATCACTATAATCAATAGATTTCATAATAAAAGCATAAATTCTGAATATAACCTCTTTTAATTCCCCCCCCAAATGTGAAATTCTCAATATACCGTGTTTTAGTGCATCAACAAATAATACATTTATGGGTTTCAACTTTTCGTTTCTAAAATTTGTATATCTAATGGCTTTGATTCTGAGTGAATCATCATTTAAAAAATTCCATAGTACTTATTTATATTATTTAATAATTTTTAATAACTAAAAATCATTAGTTATATTTGAATAACAACAATTTTCCTTGAAATAATTTCAATATATTTTTGTATTCTTGAGTGTAGTTTCATCAACAAGAGCCTTCTATTTTCCATTTTCTTATTTATTCCGATTCATTTGAGTTTTTTCATTAAACATTTATTAGATGGAATAATTATAAGAAAAAAATTTCCAATGTTTCCATGTTTATCACACATATCACAAATAGTTTCAAGAACAGGGAATCTATACTCAATATTTAAACATGGTTTTCCAGATGGTATTTGAGTCTGTATTCTTTGATTGGGATGAAAGATCATACAAATATGGATCTAATACCTATTTGATTAATAATATTTTCAATTATTGAATAATAAAATATTATCTATATGTATAAATATACTATAGTTATAGAAATATCCATAAAAATCATATTTTATTTCATAAACTACATGTTATCCAAAATTTTATAATTGGATTCCAATAACTTTTTGACTGTCAATATTGGAAAATTTTTGTAATAACAAAATTTGGTAAATGCATAAAATTATATCCTTCATATTGGACTTATTATTATCTTTAATAGCGTCTCTATTTATAACATATTTTTCTTTAAAATTTCATCTCTTAAAAATTCAATAATTTTGTAATTAAATTGTTTTAACTACATACATATTCTTTATGGATGTATTATTCCTATAGGACTTTTTACAACAAAATTATCCTGATTATTACACTTTTGGGATGATCATTGATGATATTTATGAGTATTAGAATCCAAATAGCTTGCACAAAAATTCAAAATTGAGTTGTGTTATTTAGTTATTTGTTGTCTAAATTCAACTAGTTTTCAGTAAATAAGAAAAAAATTACTTGTCCTTTTCAATAATATTTTATTTATGTTTATTGTTGATTTTTTATATTTATTAAGTAACTTATTTTTATTTTCAATATATTTTAACAAGATTTATTTTTCTTATTCATGCAATTTTTATTGATTGTTAACTCTCTAGTCATCTTTATTTATCTTCTTGTTTATTTCTCATGATTTTAAAATTTAGTGTGGCATTATTCCAATTATCCTTTTAGGAATAACTTCGTAGGGGTTTCCCCGTATTCTTCTTTAGATACACTACTTTCATTTCTTTGAAATATCTCAATATTAACTATTTTTTTAAAAAAACTTCTTCACACATTAATCACATTAATTTTTTTTGATTCCACCGTTTCATTGATGTTACCATCATCCTTAAATTTAAAAAAACATTTCTATATTCATATTATAATGGATTATTATTCCTCACTTATGAATACTAGATTTTTTATATATCTTATTATGTAGTGGTTTACATTTATTTATTTCTATTAAACACTATCTTCATCTTACAGTAGTCTTATAAAATTTTCTAGAAAATATTCAGTGGCTGCAACATTAAATCAAATCAATGGTAACTTTTTTTTATATTTTTTTTGCATATTTTCAAATTTCATGAAAATATAGACATGAATTAATTTAACTTATTACTTACATCATCTTTTGAACTAGAATCACAAACATCTTTATCAATAACAATTGTCTTCGAATATTTATTTTTATTTGACTTTAATGAGATTTGATGAAAAACATTCCATTTATTTTGATAGAATTCTATTTTACCATCTCATTGGTAATGAGAATAATATATAAATATTCTAGATAGATTTTTTATACACTCTATTCCAAATATTAAAATCTCACATCAGAACCATCAAAAGGAATTCCCAATGTATTTTTAACAAATATTGAGGGTTAGAATTGTTCTGCAAGGATTGTTAAATTGGTATAATATCAATAACCGTCATGATAAACCCCCAAAAAATCCATCATCTCTAATTTTCATGTCTTCATATATAAACTTCTAAATCTTTTTATTTTATTTTGTTCACTTTCATATTAAATTATAAAGTGTTCTTCAAATTAATCTTGATTACATTAGTATATTCAATTCCTATAACCCACAAAAATTCACTTAATGAGAGAGATGAAAAATTATAATTTTTGGATCATCCATAATTCGAAATCTTTCAATTATTTAAATATATTAAGGGATTACCCAAAATAGTAGGAGTGAAATAATTTCAGTTATAATTCTATACTTAATATACAATGAATAAAATGTTGGAAAACGTATTTTCTTTCATGAAATGATAATTTCCCCATTAAATATAGGAATCAATATTCATTTAATTTAGTTATGAAAATAAATGGAATAATTCTTCTTCATATACCTTCTAATTAACTATATTCAATTAGGTAACCTGGATCTGACACAAATTTAATTAACCATGTAGAGTTTGTTTGATTACTGAGGGTGGGTGTGGTGGGGGTGAACTTGCGGTATACAATTTCATGTTTTCTTTTTTTGGAAAAAACATTCACCTCCCTTTAGAGGTAATTGAATCTAATATAACACACTAGAAAAGAAAAACCACAGAAATACAATAATTAATATGGTTTTCTAATCAATAAGAGTAGCTAGTCTTTAGTATGATCAGGAATTAATCTGAGATAAAACCTCAACATAGAAAAAAAAATATTTTTTGGTTTTAAAAAAGTAGGTTATCCATCAATTTCATTGGACTGTTGTCCACTAATAGTGAATTTTTTCCTCTCATAGGTAATATGTTCATTTTTTTTGATATAATAAAATGAACATTTACCAATAACCTATAACACAACTTCACTATACTTCTTCAATTTTTTTCCCTATCCCTTTTACCAGACAATTCTTCTCATTCATAGTTTTTTTTCATAATATATAGGAAGAACCAATCCTCATTTTTTTCTTATCTCTATATTATATTAACTTTTATACATATCACCGATATAGAAGAGCTTTATATTATATGTCATGCCGTGTTAGTTCGTCTATTTTATCTTTTTTTAACTTTTATTACACTAAGTAAATAATTTTTAATTTAAATCTAAAAAATTCATAGATATAGTAATTATAATAATTATTATAAGAAACCATTTTCGTAACTGAATGCAACTGCATCAAAACATTAAAAAATTTCACAGGCTCATCATTATATTTTAAACCTTCGTTTCTTCTATAATAAATCCATGCATTTGTATCAATACATAAATTTTATGGTTAAAGGTTCATTATAACATCAATATTATAATTATTCCTCATAAAGACCATCAAAACGAGATGTTCTTCTTTCCAATACAATTTCACAATCCATCGTATACAATTAGATGCATTATCCTTCATTAATGGTGTAAGGATTTTTGTGTTTTGTGAATTTCGCAACCAACTAAACCAAATATTATTAAAAAAAGACACATATGTGATCAAATGGACTAAATGGTCTATTAACATATTTATTCCATTCTTCTATATTACCAGTTCTCCCTGATGTGCAAAAAATTTTCCTCAGTGACCAATTATCAAATACAAGTCATTCGGGTACATAGATTCCCTTACATAGAAAAAACCCATACATGGAAATTTAATTATGAAGAAGTCTATTTATGTAAATATATTTTTATACATATAAAATAAAATACATATATTTCCTTATATAGAGAGCATATAGAGATTCATATATGTGGGTTTTTACTTATTCAACTAGATTTTTTCCCTTCATCTTCTTTACCATAAAACCGTATACTTTATTCAAAACATCAACCAAAAAATCTATTCAATAATCATAATAGTATTTATCACAATATTTATGATTCATAAGAGCACCTCACTTTTTATTGAATGAATTTTTTCAAGGTAGCACAATCTACAATATTTATTATGGTTTCTTTATTTTCTTCATGTGACAACTCATTATAAAATTGGGTTACTTAACCCCGTCATGTGGTCACAAAATTTCTACGTGTGGTCTTACAACTAATCATTGAATATTATTATTCTAATTAGTGGTTTCTATATATAACATGAAATCATACCACTATAGTACATGATTTTATTTATTCATAATATAAGGTTTCACCCTGTCAATGTATAGTCAATACTTATGGTTGTTCTCTACACACATTCACAATCTACTTATGATAGTCTCACGAATACGAACATGAAAATTTATGTATTGAAAATAAAATACAAAAACATAATCAATAATCATTCATATCCACTAGCTTCTTCATCAAACAAACAACAATTCAAATTCTCTTGTTCTCAATAAAAATAATAAGTGCAATTTACTAGCATTGTGTGAATTCAATAATAAAAAACCATGAGAAACTTTTTATAATCAAATAATATATTTCATATGAATAATTTATATGTATACAGAATATTCTAAATTTGTGTTTAAAAATTTGAAATTGAGTTTATAGAATTCCTAAATTACTTCAAGTAATTCCAATATTTCATTAAATTTTAAAATAAAATTTTGAAATATTTTTTTTATAAAATCTCATAAACTAACTTGAGTTATAGTCTCTTAATCATATGAATTAATCATTATCAAAATAATCCACCATCATTTTGTAATCCTCTTCATTCAAATGGAGTCTTCAATATAAATATTATTTACAAAAAAATCAACCTCTACCATCACATATTCTTCAAGAAATTTTCCAAACTATTGATAGATTGATATGGTATGTGTATCCTATTATTACTTTTTTAAATGGGAAATATAAACCTTTTCTTGAATTTATAACTATTTAATGACCTAACCAATTAGTGGTATCAAATGTTGAGTTTCTATTAATTTGATTTCAATAATGATTTTCAGAATGCAGAATAGAGATCAAATATATTGGTCATTGGCTTTAAAAATAATATATAATGAAGTACTCTGATTCATAATATAAATATATTTATTTATAATGTCTTGGTATTATCAATATTGTTCATATTTCACTATCTGTAATAGAATTTCTCCCCACACTACTAATTGGTAAAATTTATCGCCAATGAGTGGGATATATTTCTTTTAATATTAAGGTTATTTTTTATGTATTATATTGTATTCACTATTCTAATTAAAATTTTAAAGTGTATTCTACAGATAAATTCATTACATAGGATCCAAATACTCTACAATCTATAACAATTCTCTTTATTTTCTATCAACCTTTAAACATTTCATTTTTAACAAAACAATAAACTAATAATTATAATAAAACTGTAGGCAGTGTAAAAATTTAATAATGAATACAGAAATTTATAAAAATATACAATACCAACCCAAAGAAAATTGAATCAATTAATCAAATAAACCATGAATTTTTCATTTATTATTTTTTATGATTTTTTAATTCTTATTAATTTCTAATTTAAATTTTATGTTTTATTTTCGACTAAAAATAATTGAAAAGTGTTCATGATACTTTTTCTATTTTTATTTTTTGTTTATTTTTTATATAATTATTATTTTTGATGAAAATAAAATAGAATTAAAATAACTTATACCAAAAAATAATTTCAAAATTTTCTTGGTGTACAATATACTAGACAATTGTACAAACACAATTTTAATAAAAATAATTGATAAATACCAGGTGAAATCCAGAATTTGAAATATTAGGTTATAATTGAGTTTAATATATTCATAATAGAATAATATTAAGGATTTTTGATGTTTATTGTTTCCAGAATACACTGTACAAGTTGGATATTTTAGATGATAAATCAAATGAAGATATAATAAACATAAATAACTACATTCTAAAATTTACTTCAGCGAACTTCTCATTAGAGGAAAATATAAAATAATTAACAACATTATACCAATTTATGTAATTATTCATTATATGTCACATATAGACCCCCGAAATATAATGATTCTCCATTAGGTCCTTAAAGATGTTCCTCAAGAAAATACAAGTCCCCATAAGGTTTCATTAAATTCTCTCTTCAGAGTGGTATTGGTTCCCAAAATCAGAGATGAATGTGTTGAAAAAATCCACTGTGTAATTGTAACCCTTAAAGTTACTGTATTATTAATCCATGTGTATAGGAATAGATTACATAACCTCTATATCTATTCACTCAATGTTATTTTACTTGTTGTAAAATCGAGTAATCATTAATTTTTTTAATAGTAAGCATCTATGGCCAGGTCAGTTAATTAATGAAAATAAATCAACTATGATTTTAATCCCACGTCTATTTTATGTAAAATTATAAATAGAAAACATGATCAGATATAATAATTTAGAATTAGAGATAATGAATTATCAATAAAAATATTCATAGAGATCAGTCAAATAATCTTCAGCTAATTACCATTGACTGCACTACAAACTTCATGAATCTGTTGAATTATAGTATTTTCGATCAATGATCATCCTTAAATCTCAATGGAATTCCATATTTCTTGAAATAATAATATCTCATGTGTGAAATAATTTTATTAGGTGTCATTTCCACCTTTTATAGACACTTTAAATATCATTAAATAACATCATTATCTCTACATGTATTACTGATTGTTCGATAATATTTCTTATCCATTATGATTTTTTATCATGTATTACCAACATTTATTCTATTATAAAAACGAGATCAGATTCATGATCCACACTCTCTTTATCATCAATTTAATCTCTTTTAATTATACCATAAAACATATCCCACATTCCAGTTATTCTCTTTATTTTTAGGGAATTTCATCAGTGTGATATTCCCTTTACATGTTTTTTTGTCCCCATATAAAATATTTTTTCATACATGGGATATTACATCACATTGAAAAAACTGAATTTATATATGGTTTTTACATTATGTATTTTTATAAAATAGTTAATAAATTTATCCAATTATTATATAAAAATATAGGTAAATTACTTATGGTTAAATTAGCATTGTTTTTAAACATAGCTAATTATATGCGATTTCAAAAAATAGCCCCATATAGTTTTCTTTTAAAAAAATTTACTATGTAACCCCATATTAAAAAAATTAATTAATGGTTTTGAAATATAAAATTAATTACAAACCCCTCATTTTCCAAAGTTTTAAATATAATTAGCTAATGGTTCTTAAAACAAAGTTAAAATATAAGGTATTATTTTTATGTTTTCTCCAAAACTACCCTATTGAAAAAATGTGTAAAATATTAGTTGATATTTTTTTAATTTATATTTGTTTTCCCAATTTTAAATCTAAACTGTGCCCACTAATTCTTAAATATTATGGGACCACCCAATAACGATATGGATGTAATAAACCATTTAATTTAAAATACAAAATCAAAAAAAAAGTGAGATAAAAAATTTAGAATATAGGATAATGAATTCTCATTAAAATTGTTCTTATAGATCCATCATAATGAATTCCACTAATCATCATTGAATTATATTAAATCGTTATTTATCACTTTGAAGATTGTATCCTAACACCACCATCACACATATAGTGTCATGTATACGTTTGTACTGTTTTTTAAATATTTTTTTCATTATTATTTGTTTTCATGTTATTTCATTTAAATTTTACAAAAAGTGGGAGTCAGTGTGTTTTATATGATTGAAGAAAAATTAGTAATAATATCATAGTAAACTGTGAAAAACCATTAGTTTTTTTAGAATTTTTTTTCACATTTTATATATAATTTGTCTATTTTTTCTACTAATCTATGAATATTCCTAGATAAATACTATTATACCCACATAGTAGGCACATGGTTTGAAAAACCATGTGGCCAAACAATGTTGCATGAACAAAAAATAAAAAATGAGAATTCACCAATTTTTTTTACACAAATTATATTCTTTATCACTTATTTATCCTCCCAAATCAACATTACCCCCTCTCCAGACATCTTACATCAGTACCATCCCATAGGCTCTATATTAAGTTGGGTTCATCAATGAAATTTCATGAAATTTTCATGTAAGTCCCTTTAATACCTTCCTTGAACTTCTCCTCATTTATTTCTTGGTTTTCTCATCTCTTGAATATATAAGGGTATAGGTTGCCTTCTATCAGAATGTTAATTATATGGGTTATGATTCTATGGATTCTCTTGGGGTTTAGGGCTTATATCTATTTTTATGGGGTTTCATAATTGGAAATTGGTTTGGGTTGATTATTTTAAGTGGTTCAATTTTAATTCATTATGGGTTTAAATAATTTTATTATTGGATTTTGAAATTGATTTTAGAAAATGTTAAAATGATATATCATTCTTGAATTATTATAGTATTTGTTTATATAAAATATTATTTCTGAAATAATTATACTTCTTACTAATTTAATAGTTGATATAGAATGTTTTATTATAAATATAATATTTGTTAAACCTAAAGGGGAACCTAGGATAAGTTGTTAGAATATCCTATATTTTATCAGGTCCATCCTACTAGATATGTTGTTTAGTAAATTAGTGATGTAATTTATTTGGTTCCCTCACTAGCTGATGAAGTCATTATAAACCCAATCCTTTAACTATAGGTTTCACCTAATCTGTGAGTACATTTTAGTAAAGACCCTACCATTAGTATAATTACCCAGTTATAATTGTCCCACGATTATATGATTTATAGTAAATATTTCATTACAGACATTCCCCCACTACATTTAGGTCTAGATTTTTTGAGATAAAGGATAAATTTATAACTAATAAATCCCATGCCTTTCTCATATAATAGAAATATTTACACTGGACCATTATATAATTAATCCATAATATGTTTCCAAAATATCCAATAAATTATCAAGAAAATATACACTTTTAGAAATATCATATTTATTACATTTCTTGATAATATGGGAAAATAAAAACATAATAAGGTGTGATATTAAACGCTCTATATAGGTATATATAAACAATAACCATCATAGATTATATGTGAGTGGAAGATGAACATATGGGTATGATAACATAACCAAGGAACATGAAATAAACATAATGGATTCATACCAAATTAAAAATGTAGTTTTAAGACATGAATCATTGAATGAGGATTTTAGTATAAGGAAATAGATTTCATTGGATGATGATATCATGGGTAAAACAAGGGCTCTAGCATATGAACATGAACATAAGAGCATGAGGTATAACATGGTAGTGTGGGGAAAATATAAAAATTATATATTTATAAGAATATCACCAAATTTCATCACTAATGTTTCTTATATAAAATATTATTTTTGTTTTTCACGAACGCATCATAAAACATTTCTAAGGCTTGCTTCCAAGGCAATATACAAAATTTACAAGGAACATTTTTGAGTTATTAAAAACCATTAAAAATGCATGACATGAAGGAATCATGAACAAATAATCTATAGAGTATAATTATTTACATAGTTAATTAGAGAACTATAAGAGAGTGTCCTTAATAATAATAAAATATACATTCATATGCTCTCTACATAATAAAATCATAAATTATTCTACCAAAGAGTAATTAACCTAAGGAGGAAATGGGTCATATGATAATACACAACATAAGCATGGTCTATCCAAAGAAAGAATGTGGATGGTATCATTATAGGGTATCATTGGAATGAATAGATGATATTGAAATAGATGGATGATAAATTTTCAATATAACTGGGTAAATTACTTGAAAATAATTGGAAATACTTATTTTTCAAAATTATTGAAAACTCTATTAAGAAAACATTTTCATTAAAATTAAATATATTGAACTTGATTAAAAAATTAAAATTTATTATTTAAAAATCAAAATATAAGGTTTTCAAAAAATTCTTTCATGGAATAAATTATTTTAAATATTTCTGTAAGAAGACATAATAATATTAAAGACTTATTTTCAAAAAATGCATTAAATTTATTTTTCAAATCTAACTTTCCTTTTTGAAATAAAATTTTACTTTTGAAAAAAATTAGAATATTTTATTTTATTTTCTAAATAATCCCGAAAACATTTAAAACATAGAATGGATGGTTTATAGATAATAATTATCATTTTATTAGTGGAACCATAAAATATTTTTATGAAACTCTCTTCCATACTCATACAATACAATGTTAAATGTAACATTTAAAATCCATTTTCAATAAGTTGAAGTGATTTTTTTAAAAAAAATATTCTTTTAAAAAAATTAATCATTAATAGAGCCTTAAAAAATAAATAAATTTTTTAGTAAATTTAGATTGAATAATAAAAGCTGCTATCATGAAAGGATAAAACTATTTTTAACAATTTTAAACACCTATGTTGAAAACCCACATCATAAAATGTAAAGTGAACATTTATTTTGAAAAAAGTAAATGGTAAACATTGAAGTCACGTGTAATATAACATAATTAGTTTTTAAAATATATTGGAGAACTTTGGTGGGAATGTTAAAATAATTTATAGAATAAAAATAATTTTTAAATTGAGTGATAATTATTATTAACAATGTTAATGTTTTTAAGGGGAAGAAATTTATTGATAAATATGTTTTTTATAAAAAAAATTATCTTCACCATTGAAAAATGTAATGTTAAATTTAGAATCATAGGGTGGATGAAACCATGAATAGATGAAATAAGTTCAATATTAAACATTATTACTCAATGAAAGGGTGTTTGAACTAATAAAAAACATTTACGTCTTGTGTAGTACATGAACTGATAGATAAAAGATGAAAGGGGAATGATTTCAATTTTTATACCCAATGAATTAAATGAAAAAATATTGTAAAATAATTATATGGTAATTTAATCAAAATAATAACCCATAAAAGGATAAATAGTGAAACAATATAACATGTTTCAAAAATTCATAATCGAGACAAAGAAACCCTTACCTTTATTTACTCCTTAGTCAAATTTTTCCTACCTTCCTATACAAAAAATCGTAATAACATATTTCAAAACCTTATTTGTATGTATTAATGAGTATAGTATTCACTTATAATCATTCTCTAGGAATATATCAGTTAGTTATTATCTTTTTTTACACCAGGTGTTAGTAATTTTGATCATTTCGTACTAGATTCATAGTAAGGATGTTGGTCATCATTATTGTAAAACATTCCATTATTCCTAAATAATTCAATGTAATGGGATATTCTTTCTATGGTGGTATATAAATTCCAAATTTCATTTTATTGTAATATTAATTATGGTTATTTAAGAAGAAATAAATGGTGATATTTTTTTGGTAACTTATAAAATATGAACAATTCTTTCATAATTAATGATTTAAATTTTCATATTACCAAAATGGAACATTTATATAATTATTTATTTAATAATATCTAATAATAAATTCCCAAATTATATCATTAAAAAAAATTAAATAATTGTTCATGTATGTGGTTAAACTGACCCAAAAAATATGATACAATCTATGTGTGAGTATGGATATGGAACTGATTATCTTATTATAATTAGAATATTCCAAAACCCTCACTTCTAAAACAAGTTCTAAAAAATTAATCATTTTATTTATATCTTTAAAACCATTATAAATGATCAGTTTTTCTACCCCTAAAACAGATGACATCAAACTAAAATATTGGATTACTTATATAACTACATGCATTTTAGGTTTGTAGTTTTATATTATTTAGACAAACTCATACATAACTACATGGACGCTTAAACAAATGTTTCATAGAAAATATGTCATATACTACTAATTTCTTAATTTGTAGTACCCTAATTTCAAATAATGTACTTTAAAACTTTCTTAACAACTTAGGGAAAAGGGAACATAAGAAGGGATATGTCGAATGCTCAATAAGGGTAAATAAAATCATTAAACATTCAATGTCATCAATAATATTATGATGACCATAAGGGCATGATAACAAAATAAAGTACATGGGAACAACATAAAAGAATTTATTCCAAATATATTGTAGATCAAAAAAATTATAATTGGAATAATTATTTAACAAAGGAAAGAGTTATTTGAATCAAAAATCATGATCTATATGATATGAATATTGATGAATGGAATCGTTTATAAACTCATATAATGAGAAAGGGGAAAATGTTGGTAACATGGAACATAATTACCACACAACTCTTACAATCACTATTATAAATGAAATAACATATATGGTAAATTAAAAACAAATAAAGATAAACCAATATTTAATTAACTCTGTATCATTACCCAATTCATTGGAGGGATTTAACAGAACCAAAAATCCTTGGTTTATAATATAATCACACAACCTTGGGTTATAACATAACCACCCATCATTATATTATAAGGGAACTAGTCATTACCAGAGAAAGCATCCAAGAACAAAATAACGAATAATTTATATAAACCATAACTTCATTATAAAAATCATATAAATAAATATTATTAGTTTTCTAACATGAGTAACCCATAGAAAAGAAATGAATTACATTAAAATATCTTCGAAAAAATCCTAATATATAAAGATAAATAATTAGGATGGTATCATTAAAACAAATTATAGTGGAGTATAATAAAATACATGGGTTTTTGTAATTTATTAATATATATACAAAAAATATCATTAAAATATTATTGAGTAAAATACCCATTCCACATTGAATTTTTTTTTCAAAAACAAAAACAATATCCATAATAATAGGGATTAAATTTTATTTTAAATGAACTATGGAAAAATTGACATTAATATTTTATTTACTGAGTTGTTATGATGTAGGGGAATTCAAAAAAATGCCATATTTTTTTAAAATAAGGATTGTGTTCACACCATCAGTGAAAATTAACTCATTTATAAATTGACTTCAAGATTACTTTTAATTATATTTATAAAATATAAAATATGATTAAAAATAAATTAAAAAAATATTTTAAGAATAGTAAAAAACATTTTTTGATAACATTTTAGAAAATATAGATATGGAAGAAAATGGGTTTCCAACCGAAAAATGAGAAATAAGGCCAAATTTTATAAAACATTCCCTTAAAATATTGAATACCAATGAAACAAATGTAACATAAATATCTAAATACCAGAAATATTTAGAGGGTAATAACAATGAAATTGTTTTATCAAATAAGGATCATATAATTTACAAAATGTAACGTCAAGTATAATGAATCCTAATTAAAATGATTTTTAAACATAAACCCCTTACCACTTTGGTATCTTTTGAGCTGAAATCCCATTAAAGGAATAAATTTAATAGAAATATTTAATATCATAGACGTAGGGATATTGAAGATATAATATGTTGACGGTTCATAATATATACCTTAGAAAATACGATATTTTATAAAATATTTTTCTGTCCCATAGATAGATAATTTGAGATGAGTATACCTTATATAGATCATATAATTGAATTATGGATTAATAAATGGTGATATTATATTTAATAAATGTAAATACACAAAAAAGATGAATAAAATAAAAAAAAAGTTCTCTTTCACACATAATCATTACATAACTTAACCAATGAAGTGTGATATAGCCCAAAAAAGGAAATTGAATTATGAAATCCTCAACCACTTGCTAACAATCAAGTAAAATCCATTTGAATGTAGTAATTTTTATTTTAACATAAAATAAATTTAATGAAAAAGGATTCATTACATAAAATTTAAAATGGAAATTATATACACCATATAAAAGAAATTAGGTGAATAACAATAAAATATACATCAATGAAATGAAATTGAGATGAAATCTCTTACCTCATGTTCGGACTTTCTATGTATGTCATTTAACACATGTATAATAAAATTATATAAATTCTTTTATTTCTTAACGAAAAAATTACAATATTAATCCCCTATGCTAAAAAATATTTTTTCTTTTATTTAACAATATATTTATGTAGTCGATCGATTATATCCCCATAAGCATTTTTTAGGAAATTAGTTCCGAAATTTCAAAACAGATTCGATGCATTGATCGTGGTTTAATGGGTCATTATTCCATCATCTCAAAAATAAAAAAATTTAAATAATGATAATATTTATTTATCAATTACTATTTTAAAACCCACCATTAAATATGGATATTTAAAATAAACTATGTTATAATCATGGAGACAGTAGGTCGTACCTACGCATGAGTAACGTTTCCATTTTTCAAATAAAATGGTAGAAAAAAGATAATTATTATTTTATATTTAATAAATTATTTATATTTAATAAATATTTTGTCCGTTATTTAAATACAATTAAATATATTATCCATGTGATGTGGTTATGGAAAATGAATCACATCGCATTGTGGACGTTGTAATCAACACATATGAATAAATAATGTTATCATTTATGAATGTGTGAAAAGGTATGAAAATAGAAGATATATTATCATAAATATTTATATTTATTAAATTAATATAATATAAATTCATTAAATTCATTTGTTTAACCATCTTAGAGAGGTATTTATGAAAATTAATTAGATTGATTCACGTGGTGGTAGTCCACCATACAGAAAAATGATAGTTTCGTTTCCAATTTGAGGGAATATGATATGGCTATAGTTTATTACATTACCATATCTAATTATAAGTATATTTAATATATTATTTTTATTATTTCATCATGTTTTGATAATATTTTAAGGAGTTTAAAGAAGAAATTAAACTGAAAGATTCGGTTAAAAACTACACATATTCTTTAGACAACCACATTTGTGTTAAATATTATTCCCTCAATGGTTGGTATTATGACCACACTAATACCACTAGAACATGGATAGGTATTTTATAAATGTATTTTTGTATATCATGGACATTATTTATGGTAAAAATTATTTGACTGAGACAAGGGAAGAGGATCCCTTTTACAAGTGAGGGGAGGTAATTCATAAAATTTATTAATGATCTAAATTAATATAAATAAATTTTCATTTTCATATGGATAATAATAGTAATACATAATACATAGGATGTGAATGGGCCTAAATAATATCATAAAATAAATGTTTTTCATTGTTATATTACCTTTTTACACTTTAATATTTTATTAGACCCCCATTAACCATTCTGACTATTATTTTAATCACAATTTTTTCTGCACTTTGTGGGACATATAAGTTACAATAAAAGGAAAAGTGACCAATAATGAGACAATAGTTGATATTTTAAACTATATACAATTAAAATGAAATAATATAGTGTTTTTATGAATTTGAAATTTTTAATAAAATATATTTCACTATGAAATATCATTAATTTCATTTTTGGAAATTCAAGAAATGATATTATATAATATGTGTCCTTATCATGTAAAATGGTTCCCAAATGACAATAATAATAATATAAAGAAGATATTTACTTACATTATTCATAAAGTAAAATTTTTATAGATTTAGATATTATTTTAAACCATAAAATTTTTTTTAATGCCTTGGTTAACTAATTTTAAACTTCACAGTGGTAATGAATGATTTAATATTAGTGGCTTATAATTGTACTTATCAGTTGAAAATTGGATAATAAATGGAAAATGGTTTAATTTTTAGAATACTTATAATATTAATATTTGGTTGATATAATTTTACTATTTTTAAATAGATTAATAAAATTTTATTTGATAGAAAATAGCATTAGTGTAATTTTTGAAATTTTCATTTAAAATGAATTTTATAAAAACATGAAAACAAAGGAATTCAAATATAAACCATTAAAACAAACCTAAAAATTTATATGTTTCTATAAAATTATTTTTAAACTATAAATCACTCATCGAATGTTACATTGAGTGTTTCTAAAATTATTTTATTAAATTATTTATTATTTTTACAATCACTTAGTTGACATTATGTAAGCATTTAGGGTAATTTTTTAAAAATTAAAAATTAAAAAACGATCCATGAAAATAATAATTTATAATTCAACTAAAAATTTTCAAATGAACACATATTTCTTTATCACAGTTAAAAATATATATATTAAAATTAAGGGGGTGAATTTTTTGATTTTATATATACATAAAATATTATATAGTAATTTTAAACTAAAAATGGAAACAAATTCAATAAATTAAAATATTAGATGATTATGTTCGAAAAAACTCATATAACAGATTATAAGAAGGTTTAAGAGTTATTTTTAGTCCTTATCATATTATTTTTAATATTAATCACCCTGTTTAAACTTTTCCATGGTGACACATTTTTATTATGATTACAGATCATAGTGAAAAAAATAAAAGGTAAATATTAACCAAATATATTCCTCATGATTCCAAGTATTGAATAAAGTACTCAATTATCAATTTATATAAGAGGAAGATATTATTTTAACAAAAATATGAAAAACTCGATGAAAAACTGTTTTTAGAAAAAAAAAATAATCATAAAAAAGAACTTATACAAAAATCAAGAATAATGATAAATAAAATTTAATTAATTATATTTTATGTAATTAAAGAACAACGATGTTACTTTAAGATAAAATTGAAATTATAATCAGATTTATAATGAAAATAAAAGTCAATTTTATAAACATATTTATTTTCACAATTCACTGAAAAAATATTTTTAAAAAAATACCAAACTTTTTCATTAAACAAATTTTGATATTATGATTTAGAAAATTATAAAATTTTTATCAAATTAATATTTTAATTGTTCATTATATTAATTATAATAATATTTCATCAAATGTAATAATTTTTTTTGATGAAAACCTTTTTCTGAAGTATAAAATGAGTTTATTGGATTTTTGAGTTCTTATTACGTAATAATTAAACAATACATTTTTATTGAGTAGGGAAATTATATATTTTTTATGACGTGTTGTATCCAATTTGTACCCACCAATTTAATGGATAGTTTATAATAGTCACATGTAAATTATAATATTCTATGGTTCATTTTAGCTCGATGTTGCATGTTTTATATGACATCAAACAATGTTTTCTTTATAAAAATAATGGTGTTATATTCTCCCATAGAAAAAATTTAATTCTCTTGTTTTTACCATGATCATAATAGTAAAATGTTTTACATTTTAAAATACCTATTTTGAAAATACACATCTAAATTTTTTTAATAGATCTTCCTCTTGAATAGAGGGAATAAGAATTACAATGGTCATCTGTAATAAAACATAATTTGGATTCCAAATTGGGGGAAACTAGTTGTAAGAGAAAATATGGTCAGGACGGAAAAAATAATTTCCAAATAGTGATGGGTAGTGAATATTAAAAATGATCACAATAAATTCAATGATCATGGGAAATTCAATGACCAAAAAACCATAAATCAATGAGGCATGAAAATGGAAATATATTAATTGAAAACAAAGTTAATAAGTTCAATTTTTTTCTCTAACATAATTTTACTAGTTTAGAGGAATTACATCCGAATATATCCTATTAACATAACAAAATATACTTAATTAAAAAGTAAAATTTCATCCAATTATCTTTTTCAAGTATAATATCTTATTTTTCTCCAAATGATGAGTATTCAAGATGAAGTTTTCATGCATGGAGAACTGAAATCATCTTTTAATGGATTAGATAGTCCCTAAAAAGATACAATATATTCCCCATTCCTTAAATATTATCCAAAACCAAAAATATTAGTAGAATATAATATAATATCCAAAATGTATCCACCTTCATATGAAGAAAAAATATATTAATCTTTAAAATTCATCAATAACATAAATATTTCAATGTAGATAATTCTATAAATAAATAACTCTATATCCCAAATGACCTTAATAACCTCAAAAGTAAATAAGGTTTTTACCTTAAATGTTCCCTTATAAATATGAGAATATGTGATATCAAATTTAAGAGAATTATACCAATATAATAATTCCAAATAAACTTTAGGCTTACATATACCAAAACCCAATAAAACATCGCCCAAAATGTCACTATCCACCTCAGAATCCCGTCACCTAAAACCTCAAAATGGTTTTATATGACTTTGAACATTTAATAAAACTTAATATTATAAACTCATGATGGTATACATAACTCTTACGATAGATTCAAAAGAAAACATAGTAATCTCTAAATATTTCTAAACCTTTACTTTATCACAAACTATAATCACCCGATCAAAAAATTAAACATCATATACTTAAAATATCATCATTACTTTTATAGATATGATAAATATAATCCTGACACAATATTCTCTATCCCAAACATATATCATCAAAATTTAATATTGGATCACTTATATATTACTGGAAATTTCAGTTTTAGAGTTCTAGAGAAATATGTAAAACTCTTACCTAACAACATGGATATAAAAAAATTGTTCATAAAAATATACATCAGCTATCACTAGTTTCTTCACGTATAGAATCTTTCTTTGGTATTACATACTTAAAAACATTATTTAAAACATTGGGAATGGAAGCATAAGAAGGGTGAGGTAAAATGATCTATAAGTGTAAATATAAGTACTAAAAAGAGAGTATAATTGGTCAGTATAAGTTGTTTATAATGGTAGGATAAGATAATCAATGTGATCATCCAGACACAAACATACTCTCAAATAGGTACCCAAACCAAACAATCACATACCCCAAGGGTATTCCCAATCCCTATAGGATTGTGAGTAGAAACCATGAATTTACACCAACTATAGGAAACTATTTCCACAAAGCTTAAGTAGAAAAAATGACATAAATATATATACAATGAGATGAAACAATAGAAGTTAAAAACAATAAATATGTTTCATATCATAAATGAAATATATGAAGTGATAAAACATGAATATATCTAAAAAATATCCATGGTACAAGAAAAATAACAATTAAAAACTAAAATTGAAGAAGTTACTCTAAGTGATAATGTAGGAAAACTTCCACCATCTCACCACCAACTACCTTTACACAATTGACAGAAACTTCTCCATCTAACTAAGACACATTTCATTTCACAATATTGAAATATATAAAAATTTATACACATTTTAGAACAAGTGTGTAGGGTATAAGCTAACTAGGCTCAGTAAAATCCCACCATGGTTTTCCATATCAAGTATCTGCAAAAAAAATAAAACATTTATGAAAAGAAGGTATGATAATTAGTTTAATGGATTTTTATATCAAAATCATAGTAAAACAATTCCCCACTTTTTCAATTGTTCCAAATAATCTAAGTAAAATAGTTTCAAATAATTTATTACACATAAAAGTACTCAACCTAAAACATGTATCACATATAATATCATATCCAATACAAATCAAATAATAGGTAACATCATTCCAAAGATCACACTAATTCTGGATAGAAAACTATTTATACCAAATCATATGACTAGTGCACACAAAATCATTAGAACATAGAACTAGTTAGTATAGAAACACCATATGAGTGAATCCCCTACCAATTTTAATATCTAATCCACATAAAAAATGTCCTATAGGGAAAATTAACACTATATGATTAAACCCCCCCCCCACCCCCATAATAAAATGGATGATGTCCCTATGCTACACCTTCCACCTAAGTACCAAGGTCTTCCCATGTACTATATTTTTCAAATAATTTCCCCAAAATCATTCTATGAAGACCATTTCATAAATATATTTAACGATGCTATGAAGATTACCTTTTCTATTACCAAAATAAGGGGAAAACTATCTTTTCTAAAGACCCATTTCCACACACAATTGAACCATTCCAATTTATTTATAAAATAATTTATAAAACCAGGGAAACACGGTTCATCCAACATAGGCTAGAGACAAAAACACATATCTCAAACTCAGGTCGCATATACCCATAATGAGATCTACCAACATAGTATAATGAAAATACAACAACAAAGGCCTTATAATGAACTGATACATCTCAAAATATTTTCAACAAGAAAAATAGTTATTAGAGAAGCTGAGACAATATGTAATACAATAAACTCACATGCCACACCACAACCAACAAAATGTTCTACCTGAGGAAGAATATATGACAACTGAAATATAAGGGAAGAGGAGAATCAACAGTACAATTGAAAATGATATAATAAAATTTCTCAACAGTGTTGTTGTTACAAACAACAACGATGAATAAGAAATATCATTTAAGTAGTGATACACAATACAACCATGATAAAGATCAATAAAAAAATATCCAGGAGAAAAGATCCCCAAAATCATTTTGTAGATCTCTATGGTTTCATTAAAAAATCATGCATGTGGAATGAAATATTAATCATTCATGTAGTTAATAAAATATCATTAATACTAGAACATTCACATCATGAATTTCTTAATTAAAACAATATTTAAATAAAAAATCTCCTTAGATTAAAAATAAAAACATCAACCATTTCATATTGGAAATCCCATTAGTAATGTGTAAACATTTCATGCATTAAACGAATTCAGGACAACTTCTTATTAACCAATACACGATGTGTAATCATTCTTGCTCTAAAAATTCACTGAATGCAGTGAACAATATATATGTGGATGAAAAAATTGAAATCATCTTTGGTGTTCTCTAAACATGAGGAGAACTCTACAAAAAATTTGAAACATTTTTACATCGAATCCGTAAAATTTAAAATAAATACATCCTAAGAAATTGTTTCATTTCTACCAGAAAATTCTCTTAAAAGATAAGTGCCCCAAAAGTCACCCAAAAAGGAGGGAAATGAATAAAGTGATAAGAAATACATGAAATAAGGTTACTTGTTCTTGAAAACTCCCCACCATAAGAATATATGTACTCATAATGTCATATAGTAGAAGGATTTCTAGAAATATATCTGACCACTACTACCTTATTAATGATTCACACTCCAATGTATTTTGAGAATCTAATTTATGTCTCCAAAAAAATATGAAATACAGAAACTTCTTAACCTGAAAGGCCTTCACATGAGATTCAATGATCTAACATGGTTTCTCTACAGTTGAATCAACTATATCCAACTCTATCTCTTACTAACTCAAAAAGTTTTAGGGAATAGGATGATTCTTCTTAAGATGTGATATTTGGAAAAAATCATCAATACCAATCAAATGAAATTGATATTTCAATCAGTAACCAACCATTCAATGCTTCTCAGTGATGTCAAATGGTCTAGAATATTTTAGATCCAAATTTCTTTATTTAGTAAGATTATGGTGACTGAACTACAGATAATGATTCAAGAAAACATGGTCACTAACATAAATCTATAATGGTTGTTGTCAATGTTTTCTTCGAAAAGAGACTCAGTCTTACCAAAGAGGTATTTCCTACCTCTAACCAATGAAGAGGTGACTTGAATGGTGAACCAAAAAATCCTTGAAGAGATCCATTCTAATTGATTATTGAAATCAATTTTTATAAAAAAATGAACTAATCATAGATAGATATTTCATGGACCACCAAAATCTAAGACATATGAACATATAATATCATATAGGATATGAATAACATGCTATATATTGTCGTATGACTAGAGATGGTTAGTTTTACCCAACTTGACTTAAGTCCCCATCACCTTCTGGAGAATTTTATAAAACATCCAGATAATCCAAGTATCGCTATCAAAAACAATGGTAGAGTGAACTTCATATAACCTCACAATATCCTTTACATAGAACATACCTAAGTCTTCAATATTAGTGGTCTCTATGATCAGAATGAATTTATATAACATTACCAACTGATCAACAACTACCTTGATAGCATTTCACACTCAAGATGTCCAAGTTAATTTAACAATAATTTCTATTTATAACTTTTCCACTTTACAAAACTATACTAGAAGTGGCTAGATCATCCAAAAGGGTTTCTGATTCTCTATCTTATCTATTAGAAGGTGTAATAGTTAGACACATAACCAGCAATGCCATGCTTTATACCATGACACCAGAAACAATATCGCATATCAAAATACATATTCTTAATGCATGAATGAATTGACCTTGAATAACAATAAAAATTAAATAAATCTAATCTTCTCACTGATTCTGGGATGAAAAATTGATCCCCAAAATGAAGAATACCAAATTAAGAGAGAGACTAACCTGAAATTATGTCCCCACCATAGAGGGATTCCTATATTTCACTAAACTCGTCATCCTAGTTCAGATCATGTAGAATAAGATCAAGGAGATATGATGGAAACTAAAAACTATTCATTATCATACCTGAAGAATTATCATAATCATCCAGATTCAATTACGTGAAGTGTCCCATTAGGTTACACTCCTCCTTCAATTCCAGAACATTCGGCGATGGTAACTTCTTACTAGTAGCGTATTCGATGTCATTCACCATAAAAGGTGGGTAGGTGATTTCAATGTCAAATTCATGACATTATTACACCCACCAGCATTTTATGAGATTTATGTCATTCAAAGAAAATATATAGCTCATAATCTGAGGGTCAAGAAATTTAGTGAAAAACTCCCCAAAATGATAACACCACTAACATTTAGGCACATGAATAATTGTATAATGTTATAAATCATGATTGGGGTAATTAATCTCATGAGGAAAAACTTATTTAGAATCTTAAGCTACAATATGATCATCCTAAAAAATCACACAATCCATACTAGCACCTAAAGAAACAAATAAAACCTTATACTTGTTATTGGGATTAGGTAAGATAACAACAAGAGATGATTTTATACGTCATTTAAATTCAACTAAAGAAGACTAACCCATTTCATCCATTATTAATTCCACACCTTTTCTTATAATATTATTAAAATATGATTCCAACTTTTAAAAATACTTAATGAACCATCAGAAATATCCACAAAGACTATAGTACCTCTTAATGTAAATAAATTTCATGGTTTATCCAATAAAAGTAAATCATTAACCTCATCAGGAAAAACTAATAATCCATAATAAAAAATCATTTTTACAAATAAATTAAATTATTGGATTCAAAAATTTTATTTTATACGGATAAAAAATATAAAGTGACTCCTTAAGATCTCTAGAAAAAAATTCAAATATTTCTCGTTCTCATTCCAATATCTCTAATAAACCAAAAATATCATCATAAATACTACACAAAAGTTTATATATTCTCCTGGAATATATGTTTCATTAATGCCTTAATATTAAAGGAGAGTTAGTGAGTCCAAAAATCCTTGTAAGACTATACATACTCCTAAAATCCGTATTCAGTATATCAAAATCTCTAACTTTGAGTTGATGATATCCCATCCAAAGATCATTCTCAAAAAACCATTTCCTTATTTTTAATTGTCAAAATAATCATCCAAAAATAAAAAATGACACTTATTTAGAACCATATCCTAGTACAACATATGATAGTATACACACAATCAGAGTAAACCATATAAATTCTTATTAAAGATCATAGTTGATTATTAAGGAAAAACATTAGGGTGAAGAGATCATTTTTCTATAAGATCATACAACTAAATCATGATCTATTCTATCTCTACTGGTTAAATATAGTAAATGGGTATAAATATCAGATGTATACCTCGAAATAGATGAATTGAATACTCTATCACCCTCTCTATAGAGAGACTAGAGAAATCATTTTGGAAACCACAATAAATGTGTTGAACTATAGTGGGAAGATAAAAATATGGAAGAACATTGATAATAATTCTTATAATAGAAATTGAACTCCTATGCTCGGGGTGGGAGGGTTATTCACAACCTGACCCTAGATCATACTCTCCCTAACATCCCGTCTATATAAAATAAATAAAACTCACCGATAAAAACATTCAATCATAGCATAGTGATAAATAAACCATTACATGAAAATTTTTTGTAAACAATTTATTGATTAAAACATGGAAATCCTTTAAAAAATTTTAATCATCTATTGACAAAAAACAAGGAAACTGAAACCCATGATCTTTTTTATTTCTAATATGTGTCTCTAACTCCCTAACAAAAGATGTGAGTTCTATTGGAACTTTAATAATATCCTAAAAATGGATAGATATAAATGAGTGGGAATCACCAGTATCAAATAAAGAGTTCACTAATACAGATAAAATAATGATCATAACAATTAATATCGACAGGCCCGCAAATACCTCTTCTATAAAATCATCATCAACATGAAGGTGCTTCACTTATGAGGCGTGTGGCTGGAGACCTATAGTCATTGAATCATCTGACTGTGTCATCATTGCCTTTCGACCTAATTATCATTGACCATAATTAGGAGTACACATTTTTCGATGGAATCATTGTAAATGAACATAGTTCTCCCAACAATTACACATCTTCATAGGTGTGAAATAATAATTTCATGTGTGCCTATCCTTTCCAAACATATAGTTGGTCAGAGGATTTGTACTGGTTTAAAGTGAAGTTAAAGAAGTGGACCACTACTGAGATTGACCACCTCAAATACTATGATGATCATTTCACTTCATCTTTCTCCCCTATGCACCAAAAGGTTCTAATATGTGGAAGAGAAGGGATAGAAAAACCAACTATAGTTTCCATATGAATTATTTTCATCATTTCTATATATACTATCTCTACATATGTCAAAAGTATCGGTATAAATAACTATATTATGATATCTAATTGGAAACCCAATAGGTACTCATGAAAATTTATATAGTCATTATTTATCACCTATATATAACAAATAACCTGATCCATGAATCGATTGGCATACGTAGAGACCAAAAACTCTCCCAACTACAAAGAGAGGCACTCCATAGAATTTTACATCATCTGAGACTCAAGATAGACCTACTATAAGAATAGAGTCTCCAAACCATTCCCGTCCAATTCATTGTGTCTACCCACATGTACCATTGAATAACATCAATTGTATCTAGGACCCTTGAGTCTTAACACTGTACACATCACATTGATATTCTCAGGTGTATCCTAAAATTAAAAGATATGTTCGATCTTGTCCAATCGGTCCTCCACCTTATGAGGTTTATTTGAAAATCTAAATGATGGTTTATTTTCACGTATGAGTTCTTTGTATTGATCCATTTCTCCTGAAACTCTTGGTTGTAGCTTTACAAATGAGATTTGGACTTGTAATACATTTTGGTCAACAACACGAACTACCTACATGATAACCTCACTAATATTCCAATATAGAGGTGGATTCTATTAAGGAGACTTTTTTCACCCTCATAAGGAACCCATGAAAGGAAATATAGAGGAATTTAAGTGCACCAAAAAATAGAATAAATGAACAAAAAACTTCATAATATCAGTTGAAATATGAAACCCATAAACATGAACAGAGATTAATATTATGAACTCAAAACATGAGACAAAAATCCCAAAAATCATTGGGTAACTTGATTTTCATGATGGATAGAGTGGGTTTTTCACTCATCATAATCTTCTTATCAAGTTACATCAATCATATATTTATTCTACCAACTTACCAAAATTCATAACACATACCCATTTGATTTTAAAATATGATAAACATTACCTGGATACCCCCACATACTGGTACCCATACTAAACTGTCTCTTACCCGAAGGGAGATCTTAATCCCCACAGGCTAGGGACCATCACTTAGGCATCAAAAAAACAATAGTGAATAATTTCTCCAAAACTGAAGTAGAAAACATGACATATATAAATATACATGACATGAAGAAACAACAGAAATGAAAAACAATAAATATACACCACATCCAAAAGGAAACAATAAATGTGAAACAACATAAATGCATCTAAATAACATACAAGGTACAAGTTCAATAGAAAAGGAAAACTAAAAATAAAATAGCTACTCCATGTAATAGTATGTAAAAATTACACTATCTCTCTACCAACTACCCAGACATGGATAATAGACTCCTTGCTGCATCAATATGGCACATTGCCTTTCCATGCATTGACAAACCTACCACGGTCTATGCAGCACTAGATGGGTGCCTATATTGTGATATAAATAAGGGTAGTGTGATCCGACCTAGGTGTTACTTATCAAGTATCAATTGAAAATTATGAAAAATGCTCAAATTAAAATAAATCAAGGAATGACAGTTAGTTAAATATTTTTTGAATAAAATTCATTGTAAAATATTTCCCCCTTTTTCTGTACTTCCAATTAATCTTGGTAAAAATGTTTCAAAATATTTCTTATACATCAAAGCAGTCAAATCAAATAATTTATTTCATAAAATATCATATATAATACAATTGGAAGAAACAGTAACATAATGCCAATGATATCACTAGGAAAATCTAGTAGACTATTCGTTCCATATCATATGACTAGTGCACACCCAAGTCCTTAGAACGCATGCCCAAGGAGCTTAAAAAACCCCATATGTGTATCCTAAAATAATTTTAATATCAAATCCATATAATAATAAGCTTAGGGAGTAGAGGAACACTCCATGAATGAATCTACACCAATAAAAAATCGATGATATCATAAGAAACACCTTCCAAATAAGTACTCAAGAATTCCCATGTCCTACATTTTCCTAATAATTACATCAAAACCATGCTTTGAAAACTATTTCAAAAATCAATTTGAATATTCTTTTAAAAATACCTTTTATTCTACAAAAACTGGGGGATAACCATCTTTTCTAGAAACCTACATATATACATATAATTCATTCATTCTATTTCATTTATAAAAAATATCAATCCGATGAAATTTAATTTATCAAAAATAGGATTTGGATAGAACCGCCTACAATAAACCCATGTCTCACACACCAACAATAGGATACACTAAAATAGAAGAACATAAGGACATAAAAAGTGTCAATAAAATCAATTCATAGAACTCATAATGAATTAAAATATCAAAACAGTCAGTGAAGAAGATAACCCAACACACACCAAAAATAAACTCACTTGTAGAACCATAACATACAAAAATCTAAGCCATTGAAGGAAGATCTCACAATAAATCAAGAATGAATCAACAGAATAAACAACACAAGAACAGAAAATTTGAACATATAATATAACATCTCTAATGTGGACTACGTAATGAAATAATAAATATAGACCGCATAGATGGAGAGATTCATCATATCCTTGATAAAGATCAACTGCTGAATAAAATTATTTTGAAGTAGTAGAGATCCAAAAAATTTCACGGTAGAGCTCCCAGGTCAGGGGAGAAAATAATACATGTACAATGAAAGATTAATAATCCATAGAGTTCCCTAAGAATGACTAATAATGAAACATTCATGATGGGAATTTCTTAATTAACAAAAATCACCAAAAAATGCATCACCTTAGAAAAAAATGCTGACTTTGACCATTTTACAATGTAAAACCCATTCATGATGTGTAAATTTTTTATTCCTTGATCCAATTGATTTAATATTCAAGGTAAAAAATATTTAATGTGTAATCATTTATGACACTGTAATTCACTAAAGGTATTGAATTTTCCTTAATCTTAAGGAATAATCCAAACCTTGTAGGGTGTTCTCCGAACTTGGGGAGATCCAAATAAAGCCTTGGATACATTTATATCCGAAATATATTAATTCAGAAAAAAATAATTCCCCAAACTTTAGTTAATTTAACCCAATGATTTTATCCATCATCAGGGGACCCAAAATACTCACAAAAATGATATAAATGAATAGAGAGATGATAAATACAGAAAAAGAAAACAAGATGTTACTATAAATGTTTATAAGAAAAAACTAAATAATTTATACTCATCAAAACATGTAATATAAAACATTATTCAATGGAATAAATATTTAAAAAATAAAAGGAAAATAGGAATCAATAATCATGATCCATGTGATATCAATATCGATTAGAGGAACCATTAAAAACTCATAAAAATTATAAATAAAACAAGTTCATATCATAAAACATCAGTACCATATCAATCATAACAACTCTTTTATAAATGGAATACTCAAAATAGTAAATTCTATCGATCACTTATGAGAAACCAAAAGACTTGTTAACTATTTCTATTTAGCATGGCATTGGAGGGTTATAATGAACACTCTAATCCATTGTTTTTAATGAATCCTCCCGTCCTTATTTTATAACAGAACTAACCATACATATTTTATCATGGAACTACACATCCTAATATGTACTTTCCATGACCCTTAATAGTAATAAAGTATATTGAGATACATTTCATCATAAAAATCATAGAAAAAAAACATTATTCCTTTCATATTATGACTAACACATGGAAAAGAAACAAGTTCCATGAAAATCTCTATGAAATAATCATATTCAATCTAGAGAAATAATTAGGATGTTATCGTTAAAAAATTTCCCCAATTTATCATAATGAAGATAAATTAATTTTGTAATTTATTAAAATATATACAAAAGAATGATCATTACAAAAATATTGGGTAAAACAACCTTTTTTCATTAAAAATAAATTTTAAAAACTAATTTTTTTTTGAAAATTAGGGTAAACATTTTCTTTGAAAAGAACCATTAAAACATTTAATGGAATCATAAATGAATTGAGTTTACATGACATAGAGAAGTTATTTTCATTCCACAATAATTAAAATGTGTATTATATTTACACATAAAGTAAAAATTATCTCGATCAAAAAATGAATAGAAAATTATTTGTAAACATTTTTGTAAAAAGTATAATACGTGTACAAATGAATTTAAAAAATCATTTAAGAAGTGTAAAAATAAATCTTCAAAACATGTTAGAAAACATAGATATGGATGAAAAATGTTTTTTGATCAGAAAAGGATAGATAAGGTTGTATTTTATTAAAAAACATTTATGAACCATTTTTAATACCAAATAAAGAAAAGATTAGATATATAAAAATATTTTATAAATAACTAGAGTATTTGTAAAATTAAATGGGATCATCAATTAATTATTATATAATTTCATTAATTGAAATTCAATAATAGGAAAACCTGATTAAAATGGGATTAAATCATAAACACCATACTGTAGTGGTAGATTTTTAGTTGTAATAACTATGAAATAATACCATCGAATGAAAATTTTATGATCATGAAAATAAGATGATTCGTGATAAATCAGGTCAAAGTGGAAGCATATGCACCTCATAAAATAATATAGGTGCACGACATAATCATATGTATCAAGGAAAGTGAATTTGAGATGAATAACCCTTACACTGACTATATCATTTAATTTAGAACTACGAAACTGAGTGATTATGTGTAATAAATGTAATTCCACAAAAAGAAATTCAAAATACAACATAAATCAGGGAAAATAAATTTCACCCATAATCATGAATAATATAATCAATGAATATGATATAACCCAATGAATGGAAATTGAGATAAGAAATAACATACTAGGTAGCAACTTTTAAGTAAAATACCTTTGAATGAAATAATTTTATTTATAACATAAAATAAAATTAATTATAAATGTTTTGCGATATAAAATTTAAATTGAGAATTATATACACCAAATAAAATAAATTAGTTGCATAACATTACAATATGACTCAATGAATGTAAATAGATACATAATCCCTTACCTTGAGTCAAGACTTTCTATGTATGTAATTTAACAATAGTATAATAAACATATATAAATTATTTCATTTCTCAAGAGACATTTATAATATTAATCATTTATCCTAAAAAAATTAATTTAAAATATTTGTTAACATATTTAATTACTAAGACTATTATGTCCATGTCATTGTTTTGAGGTAGGTCGATTCATAATTTCAAAATGACTTCAATGTTTTGATCATGGTTGAAGAGATAATTAATAAATAATCTAAATAATAATAATAATGAAATAATTATCAATTTTAGACATAAATAATACTTTTAATACCATCCAAGATAGATTATTATGGTAGATGAACTATGTTAGAATCCATGAGCTAGTAGGTCGCACATATACATGATTAATGGATCCATTTTTCCAAACACATGGTGGAGTAAAGGTAAATATTATTTTAGACATCCATAATCATTAATATATCATTAATATAATTTTATTTTTTTAAAAACATTTATATATATCATCCATTTGTTTTGTTAATGAAGAACACATCACATTATTTCATTGAGGTGGTAATCTATATGCAAGGACGAGTGACATTACAATTTTTCAATAGATGAAAAGGTAAGTAACTAGATGATATATTATCCTAAAATAAAGATAATTATTTCATTAATATCATATATAAACATTTAATCCATCATTATAACTAGTTGTTATATCCAGTGATGGAAAAAATTACATCTATTCATGAGGCTCTTGTCCTCCGTACAGACGAACGATTGTTTTTTCCCATTAAATTGATGAAAAGATAGATATATATTGTTACAATAATAAAAATATATCTTAGTATATTTAATACACTATTTTTTTTATTTTTTCATGTTTTAGGAATATTTTATAGTGATTGAATAAGAAATAGAACAATAACATTTCATTAAAATCTATACGTTTTCTTCAGAAAACCTTTTATTATTTACACCTTATGCCCTCTCAGAATGGTATAATGAACTAAATAATATTTATAGAATGTGGGGATGTATTTTAAGAAGTTATTTAAGTTTTTATTATATTATATTTAGTTTTAAAATAGTCCATGGAATAGAAGAGATGAGATAGCATTTTATATGTGAGGGCAGGGCAATTCTTCGAATTTCGGAAAGTATCATATTAATATAAATTCATTTTACTTATAAAGTGGTTAAAAATTGAAATAATTAGAATAATTTATTATTATATGTATAAATCATGTCATACAAATTTTTTTATCTAGTTTAGATTATTTATTTACCCTAACATCATTATCCTAATCCCCCTGTAAACCCTTTTTCCAATTACCACAATAAAATAGTTTTATACCCTTTAAGTGTCAATAGATTTAATATAAAAGGAAATATGACCCATAAATATACCATTATTGTAATTTTAATCCATATCCCATTCAGTATTTCAAATTTATTATTTTTATGAATTTTAAATCATTTAATAAAATATTTTTAATATTAAATATCATTAATGTTGTTTTTTGGAGGTGCTTCAAAACATATAATATAATAAACGTATATAACTTTATAAATTGTATGAAAATAAAAAAATTTATAATATAAATACTATAAGGTAATAATTAAGAAATTATAAATAGTTGTAGATATTATTTAAAACCTTTTATTTGGATTTAACCCCATGGTTAACTAATTATTACCTTTAGGGTGGTAATGAAATTACTATAATAAAATGGTTAAATTTTTTAAAATAAGTAAAAATTGGATCATAAATGGAAAATGGATAACATATTAGACCATATATCATCCTACATATCCTCTTGAAATATTTTTTTTTAATTTTATAAAAATTAATAACATTTTTTATATAAAATTTCTATTATTACATTTTTGTCTCTATTCATTTAATTTGAATTTTAAAATAACATGAAAAAATATTAATGTGAATATAATCCTTTAAAATATACCTAATATGTTATATTTATATACTATTTTTTTGGGACACTATAAATCACCTAAAATATTACTTTTAGAGTTTCTATAATCATTTACATGATTTATCTACTACTTGAATAAGAACCGAGTCACCATTTCATAAGCATTTTAAAAACTTATCTCGTTACTAAAAATGAAAAATAAAATACCTTGAAAAAATTATTTATATTTCAAATAATATTTCAGAATGAACAAAAAATTATTTTTAACCCCATAAAATAATATTATATATATTAAATGCAAGAGAGTTACATTTTTTACTTTATATTTATTTAAAAAATATGTAACTCATTTTTAATGTATAATGGAGTAAATTTTCATAAATTATTATTTTGGATGAGTATTGTAAAACACAACTCATCCAATTGATTAAATTTGACATGTAGGGTTATTTTTAGTCCTCATATTATTTTTAACCTTAATTAACCGATTAAAAAATAAATGAGATGAAAAATATTTTTTACGGTTACAAATCACAATGAACAAAAATAAGAGGGAAATATTTAAAAAAATTTGATCTCATGATTAAAAATATAAAATAAAAATTTCAATATTAAATTTATTTATGTAGTAGAAATTAATTTAAGTTGAAAACAACAAATGGAATGAAAAAGGTTTTAAGAAAAATACATATTTAAGGCTCAAAATGATCATATACGAAAATCAAAAATAATAATAATAATAAATAAATTGAATTTAATATATATTATTAAATAATAACTGCATTATAATAAAATCAAATTAAAATAATAGATTGAATTTTCAATAAAATAAATAAATTTTACCAAAAACAATACTTTTGTCTATTAACTGAAAAAACTATTTTTAGAAAAAGTACAGAATTTCACACTAAGATAATTTTGGAATGATGAATTAAAAAATTATTAATTTTTAATAAAATTAAAATAAAAATAATTCTATAAATTAAATATAATATTTTTTAACAAAAATAAATGAAACCATTTTTGAATAAAACATATTTTTAGAATAAAATGACTATACTAAAAAATTGGATTCTTATTTTCTCAGAACTAACAAATTTTTTTTGATTGAGTTGGAAATTTATTTATATTTAACGATTTGGTTAATCCTATTTAGACCTACTAATTGAATTTGTTGTTTATAGTAGTCACATTAAAATTATAATATTTCATGCTTCATTAATGATACATGTAGTGTATTGTATGCATTATCAAAAAAAGTGTTCTTCTTAACTTATCAGGATCTGACCATAATACCAATTTAAAAAAATAATTAATTAATTTATATTTTACTATGATTAGTAATCATAAATTCTAATAGTAATATGAATAAATTATAAGAAAAAAATACGATACTTATAAAGAAATCATGTTTCCTCTTTGTATGTTTATTTTAGGTGGTTAGTTTTATAATGATCAATTATTTTTAAAATTAGTTATATAATAAAAAAATCAAATTTATATAATATAGATCACGAAATTAATAACATATCTATTCATTAATATAATTAATAGAACCATAACTTGTAACACCTGAGACTTTTATGTTATATAAAATCATCGAAGGAATCTTTTTCTACACACAACACTAGCTTGGCTTGCATTACACGCAACCGCGACCTTCCTCGATAGCTTGCGTCATACCCAATACCGAGTTTCACTAAACAATGATATGCTATTAAAATATTATTAAAACTAGCCATTATGAATAGTAATAACCACTTTTTAAAATTTTATAAATTTTATTTTTCAAAATGGACTTCATTTTTGGACTCGGAATATCAAAATTAGCATAGGGTGAAATTTTGGTACTTTTCTGAAAACATTCAATTTTTGATGAATAGTGAAACTACTAAGTGGCTGTTAAAAAACTAAATTTTTCATAAAAAATAATTTTACCACTTATGTGAGTGGAATTTTCAAAATAAGAGAGACACTGTTGATTTCAGTAAATAAAATTTGGTTCAATGAGTTGAAAATAATTTTTTGGTGAATTATAACTTTTTACTTTTTTTTAACACGGTTAAAAGTAAATAGGGTAATTAAGGGTACAAATGATATTATTATTACCATAACACATGTCATAATTCTATTGGACAAGTTTAATTCGACCAAAAACAAACTTAGGAATAAAATATGACCATTTAGGCCCACTTGGATTAGATTAGGACAATTATTATTAATTTATTTAAAGAAGGGTTAAAATAGTTAAAATCAAAGTTTAATAACTAAATCATTTTTAACATGGGGATATACATAAGATAAATTCTATTATAAATATTCATTATAAAGATAAAAAGATTTCATACATAATTTTATTTTATTTGTAATTTTTAGACATTAAATAATTTAATTTATTTATGACACAACGATGATGCAGTAATTATCTTATTAATGAAATATTGACATAATTGATGTTATAAATTCCCAAATAAATATAATTTGAGACTTTTTATGAATTAAAATAATTTTATAGGTTAATATGTCATGTTAGTATTGATTTAATTAACTTTGTTATAACTTATCATTCTGTTATGAGTTTCACAAAAATAAATTACTAAATAATGTCAAAATTGACATAAAATAGTTTTTCAAACAAATATTATATTATTAATTTTTATTTTATTCCTAAAAATCTGAGGTTCGGCCAAATGAATTAGATATGGTTATATATATTAACAATAAAAAACTTGGGGTTCGTTTGTCTCGATATAGTAAGTTTATTAACCTTATAGTATAAGAACACAAGAAGACACGGTAAAAGTAAAATTATTTAACTTAATGTTAAATCTAAATGATAAGGTTAAAATAGGAACCTAAACTAGTATAAATTATATTGGATGAGAGGATTTCGACCCATACTCACCTTAGCCTCGAAATAAATCAATTTTGAGCTATTTAAAACCGAAATTGTCTTTATAATAAAATAATATTCTTAGTTATTCCAAAGGTGCCCCTCTCCTCCCTTATAAAAGGGCACCTCCTCCCTCCCTTCCTCACACCACCTTGAGCCATAATGCTCGGCCAAACCCTGCCATTTTATTCTCTCCACTTCCCTAGAGACATCCTAGAGGTCCTGGTCTTCTTAAAAGACCAATTCTAGTGCCCTAAAAGGAGGTCTCAAAGAAGCACTTCGAAGAAGAGGTAATATCCATTACCGATCCTTTCCAATTTCTTTCTTCTTCAACTTCGTCTTCTTTAGTTGTTTCATTATGAAGTAATAACATCAGTATCAATCATATAATGATATGTTATTATAAGTATGAAACAACCCTATTTAACCATCTATCCATCCTACGGAATATGAAATCACCGCGTGTGCGTACGTACGGAATACCGTCTCCACGCCGTGGTGTAATCTATTTTCCACCACCACCTTAATTGGATGTGTATAATGGTTTAAATAATGAATATATATGACTATTATAAAGTGATATTGATTCTGAAATAGTATACATACACTCCAATATAATTCCACGATCATAGGAACGATATCATCACTCGTGCGTACGTACGGAATACCGTCTCCACGATGTGATGCGATTCGTGCTACATGATATTAATTTCATAATGATTATATAAATGAATTGAATGAATAAATATGATATATATTACACTAATAACATTCAGGAAATGAGGTATCTATAACCTAAAGAGAATAATAAGAATTTATTCGACAAAACACACATAAGAACAAAAAGTTATAAACACCCGAATAACAAGTAGCAATGAAATATTACTACTAAGAAGCTAAGAATATGACCATATATGATATCATAAAAATAATTATGATTATGGAATAAGTCAATAAAATTATTTAAATCATTATACAGGAGGTTTGTACACTTACAAAGCAAGTCGGACCTAAGGTAAGGGAAATATCACAATCTCATTTTTATCCGAGATTGTTTATACATTGGCATTTACTAGGGTGTATTTTATTATCCACATCCATGTTTCCTCAATATGTAATATTATTTCCATCCACCTAAAATTGTTTAAATACAATTTTACCCTTCGGTGAGTTTTTAGTAAAGGATATGAAAGGAATCTTTTGTCGTTTTTCATACGAGGTACTTTTTGACTTTTCCGACAAAAGTACGAAGAATGTTTTTTAACATATAAGGCATGAATGGATTTTTAAAAAATTATTTCCAAAATGATTCCTTTACAGGTTTTCAAGTTTATTTTTAATCAACTTCTTTTAGTTTATAATTTTATGACATGTTAAGAAAGGTAAAGTGTTTTTGAAGCAGAAAGGGTATTTTCCTCAAGAATGGAGTTCAAGTGTTTTATGAAAATTATTTTCCATCTAAGATAATAAAGGGTTCTGTTTTTATACCTATTATTACATTGATTTGATTATTTTGTGATGGAATTATATTTATGAATTCCTTTATCGTATATGAATTGTTTTATGATGTCATGATGTTTAAGATTCCCATTTTTATTACATGGGTTATGAAATGATGTATGGTTTATGATTTTGTGGCACGCATAAGAATGGTATCATTATGAGATGGGTGGGACCTATATCTCCCTCCAATGCATTAGGTAATGATTTTATATCTCATGAGATAGACATGGCTAGAACGGCAGGTTATACCGGTTCAGTGAAACAGGACTGAAACGAGGGTGACTCAGATCAGAAATGGACTTTGTCCACTAAGATAGTCTTGGCAATGAATCATGACTAATAAGAAATGATTCTATATGATTATGTGTGTATGCCACAATGTTTCAGGTTTTAAGTTATGATTATTGGGATTACATTTCACTTCTATGATTTATCCCATGTTATGATATTATGATCTCTTTTGCACGATAAGATTTCCAAAAGTTATGTTCTTATGTATATGATGTGATTGATATTTCTTTTGTTTACCCTTACTGAGAATTTGAGCTCACCCTTTTGTATGTTTTATTTCCCCAGGTCAGGAAGAAGGTTATTAAGTAGAATATCCCAAAAAGGGACTCTAGATATGATGAAATAAATGGGAGGCAGAGTAGATGCTTTATGAACCAGTTGTTTATGTTTCCCAGTTTCTAAAGACACTATACCTATACGATCCATCCCTGTTTTTGTTATATGTTGTAAGAAGTGTGCTTCAATTCTGAATTAATAATAATGTATGTAAAGTATGGGTCTTTATAGTTGGTATCAGAGAAAAGGTATTGTCAACCTTTGTAAACTAGGATGTGAAAGCCTTAGTAAGAACCCTAAGGATAAGTCTAAGAATAGAACACAATATTAGTGTTTTAGAAATGGCCACAAATAACCTAGGATAAGAGCTCAAGTGTGAAATTTTATTCTTGATTATGTGGTTTTCCTATTATAATTAGTGTTGCTCAAACTATTCTTCTTGGTTTTAGTCAATGGCTGGAACCTGAAGGAACCGTGTTAATGCGGAATGGGACAGGAAATGCAATGATTGTACCACTGAGGAACCAAACGTTATGGGAGCTGGAATGAAAAATCATGTAGCCATGTTCATACAACTTTCTCAAGCTATGAATCATGCAGGACTTCCAAACGAGCAAAGAAAGGAGAAAAATTCTGTTGAATCCTTCATGAGACAGCGTCCAGCTTCATTCAGCGGATCTACTGATCCATTAGTTGCCTAACAAAGGATTAGTACTACTGAAAAGATATTTTCAGTTCTTCAATGTTCTGAGCATGATAAATTCATCCTAGCAGTGTATCGTTTGGAGGGTGATTCTGATCAATGGTGGAATCTTATTAAGAATACGAGGCAAAGGGATGAAATTGAGTCCATGGAATGGGACGAGTTCAAGAACTTATTTTTCAATTAGTACTTCCCTCATATTCTCCAAACAAAGATGGATAAAGAGTTTCTTGAACTGAAGCAAAAGGATGATGAATCTGTTGGTACCTATGAAGCAAATTTTACAAGACTTGCAAGGCACAATTCTGGTATTATTATCCAACCTGATAGTAAGATCGATCGATTCTTTAGTGGCTTAAAACCAAGTCTTCGAAGGGCCTTATCCATAAGGGACTTCAATAGATACGAGGAAATCGTTCGATGTTCTTTCAAAGTTGAGATGGAGATTGGAGTAACCCATCAGTCATATGGGTTTGATAAGAAGAGGAAAATGGAATTCAAAGAAAAATCTAAAGAGCACACTAAAAAGAAGATGATCTTTCCCTTATGCACAGAGTGTGGAAAGAAACATGGAGGGAGTTTTCTTAAAGGGACAAGTAAATGTTTCAAATGTAGAAAGGAAGTTCATCGAGAATTTGAATGCTACGATGATGGGAAGAAGATGTCTAATGATGCAAACAATGGAAGGGATACACAGAATGAACCCACTACACTTCAATGTTTCAAGTGCAAGGAGATGGGACATTATTCCAATAAATGCCCAAATCCAAGGGTTGATGATGATGGTTGACGCAAACAAAATCTTAAGCCTAATGACGAAGGAAAGTCACATGCAATTTCTATCAGCGATGTGGAGTACGATAACGATGTGGTGAAAGGTACATTTACCATCCACTATAAAGTAGAAAATGTTTTATTTGATTCTGGATCCACCCACTCCTTTATTTCTGATGAATTTTCTAAGGGTATCATCATATTACCTCAACAATTAGATGTTGAGTTAGTTGTGACAACACCTAATGTCACAACAGTCGCATCAAAAGTTTATAATTCTTCTCCGATTGAAGTTTGTGAGAAAGTGCCTCCTGCAAATCTTGTGATCCTTCCTATAGTAGAATTTGATGTGATTCATGGCATGGATTGGCTTTCTCTACATGGATCTCATATCAATTTCCAAATAAGGGAAGTCACATTTCATATTCCAGATCAATCTATGATCGCCTATCGATGCAAGGATGAACATAACCATACAGTGGAAATTTCATCCATTTTATGGGTATTGATTCCACTAAATGAAGGTTATTTATCTCAAATGGTTGGTGAGAAACTCACGATTAAGAATATTCCCATTGTACGAGAGTTTGATGATTTCCTTCCAGAGGAATTACCGGGTCTTCCACCTAATCGTGAAGTTGTGTTTTCAATAGAACTCGTACCGGGTGCTTTGCCTATTTCAAAGACACCTTATAGAATGGCCCCAATTGAGTTGCAGGAATTGAAGAAGCAACTCCAAGAGAATCTTGATAAGTGGTTCATATGCCCTAGTGTGTCAACTTGGGGAGCACCTGTTCTGTTTGTTAAGAAGAAAGATAGATCAATGAAACTATGCATTGATTATCGAGAACTTAACAAGATCACTATAAAGAACACATATCCTCTCCCATGCATTGATGACCTATTTGACCATTTACGCGGAGCTGAATACTTTTCGAAGATTGATATTCATTCAGGGTATCATCAATTAAGGGTCAAAAGGGGGGATATACCAAAGGCGGATTTCCGTACAAGGTATGGACACTATGAATTTATAGTGATGCCATTTGGTCTTACTAATGCCCCTGCTATCTTCATGGATCTGATGAATAGAGTCTTTAGAGACTATCTTGATCAGTTTGTGGTAGTCTTTATAGATGATATTCTTGTCTATTCAAAGATCAAGGAAGAAGATGAAGATCACTTGAGAATTATATTGAAGACCCTGAGAAAGGAGAAGCTTTTTGCAAAATTTACCATGTGTAAATTTTGGCTTCAAAAAGTTGCATTTTTGGGTCACATAATCTCAAAAGAGGGGATATCTATGGATCCAGCAAAAACAGAGGTTATTGAAAGATGGTCGAGACCAAAAACAGTAACTGAGATTCGAAGTTTTCTTGGTTTGGCTGGATATTATTGACGTTTTGTGAATGATTTTTCACAATTATCTAATCCACTCACCAAGTTGACTTGGAAAGGAGTAAAGTTTGTATGCACAGAGGAATGTGAAGAGAATTTCAAGGAGTTGAAAAGAAGGTTATCCAGTGCACCTGTGCTCACACTACCTTGTAGTGGAGAAAGGTTTGTGATCTACAGTGATGCATCCAAGAAGGGATTGGGGAGTGTTCTTATGAAAAATGATATGGTGATATCTTATGCCTCACGACAGTTGAAAATACATGAGAAAAATTACCCAACTCATGATTTGGAGTTAGCTGCGGTAATCTTTGCATCAAAGATTTGGAGGCATTACCTTTATGGTGAACGGTGTGATATTTATATAGATCATAAAATTTTAAAATCTATTTTCACACAAAAGGAGCTGAATATGCGCCAAAAAAGATGGTTGGAGCTGATTAAGGATTATGACTGCTCAATCCATTACCACCCTGGGAAAGCAAACAAGGTGGCGGATGAATTAAGTCGACAAGACCATGCCAGTTTATCCATGATGAGGATCACAAAAGATCCAATATTTATGGATTTACAAAGAATGGATCTTGGAACTATAATGGAAGGGGAGAAATCTTATCTCTCTCAAATGAATGTTCAACCATCTATACATGTGAAGATTAAAGAGGCAAAGAAAGAAGATGTCGAATTACAAATGAAGTTGAGAAATGTTCCTGAATTCAACCATGATTGTGATGGGATAATAAAGTTCAGGAATCGGGTTTGTGTTCCTCCCATCCCCGAATTAAAGAAGGAGCTGCTGGATGAGGCTCATCATTCTTCATTCTCTATTCATCCTGGAAGCACGAAGATGTATAAGGACCTGAAATAGTACTTCTTGTGGGATGGCATGCAAAGAGATGTTGCTGAATATGTCTCTCGATGCTTGGTTTGTCAGCAAGTAAAAGCTGAGAGACAGAAGTCTAAGGGGATGTTACAACCATTACCCATACCCGAATGGAAATGGGAAAACATCACTATAGACTTTGTCACCGGACTTCCTAAAACATCCATAGTCAATAATGCTATCTGGGTCATAGTTGATCGTCTTACAAAGTCTGCACACTTCATTGCTATTAGAGAGGATTTCTCTCTGGATCAGCTTGCCAGGATATATGTAAAGGAAGTGGTAAGATTGCATGCAGTACTACTTTCTATTATATCTGATCGGGATCTGAGATTTACCTCGATGTTCTGGCGAAGTCTTCAGCATACTCTGGATAAAGAGTTGAGTTTCAGCACTGCTTATCATCCTTAGACAGACGGTCAGTCTGAGAGAACAATTCAAACTCTAGAAGATATGTTGAGAGCTTGCTCTATGGATTTCAAAGGGGGTTGGGATCAACACCTACCTTTGGTGGAATTTTCTTATAATAATAGCTTTCACTCCAGTATTCAGAAGGCTCCTTATGAAGCTCTCTATGGAAAGAAATGCAGGACTCCAACTTGCTGGGATGAAGTTGGGGAAAGAAAGCTATTAGGACCTGATCTCGTTGATGAAATGGCAGAAAAGGGAAGATCTATTCAACAACACAAAAGAGCAGCTCAGAGTCAACAGAAAAGTTATGCCGACAACCGAAGAAAAGACCTAGAGTTTGAAGTGGGCGATAAAGTGTTCTTACGGATATCTCCCTGGAAGAGAGTCATGATAATTGGAAAGAAGGGGAAGTTGAGCCCTAGATATATCGATCCTTTCGAAATATTGGATCGTGTTGGGAAGGTGGCTTACCGATTGGCGCTTCCACCGAATCTCTCTCAAGTTCACGATGTGTTCCATGTATCTCTACTGAGAAAGTACATACCTGATCCTTGACATGTACTTAGCTCAGAAGTTGTACCGCTGGAGCAAGATCTTTCTTATGAAGAACAACCGATAGAGATTCTGGATCGTAGCGAAAAAGTCCTACAAAACAAGACCACTCGATTGGTGAAAGTTTTATGGAGGAACCACCAATTAGAATAAGCTACATGGGAGCTTGAGGTTATGATGGGGGAGAAGTATCCTCATCTGTTTGTTACAAAGTGACAAATTTCGAGGGAAAAATCATTTTAAGGGGGGTAGAATATAACACCCGAGACTTTTATGTTATATAAAATCATCGAAGGAATCTTTTTCTACACACAACACTATCTTGGCTTTCTTTACACGCAACCACGGCCTTCCTCGATAGCTTGCGTCGTACACAATACCGAGTTTCACTAAACAATGATATGCTATTAAAATATTATTAAAACTAGCCATTATGAATAGTAATAACCACTTTTGAAAATTTTATAAATTTTATTTTTTAAAATGGACTTCAGTTTTGGACTCGGAATATCGAAATTAACCTAGGGTGAAATTTTGGTATGTTTCTGAAAACTTTCAATTTTTGATGAATAGTGAATCTACTAAGTGGCTGTTAAAAAACTGATTTTTTCATAAAACATAATTTTACCGCTTCTGTGAGTGTAATTTCAAACATCTAAGAGACACGGTTGATGTAAATAAGTAAAATGTGGTTCAATGAGATAAAAATAATTTTTTTGGTGAATAGTAACTTTTTACTTTTTTTACCACGGTTAAAAGTAAATAGGGTAATTAAGGGTAAAAATGATATTATTATTACACTAACTCATTTCCTAATTCTATTGGACAAGTGTAATTCGACAAAAAACAAACATAGGAATTAAATATGACCATTTAGTCCCACTTGGATTAGATTAGGACATTTATTATTAATTTATTTAAAGAAGGGTTAAAATAGTTAAATTCAATGTTTAATAACTAAATAATTTTTAATATGGAGTTATACATAAGATAAATTCGACTATAAATATTCATTATAAATCTAAAAAGATTTTATATATAATGGTATTTTATTTGTAATTTTTAGACATTATATAATTTAATTTATTTATGACACAACTATGATGCAGTAATTATCTTATTAATGAAATATTGACATAATTGATGTTATAAATACCCAAATAAATATAATTTGAGACTTTTTATGAATTACACTAATTATATAGGTTAACATGACATGTTAGTATTGATTTAATAAACTTTTTTTAGAAATTATCATTCTGTTATGAGTTTTAGAAAAATCAATTACTAAATAATGTCAAAATTGACATAAAATAGTTTTTAAAAAAAATATTATATTATTAATTGGTATTTTATTCCTAAAAATCTAAGGTTCGGCCCAATGACTTAGCTAAGGTTATATATATTAATAATAAAAAATTTGGGGTTCTTTTGGCTTGATATAGTAAGTTTATTAACCTTATAGTATAAGAACAGAAGAAGACACGGTAAAAGTAAAATTATTTAACTTAATGTTAAATCTTAATGATATGGTTAAAATAGGAACCTAAACTTGTCTAAATTCTATTTAATTAGAGGATTGCGACCCATCCCCACCTTATCCACGAAATAAATCAATTTGGAGATATTTAAAACCGAACTTGACTTTATAATAAAATAATATTTTTAGTTATTACAAAGGTGCCCCTCTCCTCCCTTATAAAAGGGCACCTCCTCCCTCTCTTCCTCACACCACTTTGAAACTTCAGGCTCGGCCAACCCCTGAAATTTTCTCCTCTCCACTTACCTAGATACATCCTAGAGGTCCTGGTATTCTTAAAAGACCAATTATAGTTCCCTAAAAGGAGGTCTCAAAGATGCACTTCGAAGAAGAGGTAATATCCATTACCGATCATTTCCAATTTATTTCTTCTTAAACTTCTTCTTAATTAGTTGTTTAATTATGAAGTAATAACATCAGTATCACACATATACTGATATGTTATTATAAGTATGAAATAACCCTATTTAACCATCTATCCATCCTACGGAAAATGAAAGCACCGCGCGTGCGTACGTACGGAATACCGTCTCCACGCCGTGGTGTAATCTATTTTCCACCACCACCTTACTTGGATGGGTATAATGGTGTAAATAATGACTATATATGACTATTATAAAGTGATATTGATTTTGATATAGTATACATACACTCCAATACAATTCCACGATCATAGGAACGATATCATCACTCGTGTGTTCATACGGAATACCGTCTCCACAATGTGATGCGACTCGTTCTACATGATCTTCATTTCATAATGTTTATATAAATGAATTGAATGAATGAATATGATATATATTACACTAATACCATTCTGTAAATGAGTTATCTATAACCTAAAGAGAATAATAAGAATTTATTCGACAAAACACGCATAAGAACAAAAAGTTAGAAACACCTGAATAACAAGTAGCAATGAAATATTACTACTAAGAATCTAAGAATATGACCATATATGATATCATAAAAATAAGTATGATTCTGGAATAATTCAATAACATTATTTAAATCATTATACAGGTGGTTCAGACACTTACAAAGCAAGTCCGACCTATGGTAAGGGAAATATCACAATCTCATTTTTATCTGAGATTGTTTATACTTTGGCATTTACTGGGGTGTATTTTATCAACCACATCCATGTTTCCTCAATATGTAATATTATTTCCATCCACCTACAATTTTTTAAATCTAATTTTACCCTTCGGTGAGTTTTTAGTAAAGGATATGAAAGGAATCGTTTGTCATTTTTCGTACGAGCTACTTTTTGACTTTTCCGACAAATGTACGAAGAATGTTTTTTTAACATATACGGCATGAATGGATTTTTAAAACATTATTTCCAAAAATATTCCGTTACATGTTTTCAAGTTTATTTTTAATCAACTTATTTTAGTTTATAATTTTACGATATGTTAAGAAAGGTAAAGTGTTTTTGAAGTAGAAAGGATATTTTCCTGAAGAATGGAGTTCAAGTGTTTTATGAAATTTTTTTTCCATCTAAGATAATAAAGGGTTCTGTTTTTATACCTATTATTACATTGATTTGATTATTTTGTGATGGAATTTTATTTATGAATTCCTTTATTGTATATGAATTGTTTTATGATGTCATGATGTTTAAGATTCCCATTTTTATTACATGGGTTATGCAATGATGTATGGTTTATGATTTTGTGGCACGCATAAGAATGGTATCATTATGAGATGGGTGGGACCAATATCTCCCTCCAATGAATTGGGTAAAGATTTTATATCTCATGAGATAGACATGGCTGGAATGGTAGGTTATACCGGTTCAGTGAAACAGGACTGAAACGAGGGTGACTCGGTTCAGAAATGGACTTTGTCCACTAAGATCGTATTGGCAATGAGTCTTGACTAATAAGAAATGATTCTCTATGATTATGTGTGTATGCCACAAAGTTTTAGGTTTTAAGTTATGATTATTGGGATTATATTTCACTTCTATGATGTGTCCCATGTTATGATATTATGATCTCTTTTGCAGGATAAGATTTCCAAAAGTTATGTTCTTATGTATATGATGTGATTGATATTTCTTTTGTTTAACCTTACTGAGCATTTGAGCTCACCCTTTTGTATGTTTTATTTCCCCCGGTCAGGAAGAAGGTTATTAAGTAGAATATGCCAAAAAGGGACTCTAGATATGATGAAATAAATGGGAGGCAAAGTAGATGCTTTATGAACCGGTTGTTTATGTTTCCGAGTTTCTAAAGACACTATACCTATACGGTCCTTTCTTGGTTTTGTTATATGTTGTAATAAATGTGGTTCAATTCTGAAGTAATAACAATGTATGTAAAGTATGGGTCATTATAGATGGCATCAGAGGAAAGGTATAGTCAACCTTTGGAAACTAGGATGTGAAAGCCTTAGTAAGAACCCTAAGGATAAGTCTAAGCATAGAACACAATCTTAGTGTTTTATAAATGGCCATGAATAACCTAGGATAAGACCTTAAGTGTGAAATTTTATTCTTGATTATGTGGTTTTCCTATTATAAATAGTGTTTCTCAAACTATTCTTCTTGGTTTTAGTCAATTGCTGGAACCCAAAGGAACCGTGTTAATGCGGAATGCGACAGGCAATGAAATGATTATCCCTCTGAGAAACCAAACATTATGGGAGCTGGAATGAAAAATTTTGTAGCCATGCTCACACAAATTTCTCAAGCTATGAATCATGCAGGACTTCCAAACGAGCAAAGGAAGGTGAAACATTATGTTGAATCCTTCATGAGATAGTGTCCACCTTCATTCAGCGGGTCTAATGATCCATTAGTTGCAGAACAATTGATTAGTACGACTGAAAAGATATTTTCAGTTCGTCAATGTTCTGAACATGATAAAGTCATCCTAGCAGTGTATCGTTTGGAGGGTGATGCTGATCAATGGTGGAATCTTATTAAGAATACGAGGCAAAGGGATGAAATTGAGTCCATGGAATGGGATGAGTTCAAGAAATTATTTTTCAATAAGTACTTCCCTCCTATTCTCCGAAAAAAGATCGAGAAAGAGTTTCTTGAACTGATGCAAAAGGATGATGAATCTGTTGGTACCTATGAAGCAATTTTTTCAAGACTTTCAATGTACGCATCTGGTATTATTATCCAACCTGAGAGTAAGATCGATCGATTCTTTAGCGGCTTAAAACCAAGTCTTCGAAAGGCCTTAGCCATAAGGAACTTCAATAGCTACGTGGAAATCGTTCGATGTGCTCTAAAAGTTGAGATGGAGATTAGAGTAACCCATCAGTCATATGGGTTTGATAAGAAGAGGAAAATGGAATTCAAAGGAAAATCTAAAGAGCACACTGAAAAGAAGATGAGCTTTCCCTTATGCACAAAGTGTGGAAAGAAACATGGAGGGAGTTGTCTTAAAGGGACAAGTAAATGTTTCAAATGTGGAATGGATGGTTATCGGGAATTTGAATGCTGCGATGATGGGAAGAAGATGTCTAATGATGCAAACAAAAGAAGGGATATACAGAATGAACGTACTACACTTCAATGTTTCAAGTGCAAGGAGATGGGACATTATGCCAATAAATACCCAAATCCAAGGGTTGATGATGATGGTCGACGTCAACAAACTCTTAAGGCTAAAGACAAAGGAAAGTCACATGCAATTTCTATCAGCGACGTGGAGTACGATAACGATGTGGTGAAAGGTACAATTACCATCCACTATAAAGTAGAAAATGTTTTATTTGATTCTAGATCCACCAACTCCAATATTTCTGAAGAATTTTCTAAGGGTATTACCGTATTACCTCAACAATTAGATGTTGAGTTAGCTGTGACAACACCTAATGGCACAACAGTCGCATCAAAAGTTTATAATTCTTCTCCTATTGAAGTTTGTGGGAAAGTGCTTCCTGCAAATCTTGTGATCCTTCCTATAGTGGAATTTGATGTGATTCTTGGCATGGATTGGCTTTCTCTACTTGGAGCTCATATCAATTTCCAAAGAAGGGAAGTCACATTTCATTTTCCAGATCAATCTATGATCGTCTATCGATGCAAGGCTGAACATAACATTCCAGTGGAAATTTCTTCCATTTTATGGGTATTGATTCCACTAAATGAAGGTTATTTATCTCAAATGGTTGGTGAGAATCTCACGATTAAGAATATGCCCATTGTACGAGAGTTTGATGATTTCTTTCCAGAGGAATTACCAGGTCTTCCACCGAATCGTGAAGTTGTGTTTTCAATAGAACTCGTACCGGGTGCTTTGACTATTTCAAAGACACCTTATAGAATGGCCCTAATTGAGTTCCAGGAATTGAATAAGAAACTCCAAGAGAATCTTGATAAGTGGTTCATACGCCCTAGTGTGTCACCTTGGGGAGCACCTGTTCTATTTGTTAAGAAGAAAGATGGATCAATGAAACTCTGCATTTATTATCGAGAACTTAACAAGATCACTATAAAGAACACATATCCTCTCCCGTGCATTGATGACATATTTGACCAACTACGCGGAGCTCAATACTTTTCCAAGATTGATATTCATTCGGGGTATCATCAATTAAGGGTCAAAAGGGAGGATATACCAAAGACGGCTTTCCGTACAAGGTATGGACACTATGAATTTATAGTGATGCGATTTGGTTTTACTAATGCCCCTGCTATCTTCATGGATCTGATGAATAGAGTCTTTAGAGACTATCTTGATCAGTTTGTGGTAGTCTTTATAGACGATATTCTTGTCTATTCAAAGAGCAAGGAAGAACATGAAGATCACTTGAGAATTATGTTGAAGACCCTGGGAAAGGAGAATCTTTATGCCAAATTTACCAAGTGTAAATGTTGGCTTCAAAAAGTTGCATTTTTGGGTCACATAATCTCAAAAGAGGGGATATCTATGGATCCAGCAAAAACAGAGGTTTTAAAAAGATGGTCGAGACCAAAAAAAATAACTAAGATCCAAAGTTTTCTTGGTTTGGCTGGATATTATCGACATTTTGTGAAAGACTTTTCACGATTATCTAATCCACTCACCAAGTTGACTCAGAAAGGAGTTAAGTCTGTATGGACGGAGGAATGTGAAGACAATTTCAAGGAGTTGAAAAGAAGGTTATCCAGTGCACCTGTGCTCACACTGCCTTGTAGTGGAGAAATGTTTGTGATCTATAGTGATGCATCCAAGAAGGGTTTGGGGTTTGTTCTTATGCAAAATGATATGGTGATATCTTATGCCTCACGACAGTTGAAAATACATGAGCAAAATTACCCAACTCATGATTTGGAGTTAGCTGCGGTAATATTTGCATTAAATATTTGGAGGAATTACCTTTATGGTGAAAGGTGTGATATTTATACTGATCATAAAAGTTTAAAATATATGTTCACACAAAAGGAGTTGAATATGCGCCAAAGAAGATGGTTGGAGCTGATTAAGGATTATGACTGCTCAATCCATTACCACCCTGTGAAAGCAAACAAGGTGGCAGATGCATTAATTCGACAAGACCATGCCAGTTTATCCATGATGAGGATCACAAAAGATCCAATATTTATGGATTTACAAATAATGGATCATGGAATTATAATGGAAGGAGAAAATCTTATCTTTCTCAAATGAATGTTCAACCACATATACATGTGAAGATTAAAGAGGAATAGAAAGAAGATGTCGAGTTACAAAAGAAGGTGAGAAATGTTCCTGAATTCAACCTTGATTGTGATGGGATAATAATGTTTAGGAATCGGGTTTGTGTTCCTCCCATCCCCTAATTAAAGAAGGAGCTGCTGGATGAGGCTCATAGTTTTTCATTATCTATTCATCCTGGAAGCACGAAGATGTATAGGGACCTGAAAGAGTACTTCTGGTGGGATGGCATGAAAAGAGATGTTGATGAATATGTCTTTCGATGCTTGGTTTGTCAGCAAGTTAATGCTGAGAGACAGAAGTCTAAGGTGATGTTACAACCATTACCCATACCCGAATGGAAATGGGAAAACATCACTATGGACTTTGTTACAGGACTTCCTAAAACATCCAAAGGTTATAATGCTATCTGGGTCATAGTTGATCGTCTTACAATGTATGCACACTTCAATGCTATTAGAGAGGATTTCTCTCTAGATCAGCTTGCCAGGATATATGTAAAGGAAGTGGTAAGATTGCATGGAGTACCACTTTCTATTATATCTGATCGGGATCCGAGATTTACCTCGAAGTTCTGGCAAAGTCTTTAGCATAATCTGGATACAGAGTTGAGTTTCAGCACTACTTATCATCCTCAGACAGAAGGTCAGTTTGAGAGAACAATTCAAACTCTAGAAGATATGTTGAGAGCTTGCTCTATGGGTATCAAAGGGGGTTGGGATCAACACCTACCTTTGGTGGAATTTTCTTATAATAATATCTTTCACTCCAGTATTCAACTGGCTCCTTATGAAGCTCTCTATGGAAAGAAATGCAGGACTACAATTTGATGGGATGATGTTGGGGGAAAGAAAGCTATTAGGACCTGATCTCATTGATGAAATGACAGAAAAGGTCAGATCTATTCAACAACACATAAGAGAAGCTCAGAGTCTACAGAAAAGTTATGCCGACAAACGAAGAAAAGACCTAGAGTTTGAAGTGGGCGATAAAGTGTTCTTACATATATCTCCCTGGAACAGAGTCATGAGATTTGGAAAGAAGGGGATGTTGAGCCCTAGATATATCGGTTCTTTCAAAATACTGGATCGTGTTGGGAAGGTAGCTTATTGATTGGTGCTTCCACCGAATCTCTCTCAAGTTCACGATGTGTTCCATGTATCTCTCCTGAGAAAGTACATACCTGATCCTTCACATGTACTTAGCTCAGAAGTTGTACTGCTGGAACAAGATCTTTCTTATGAAGAACAACCGATAGAGATTCTGGATCATAGTGAAAAAGTCCTACAAAACAAGACCACTCGATTGGTGGATGTTTTATGGAGGAACCACCAATTAGAAGAAGCTACATGGGAGCTTGAGGATATGATGAGGGAGAAGTATCCTCATCAGTTTGTTACAAAGTGATGAATTTCGAGGGAGAAATTCATTTTAAGGGGGGTAGAATGTAACACCCGAGACTTTTATGTTATATAAAATCATCGAAGGAATCATTTTCTACACACAACACTAGCTTGGCTTTCTTTCCACGCAACCGTGGCCTTCCTCGATAGCTTGTGTCGTACGCAATACCGAGTTTCACTAAACAATGATATACTATTAAAATATTATTAAAACTGGCCATTATGAATAGTAATAACCAATTTTTAAAATTTTATAAATTTTATTTTTCAAAATGGACATCATTTTTGGACTCGGAATATCGAAATTAGCCTAGGGTGAAATTTTTGTATTTTTCTGAAAACATTAAATTTTTGATGAATAGTGAAACTACTAAGTGGCTGTTTAAAAACTGAATTTTTCATAAAACATAATTTTACCGATTCTGTGAGTGGAATTTCAAAAATCCGAGAGACACAGTTGATGTCAGTAAGTAAAATGTGGTTCAATGAGATGAAAATAATTTTTTGGTGAATAGTAACTTTTTACTTTTTTTTACCACAGTTAAAAGTAAATAGGGTAATTAAGTATAAAAATGATATTATTATTACCCTAACACATGTCCTAATTCTATTGGACAAGTGTAATTCAACCAAAAACAAACATAGGAAGAAAATATGACCATTTAGGCCCACTTGGATAAGATTAGGACATTTATTAATAATTTATTTAAAGAAGGGTTAAAATAGATAAATCAAAGTTTAATAACTAAATCATTTTTAATATGGGGTTATACATAAGATAAATTAGACTATAAACATTCATTAGAAAGATCAAACTATTTCCTACATAATGGAATTTTATTTGTAATTTTTAGACATTAAATAATGTAATTTATTTATGACACAACGATGATGCAGTAATTATCTTATTAATGAAATACTGACATAATTGATGTTATAAATACCCAAATAAATATAATTTGAGACTTTTTATGAATTCCACTAATTTTATAGGTTAATATGACATGTTATTATTTATTTAATTAACTTTTTTCGAATTTATCATTCTGTTATAATTTTCACAAAAATAAATTACTAAATAATGTCAAAATTGACATAAAATAGTTTTTAAAACAAATATTATATTATTAATTGTTAATTTATTCTTAAAATCTAAGGTTCAACAAAATTACTTAGATAAGGTTATATATATTAATTATAAACAACTTGGGGTTCGTTTGGCTTGATATAGTAAGTTTATTAACCTTATAGTATAAGAACACAAGAAGACACGGTAAAAGTAAAATTATTTAACTTATTGTTAAATCTAAATGGTAAGGTTAAAATAGGAACCTAAACTTGTCTAAATTCTCTTTTATGAGAGGATTTCAACCCATCCCCACCTTAGCCTCGAAATAAATTAATTTGGAGCTATTTAAAACCGAAAATTACTTTTTAATAAAATAATATTCTTAGTTATTCGAATGGTTCCCCTCTCCTCCCTTATAAAAGGGCACCTCCTCCCTCTCTTCCTCACACCACATTGAGCCTTAAATATCGGTCAACCCATGCCATTTTATCCTCTCCACTTCCCTAGAGACATACTAGAGGTCCTGGTCTTCTTAAAAGACCAATTCTAGTGACCTAAAAGGTGCTCTCAAAAAAGCACTACGAAGAAGAGGTAATATCCATTACCGATCCTTTCCAATTTCTTTCTTTTTCAACTTCTTCTTCTTTAGTTGTTTCATTATGAAGTAATAACATTAGTATCACTCATATACTGATATATTATTATAAGTATGAAGCAACCCTATTTAACCGTCTATCAATCCTACGGAAAATGAAATCACCGCATGTGCGTACGTACGAAATACCGTATCCACGCCGTGGTGTAATCTATTTTCCACCACCACCATACTTGGATGGGTATAATGGTGTAAATAATGACTATATATGACTATTATAAAGTGATATTGATTCTGAAATAGTATACATACACTCCAATACAATTCCACGATCATAGGAATGATATCATCACTCGTGCGTACGTACGGAATACCGTCTCCACGATGTGATGCGACTCGTTCTACATGATCATCATTTCATAATGATTATATAAATGAATTGAATGAATGAATATGATATATATTACACTTATAACATTCTGGAAATGAGGTATCTATAACCTAAAGAGAAGAATAAGAATTTATTCGACAAAACACGCATAAGAACAAAAAGTTATAAACACCCGAATAGCAAGTAGCAATGAAATATTACTAATAAGAATCTAATAATATGACCATATATAATATCATAAAAATATGTATGATTCTGGAATAAGTCAATAACATTATTTAAATCATTATACAGGAGGTTTGGACACTTACAAAGCAAGTCAGACCTAAGGTAAGGGAAATATTACAATCTCATTTTTATCCGAGATTGTTTATACTTTGGCATTTACTGGGGTGTATTTTATCATACACATCAATGTTTCCTCAATATGTAATATTATTTCCATCCACCTAAAATTGTTTAAATCCAATTTTTCCCATTCGGTGAGTTTTTATTACAGGATATGAATGGAATCTTTTGTCGTTTTTCGTACGAGGTACTTTTTGACTTATCCGACAAAAGTATGAAGAATGTTTTTTAAATTATACGGAATGAATGGATTTTTAAAACATTATTTCCAAAAAGATTACTTTACAAGTTTTTAGGTTTATTTTTAATCAACTTCTTTTAGTTTATAATTGTACGACATGTTAAGAAAGGAATAGTGTTTTTGAAGCAGAAAGGATATTTTCATCAAGAATAGAGTTCAAGTTTTTTATGAAAATTATTTTCCATATATGATAATAAAGGGTTCTATATTTATCCCTATTATTACATTGATTTGATTATTTTTTGATGGAATTATATTTATGAATTCCTTTATCGTATATGAATTGTTTTATGATGTCATGATGTTTAAGATTCCCATTTTTATTACATGGGTTACGCAATGATGTATGGTTTATGATTTTGTGTCATGAATAAGAATGGTATCATTATGAGATGGGTGGGACCTATATCTCCCTCCAATGCATTGGGTAAAGATTTTATATCTCATGAGATAGACATGGCTGGAATGGTAAGTTATACCGGTTCAGTGAAACAGTACTGAAATGAGGGTGACTCGGTTCAGAAATGGACTTTGTCCACTATGATAGTCTTGGCAATGAGTCTTGACTAATAAGAAATGATTATCTATTATTATGTGTGTATTCCACAATGTTTAAGGTTTTATGTTATGGTTATTGGGATTACATTTCACTTCTATGATTTATCCCAAGTTATGATATTATGATCTCTTTTGAAGGATAAGATTTCCAAAAGTTATGTTCTTATGTATATGATGTGATTGATATTTCTTTTATTTACCTTTACTGAGCATTTGAGCTCACCCTTTTGTATGTTTTATTTTCCCAGGTCAGGAAGAAGGTTATTAAGTAGAATATTCCAAAAAGGTACTCTAGATATGATGAAATAAATGGGAGGCAATGTAGATGCTTTATGAACCAGTTGTTTATGTTTCCCAATTTCTAAAGACACTATACCTATACGGTCTTTCCTTGGTTTTGTTATATTTTGTAATAAGTGTGCTTCAATTCTAAAGTAATAACAATGTATGTAAAGTATGAGTTGTTATAGTTGGTATTAGAGAAAAGGTATAGTCAACCTTTGGAAACTAGGATGTGAAAGCCTTAGTAAGAACCCTAAGGATAAGTCTAAGCATAGAACACAATCTTAGTGTTTTATAAATGGACATGAATTACCTAGGATAAGACCTTAAGTGTGAAATTTTATTCTTGATTATGTGGTTTTCCTATTATAATTAGTGTTTCTCAAACTATTCTTCTTGGTTTTAGTCAATGGCTAGAACCCGAAGGAACCGTGTTAATGCGGAATGCGACGAGCAATGCAATGATTGTCCCCCTGAGCAGCCAAACGTTATGGGAGATGGAATGAAAAATCATGTAGCCATGCTCACACAACTTTATCAAGATATGAGTCATGAAGGACTTCCAAATGAGCAAAGGAAGGAGCAACATTCTGTTGAATCCTTCATGAGACAACGTCCACCTTCATTCAGCGGGTCTACTGATCCATTAGTTGCTGAACAATGGATTAGTACTACTGAAAAGATATTTTCAGTTCGTCAATGTTCTGAACATGATAAAGTAATCCTAGAAGTGTATCGTTTGGAGGGTGATTCTGATCAATGGTTGAATCTTATTAAGAATATGAGGCAAAGGGATGAAATTGATTCCATGGAATGAGACGAGTTCAAGAACTTATTTTTCAATAAGTACTTCCCTTGTATTCTCCGAACAAAGATGGAGAAAGAGTTTCTTAAACTGAAGAAAAAGGATGATGAATCTGTTGGTACCTATGAAGAAAATTTTACAAGACTTGCAAGGTACGCTTCTGGTATTATTATCCAACCTGAGAGTAAGATCGATCGATTCTTTAGTGGATTAAAACCAAGTCTTCGAAGGGCCATATTCATAAGGGACTTCAATAGCTACGCGGAAATCATTCGATGTGCTCTCAAAGTTGAGATGGAGATTGGAGTAACCCATCAGTCATATGGGTTTGATAAGAAGAGGAAAATGGAATTCAAAGGAAAATCTAAAGAGCACACTGAAAAGAATATGAGCTTTCCCTTATGCACAATGTGTGGAAAGAAACATGGAGGGAGTTGTCTTAAAGGGACAAGTAAATGTTTCGAATGTGGAAAGGAAGCTCATCGGGCATTTGAATGCTGTGATGATGGGAAGAATATGTCTAATGATGCAAACAAAGGAAGGGATACACAGAATGAACCTAATACACTTCAATGTTTCAAGTGCAAGGAGATGGGACATTATGCTAATAAATCCCCAAATCCATGGGTTGCTGATGATGGTTGACGTCAAAAAACTCTTAAGGCTAAAGACAAAGGAACTTCACATGCAATTTCTATCAGCGATGTGGAGTATGATAACGATGTGGTGATAGGTACACTTACCATCCACTCTAAAGTAGAGAATGTTTTATTTGATTATGGATCCACCCACTCTATTTCTGAAGAATTTTCTAAGGGTATCACCGTATTACCTCAACAATTAGATGTTGAGTTAGCTGTGACAACACCTAATGGCACAACAGTCGCATCAAAATTTTATAATTCTTATCCGATTGAAGTTTGTGGGAAAGTGCTTCTTGCAAATCTTGTGATCCTTACTATAGTGGAATTTGATGTGATTCTTGGCATGGATTATCTTTCTCTGCATGGACCTCATATCAATTTCCAAAGAAGGGAAGTCACATTTCATATTCCAGATCAATCTATGATCGTCTATCGATGCAAGGATGAACATAACCTTCCAGTGGAAATTTCTTCCGTTTTATGGGTATTGATTCAACTAAATGAAGGTTATTTATCTTAAATGGTTGGTGAGAAACTCAAGATTAAGAATATGCCTATTGTACGAGAGTTTGATGATGTCTTTCCAGAGGAATTACCGGGACTTCCATCGAATCGTGAAGTTGAGTTTTCAATAGAACTCGTACTGGGTGATTTGCCTATTTCAAAGACACCTTATAGAATGGCCCCAATTGAGTTGCAGGAATTGAAGAAGCGACTACGAGAGAATCTTGATAAGGGGTTCATACGCCCTAGTGCGTCACCTTGGGGAGAACCTGTTCTGTTTGTTAAAAAGAAAGATGGAACAATGAGACTCTGCATTGATTATCGAGAACTTAACAAGATCACTATCAAGAACAAATATCCTCTCCCGCGCATTGATGACCTATTTGACCAACTACGTGGAGCTCAATACTTTTCCAAGATTGATCTTTGTTCAGGGTATCATCAATTAAGGGTCAAAAGGGAGGATATACCAAAGACGGATTTCCGTACAATGTATGGACACTATGAATTTATAGTGATGCCATTTGGTCTTACTAATGCCTCTCCTATCTTCATGGATCTGATTAATAGAGTCTTTAGAGACTAGGTTGATCAGTTTTTGGTAGTCTTTATAGACGATATTCTTTTCTATTCAAAGATCAAGGAAGAACATGAAGATCACTTGAGAATTATATTGAAGACCCTGAGAAAAGAGAAGCTTTATGCCAAATTTACGAAGTGTGAATTTTATCTTAAAAAATTTGCATTTTTGGGTCACATAATCTCAAAAGAGAGGATATCTGTGGATCCAGCAAAACAGAGGTTATCGAAAGATGGTCGAGACCAAAAACAGTAACTGAGATTCTAAGTTTTCTTGGTTTGGCTGGATATTATTGACGTTTTGTGAAAGATTTTTCACGATTATCTAATCCACTCACCAAGTTGACTCGGAATGGAGTTAAGTTTGTATGGACGGAGGAATGTGAAGATAATTTCAAGGAGTTGAAAAGAATGTTATCTAGTGCACTTGTGATCACACTGCCTCGTAGTGGAGAAAGGTTTGTGATCTACAGTGATGCATCCATGAAGGGTTTGTGGTGTGTTCTTATGCAAAATGATATGGTGATATCTTATGCCTCACGATAGTTTAAAATACATCAGTAAAATTACCCAACTCATGATTTGGAGTTAGCTGTGGTAATATTTGCATTAAAGATTTGGAGGCATTACCTTTATGGTGAAAGGTGCGATATTTATACTGATCATAAAAGTTTAAAATATATTTTCACACAAAAGGATCTGAATATGCGCCAAAGAAGATGGTTGGAGCTGATTAAGTATTATGATTGCTCAATCCATTACCACCCTGGGAAAGCAAACAAGGTGGAAGATGCATTAAGTCGACAAGACCATGCCATTTTATCCATGATGAGGATCACAAAAGATCCAATATTTATGGATTTACAAAGAATGGATCATGTAATTATAATGGAAGGGGGAAAATCTTATCTTTCTCAAATGAATGTTCAACCATCTATACATGTGAAGATTATAGAGGCATAGAAAAAAGATGTCGAGTAACAAAAGAAGGTGAGAAATGTTCCTGAATTCAACCTTGATTGTGATGGGATAATAAAGTTCAGGAATTGGGTTTGTGTTCCTCCCATCCCCAAATTAAAGAAGGAGCTGCTGGATGAGGCTCATAGTTCTTCATTCTCTATTCATCCTGGAAGCACGAAGGTGTATAGGGACCTGAAAAAATACTTCTGGTGGGATGGCATGAAAAGAGATGTTGCTGAATATGTCTCTCGATGCTTGGTTTGTCAGCAAGTTAAAGCTGAGAGATAGAAGTCTAAGTGGATGTTACAACCATTACCCATACCCGAATGGAAATGGGAAAACATCACTATGGATTTTGTCACAGGATGTCCTAATACATCCAAAGGAAATAATGCTATCTGGGTCATTGTTGATCATCTTACAAAGTCTGCACACTTCATTGCTATTAGAGAGGATTTCTCTCTGGATCAGCTTGCCAGGATATATGTAAAGGAAGTGGTAAGATTGCATGGAGTACCACTTTCTATTATATCTGATCGGGATCTGATATTTACCTCGAAGTTCTGGAGAAGTCTTCAGCATACTCTGGATACAGAGTTGAGTTTCAGCACTGCTTATCATCCTCAGACAGACGGTCAGTCTGAGAGGACAATTAAAACTCTAGATGATATGATGAGATCTTGCTCTATGGATTTCAAAGGGGGTTGGGATCAACACCTACCTTTGGTGGAGTTTTCTTATAATAATAGCTTTCACTCCAGTATTCAGATGGCTCCTTATGAAGCTCTCTATGGAAAGAAATGCAGGCCTCCAACTTGCTGCGATGAATTTGGGGAAAGAAAGCTATTAGGACCTGATCTCGTTGATGAAATGGAAGAAAAGGTCAGATCTATTAAACAACACATAAGAGAAGCTCAGAGTCGACAGAAAAGTTATGCCGACCACCGAAGAAAAGACCTAGAGTTTGAAGTGGGCGATAAAGTGTTCTTACGGATATCTCCCTAGAAGAGAGTCATGAGATTTGGAAGGAAGGGGAAGTTGAGCCCTATATATATCGGTCCTTTTGAAATACTAGATCGTGTTGGGAAGGTAGCTTACCGATTGGCGCTTCCACCGAATCTCTCTCAAGTTCACGATGTGTTCCATGTATCTCTCCTGAGAAAGTACATACCTGATCCTTCACATGTACTTAGCTCAGAAGTAGTACTGCTGGAGCTAGATCTTTCTTATAAAGAACAACCGATAGAGATTCTAGATCATAGCGAAAAAGTCCTATGAAACAAGACCACTCGATTGGTGAAAGTTTTATGGAGGAACCACCAATTAGAAGACGCTACATGGGAGCTTGAGGATATGATGAAGGAGAAGTATCCTCATCTGTTTGTTACAATGTGACGAATTTCGAGGGAGAAATTCATTTTAAGTGGGGTAGAATGTAACACCCAAGAATTTTTTGTCATATAAAATCATCTAAGGAATCTTTTTCTACACACAACACTAGCTTGGATTGCTTTACATGCAACCGCGGCCTTCTTCGATAGCTTGCGTCGTACGCAATACCGAGTTTCACTAAACAATGATATGCTATTAAAATATTATTAAAACTAGCCATTCTTAATAGTAATAACCACTTTTTAAAATTTTATAAATTTTATTTTTCAAAATGGAATTCATTTTTGGACTCGGAATATCGAAATTAGCCTAGGGTTAAATTTTGGTATTTTTCTGAAAACTTTCAATTTTTGATTAATAGTGGAACTACTAAGTGGCTGTTAAAAAACTGAATTTTTCATAAAACATAATTTTACCGATTCTGTGAGTGGAATTTCAAAAATCCGAGAGACGCGGTTGATGTCATTAAGTAAAATGTGGTTCAATGAGATAAAAATAATTTTTTGGTGAATAGTAACTTTTTACTTTTTTTTACCACGGTTAAAAGTAAATAGGGTAATTAAGGGTAAAAATGATATTATTATTACCCTAACACATGTACTAATTCTATTGGACAAGTGTAATTCGACCAAAAACAAACTTAGGAATAAAATATGACCATTTAGGCCCACTTGGATTGTTGTACATCTCGAACCTCTCGTTGTTTGATTTTCCTGATCACAATCACTTTCATTTTTATCTAACATTGTGTTTTAAGTGTTTGTGTTGATAGGCATTTGATTGCCAAGAAGTTGACCAAGGAAGAGGCAGAAATGGACTGAAATTCAGTCCACCGGCCGACCGGTGGCTTCACCACCGGCCAGCCGGTGGCACCCAGACTCAAGGGGTAGCTACTGCCTCCCCACCGGTCGACCGGTGGCTCTGCCACCGGTCGACCTGTGGCACCCAGCACAAATAGTGAGACCTACTGTCTTTCCACCGGCCAGCCGGTGGCTCCTCCACCGGTCGACCGGTGGGGCCTGGACCAACCTCCTTTTCAACATCCAAGGCACCGGCCAACCGGTGGCCCATCCACCGGTCAGCCGGTGGAGCCAAGTCTCGAAATCTCCCAATTTCCTCAAGCACCGGCCAGCCGGTGGGACTGTACCGGCCAGCCGGTGGACACAGTCAAACTAGCCGTTGGGCTGTTGACCAGCCTGTCCACTTGGCTCCCAACGGCTCCGAAGACCTCTCCAACGGCTCCGAAGCCTCCCCAAGGGTTCCATGCCTATAAATAAAGGCCAAGGAAGCCCCGGACACTACCCGGAACTATACGGAAGCCCACGGACACGTTGTTCATCATTTGGCGTACCTCCGGCGACTTCCTTCAAAGGAACCTCTATAGCTCCAACAACTTCCACATCCAAGGAGCTCCACTCAAGAAGCTTGGGAAAGCACGCTTCAACACCTCCAATCAACCTTTGGCGCCCAAGTCTTCCCAATCACGGTTTTTCTTGTATATTTTATTTTGAGCTTTAAAGTTGGGTTTGTACCTACAAACCCCAACCCTTTTCTCATCCCCTCTTTCTTTGGGTTCTCACACCACCACTAAGGTGTGAAGAGGTTTCCAAGCCTTACCTTGTAAAAGGCTTGAGATCGGTGAGCTAGCCTTCACCCATAAAAAGGCTAGTGGGTTATTGCTTAACCATCAAAAGCATTGGGTTCTTGCTTAACCACTAAAAGCAAGCTGTAATAGGTCCTAGTGCTACCTCAAAGCCTAGTGGGTTTCTTGCTACAACCATTGAAAAGCAAGCGGTAGGAATCTCTCAACGGTTAAGTTGGGAGCGGAGACGTAGGCCGGGTTTTGGCCGAACTCCGTTATCAAGTTCTTGTGTGATTGCCTCTTTTATTTTCCGCTGCACTTTGATATTTGACTTTTAATTTGTTAATTATTTTTAAAAGGCAATTCACCCCCCTCTTGCCATCCTCCTCGGGTGTTTCTTCCGACCCAACATTTGGTATCAGAGGGAGTATTTGAATAATTCCCTAAACCGGTTTCAAATTAAAGATCCTATTTTTTTTTTGATGGCTTCTACCGCTTCTTCCTCCCAATCCCCCGAAGGTCATTCTTTGGATCGTGCTCCATTTTTTGATGGAGCCGATTATTCTTTTTGGAAAACCCGCATGACCACTTTTTTAAAAAGCATTAGCTATCCAATTTATAAAATTGTTATGCATGGTTTTATGCTCTCTTCTCCCGATGAGTCTCAATGGACCCCCGCCGACATTGCAAATTTCGAGCTTGATGGCAAAGCCATGAATGCTCTTCATTGCGGGTTAGATAGAAATGTTTTTAATTGTATTTCTTCTTTCACTACCTCTTATGATATTTGGAAATGTTTAGAGCTAACCTATGAAGTTACTAGCATGGCTCAAAAGCAAGAACCGGCTCAAAAGCAAGAACCCGCTCGAAAGCTAGAACCCGATGCAAAATCCGTACCCGTTTGCCCACCTCAAAAGAAAAGGGCCAAGAAGAAGAAGAAGAAGGCTTTAAAGAAAACTTGGAGTGATAGCTCCTCCTTCTCTTCTTTCTCCTCGAGCGACAATGGTAATAATTGCCTAATGGCAAAACACGAGGTAACTTCTTCCGATTCCTCATCCTCCTCCTCTAGTTCTTCTAATTCATTTAATCATTTATCTTATGAAGAACTCTCACACGCTAGAGATCAATTAGAAAAAGGTTTTCATGCTTTATCTTCAAAATTTGTTTCTTTGAAAAAGTCTTTCAAAAAACTCTCTTCCGAAAAAGAACAACTTCTTAAAGAGAAGGAAGAGTTGACCCTTAAAATCCAAAACCTCCCGGATATTGATTCCATGGAATCAACTATCAAAGACCTTAGGGAATCTTTAGCCAAGTTCACCCAAGGGGAACAAAATTTGACCAAATTATTGGGTTCTCAAAGGGTTTCTAGAACCACCCAAGGGCTAGGATATTCCAACCGAGCCTCCTCCTCCCATGCTCAAACTGTTTTTGTAAGGGGGAGCTCCGATTATAAATTTTGTAACTATTGTAAAAAACCCGGGCACCTCATTTATGAGTGTAATTGCAAAAATGCCCGGTACGGCCAACCCAAATCGATTTTTTATTCGGACGAATTCTATAGGAGAAGACCCTCCATGAAACAAATTTGGATTGAAAAATCCCTTCTTGCGAGTCTCTCCGGGCCAAAATTTATTTCCTTTCCCCGGTGATTTATTGTTTTTATTTAGGGGGAGTTAGGATCGTTTAAGCCCTTTTGATTTCAATTTCAAAATTTTCGATTCCAACTTTCAATTTCAACACTTGGTTTCCAAATTTTCATTTCAAAGTATTCAATTCGAATTTTGATTCAAAACTTTCAATTCAAACTGTTATTCATTTTTTCAATCTTTCAATTTCAAAAATCTCAATTGATTTTTCAAATCTCCATCTTGTTTTTCAACTCTTTCCCTCAATCAAGTTGTATGCCCCACTCTATTTTGATAATCACAAAGGGGGAGAATTTCTTGATTGATTGGGGGAGAAACTTTTTTGATCATGCTTTGCTTTACATTTCATTTTATTTAAGCATTCCTTTCAATTCATGTTTTTACTTTAATTGTTTAAGTGATTGTGATCATCAAAATAGGGGGAGATTGTTGTACATCTCGAACCTCTCGTTGTTTGATTTTCCTGATCACAATCACTTTCATTTTTATCTAACATTGTGTTTTAAGTGTTTGTGTTGATAGGCATTTGATTGCCAAGAAGTTGACCAAGGAAGAGGCAGAAATGGACTGAAATTCAGTCCACCGGCCGACCGGTGGCTTCACCACCGGCCAGCCGGTGGCACCCAGACTCAAGGGGTAGCTACTGCCTCCCCACCGGTCGACCGGTGGCTCTGCCACCGGTCGACCTGTGGCACCCAGCACAAATAGTGAGACCTACTGTCTTTCCACCGGCCAGCCGGTGGCTCCTCCACCGGTCGACCGGTGGGGCCTGGACCAACCTCCTTTTCAACATCCAAGGCACCGGCCAACCGGTGGCCCATCCACCGGTCAGCCGGTGGAGCCAAGTCTCGAAATCTCCCAATTTCCTCAAGCACCGGCCAGCCGGTGGGACTGTACCGGCCAGCCGGTGGACACAGTCAAACTAGCCGTTGGGCTGTTGACCAGCCTGTCCACTTGGCTTCCAACGGCTCCGAAGACCTCTCCAACGGCTCCGAAGCCTCCCCAAGGGTTCCATGCCTATAAATAAAGGCCAAGGAAGCCCCGGACACTACCCGGAACTATACGGAAGCCCACGGACACGTTGTTCATCATTTGGCGTACCTCCGGCGACTTCCTTCAAAGGAACCTCTATAGCTCCAACAACTTCCACATCCAAGGAGCTCCACTCAAGAAGCTTGGGAAAGCACGCTTCAACACCTCCAATCAACCTTTGGCGCCCAAGTCTTCCCAATCACGGTTTTTCTTGTATATTTTATTTTGAGCTTTAAAGTTGGGTTTGTACCTACAAACCCCAACCCTTTTCTCATCCCCTCTTTCTTTGGGTTCTCACACCACCACTAAGGTGTGAAGAGGTTTCCAAGCCTTACCTTGTAAAAGGCTTGAGATCGGTGAGCTAGCCTTCACCCGTAAAAAGGCTAGTGGGTTATTGCTTAACCATCAAAAGCATTGGGTTCTTGCTTAACCACTAAAAGCAAGCTGTAATAGGTCCTAGTGCTACCTCAAAGCCTAGTGGGTTTCTTGCTACAACCATTGAAAAGCAAGCGGTAGGAATCTCTCAACGGTTAAGTTGGGAGCGGAGACGTAGGCCGGGTTTTGGCCGAACTCCGTTATCAAGTTCTTGTGTGATTGCCTCTTTTATTTTCCGCTGCACTTTGATATTTGACTTTTAATTTGTTAATTATTTTTAAAAGGCAATTCACCCCCCTCTTGCCATCCATTCCCTTGTTTTTTCCGACCCAACATGGATTAGATTAGGACATTTATTATTAATTTATTTAAAGAAGGGTTAAAATAGTTAAAATCAATGTTTAATAACTAAATCATTTTTAATATGGGGTTATACATAAGATAAATTAGACTATAAATATTTCATAGAAATCTAAAATGATTTACTACATAATGGTATTTTATTTTTAATTTTTAGAAATTAATTAATTTAATTTATTTATGACACAACGATGATGCAGTAATTATCTTATTAATAAAATATTGACTTAATTGATGTTATAAATACCCAAATAAATATAATTTGAGACTTTTTATGAATTACACTAATTTTATAGGTTAGTATGACAAGTTATAATTGATTTAATTAACTTTTTTCGAACTTATCATTCTGTTATGAGTTTCACAAAAATCAATTACTAAATAATGTCAAAATTGACATAAAATAGTTTTTAAAAAAATATTATATTATTAATTGTTATTTTATTCCTAAAAATCTAAGGTTAGGCCAAATGAATTAGATAAGGTTATATATATTAATAATAAAGAACGGTGGGTTTGTTTTTCTTGATATAGTATGTTTATTAACCTTATATTATAAGAACACAAGAAGAAACGATAAAAGTAAAATTATTTAACTTAATGTTAAATATAAATGATATGTTAAAATAGGAACCTATACTTGTATAAATTCTATTAGATGAGAGGATTTCGACCCATCCCCACCTTAGCCTCGAAATAAATCAATTTGGATCTATTTAAAACTGAACGTGACTTTATAATAAAATAATATTCTTAGTTATTCCAAAGGTGCCCCTATCCTCCCTTATAAAAGGGCACCTCCTCCCTCTCTTCCTCACACCACTTTGAGCCTTCAATCTTGGACAAAACCTGAAATTTTTTCCTCTCCACTTCACTAGAGATATCCTAGAGGTCTTGGGCTTCTTAAAAGACCAATTCTAGTGCCCTAAAAGGAGGTCTCAATGAATCACTTTGAAGAAGAGGTAATATCCATTACCGATCCTTTCCAATTTCTCTCTTCTCCAAATTATTCTTCTTTAGTTGTTACATTATTAAGTAAAAACATCAGTATCACTAATATACTGATATGTTATTATAAGTATGAAACAACCCTATTTAACCATCTATCCGTCCTACAGAAAATGAAATCACCGCGCGTGCGTATGTACGGAATACCGTCTCCACGCCGTGGTGTAATCTATTTTCCACCACCACCTTACTTGGATTGGTATAATGGTGTAAATAATGACTATATATGACTATTAAAAATTGATATTTATTCTGAAATAGTATACATACACTCCAATACAATTCCGCGATCATAGGAACGATATCATCACTCGTGCGTACGTACGGAATACTGTCTCCACGATGTGATGTGACTCGTTCTACATGATCTTCATTTCATAATGATTATATAAATGAATTGAATGAATGAATATGATATATATTACACTAATACCATTCTGGAAATGAGGTATCTATAACCTAAAGAGAAGAATAAGAATTTATTCGACAAAACACGCCTAAGAACAAAAAGTTATAAGCACCCGAATAACAAGTAGCAATGAAATATTACTACTAAGAAGCTAAGAATATGACCATATATGATATCATAAAAATAAGTATGATTATGGAATAAGTCAATAACATTATTTGAATCATTATACAGAAGGTTCAGACACTTACAAATCATGTCGGACCTATGGTAAAGGAAATATTACAATCTCATTTTTATCTTAGATTGTTTATACTATGGCATTTACTGGGGTGTATTTCATCATCCACATACATGTTTCCTCAATATGTAATATTATTTCCATCCACCTACAATTTTTTAAATCCAATTTTACCCTTCGGTGAGTTTTTAGTAAAGGATATGAAAGGAATCTTTTTTCGTTTTTCGTACGAGGTACTTTTTGACTTTTCTGACAAAAGAACGAAGAATGTTTTTTTAAATTATACGGCATGAATGGATTTTTAAAACATTATTTCTAAAAAGATTCCTTTACAAGTTTTCAAGTTTATTTTTAATCAACTTCTTTTAGTTTATAATTTTATGACATGTTAAGAAAGGAAAAGTGTTTTTGAAGCAGAAAGGATATTTTCCTCAAGAATGGAGTTCAAGTGTTTTATGAAAATTATTTTCCATATAAGATAATAAAGGGTTCTGTTTTTATCCCTATTATTACATTGATTTGATTATGTTGTGATGGAATTATATTTATGAATTCCTTTATCGTATATGAATTTTTTTATGATGTCATGATGATTAAGATTCCCATTTTTATTACATGGGTTATGCAATGATGTATGGTTTATTATTTTGTGGCACGCATAAGAATGGTATCATTGTGAGATGGATGAGACCTATATCTCCCTCCAATTAATTGGGTAAAGATTTTATATCTCATGAGATAGACATGGCTGGAACGGTAGGTTATACCGGTTCTGTGAAACAGGACTGAAACGAGGGTGACTCGGTTCAGAAATGGACATTTTCCACTATGATAGTCTTGGAAATGAGTCTTGACTAATAAGAAATGATTCTCTATGATTATGTGTGTATGCCACAAAGTTTCAGGTTTTAAGTTATGATTATTGGGATTACATTTCACTTCTATGATTTATCCCATGTTATGATATTATGATCTCTTTTGCAGGATAAGATTTCCAAAAGTTATGAACTTATGTATATGATGTGATTGATATATCTTTTGTTTACCCTTACTAAGCATTTGAGATCACCATTTTGTATGTTTTATTTCCCCAGGTCAGGAAGAAGGTTATTAATTAGAATATGACAAAAAGGGACTCTAGATATGTTGAAATAAATGGGAGGCAATGTAGATGCTTTATGAACCAGTTGTTTATGTTTCCCAGTTTCAAAAGATACTATACCTATACGGTCCGTCCGTGGTTTTGTTATATGTTGTAATAAGTGTGCTTCAATTCTGAAGTAATAACAATGTATGTATAGTATGGGTCATTATATTACTGATAGGTGGTGATGAAAAAATGTAATTTTCATGGAGGTGATAATCTAGACACATGCATGAACAACATTTTTATTTTATCATTACAATGAGAGGGGAATATATAATGGTTATACCATAAATAAAATTAAATTCTATTATAACATTTAAACTATTATCATTATATACATATATTTAGAATAATTTTTGACGAGGGTGAATGCGAAGGATAAAGAAAGGACGTTAAAGCATAAGTGATACTTATATTGATAATTTGGATGTTCAGTTGAAAATGAAGGTCTTTAGGCACCTTATCTAGAACAAGGGTTGAAAAAAATTAAATGAGATCTAGGAAAATTAATATTTTTATAGTTTAATTGGAATTATTAACTATATGTGTGGCTTGATGTGGGTATAAGCAAGCTCCTTTTATGGGTGAAAAATAGGGACAAATCCTTGGAAAGGAATTTTAGGTGTTGGGTACAAATGGAATTTCTTGTGAGTTATTGTACTTAGGAGGAATAAATATTGATGTAACATGAAAATATAACCATTGAACCTAAAAATTAATCCTATATGGTCTGAGTTTTGAATTAATTGGGTAAAAATCGGTCAACATTATATTACAACATTAACACTAATTAATCATGAATAAAAATTAACTACTGTAATTATTTTATTACTAAAAACATAAGATAAAAATTATTAAGAAATTTAAACATGGTGAATTTTAGTTTTGACTTCATTTGACATAATTAAATTCTAAAATATTACATAACTAATTATATATTATTATATATATATATTTTTAATTTTTTTTGTACATAAAAATGGTTTTTTAACCATTATGTGTTATTAATATTTTTTAAATTTATTTTTAAATTAAAGTAAAGTTAATTTACCAATCTATATTTATAAAAACGATATTATATTATTGATTCTCAAATCATATAGTTTAATTAAAAAACATATTACATTTAATAAAAGTACAATTCCATGAAAAGTAACTATTTAAATTTGGTAACAAATATTTACTACGGTAGTATAATTTTTTTTCTAGAAATGATAAGTAAGAAATTATATAATTATTCTCATTATGTTTAAACATATGTAAATCATTTTATCGAATTTAACTTCTAAAATTGAAATATTTGTATAATAATTTCACATAAATCATATTTTTTTTGAAAAAGGTATATTCTAGGAATTAAAAAATTATTAAATTACTAGTAATCACTATTTGATGCATTATAAATTAATTTATTGTATATATTATCATTAAGTTTCATTAAAATAATTATTTAACCGTAATATAATAAACATTATAGTGCACAAATGGTCAATTTTTAGAAAATAATTATCTAATGCCTTAAATTATTTTACTCATTATTTTGATATAGTAATTTAGTTTTATCAATGAATTACCATTATTGTTTTCTATATAAATTTCATAATGATGTTACCCCTATTTAAACCCTCCAATTCTATGGATACTTTATAATGTTTATCTTAATTTTAGTGAAAGGAGTTAGAGTTCATTTTCATTTAGTGATTCATTTGGATCAGGCCACCGAAATTGTTTTATCTATTTAATGGAAACAAAATAGTAAAATCTTAGGACATTATAATTTGTTTCTTTAAGCGGATTCCCCATGTTTTTATTTAACAACCCTATTTTAATTGTTTTCATTCTTTCCATTCATGCATTTTAAAATATATATATCATGTCCTTTTTATATTATATTAATTACTTAATCTTACTTATTTATTTCAAACTAGCATACAAACGTTTTTCGAAAAATTGTTCACTATGGAAGAGTAGGTGGGATTCTATTGGGCATATAATGCTCACACCCATCATACATAACTATTGTAAGAAAACTTGTTTCATTTAATGTAGAGAAGGACAAGGTGTCACTTATAGGTGGTGGGTACTCATGCTATCGTTGTTAGGGTATGTGGAGGTGATATAGTCATGGGAAGATTCTATATTTCACACAGAGATGGGTTTCTTGTCCTTTTAGAATATTTTTTGTAATTGTTTTACTGTTTTTATACTGATTTGTATAGATATTTCAGATTCCAATACCATCAATTTTATTTTGGATTAGTGACCACACTATAACTTTTTAAGTTTTTCATTATGGAATATTTCGATACATATTTACTGTTCTTCGTTATTTATACCATAATTTTTTTATTTTGGTAACCATTTATGGAGTGTATGACACACCAAATTATGGGGAGGTAATGCTAGGACACTTAATGGTATTTCATGTTTAAATTCTTTCTCAGGATAAACCATTACCAAAAGGATTACTCTTTGATGCCTATGAACTACTTGATAGCTTATGGGGATTGGGAACACCATTTGGGACTAACCCCGGAACAACTTAGGTTCTTGTATAGGAGGCGGTTTGGGATAGAAAATGATAAAATTGAATCAAAGACTTGTTAATAAATATTATATTTGAGACATTAGGTAGATAGGAGATTAAATTATCAGGATATAGGTGAGAGGTATGATGTTTTGTTTGGACAATACTTTTAATAAATATCCTTGGGTTTTTATGGGTTTTGGGAATGAAATTTTATTTTTTATTGGGATACCCTTCTCCATGGGTAGCGTTCACTGACTACAGACTACACTCACAATCAATGTTTGTGGGGAGAGGTTAATTGTGTGTTCTTATTTATGATATACAATGATATTTCATGATTTTTCTTATGTAGATTTATGATTGATAATTATTTTTTTATCATTTCTCTTATATTTAATTTTATATAGTATTATTCCTTAACGAATACCCCTAATTAACCCCTAGAGAAAGTGCTGGATAACTTTATATGAGGAAACCCATTCAATCACAAGATCATTAACGAGGTAGTTTTGAAACCAGTTTCATCGATGCACCACTGAGTGAGTCCTGACCCCACTGATGCTCTGGGGGGGGGGGGTAGCCTCAAATTTTAATTAGATATGTATTAGAAATTATTTCATTATAATACTCATTTATTGTGAGGATATTACAACCCCAAAACATATAGGTACTGTCTAAAAAATCAAAATAAGTCCTCGATACTCTTAATTATATCATGGGGAAATTTTATTCTATAATTCTTGAGGGACCAAGCCAAATTATGAGGGGAGTTAGTTATTTATGAATGGAAGAAATATAATGTTTAATGCAAATATTCTAAACAGATATTTATCAAGTAGTTTTCTCCTCAAATCATTCTCTTATATAAATCCATGGATTTTTAGATCCATTAGTAGCGAGATTAGAAAGTTATATATTATTCTCGAGTCTATAATATAGTATATACCCCCCTAATAAATAATTTTAAAAGATAAGGTAAATGAATGATGATTTGATACAGTGATTCATACTAAGGTACAATATTTGGTTTTTCTACTTATGCTCTTAACTTATACTGTGGTTTTGGATCAGGACCTAAAAATGGAGATTGAAAATTTTGGGATGTCTAGATTTGTTAGGGCATCCTTTATTACATGTTTGAGTGAAGAAATATTTTTTTCCAAGAAGATAAACCCTGAGGAATTATGAAGAGGTTGTAGTAGATGTTATTTACCCCCATTTCAGCCAATATCTCCCACTCCCATGGGTGGAAGAACCCATTCTTGTAAATAGTGTGGTAATCTGGGAAATTTTAATACCACCTAATTTAATATTCAGAATTTTTTTCATCAATGTGGGTGTATGTGAATAATTTTTGGTTTTTTGAATCGTTCTTCTAGTGAGGAGTGGCTTTAGATCCTCAAATCGTAAGGAATATCATGTTATGAATGAAGATTTAAAAGAAGCAAGGATGCATTAGAATTGGCATGGATGTAGTGGTGGTTTATATTATGGGTAGAATTAGATAACGTTATAGACTTAGAACATTTTGGTATCTGACACTCAGGTTGAAAGCATACTACTTCATATGGTGGAACATAACCTCATAGAATCTTAGGTGGGACCCACTATAGAAGGAGGTAAGAATCTTATTACATCATCTATTATAGTTTATTTATTTGAAAGTTTTGATTCCCAATCAATAATTTATACTTTAATTATAGTTATTTTGAATCTCCCTAGGGAACTCTTTCCTTATGTCATAGAAATATCAACTCATCTTGGGAAGAAGAAGGAACATGGCCACCAGAGTCCCTCTTACATTAACTCCATATCCAAAAAATATTTTTCATGGGATTTACTCGTCATTAAATTGGACCTCTTTTGAATTATCTTTATAATATACTAGATAATGAAATCTTTGGAAATATATATTTCTATTAATGAAGTGTGTTTGCCGCTGCCCATTATGGGAATTTTATACATTTCCAATGATAGTGGGAGACATAATCTTGTTATCTGGGACCTCCACTTCTTTATGTCAACAGAATTATATACCATGTATTTTTATTTTTTTTGTAAGATACTGATGAAGATTATTTTAATGTGTTACCTTCCATGTTCAAGGGATTTATTTAGGTATTTATAGATGATTTCATAGGGTTTCCTCCCATATAAGAGGTTGATATATCTATTGACCTAGTTTTATATTAAAACTAATCTCCTTGAAATTATTTCACATGGAAAGAATATATTTGAAGGAGATACAAATTATTCAGGAAGATATGGAGACCAATAATTTTATTCGTTAGAGTGTGTGTCCTTAAGAGACTATAGATCTATTTTACAAAAAGGAAGATGACTCACATTTTCTAGGAATCTATTACCAAAATCTAAATTATGCCTTCATCAATAATAAATATCCTATACTCTATATAGATGATTTTTTTCAGATTAAGGACTAACTATGGTTTTCAAAGACAAACATTTGAATATGCTATCACTATATTTGGGTGAAATTGGATAACATTCCCAAGATGGACTTTTGCAAGAAAATATGGAAACTGTGAATACATTATTATATGGTTAGGCCTATATAATGCACCTAAATATTCATGGCAGTAATCGACTAGATATTTCACCATTATCATGATTTTTTGTCATGTTATTCATTTATGTAATCATGATTTTTTAAAAAACAAAATAACATTAGGAGAAATATTATATAACCATCTTTGGGATTTTTTATGCTCATTGGTTATATGAAAAGATTCCCAAATGAATCCATTGGACACAGGAAGTGATCTATTTAGTGAAATTAGTTCCCAAATTGGTAATTCTAGTAAATATTGAGATGTTGATAGTTTTAATGAATTGGGTGGATCCTAGTAATGTTTTTAGATACAAATATTTCTTGGATTAATAGTTTTCAATATCAAATCACCAAAAATTAATCTATTATTGCATCAACATTGAAGACCCTAATGTTATATGTAGTAAATTCTTTTTTAAATCTATAACTTTAGGTATAATTAATTGATCTAATGTAGTAGTTGAACTTATCTCTCATCATGATCTATCTTGAAGCTGGTCAGAGAAATGTGGTCTTTTTTGCAGATTTAGTGTGGGCATTGGGTGTGTTCTAATATAAGGAAATCATGTGGTAGCATATGGGTATTAGAAGCTTTGAGAACATGAAAGATACTACCATACCCCTGACTTGGAGTAAGTTTTTTTCATGCATTCACTTAAATATTATATAAAATACATAAATTTTGAAATATTTGTGGATTAAACTGATCAGAAAAATTATTGATATATTTTATCTCAATAATACTCAAATCTCAAATGACAGACATGTTTATAATCTCATTATATTTTTTATTTTTATCTCATAATGATTCCATAAAAGGGTAATATTTTTACTGATTATTTAAGAAACAATTTTCTATCTCACAATTTGATGGAATCCAATGAGGGGTAGAATATTTTGAGTCTCATGCAGTATCTAAACCTATAAATGAGATAATAAAAGGATACTTAATTTCTTAGAAATATCTAGTAAAATCATTCCCTTGTTGAAAGTATCACTGAATAATGGTTTTATTATAGTAAATTACCACATATTAATGGCACTATATATGGTGGGGAGACCACCAGTGAGTGTTATCTTCATCTGGTAGTCTCCCTTTCTTTTAGATGAAGGTATGTGTCTCAATTATCAGTAAAGAATGTAGTTATGTAATTCTAAAATATGTTCTAATGGTAGGTTCATCTCGGTGTGTCCAAAATATTTTACGACTTGAAATATTATTATTGGTGGCCAAACATGAGGTGTGATATAACAAATTTTTGGTCTTGGTGTTTCACTTTTCAATAGTGTGTGGTCAAACAGATGTTACCCTATAGTTTTATACTTATTATCACAATTTCTATATACATGTGTGATGATGAATCAATTGATTTGATTATTTTACTGCCTTATACCCCATGAGGAAGGAATGATATTTGGGGTGTGATTGATTGGATGAGAAAATATTCACACTTTATTATGATCAAGTAAAGTACAGTGGTGGAGGATCATGGAATGTTATACCTACACGAGAATTTATAGTGACCCAGGATTCCCATTCATGGATATGAAATCCTTTCAGATAAATATTAATAAAATTTACTTAAACACATTCTTGAGGTCCATAAATGTTTAGTGAATTTGAGAACTCATAATCAAATATTCGATTCTGGTGAAATATCTTCCTAGTTTCCCACAAATATCTCCACATTAAGTAATATTCATAGACATACCATACATAAGACATTTATTTTTAACTATGGTAAAGGAAACAAATGAAACAGTGAGCTCATATGCTCAGTAAAGGTAAAAAACGTAATACATAAGAATAATGAGAGCATAAGGGTACGATAATATGATAAAAACAAATTATAACCATGACCTCTATATTAACATTAAAAATATTGAGTTACAACATAATGATTGAAATTTCACTAGACATGAATCATAAGGAAATTAAAAAACACAATTCAGGAGATCATAACATTAAAATAATACATAAAATTGTGGAATATATATAATTATAAAAATACTTTCCATGGTAGTTAAGGATCATTTACAAGAATTATTAGGGAACTCCATAGGGGGATACACCTCTTGGGTGGGACACACCACCCTCTCTAGTGGAAACCCTCACCTCAGAGTGGGATGGGTTCACTCCCCAAACCATTATAGTAGTCAAGGTCCAATTCCAAGGCCATCTTTGCTGAATAAGTCCAATACTGAACATGGTTCACTCATCATTCCAATCATTTATATCCCATGAGATACAAATCTTTACCCAATCCATTAGAGGTAGATATATGTCCCACTATTATTATGTTATAATGAAACCCCCATCCATGGATATATCATAACCACTATCATTGGTTATTATGTATCCACCATCATATATTTTGAATTATACATATGTGTTCCACAAGATAAAAAACAATCAACATATCATAAATCATGAAATAAAATGGATTTCCTAAAAATTTCATCCCATCATCACTCTTAAAAGAGACATGTTTCATAATAATTTAAATATTTCATCACAAAATAACCCCAGAAAAGAATCCATTATCACAGAACATTTATGATGGTATAATATGTTAAAGAGGAAAAGGTTTTATAAATATATTTTCATCATAAAAATTAATTATTATGAGAAATAATTATAATGGTATCATTGATTAGTATCTATAAAAATCATAATATGCATCAAAGGATGTCATATTTGATGGAGAAAAGTTTTTAAATATAAATCACATCGAATATTTTTTGTGGAAGATGGTTTTTCCTTGAAAGCAAAAATTTTAAAACTAAAAATTCATAAAAAAATATGGAAATCATTTTATATAAAAATAATCTTATAAGAATTAATTTAATCTCTAAATATATTTACTATAATTTCTTAAGGAAATTATCCTTTTAACATTGATTTTTTTTAAAACATTCAAAATCAATTATTAATTTGAAATAATCTATGTAGAAATTTCAAAAATATTAAAAACAAATATTTGCATGAAATAGAAATTTGAAAACATGTAATTAAATAATAACAAAATTATTTGGTCAACATAGTGAGAAATAATATTTTTAACATTCATGTTGAAAACAAATATTATTTAAATTTTTTTAATAAAAGTCAAATGAGAATTTTTGGAAAAAATGAAATAAATATTTCTATATATTTAAAAAAAAGTAAAACATGGAAAAAATTAATTTAATAACCAATTTGAATAATATTAAAAACATTTTTTGGACAACATGGTTTTAGAAGACAACAGATTTCTAAACGAAGAGAGAAATAATGTCTGATTTTCTTAAAGAGAGTTTCTAAGTTATTTTTAGCACTAAAGAGTGAGAAAATTGTCTTATTAGTTGAAATATAATTAATAAAAATTATAGAATAAAATCAATGACTTTCATGTGATAATTATCATTATATTTTATCGTAATAAATATAATCGTAAACCATCCCAATAAAAATGAAATTGTAATATAAAGTCCCTACCACTTTGGTAACTTTGAATCGTAAGCCCCATGACTGAATATCATAAAATGAAATATAAAAATAATGAGGTTGAAAAAAATTAATCAAATTACATGTAAATGGGGATGTATATATACCTCAATGAAAATATAGGTGCATTATATTACATATGTCTCAAATATGGAAAATTAAGAGAAAAATAACTTATCGATTTCATTAAATTTTTAGTATAAACCCCAAGAAATTGAAATCCAAAAAATGGAAATTAAAATTACATTAATTTTATGAAAAATAATCATAAAATATATTCAGTTTAAGTATATAAACCAAATAAATGAAATAAGTGGTAAATATGGAACATGACTCATATAAGTAAAAAGTGGGACACGAATCCCTTACTGCAAGTATCAACTTCCATCATACTTGTTCAATCCTCTTGTTTAATATCTATAAGTTTATTTTAAATATATTAAATATATATATATATATATATTACAATATAGTATTTACTTATGTCCATTTATTACCTGTTTATTAACAATTGATTGTTAAAATCATATTTCGAGTAATAAATGCTTTGTTTGCTGTATATGTTTTGGTTTGTTATTTTTTGTCCTATTACGATGATCATGGTTCCATAATACCCAGAATAATAATCATGAAAAAATTATCATATGTATACATCCTTTATTCTATTAATATAAATAATGACATATGGTTTGGGTAAATGAAGTACGTTATGATAATAGAGATGGTAGGTCGAATAAAATTTTGAGTAACATTTCCATTTATCAATGATCATTATGAAAAGAAATAAAATAATAATTTATATTTCATAAATGATAATAATATAATAAATAACATATTATTTATTTAAATATACTTATATATATCATCCATGTGGTGTGGTCATGAAATGAGATAGTCACATCGCTTCATGAACGTGGTATTCCAGACGTACACATTAGATGTTATCATCTTTCTATGAGTGAAACTGTGTGAAGAAATGACATATTATCATTTAAATGTATTAAATATATCCATATTATCATAATTATATCCATAAAAATAGATTTAATTTTCCTTGTTTATTTTCATACAAGGTGTTCCTGATAAATGATTCACATTGTTTCATGAGGCGGTAGTAAGTCGTACACATGATTAGAGTTATCGTATCCCATATGAAGTTGAAATTGAAATGTAATATATGAAATAATAAAAAAAGGTATAATAATTATATATATATATTATATTTAAACTTTATATCAATCATCATACCAACCTGTGAGAGGTGGTAATTGAAAAATAAATGACATCGGTTCAAGAGGTGGAGGTTCGTCGTACACACGAACATGGTTCTCATAACATATTTGATGGAAGTGGAGGTGATTTTTTTACCATGAAAATACCATTAAAACATCTCAGTATATTTTATATATTTATTTTATTATATTATCAGGGATTAATAATAATTAAATTATTTGGAGGAACAAATAAAATCAAAACACTCATTGAATAATTTTACCTCTTTTTTGTTATCCTCCTTAGGTTCTCACATCAATCCTTCCTATGTTGGATTTATACCCAAAAAAAGATTATAATATGAGAAGAGGGAATTTTATAAGTGATTTTTTCTCGTATTCATTTATCCAAAAGGTTTTTAATTAATTAATAGGAGATGATAAGGGGCGGGCTTTTATAAGTTAGGTTACTGATATACTTGTATTTTGTTTGAAAGAAAAAATTCCACCCATGTATTTTTCCGGATAGAAAGCTCCAATAATGAAAAAGTATCTATAATAAAATATTTATTTCCAAAATATTACAATTAAATGAGTTTTTATGGGTTTTGGGTTTTTTTTAACCCATATTGATTCAATTTAGCTCATAGGTAAACCAATTTAATCCTTAATCGTGATAAATAATCATTATTATTTTTACTATTCATTTTTGTCAAAAATTTAGCTGAAATTATTATAGAATATAAATTATTATTATTCCAAAAATGGAATCCCATTTTTTAAATTCTATTTAATTAATTTTAAATATGTTATATAAAATTAATCCTTTAGATTGCAGGGGGAAAGTGGGTTTTGAAAGAGAAATTGTTTAAAAGTTTATAAATTTCATATATGAAAAATCAATATGAAAGTGATTATGATGAACTAAATTTTAATAATTGATATATATAAATGAAATAATTTAACAAAAAATCCAATTTAAAATATATTATTACTTTATAATTAATTTAAACAAAAAGCATTTATTCAATTAAAATTTGGTATTTTTAACTATTAATCAAAAAATTAATGTTTTCAAAAAACATCCAAACAAATTACCCTATTGTAATTTGTGTTTTTTGATTTGGTAAATTATTTTTATTTAATTACATAAATTTTCTAAATTTTCTATAAATTAACTTTAATATAAATGAAGAAAATGTGGTAAAACGACTTTTAGAAAATGCACAATTAAACGTAAAATGGGATTTATGCTTCTCTGTTATGGAAAAAATGAGAGGAATGTTAAAATTTAGATTGAATATATAATATTTAAATTTTAATTAAAATAATTTAGTAAAAGTTTTTTGTTTAATTTATTCGGGTAAAATTTGTTTGTTTTCAAAAACATATATTTTCAAAACATGATTTCATTTATTTTAAAATAGTTTTTTATTTTAATTGTTCATTAACTAGGAACCAAAGAATCGATTCCATATACATGTGTAAACAATATATTTTCATAATTTACTTAACCCTATTTACACCCACTATTCCAAATTTCATTTTATAATAATAATATTAAATAATATCCGTTTATTTACAATCCACATTTAGTTTAAACTCAGTGTTTCATGTAATGCAAGATAAACTCAAGGAATCATCTAACACACACTAAACATGGTGTTGTGTTTAATGAAAAATAAAAAATATTTTAAATTAATTCAAAAAATATTTCAAAAAAATATCAGGGTTTTACATTTTACCCAAAATAATATTAATTCCACCCTCAAAATTATACTCTCTTATCAAATGACTGACATTTAAAAATTATTTTAGAGAAACACATAATGTAAAAAAGGGATGATAAAAAATCATGTTTAAAAAGAGATATGGAAGTGTGAAATTCTTCTGTAATAAGACATACTAGTTTCCCAAGTAGGATAATATATGTGGAAACTAAAAAAATGCTTATAAAAGAGATAAATAACACCCAAATACTAATGAAGAGTGATGACATGGTTAAGAAAAAGTTAACGACCACAATGCCATAAACCAAAGAGGTGTGAAAAATTTCATTGAAATCCTATACAATGATGATAAAAGGTTGAAATTTTATTTCAATATAATTTTCATAATTTTTTGTAATTTCTTTTCCATATATACCGATACCATATAGAAAAGTACTTACATGATATAATTTTATTTCATAGGAACAATTATATCCTTTGGTTGTGCATTGGTATATTTCAACATTATCTCTTACTCTCAGAGTTGAAATTTTCAAGTCTGAATCACTAAATATGATCCATAATATAATTAAATATCATATTTTCTTTCCATATTCTACTTTTATATTCATTGTATCTATTATTTGACTCATACCTTAGATCAGGATGTTTATTATTGTGTAAATATTAGATTGATCATCAATCATGAAAAAATATTAGTCACGATCCATCAAAAACTAATTCTATTTATGAAACCTAAAAAATAAGGAATCATGTATAATAGTATAGAATCATTGATGTGATTTGGTCAGGTATTGTCTTAACCATAAGCGTTATAAGGTTTGAATAGGAGTAGGTAAAGGGAGGCCTTTTATTAGTGAGGTGAGTGGCGCACCTATAATGTTTTAGAATGAAAGAATTCCACCAATATTTTATTCACTAAACATGATATATTAATAGATAAATATAAAAAATAAAATAGATATGTTACATATTGTTCCAGAAAATTAGTATTGGAATTTTTTTGGTTAATTTTAACCCTTTTATTCTTAGTTTAACACCTATTAAACAAATTTTAACCATAATCATGATGTATAATATTTACTTTTTTACTATTTATTTTGAAAAATTAATAATTCAACCCTGTTATATAATATTGATTATTTTTATTACAAAAATTGGATCAATTTTTTATAATTCCATTCAATGAAGTGGAAAAATTTAATTAAAAATTAATCTTGCAGACATGATGAGAAAGCGAGTTTTCAAAGTGGGAATCTTCCAAAGATTATGATGTTTTACTATCAAAATTAAATATGAAAATGATTACAATGACCTAAATTAGATTAATATATAAATTATTTGTCTAAATTTATTTTAAATTTTTTAAAAATATAACTAAAATTTATACGTAATTTAAGTAGAAGGCATTTTTCAATTAAAAATCATTATTTTTAACTATTCATCCCAAATTAATCATTTTACGGAAAATACCAATAAATTAACCCTAATATAATTTTAATATTATTATTTCAAAATTGACGTAAATTTTTCCAATAAATTTATCGAATTGGTAAATTTTTAGTTTAAAATAAGTCCACCAATGGTGACAAAACTACTTCTTAGAGAATTCAATTTTAAGTGTAAAATTGGATTTATTATTATCTATTTTATTTAAACCACATTAGATAAATGTTAAAAATATGATCAAATATATAAAATATAAATTACATTAAAATTATTCACCAAAAGTTGTTTGTTAAATTTATTGAGGTAAACTTGTTTTTTTGTATAAAGTAGTTTTTTATAAATGATATTCCTTTATTTTGAAATAGTTTAAATTTTTATTTTTAATTAATTGTTCACCAATGATTTCACTATTTATCAATGTGTATAAAATATATTTTCATAATTTAGATTACCCAATTAATACCCACCATTCTAGTAGCACGGTGACAATAATTATATTAAATAATAAAATTTTAATTATATGCCCCATTTCGTTTAAACTCAGTGTTGCATGTAACACAAGATAAGCTCAGTATGTTTTCTAATGCAAGTTAAATTACGTGTTTTTTATAAATGAAAATATCTAAAATGTTGAATTTAATATAAAAAAATCCAAAAATATAGGGTTACTATAGATTGTGTGGATGAAAAAAAATTCCCTCTATCATTTTAAACTAAAACCCCTAATTTTTATATTGGTTTCAGAAATTCCTTTAGGAGGATAAGAGTATTCAGGTAAAGAAGAATATTTGTTATCATCCATAGGTAGATCGGAAAAGAATGTGGGAAGATTAGATCATGGTGTATATTATTGAGATTTTTTTTTAGACTTTAGTAGTGTCTGGGAAACCAATCTCGGAACAATCTAGTTTTATTAAAAAAAATTACAAGTATTTTATTAAAATGATCCATTTAAATATATTTATAGTCAACCATTTCATTATTCTCTATATTACCGAAATCTGGGATAATCCTCTCATATGGGACCCAACCTTTTCTGAGATACGGCCATAATGTTTCAGTTTTTCTTGAAACACTTTTAGATGCATAAAATCATCATAAATTATAATTTGATCAACATATTCACTCATGATGTTCTTAGTAGGTGATAGAGAATTTTTGAATTTATTACTCTAGTTGGGACACTAATGATTATAAAATTAAGGGAAGCTCACCCCAAGAGATGTCTAACATTTTGAGATTACGGGAAGAACTATAATGGTGGCTCAAAAATAAAATGGTCAACCTTATCAAATAATAATCCATTACATGTTTCATTTTTTTTATTTGAAGATGTATCAACCTGATCTATCACATGCGTTAAATTTGGATGAGATTTAATAGAAGATAACCGTTTAGATTTCTTAGAACCCGACGTAGATTATCCAATCTTTGGATAAGTATATATGTTGAAGTAGTTTTATTTAATTATTGTATTATAGCAACATAGATATGATTATAATGATATACAGGAGAGAGAATCTCATATGATGTGAAAATGGCCTCTTATTTTCATTAACCAAGCATCAGATTGACATTATATTAGAAGAATGTGATATGGTGGGGTGGAAATTTCATACCCATGGTGCCATGTTGAAGTATTAAATCAATTGTTTAATTGTTTTTATATTTATCATTATGTTTTTGGGTCATTTTATTAAAAAAATAGGAACTTTTGGAGATAGTGGGTTTCTCGTAGTTGGCTCACACATAGTACTATCCACGCTACATACTAGATAAAACCTATATTTTTATGTTAGGGTTTTTCTTTCCAGATGGTTCACTATTTGACTAAATGTGTGGAAAATATTTCAAGTTCATAGGTGAAGATATTTCCACCCAAAGAGTTAGTGCATGGTTTTGAAAATCATACAGCCCAACCATGTGATCTTGATAGAAAATTGAAAAATTGAATTTACTACTTTTTCCTCTCTTTAATTAAATCCCCTAACCCACCTTTCTCTTCACAACTCAACTCTATCCCCTCTCCAAAAATAATATACCTTCACTCTTCTTATAGGATTAATTTTTTGTGTGGGTTCACCAAATATCATTCAATGAATATTTAATTAAGTACCTCCCTACCCTTACTTTTAATTTCAAATTATTTTACAATTTTTTCATCTCTTGGAATCCATAGATTCCAAGGTTTTCTTCTATCTGATTTTTTATGATATAGGTGTTGATATAGGGATTTACATGTGGTATTATAGGTGTTGTAACTCCTTTTCATCTGGGTTTTCTCTATTTCCAAGTGGTTTATCTTAATAGATATTTGCATATCCATTTTAATTATTTGTGGGATAAACTCTTCACTAACTAGGTTTTTTATTTAATTTCTAAAAAATTAAATAATCTATCATTGTTGATTAATTATATTTTTTTCAAAAGAAAAATATTTTTTATAGAATAATTGGAGTTCTTTCAAATTTTTTGGTTCAAATGGAATTTTTTATCTAAATTGTGAAATTTAATAAAATTCATAGGTATCCTAGGGGACTTTAGTAGAATAACCTATATTGAATAAGGTCGGTCCCAATAGTTAATATGTACACATGATTAGTGAAGTAATTTATGTGGTTCCCCCACTTGATAGTGAATTAATTATAAATCCAATCCACTAATTGAGAGTCCCTTCTATTTCGTGAATCATTTTTCTAGGATACAATACCATTAGTTGAATTATTATTGTTTTCATTGATATTTGATTTATAAAATCTATTTTAAAATTTTGCTTGTTTTCATTATTTTATTTTGTCAATTTCAGGAAATTTTATTTGCTTTCCTTTAAAAGAATAAAATCATACTCTTTTTAGATTGTTCAAACTAGAATTTTAATGTTTTATAACCAATAATTCATTAAGTAACACTTGTTGCGATCCTATTTAGAATGTTATTCTCATACCCTAAATGCACCAATAATATATGTAGAACTTATTCAATATAATTTTATTAAGTTAAAGGCACTACTTGAGGTGTTGGGTATATATTCTAGTTTTTTAATTATGTAGTGGTGACATGGTGGGGGGATGCTTCCCTATGTCATACAGAGATGGGTTACTGGTCATTTTGTCTATTTGATTACTTTTTATTTTATGTTTATGAAGACTTGCACATCCATTTAGAATTCCACTCCAATTACATTTATTTTGTACTGATTATTATACAAAAACATTATTTGATTTTTGATATGTCATGTTGTGATTCTTATTTATGGTTTTCCATTTCTTATTAATTACGTGATAATGTTTATAACCATTAATTGAGTGACTGAATCATAAAATGAGAGTGAAATATTTCAAAGTCCCTAGTTTTTATTAAATTATTCTTTGGGTAAAGTTGTTCCTTAATGAATTCACCATGATTTATAGGCACTATTTATGATTCTGTGGGGATTGGGAATGCTCTCTGGGACATTCCATAGTTTTTCATTGGTTCTTATAATAGAGGTGGCTCGAGATAGTTTGTGACATCCATGGTTATCCTAGAATCTCCTATTAAATTATCTAATTTTGGTATCTACATATCTCATGTGTGAAATACATTTATCATGCCTCCATTACAATTTATAAACAATTTTATGATTATTAAAAAGCTTCTTCAGTCTCCACATCCATTATCGATGGTTCTATAATTTTTCTCAATATATTATTTTTAATAGGTATTTAAATTAGATATTATATTATAGTACCCAAATAAGAAACTCTTATTCCCTTAGGCTATTGTAATATTATAATTTTTCCCCTTTTTATATAATCCATGTTTATAAACATAGTTACTGTATTCCCCAATGTTTTTGATTTTTTTCTAAAAATGAGGTGTGGAAGAATTATATATATTTTTAAATATTTCCAATTGGTTGAATTTTAACAAAAATTTCTAATTATCCATTTTTATTTAATTCTCAAGCTACCCCAATTTTTAATAACAACACTAATTATATTATATTTGAAATGAAAATAATTATGAACACTAAATTAATCAACATTTTAAAAAAATATTAATAATTGTTCTAAAATATTTGTTAAAATATAAATTATTATTTTTATGTTTTTGAAGCTACATAACTGAAAACATGGGAAATATTTTAATTTTTTTTTCTATTTTACCATTTTATATGATCTATAAAAAATCGTGCTCAACAATTCTCAAATAAGTATGGGTTCACCCGAATGTAAAATATATAGAATAAACTATTTATTTAAAAATATATATATACTACACGATTAAAAAAGAGAAAAATTGGGAGAAGGAATTATGACTAAATTTGGGATATAGATCCATTAAAATTCCTTCCCCTGATCATCCATGAATGCTGATAAAACATAATTAATCCTTTAGAATATAGTTGTAATGGTTTACATTCATCCTACAATCTCCTCATGAATGTTCAATTTCTAATACAAGTATAAATCAGGTGTAAATTCATTTCTTATGAATCCTTTACTCTTTATAAAAACCATTAATATTATTATAAAGGATTAACAGGAGTAACATGTATTGATGATTCTTCCATAATGTTTCTCAACACTTTTTTATTTCTCACCGGGGATTACAAAGAGTTGTTTTTTATAAATAATGAGATAATGATCAAGATTCAAGATATTTCTAATTTTCTTGTAATATTATATTTGAAATTATATTGTAAAACCTATCCCATAGTCCAATTATTTTCTTTCATTAGGAAACAACTATTATTCTATTAATACCTTGAAAATTTTATTTAAATGATACCCATTTAAAACATTATTTCTTCCCATACGATCTTTCATAAAAATAAAAAAAATAATATGAAATTTTTATATCATCCTTGTTTATTATCTTAGTTAATTTATTTTTCAATATTTTTTTTGGAAATATAGGTAAATTTGATATAGGTAAAGTTGCCCCATTTTTAAATCTCTCCAATTATTTCCATACTGAAAAAAATGTTAATTATAATTTTTTTTTAAAATATTGCTACATAAATAGGTTTTTAAAAATATATCTAATTTGAGATGTTTAACAAAATAAATCAATTACGATCACCTCATTTGCTTATGTTTTCTAAAAATATGGGAAAATATTCTAAAAAAATATTTCAAAAAAATGTATTATTTTTATGTATTTTTTTAAAATTCCTATATGAAAATGTGGATTAAATTTTGTTGAAAATAATTTATTTTTGAATTTGACCCCATGTTTCCAAATGTAACTCAAACCCATGACCAAATTCTTGTAAAAATATCACTCACCCTACAACACAAAGGTGGAATCAACTTTTTAAGTAAAAATATACAAACACACAACATGATCAAATATAAAATTTTGGAATTATGGAGAGGTAATAAATATTAATTATTTGTATATAGATCCATAATAATTACATTCTCTTCTCATCCTTGAATTATCCTATATCTTTATTTATCTCTTGGAATATAATATAACTTCTCCATAATCAACCTCTAATATCCTCATGAATTCATTATTTCTACTACATGTGTCCCTCATGTGTGAAATCCTCTCACCAGGTATACTATCCCCTTTATACGTACTTTTAATGTTATTACAAGTCATTATCAGGCCTCAGATTTATTATTAATGTTTCCCAATGTTATCTCTTACTCTAGGATTTTTCAATGTTAAATCCAAAGAATTATTCTATTATAACTGGTCATATTAAGTTCATTATCCATCATACCTCTTATTTCAATGTAATATAATGTTTGAAATCATGTTATTACAATTATTTTTAAATCCTATATTTCACTTTTTTTGGGGGAAATTGTTTCATTAAAAAGCTCCTAAGAATCCATGTAGATAATCCTCATATAGAATATTATTTCATCATTTATGCTCTTATATAACTTTCAAAAATACATTTTAGTGGTTTTTAAGGATATCCAAGTTTACAAACATAGTTAAGTTATTTACTAATGTTTTTAATAATGTAGGTAAATGAGGATTATGAATTAGAGTAATGTTTTTATACATTCTTATTTTGTTTCATGTTATAAACAATTTATAATCATCCATTTTTTAATAAAACTTACACCTGAACTACTTCTTAAAAACATATCTAATTCGATATGTTTAAAAATTCATTTAATTACCCACCACTAATTTGATAACATTTTACAATGGTGAGGGTAATATTCTTAAAAACATTGTTAAAATATAAATTATTATTACTGTGTTTTTTTTCAATCTTCCCAACTAAAAACATGAGTATAATTTAACTAGTAATATTTTTTTTGAATTTTAACATGAGTTACACCAAATAAAACTTTAACTCCCATCCAATAATTCTAAATCATATATGAACTAACCCAACCATGACACATATAAACTCAATTGTTCTAGGAGATCATGTGCACTGATTGAAGAAAATCTCTACTAAAGATTCACGTTTCAGAATTTGATCCCACCCCTCCATGTTATCAAAAAAGGACCATAACAGTAGGCCTAATGGATTATTTTTTAAATACTACATATATTTATATTATATATATATAATTATTGGTATATGTATACTTATATTTGACCCTCTCTCTCTCTCCCTTTGTGTATGAAGGAATATAAGAATGAATATATCTTTATATTTATATATACATACAGAAATATAAAAATGTAAAAATGTATATATAAATGTATATATTTATAAATTAACAAATTTATGTTTGAAGATACATAAGTGTGTGTGTTTATATATATATTTATAATCTATATAAATATAATTCTAATTTGTAAATAACAAATCAAAAAGGTCATAAATACAGACAATATTTTATTTTTAAATTTCAATATTATATATGTTTCATTACATATAAATATTAAATATTATGTTTGAATTATATATTTCACACACACAAGAATACACAAAGATATACCCAAAATTATTTTACATATAAATTTTCTTTGAAAATTTAAATTAATTATGATTTTATATTTTAATATATATATATATATATATTTCTATTTTATTGATATAAATGGATTTATATATGCATGGATATATATATATATATGTATATATATCAAAATATAAAATTATAATATAAATAAATAAGAATATATATGTGTATGTATATCTATATGTGTGTATGTGTGTACACATGTATTTCATTATATTTTGGAAGGGTGTGTGTTAGTGTGTGTTTTGAAAGAAAATTCAAATTTAAAAATCATAAATTTATTATGATTTTATATAATAAAACCTGTATATATTAATATATATTAAAATAGTTTTTCATCCTAATTTTTTATTTTAAATATATACTTCAAATGTAATAGTTTAATTAATTCATAAAGTAATAACACACCCACACAATTTTTTTAATATAATAAATTATATATATATATATTTAAATTATTATTAAAATTATAATATATATAAATATATATATTAATTACACGTATATATTCTATAATTATGGTTATGTATATATGTTCCCACAAACGTACATTTATTTATTATTCTTAAATAATATTATTGATTTTATTATCTAAAATATATTATGTAAGCATACCTAATTTTCCATGGTTTTAAGAATTGATGCTAAATTAACCACATATTTAAGAGACCACAACCTATTCTAGACAACATAATTTTTAATTAAATATTTAAATACAAGAATTATATATATATATTATAAATAAGTATGTAAGTAAGAAAATACATAAATATTATACTTATGTACCTTTATATATTAATATATAATTGTATACCTCCACACACACAAACATATACACCTCTACAAATACAAACACAGATATATTTATATATATATTGTTGATGCACCAATGTATATGTAAATATATATATGTTCATGTGTATATTTTATATTTTTAAATTGAAAAGTATAATATGTATATATATATCTATGTGTGTGTGTCTGTGTTTATTTATATTTTTATATAAAAATTTATCATATATATATCTATTAAAATATATAAACATATATATTTATGTGTGTGTGTGTGCATATATTGTAGTGATGTACAAATACATATGTGTATATGTATTTTTTTATAAATATACAATTTTAAGTATAAAATTTTTATACACACACTAATTTTTGTCTCTTTGTGTGTATAATGACCTAATATTTTCATACATGGATATTACATATTTTTAGATAATTATTCATTACATTACAAAAAGACATTCTCGAGGACAACAATAGTTTAGTACTTTTAAAACCTAGAACATAAATTTCTTTTAGGGTTAAATATCTTTAATGTTTCCTATAAGGATCTTCCCCTTTAATACCCCTACATAAAACCATTCTACGTAACTATTGGAACAGAAACATAAGAAAAGGGAGAGTTTGGATGCTTAGTAAGAGTAAACATGGAAAATATATATTTATAATCATATGTAATAATTAGATTATAATATGGGTTTCTAATCATGAGCATAACTTACAAGGTTCTTAACGAACCTATCATAGATCATAATCATGACTCATGGCATAAAACCATAACATTTAAAAATACATGAATAATAATTATGAAAATTCATCATAACTCAATAATGAAACACAATTTCATATCATAAATGTTCATGTAATCATAATAATTATGGAAAACCATTTAATATGTCAAGGTTAAAAACCATGAATCTTGTATCAAGAACATCGACTTGTCTTCCATCATAGATCCATCACATCGACTTATTTCCCCCAACAACTCGAACACATCATATTATTTCCCAACATGAATCTATCACGTCAGCTTGTCTCCCCTAAATATCTCATGATATATTATTCATTACATATTGAATTGGAGGTAGATATAGGTCTAACCCATATCTTAATGAAAACTATACATATTTGTGGAATATGACCATATATCATTCACCATCTCAAAACCGATGTAATGAAATGAGTTTCACAAACACTTCATCAAATAATAACTCGTGTAAAAGAAACTGGTTTCATAAATATCATCCTATAAAAACATAAATAATTTAGAGAAAGAATAATAATTGTATACATGGGTCATATCACTTGTAGATCATAAGTATAATCAAATAATTTCATTTGAAATTAAAAATTAATTTTCAAATATCACTTGAGAAAATTCTTCATGAAAATATCATTTACTTTATGAAATTGATTTTTAAAAGAGACACACAATTATAAAGGGAAACCAATTCTTTGAAAATGAAATTTTATGATTTCAAAGGAATCTTTAGTCGATTAATTTTTAATGATACTGGGAAAATCCCCTAATTCCCTATAAGTTAAAAAACCACCCTTCCATATTTTTTTCGAAATATTCATAAAGAAACTTATTTAGAAAATTAAACAATAAACTTTTGAAACACTTTTTTAAATTAAAAAACACATAAAAATAAATTTAAACATTCATATGATAATATAAATAACATTTTTTGAATTTTTTTATAAAACATGTACATTGAAAGGAAATTCTCCCCAATAGAGACTTAAAAGAAAACAATCATGAATATCATAAAATTTGGAAATAAACTCTTACCACATTATAATCAGTTAAATAATATTCATAATGAAATAAATAAAATTATATGGATATATAAATACCATAATATTAAGAATAATATTCATAAATACATTCCTGGGATAGATATATACCACAAACAAACAAGTAGTGTATAATGCATGTCTCCCACAGAAATAAAAGTGAGGCAAAAATCCCTTACCTTATGTCTCGAATTCCTTCACTGACACTCAACAATCCTATATAGTAAATATATTTTTTTTATAAATACAAAACATAATCATATTCATATATATATAATACCATATATTATTTACCTGTGAATTTATATTACTTTCTTATTAACAATACTATGTTACTGTTATGTTTCACGTAATAACCTCATTGTTTTTTTTACATATTTTGACGCATTATTCTTGATCCAATTATATAGATAATTATTTAATAATATATATAATTATAAACATGATATAAATATCATATATATTCATTATATATGTATTTATGGTGATTCATAAAATTTATAGGCATAAAACTAAATACACTGTTTATGGAGATGATAGGTTGTACATACACATGAACTATGATTTTATTTTATTATATGATTAATATATATAAATGTATATGACATATTAATAGAAAAAAATAATTTTATGTCATATATATTACATATTTTTATTAAATCCCTTCTTAATATAGTCATTGTAAAGTGTGAATGAATCACATCACTTCGTGAGGCAGTAGTCCACTGTACACACGAAGAATGTTATCAGGTTAACAAAAAATAGAAATAATGAAGGTATATATTTTATAAAAATTAATGAATGAAAATAAAATGACTAAAAAATATATATAATATATATTTTATAAATGAATAATTATTTCTAACCCTTAAATGTTGTAATGGATGAATGAGTGACATCAGTTCGTGAGGTGGTAGTCTTCCACACAAATGAACGATGATTATGTATCCCATCTGATGAATGTGTGATATATTTAAGGTAAAAACATTAACATAAAAAGGTCTAATTATATTTTCGATGCATAGTTTATTATATAAAAAATAAATATAAATAATTTAAGGTGTGTATGTATGAAATCAAAAAAAAATTATTCGTTGAGGAACATTTCCACTTCTTCGGGTATCTCCTTTTGGTTTGCAGCAATGGATGATTATGGTTGGATTTATTCCCAAAAGAAGGATTCTTTGATTTTGTTAGGTATTTTTTTAGGTTATTTAGAAATTTTTCTGAAAAACCAAATAGGTTTTTTAAGTGTCTAGAAAAGAGAATAATAGATTCCATTTTATTAGATAAGTTTGGGTTACTCGTGGAATTTCTCAGAAGATAAATATATAATAAATTAAATCTAAAATAAAATTACACCAATATTCCATTTATTTAGATATAACATAATATAATGTCTTACTATAATAATAAAATTATATTTTAGACTTTTTGTGTGTTATTTTAAACCATATCATGTTTATTAAGCCTTAGTTGACCCATTTTAATTTTAACTATGGTAATAAAATTTTTAATATTAAGATGATATAATGATTACTTATAATGAATAAAGTGAAACATAAATAGAAAATTTACGATTTTATAGACCAGATATTATCCTCTTTTCCTTACATAATATTTTTATTATTTTTTAATAGTTTAATAAAATTTTATTTTTCTAAAATATTATATGATTCAATTTTGACCCTATTCATTTCCTTGACTTCAATAAAATAAAAAATATGATATATTTCAAAAACAATTTAATACACCCCTAATGTGTAGTAGGATCCTATTTAACTCTTTTATCACCTTATATAATTCAAATTATATTTATTTTAATACTTTTTATATCAATTAATTTATTTTGTTCATTAATTGAATAAGTTTTGCATCATCGCGGTGTAATTATTTATGAAAATTATTTATTCACTAAAAATTAAAAATAAATTAAAATCAGGTATATAAACCTTTTATAGTTCATAATAATAGTTATAGTCAAGAATACCATATATTTAACCCCACATTAAAATTATTAAACTTATTAAAATTAAGAGTATGATAATTTTTCGATCTCTTTGATTTTAATACTATTAAAGTAATTTTTATGTAAAAATGTGAATTGAATACTTATAATTATAAAAATATGTGTTAATAGTAGAATTAAATTCATTAAATATAATTTTATAGAGTGTTATTGTAACACCCCAGTTAAATAAAGAATATTACATTTATTATATTTATCCCTATTTGTAAATAAAATGTTAATTTTACTTTAAAGGGGTTTCTATAGCGTACTTGATACGCAACAAAGAGTTTCTTTGAAATCTTACGTTGCACACTAGTAATAAAATAATATTATTTTAAATGGTAGTTAATGCCTAGCCATTGTAATAGCTGGAAAGAACGGAACTAACTACAAAATGAATATATATGTTTGTCAAAGATTTTTACTTTTATCCAATAAATGTTAGAGGCGTAAAATGAAAATGAATCCAATTTTAAGCATAAATATTCTAATATTCATTAAAATGATGATTAACCGCCTTTTCATGGAGAACCCTTTTTAAATATACATTTGTCAATTTTATATGATCTATTTGAAAAAATAAAATCCTTCTTTAGAATCTGGATATCAAAATTTACTTTGTGTAAATTTTTGGTATTTTTCCGATAAAGTTCATTTTTAATGAATAGTGAAAAATGTTGTATTTTAATTCAAATCCTCTTTTTAATAATTTTTTTATATGATTATATTATCTTTTGAATTGGTTTTAAATTGAAATTAGAATATATTTTTACCATTTAATCCAATAGTGGTCATTGAAATTAATTTCACTTTGAAATTGGACTTAAACTAGTGTCAATATTTTGATACTTTTTCTTTCATAAAAACACACTATTTTTTTGACAACGGGAATTAATTATTAAATTAATTAATTTAACTTATATGTTTTGAATTTTGTAAAATAGACATCATTTTTTAATTCGGAATATCAAATATAGCTTAGGGTGAATTTTTGGTATTTTTCCGAAAAACATCAATTTATGATGAATAGTGAAACCACTAAGTGGTACTTAAAAAACTGATTATTTGTTTAAATGAAATTTTACCACCTATGTGTCTTGAATTTCAAAAATCCAACATACATGGTTTTCATTAGGAAGTAAAATGTGGTTCAATGGGATTAAAATAATTTTTTGGTGAATAGTAACTTTTAGGTTTTTAATCGCGATTAGAGGTAATTAGTGCAGTCTAAGGTAAAAATAATGTTTTAATAATATTAAATGATCATGAAACATGTATTAACCATATTTTATGTGTCATGGACGACCACGAAAATCCATGGGTCAACTTGGTGACCCCATGGAGCCACTTTGGTAGGAACATGACATTAATAACTTTTTATTTAAAGTTAAAATAAAAATATCACAAACATGAGTGGTTTTACTAAAATAATTTTTAAATGGGGTTATAAAAGAAATATTTTTGACTATAAATATTCATTAGAAAGCTAAAAATATTTCCAAAATCATGATATTTTTTTATAATTTTTATACTTTAAACAAAGTACATTATTTATGACACTATGATGATGCAGTGATTACCTCATTATTTAACGATTTAAATAAAAGAGAAAGACAATGTAAAGTCTAATACCTAAACTTTTCAAAAACCTATTTTATGGGTGGATTTATAACTCTTATCACCTTATCCTTGAAATATATTATTTTGGGAGCTTTAAAATCTGAAAAGAATTTTATAATAATGTAACCTTTTTATAACATTCCAAGAGTGACCCTCATCTCCTCTTATAAAAGGCCCCCACCTCTACCACCTTACCCACTCCTCTCAAGCATTTTTCTCGGCCAAAACCTGACCATTTTGTCTATCCGAATCCCTCTATTATTCCTATAAGCCTCACTTTGGGAAGAAGTCTTCTCAAGGAAGCCTTTGAGCTCAAATCAAAAAGAGTTACTTGTTTTAAAGGTAGTGTCATCTCTTGTGTTCTTATGTTTTATTTTGCTTCTCCAACCCTCTAAACTCTATTATTCCTTTAATTTGTAACAACACTGGTATCATCAATATACTAGGATGTTGTTATGAGAAGTATTAGAGATACAGTTACACACACCTTCGTCTAATGGTTAAAGAATATACTGTTTCTGTGGATGGCGAATTTCTGCCTCACGAAGTGATGATTGTTCAATCTTCTCTTAACACCTTTAATGGTGGACATTATGATGTCACTATATTTTATATATTATATATACTTTATTTATGTTTTCTATATGATTCTGAATTTTATATTTAAAACATTCCTTTATGCTTTTCATGTTATACAAATGCGATAATTTAATACGAGGAAGTGTGGACTACCGCCCCCTTATGTGACGTGACTCGTTCATGCAATACATGAAATGTATAAATAATGAAATTAATGAAAATATGTGACCTATATAACATATATATTATACTGGAATTATAATATATATATCTATCAATTATTTTTAATTCCATTTATAGGACAAAGAAATCAAATTAGCGTTCATGCGTACGTACGGCCTACCGTCTCCATGAACGGTTCATTTCTTTTCTTTTTATCTCCAAATGTTATGGGGTAGTATGAAAAGAATATTTACTGGATATATATGATATTTAAATCATTTATACTATTCTGGAGATGATTTACTTATAACTACATGGACAATAATTTTCAAACAAGTTCATTTTTGACTCATTTACCAAACATCGACAAAAACGTCTGATATGAACTCACATTATTAACCGATTATTATAACATTATAATATGTGATATGATATTAATAATAATCATTAAAATATTTCCTTAAAAAATTATAAATTGACCAAAGTTTATTATTCAGTAATATAACAAAATGAACCAGACAAGTTAGACTTGTGGTAAGCGATCCAACCTCTCTCTTTCTTTTTAAGTACTCTCTTTTATGTCATTTATTTTTATCCCACATTTCTTATGATTGGGGATGTTTGTTTTTATTCCTCATACTATAATTGTTATTTTCATATTATGAGAGACCTTATTTGATCTCATAAATCCAATTTTGGAAGTTTTAAGTGGTGCCGTTAGGGTGCCGAGTTTTCGTAATGGATTTTTCATCTCACTTTTATTCCCGTAACATTTATGCTACATTTGGAACTATTTACATTGAGTGGTTTATTTACTTCCCATTATTATACACTTTGTGTATTATAATTTCATTTATGGGTATTAACATCTTCATTTTATGACCCTTTTTCCATGGGGTGTATGTTTCGAAAGTTACCCAACTCGGTAAAGGGACCTTTCAGCGTCCTCTTTTTAAAGACTTCTTTTGTTATGTCTTTTAATTCACATACAATTATGTTGGGATATGTTCTTATATATCCTTATTTATTTAAATTTCATGTCCAATTGATGAGATACCATTTTCTCTCTCATCAACTCATTTTTTGAATTTTAAAGTGACGTCCTTAGGCTGTCGGATTTCTGTAAGGGAACTTCTTAACCCACGTTAAATTATTTGGGTTAAACCTATACTTCTTGATTTTATTTTTCCAAGATTATGTGTGTAATATCTATGTTGTAATTTCCAAAAACCTTTGTGTGGATATACTATTTCTACACATAATCATCTCATTGATAATTTTTTACGAACTTGTATGGGAAATCATAACTCAATCTCATTTCATTGACTTAAATATCTATGTCATTGTATTTGTTTTCCCAAGATTATGTGTGAATGTCCTCTGATTGTTTCCCACATAATATCCACTTATATTGGGTGTATTTATATTTCTCACACATAATTATGTGATAGATTTATACTTAATTTAAGGATACCATCTTTATAATGGATTTCATCTCAATTTACATTTCCATTGAGAGTTCATTGTTGTTATGCACCAATTCACTCTTATATGGTGTGTGTACTGTCCTTTAACATATTATATCATGAATACCTTTATTATCATGATATTATAAAGTTCAGATTAAATTTCATTCCGCAATTATTCTTATTCAAGAGTCTCTCATTTTTTTAAAAACTCTTTAACAAAAATATCGTTTTAAATGTTTTAAAGATTCATTATTCTAAATCTTTATCTTTAATGTCCATGTTTTCAAAATGGATTTCAGTATTTATTTATATGGAAATTAATTTATTAAAAATATAATTCCATTAAATGCTTCAAATTGGTATGGGACACTTTGATTCAAAAATATATTTTAAATGATTTTTGAAAATGGATTGATTAATTCAATATATTGGAATTACTTATTATGATTGCAAATGAAATGTTGTTATTGAAATGTTTATATTGTCAATATTTTATGTGTAATGATGGTACTTGGACATTTTATGGGTGGTTATGTGATAAACCATATGACAAGTGGTGCCTTGAATACCAGCATGGGTGGTTACGTTATAACCTCCAATGCATTGTGTATGGAAGTCAGCCATATGGAAATTCCATTAAATATGTGTGGAAGTCGACCGAATGGTTTTTCCATTTAAGTATGTTTATGTCCCATGTTACCTTTATATGTTATGGGTTCTTTATATGTGTTTTCTGGTAATCTTTTGGTTACAAAAGGGTAAGTAACGGTCTTTTATTCAGTGAAGAGTTTTTACTACTTAATAAAGGTGAAAAGTACTTACTTTGGTAAAGTACTCATGGTTTACTTGTTGTTTTTAAAAAACTAACAGTTTTCCTTCTTTGTGTATCCTTTACTGTGCTTTTTATGCTCATCCCAAGTTTTTGAAATGTTTTCCACAGGACTTAAAGATGAATAGGGTCAAGGATGGGATCATGAAAAGACATTCTATCTAAAACAAGGAACTAGACATGTTTCTTTTTAAGTGTTTTTTTATTTTATGGAAACTTAGTATAAGTGTCTACTATGTAATCTTTTGAGATGTAATAGTTATGACCTAATTCTCTAAAAATATAAACCTGAAAAGATCCTCTATGCGAATTATTAATTTAATTCATGATTAAGTAATGTTTAAGTATGGGGCCTTATAGTTGGTATCATAGTTCCGTTTAGATAACTTTAGAGGTTAGGGTATTCTCTAAGAAAAAGTGACATTACCATAATGGTTAGGATTTCATAAAGCGTCATATTTTTAGATAAAGTGAATGAGTAAGTATATATTAGTGTTTATCTTCCCCATTAGTACATGATGGTTTTGTTGATATACTCACACTGACCTTTTTGGTTTTAGTAAATGGCTGGATCTAGCAGGCACCAAAGTAACAGTTGATGTGAAGGAAACTGTGACAGATTTCTGAGCGATAAACTGAATGATATGAGAGTTTCAATGAGAAATCTTGTGTTTATCCTCAACTAACTATCTGGATTCATGACTGACCACCTAAACATTTGTGATTTCTCTAAGGCATCATATATGCGAGAAACAAATCCCTACGGAACTGCAGGTAATAATCATAAGGTTAAGTGTGTTCAAAAACCTATGTGACAAATATGTGGAAAGAAACACCTAGGAAAATGTTTCAAAGGGAAATAAATATGCTATAGATGTGGAAATGAAGGTCATAATGCAAGAACCGTCCATGGAAAAAGGAAGCATCCAGTTGACTCAAGGAAAGGGAAAGAAGTTATTTCTGAGGGATCAATTGAATGTTTTAAATTTGGTGTGCACGGTAATTATAAAAACACATGTCTTATGAAGAAGTTTCAGGAATGGGATCACCAAGATCGTACAAATATTCATTTACCAATACCTAATGCCATTCTGATTGATGATGAAGAAACTGACAATGACCAATCAAAGGTATGGATTATTTCTTAACATTTGTTTTCCGATTTTGGAATCTTAGGATATGATTCATGATTTTGTTTGTAGGAAATAAGTATTTAATAATAAGTTGGAAAGGAATGGTTGATGGATCATAAATAATGATGAATGAGTAAGAAGTCAGCATATAAGGGCTTCAAGAGTTATGGTGAAATTCTTAAGTGTATTAAGTCTCTTTTGAGGATGGGGATTACATTAGAACAATTTTTATAGTATGTGTAACCCCGATGTTTGATATATGAAAATTTTATTCTAGTAATAGTTTTCTATTATTTTTTGGACAAAGTTATAAAGAACCATTTTGGTTTATATGATTCTTACTTTTGAGGTAATTATGGGTTACTATATGTTATGATGGAAAGTGAATGGAATGAGATAAAATTGAGGTTAAATTATGTTATGGTTATTTTTGATGATTTTATCTCTTTTTTTGGGGAATGATTTGACAATTATATAGTTTGGAAAAAGTACAACACGCAGACCGTGTGACAACCCGTCCCGTCGGACAAAACTGCGGGAATCGAACCAACAACCAATGTGCAACTGGTATTTATCACCTACCACTGGACTACGTGAAGTCCCTGGTTAGTTTGACTAATTCTTTTTAGTTAGATGATTTTATGAATTAAGAGTAAGTTGATTTTGGTTTATCGAGAGAAATTATTAACCTATCATGGAAGATATGTGGTTAGGTTAATTACTTTTCAATACGAGCCTTTAAAAGAAACTGATGTTGATTGGAGATAAATGTTACGATTTAACTTAGAAGACTATGTGATCAGATCATTCAAATATTTGGGTTTCAATCTTAGTTTTGTTTACTTTTGGTCTTCGTTGAACTTTGGGTCTTGTTGGACAAATTTTGGAGATTAAGAATAGATTTCCTTTTTATAAAGGATTATATTTTTTGGGTATTATCTGATCTCATACTAACCTTTTTGGTTTTAGTTTTGGTTAAGGTCTAAATATATGGGAAGCATACAGTTCTCTTTTGTGGATTAGGTGATTCTATAGAAGTTGATTATAGCTCTCTTAATGTAAACAAGTCATCATAAATACTCATCTTTTGGAGAAAATATGAGTTTGTGTAAGAAATATAGTAAAATTTGAAAGTAAACATGACAATTAAGTATGTTTCCTTAAGTTTTAGTTAAGATCAAAAATAAATTCCACAATTAAAAGTAACATAAATAAAAAATGTTGTCCGTTAACTTTTCCTATTGGGGAATCCAATACCGTTTAACCCATCACAAGTTTGTGATTTTCTGGTGGATAACTTTTTCCTAAACATGTTTTCTATCACACTCCCTCAAAACATGACCCTTTGTTTTTTCTTCCATATCCATGTTTTCATACATGGAATCCTAGTATGGGTTAACTCAGGTGACCTTTTTTACTTCCCTTTCTTTCTTTTTAAGTGATAGTTTAATTTACTCCTTTTCCGATGTGGGGCTTTCAATGAAGTTTCCGAGCCCAATTTTAAAATTTCGAGGATGCAATTCCCAAATGGGGGAAAGGATGTAACACCCCAGGTAAATAAAGAATATGGAATTTTTTATATTTATCCCTATTTGGGAATAAAATGTTAATTTTACTTTAAAGGGGTTGCTATAATGTACCTGATACGCAACAATGAGTTTCTTTGAAATCTTACGTTGCACACTAGTAATAAAATAATATTATTTTAAATGGTAGTTAACTCCTAGCCATTTTAATGGAGGGAAAGAACAGAACTAACTAAAAAATGATTATATATGTTTTTCAAATATTGTTACATTTATCCAATAAATGTTAGAGGCGTAAAATGCAAATGAATCTAATTTTAAGCATAAATCTTCTAATATTCTTTAAAAGGTCAATTAACCGCCTTTTGATGGAGAACCATTTTTAAATATACTTTTGACAATTTTATGTGTTCTATTTGAAAATATAAAATCCTTCTTTATAATCTGGACATCAATATTTACATTGCGTAAATTCTTCGTATTTTTCCGATAAAGTTCATTTTTTAATGAATATTGTAAAATGTTGTATTTTAATTCAAACCCTCTTTTTAATATAATTTTTTAATATGATTAGATTATCTTTTGAATTGGTTTCAATGTGAAATTAGAATATATTTTTACCATTTAATCCAATATTGGTCATTGGAATTAATTTCACATTGAAATTTGACTTAAACTAGTATCAATCTTTTGATACTTTTTGTTTCATAAAAACACGATATTTGTTTTGACAGTGGTAATTAATTATTAAATTAATTAATGAAACTTATATGTTTTTAATTTTGTAAAATAGTAATCATTTTTGAATTCGGAATATCAAATATAGCTTAGGGTGATTTTTTGTTATTTTTCTGAAAAACTTCAATATTTGATGAATAGTGTAACCACTAAGTGGTACTTAAAAAACTGATTTTTTTAAATGAACTTTTATCACCTATGTGTCTAGAATTTCAAAAATCCAACACAAATGGTTTTAATTAGGAATTAAAATGTGGTTGAATGGGATTAAAATAATTTTTTGTGAATAGTAACTTTTAAGTTTTTAATCGCGATTAGAGGTAAATGGTGTAGTTTAAGGTAAAAATAATGTATTAATAATATGAAATTACCATGAAACATGTACTACCCTTATTGGATGTGTCAAGTCCAACATAGAAAATCCATGGGATAACATGGGGACCCCATGGAGCCAATTTGATATGAAAATGACATTAATAACTTATTATTGAAGTTAAAATAAAAATATCACAAACATGAGTTGTTTTACTAAAAAAAATTAAATGGGGTTATAAAAGTCATATTCCTGACTATAAATATTCATTAGAAAGATAAAAATATTTACAACATCATGATATTTGTTTTATAATTTTTAGTCATTAAATAAATTAAATTATTTATGACACCATGATGATGCAGCGATTGCCTCATTATTTAACGATTTAAATAAAATGAAAAGATAATGTAAAATATAAGACCTAAACTTGTCAAAAACCTATTGGATGGGCTGATTTAGAACTCTTATCACCTTATCCTAGAAATATATAATTTTGGGACCTTCAAAATCCGAAAAGAATTTGGTAATAAAGTAACCTTTTATAGCATTCCAAGAGTACCCCTCCTCTCCCCTTATAAAAGGCCCCCACATCTACCACCATACCCACACCTCTCAAGACTTTTTATTGGAAAAACCCTGACCATTGTGTCTCTCAACATCCCTTTATTACTCCTAGAATCCTCACTTTGGGCATAAGTCTTCCCAAGAAGCCTTTGAGCTCAAATCAAAAAGAGTTGCCCGTTTTAAAGGTAGTGTCATCTCTTGTGTTTTTATGTTTTATTTTGATTCTCCAACACTCTAAACTCTTTTATTCCATTCCTTTGTAACAACACAAGATTCATAAATATACTAGTATGTTTTTATGTGAAGGATTAGAGCTACACTTACACACACATGTGTCTAATTGTTAACGAACATAATGTTTCTGTGGATGGTGAATTTCTGCCTCACGAAACGATGATTGTTCAATATTCTCTTAACACCTTTCATGGTGGCCATTATGATGTCACTATATTTTATATATGATATATATGGTATTTATGTTTCCTATATGCTTCTTAATTTTATATTTATAATATGCCTTTATGCTTTTCATGTTGTGCAAATGCGATAATTTCATACGAGGAAGTGTGGACTACCTCCCCCTCAAGTGATGTGACTCGTTCATGAAATATATGGAATGTATAAATAATGAAATTAATGAAAATATGTGACCTATATAACATATATATTATATTGTAATTATAATATATATATATATCTCTCTCAATTATTTTTAATTCCATTAATATGACAAAGAAATGAAAGTTGCGTTCATGCATACGTATGACCTACTGTCTCCATGTACGGTACATTTCATTTATTTTTATCTCCAAATGTTATGGGGTAGTATAAAATGAATATGTACTGGATATATATTATATTTAAATCATTAATAATATTTTGGAGATGTTTTACTTATAACTACATGGACTATCATTTTCAAACAAGTTCATTTTTGACTCATGTACCAAACATTGACAAAAACGTCTGATATGAACTCACATTATTAACAAATTATTATAACATTATAATATGTGATATGAACTGAATAATAATCATTAAAAGAGGTCCTTATGAAATTATAATTTGACCAAAGTTTATTATTCAGGAATATAAAGAAATGAACAAGGAAAGTCAGACTTGAGGTAAGGGATCCAACCTCTCTCTTTCTTTTTAAGTGCTCTCTTTTATGTCATTTCTTTTAATCTCATATTTCTTATGTTTGGGGATGTTATTTTATATTTATAATAATGTAAATTTTATTTTCATATTATGATATACCCTATTTTATCTCATAAATCAAATTTTGGAAGTTTTAAGTGGCGCCGTTAGGCTGCCGAGTTTTCGTAAGGGATTTTTCGTCTCACTTTTATTCCCGTAACATTTATGCTACTTTTTCCACTATTTACTTGTGTGGTGTATGTAATGCCCATTATTATACACATTGTGTAGTATAATTTCATTTATGGGTATTTACATCTTCATTGTATGACCCTTCTTCCATGGGGTGTACGTTTCGAAATTTACCCAACTCGGTAAGGGGACCTTTCACCCTCCTCTTTTTTAAAGACTTGTTTTGTTATGTCTTTTAATTCACATACTATTATGTTGGGATATGTTCTTATATATCCTTATTTATGTAAATTTTATGTCCAAGTGATGAGATACCATTTTCTCTCTCATCAAATCATTTTCTGAATTTTACAGTGACGCCGTTAGGCTGTCAGATATCCGTAAGGGAACTTCTTAACCCACTTTCAATTCTTTGGGTTAAACCTCTACTTCTTGATTTTATTAATACAAGATTATGTGTGGAATCTCTATGTTGTAATTTCCACAAACCTTTGTGTGTATATACTATTTCTACACATAATCATCTCATTGATAAATTATTACGAACTTGTATGTGAAATAATAACTCAATCTCATTTTATTGAGTTAAATATCTATGTCATTGGTTTTGTTTTACCAAGATTATGTGTGAATGACCTCGGATTGTTTCACACTTAATATCCACATATATTGGGTGTATTTATATTTCTCACACATAATTATGTGATAGATTTATCCTTAATATAAGGATACCATCTTTATAATGGATTTCATCTCAATTTACATTTCCATTGAGACTTCATTGTTGTTATACACCAATTCACTCTTATATGGTGTGTATACTGTCCTTTAACATATTATATCATGGATCCTGTTATTCTAATGATATTATAAAGTTCAGATTAAATGTTATTCTACAATTATTTGTATTCAATAGTCTCTCATTTTGTTAAAAACTCTTTAACAAAAATATCGTTTTAAATGTTGTAAACATTCATTATTCTAAATCTTTATCTTTAATGTCCATGTTTTCAAAATGATTTTCAGTATTTATTTATATGGACATTAATGTTATAAAATTATAATTCCATTAAATTCTTCAAAGTAGTATGGGACACTGTGATTCAAAAATCACTTTTAAATTATTTTTGAAAATGGTTTGATTAATTCAATATCTTGGAATTACTTATTGTGATTGAAAATGAAATTTTGTTATTTAAATGTTTATATTTTCAATATTTTATGTGTAATGATGGTACTTGGACATTTTACGGGTGGTTACGTGATACACCATATGACGGGTGGTGTCGTTGATACCAGGACGGGTGGTTACGTTATAACCTCCAATGCATTGGGTATGAAAGTCGGTCGTATGGCTATTCCATTAAGTATGTGTGGAAGTTGACCAAATGGTTATTCCATTTAAGTATGTTTATGTCCCAAGTTACCTTTATATGTTATGTGTTCTCTATATGGGTTTTATTGTAATCTTTTGGTTACAAAAGGGTAAATAATGGTCTTTTATTCAGTGAAGAGTTTTTACTACTTCATAAAGGTGAAAATTATTTACTTTGGTAAAGTACTCATGGTTTACTTGTTGTTTTTGAAAAACTAACAATTTTCCTTCTTTGTGTATCCTTTACTAGGCTTTTTATGCTCATCCCAAGTTTTTGAAATGTTTTCCACAAGACTTAAAGATGAATAGGGTCAAGGATGGGATCAAGGAAAGACATTCTATCTAAAACATGTAACTAGACATGTTTTTTTATGTTTTTTTTCTATTTTATAGAAACTTAGTAGAAGTTTCTACTATGTAATCTTTTGAGATATAATAGTTCTGACCTAATTCTATAAAAATCTAATCTTGAAAATATCCTCTATGTGAATTATTCATTTAATTCATGATTAAGTAATGTTTAAGGTTGGGGCCTTATAGTTAGGGTCATATAATAGTCTTTATCACATTATATATAATATAAAATACCCAATTTACCCTTTACTGTGATATCAAAAGCTACCAATGTTGGCATTCATATTGTAAAAAAATAAATGGGGCATATTTAATAAATTTTTAACTTCATATTAAAAATATGGAATCAATTTTTCAAATTTCAAAACATATAATTGACTATAATTAATTTAAATTATTCTGATAAACGCGGTGAGAATGTGAGCTTTTAATGTGAAAATGATCTAAAGTTAAAAATGTTTTTATATCCAAAATTAATATAAAAAATAATCCAATTAACAAAATTAGATTATTGGATTTATAATATAACATTAATTACGTGATGAAAAATTAAATATATAATTTAACTTTATATATTATTTAGATGAAATGGAAATTTTCCAATAAATTGCATTATTGTTCACTATTAATCAAAAAATTAAAGTTATCTGAAAAATACCAAAAATTTGAAAAAATAGATTTTGATATTCCTACATCATAAATGGTGATTTATTTAACAACTAAAATTTATAAAATTGTAAAAATGTTGTTTTAAAACAAGTGCACCATCAAATGGGGGAAACCTTCCCTTTCGAAAAATAATGATTTTTATGCATACAATTGGAATTGGTCTTACTTCATGCCTATAAAAAATATTAGATGAATTCCAAAAAATTATTTCATTGAAAATATAACATGTAATTTCATTATTTTTATTCAGTAATATTGATTAATTTTCTTTATTAAGATAAAACATCATCGTAGGAATCGAAATAGTTTTTCCATAAAAACACATTCTTTATTTTCAATTTATTTTTATCTTCATTTATAATTAATTATTAACCAAAGAATTAATTTATTAATTTAGTTAATTCTATTATTTCCCACCATTCCAAAATACAGGTGATAATTTTAATAATAAATAATATAGTAATGTCTGGTAAAACATAGCCTTGTGTGTAACACAAGCTATCAAAGGAACCCTTTGTTGTGTGTAAAATAAGAGAAAATTAGACTTTAATATTTAAAAATTCAAATTCTATGTTAAATATAATTTAATAATTTTTATAAATAAATCATGACTTGGTGTATCATTTAATCAAATCTTTCATATAATTTTAATTTATTTGATAAAATAATAATTCATTAAGATTTAGGGTGTTACAATCAACCCCCCGTGAAAATGAATTTCCCCCTAGAAATTTATCACTATAATACTTATATAGGTATTTAATGAATTTAATTTAGGGTTTTATAATCATAATCATATATATATTTAAAAAAATTTACTTCCTAATTTTGGATGATTTGAATTGTTTAGTGTTTTGTGTAGGATGCATTGGATATTTCGAAAAAGGGCGATAAGGGATGGAAATTTGACATTAAAATCACTTCATGACCTTAGAAAATCTCATGGTATAATATATTATTTTGTAGGATGAAGTGGAGATTCAAAAATGGAAAAGATAATTTACATTTCATGTATTTTAATACATAAATGTGAGTTTTTTCAAGATGAGTTTTTGGAAGAGATACACTGAGATTAATGAGGCCTGGAAGTTAAAAGATTACATGTTGTGTATGGTTTAGACGTCATGTTAGTATCAGTGAGATGAAAATTAATGATATTATGATCGAGGTTCTGGAAAAAATCCTTGTAAATTAACACCCCCGTATTCTCCATTGAATCATTTTTAATGGAGCTTACTGGTGGATGTGTTCACCTACTACAGAGCCCTACTACCGTATTTATTTAAGATTTTATTCATTATTTTCTACACCCTCTCATAGATATAATTAATGGGGTTTTCTTTGTGATTTGGCATGCATGATGAAATAGAATTTATATTCTGAGGTATTATAGTTTTTTTTCAATTTATCTTGGGATTTCGCATTGGTGTTTTAATTATTTCCCTTTCTTGATTCTTCATGCATGACCATTGTGAGTGGGGTTTGGAATTGATAATAATTTGATTATTTCATTGATAATGACCATTTCCAGAGTAGATTTAATGTAGTTGTTTACAAAGAGATATTGGGTTTGTACTTCCACCCTAACCATTGGGTTATTTCTTTCCCTATGATTAAACAATGTTTTGGGTGACTTATTATTTGTAGTCCGAAGTACCTGACCATGAGAAAAATAGAACATATAATAGAGTGAGTTTTTCATGACCATATTACTATATAAAACCTAATTCATAAGATTTCATGATTATTAATTAACTATTTTATACCTTTTCAATCCATGAACCTGGATTCATTTCTTCCTGACAACCAGTTTATATTTTCCTCTCCCACATTATTTACCAATCAAATTCTCTACAGTTTATATTTATTTTATGAAAATAATAATTAGTTAAGGTCTCTGTTATTTAATTAATATTTTCATCAACCCTATATATGTGGGTTTTAACTCGGACTTTTATATCCTATAATACACTATATAAAAGTGGATTTTTTGTTTCATGTTTTAAATTTCAAAATTCGGTATCCCTATAAGAATTAACGATGCATAAAGGGATATAAAACACAGACAAATGAGGACACTTTTGCCACATAATATTCTCATGTTTCTATGAAAATTCTTCAAAATTGTGGTGCCACTAGAAAACATTGATTAGGTGAATATGTCTTATTTAATAGATATTTCATTATAAGATCTATAATCTCTGCCACTTTTTCATCAAAAGAAATATCTTTCTCTAGCAGAATGACCTATAAGTTTATTACATATGAATGATTTGGTATATACATCCTCATGAAGGATACATGGATCTTATCATGGACATGATAATGTTTTGTTGGAAGAAATAATTGACAATCCACCATCTAGATATGATCTATAATATCTAAATGAAAATCATGTCCTGGTAATTTGAAATTGAACTTGCAATATAAAAAGTGGATATTTGAAAATATCTTTGTGTGAAACCCATATCATAAAAATTAATAATAAAACCTCATTTAAAAAGTGAACATTTGTATAGGGCCCGAGCCATAAGCATTACTTAATCTTGAGATATTTCAAGAATACACATTGAGGATCTTTTTAGGTTTAGAGTTTTAGAGAATTAGATAATAAATCATGCATTACTCTCCATATTTAAACTATGTGGTTACATAAAAGATTGTACTCATTTTTTCCCATAAACAGAAACATATTTAAAATAAAACATGGATTCTTTCTTGAAACTTCCTTGACACTATCATCACATCATGTACCTTTCCCTTGACCAGTAAAAAACATTTCAAAAACACGGGATGAGCATAAAAAACTCAGTAAGGGATATAAAAGTACGAAATAAAAACATTAGTCCATGTACGAAATCATACATTACTCAAAAAACATAAGCACTTTAACATACCTCATCAAATAATGAATAAATCATAGAAATCATAAGACATAAAGGTAACTTGAGGCATTCATAACATTCTTACGTAGGGAGTAACCCTCTTGGTTACATTTTGAATACCCATCACAGTATATTCCCTAAATCTCTTCGGAGAAACCTTAACGTTTAACTCCTTCACGTTACCCAATGAATTAGAGAGCTATATCGGGCTCACCCACCCTTATTTTATCATGGAACCACCCGTCTTCATAATAATGCCCAATAACCATAACATAATCATATCACATAAATCATCCATAAAGGAAACACAAAATATCCACTTTTCTATCACAAGATATCAATACAACACATTGATATAAATACATTATGAATACCATTTTCAATACAAAAAGAAAATAAAAGTGAAACATGGTATTGCTTTTTCATTTAAAAAAAGGTATGGCTTGTAGAGGAATCTGAATCTCAAATTATGGTCATGGCAGCGGAGAAGTCATTGTCATCGCATACGTACGACAAAAACATTCCCTTTTGTCATTTAGTAAAACGATTCGTATAAAAAATTTCCTTTTGAGAAAATGTAAAAGTCAAAGGGGATTATACACTATATAAAATAAGGTTGTTTATAAAAAAAAATATGTCTCAATGAATGGATATTGAGATGAAGTCCCTTTCCTCGGGTCTGACTTGACTCGATTGTTCTTTAACGTCCTTTAAAACGGGTAACTCTTTTTGATTTGATCTCAAAGGCTTCCTTGGGAAGAATTCGGCCCAATGTGAGGCTTCTAGGAGTAATAGAGGTATGTGGGGAGACAAAATGGGAAGGTTTTGGCCGAGCCAAATTCTTGAGAGGTGTGGGTAAGGTGGTAGAGGTGGGGGCCTTTATTAAGAGGAGAGGAGGGGCACTCTTGGACAGTTAAAAAAGGTTACATTATTATAAAATGATTTTCTAATTTAAAAGCTCCCAGAATTATATATTTCTATGATAAGGTGATAAGATATCACAATCCACCCATAAAATAGGTTTTTGACATGTGTAGGACTTATATTTTACATTATCTTTTCATTTTATTTAAATAGTTAAATAATGAGGTAATCGCTGCATCATCATGGTGTCATAAATAATTTAATTTATTTAATGTCTAAAAATTATAAAATATATCATGATGTAGGAAATATTTTTATAATTATAATAAATATTTATAGTCAAAAATATGATTATATAACCCCCTTTAAAAATTGTTTTATTAAAATAATTCATGTTTGTGACATTTTTATTATAACATTAAATAAAAAGATATTAATGTCATTTTCCTACCAAAGTGGCTCCATGGGGTCCCCAAGTTGACCCATGGATTTTCTTGGTTGGCCATGAAACATCCAATAAGGGTAGGACATGTTTTGAGGTCATTTCATATTATTAAAACATTATTTTTAGCTTAAACTACACTAATTACCTCTAATCGCGATTAAAAACATAAAAGTTACTATTCATCAAAATATTATTTTAACCCAATTGAAACACATTTTACTTTATAATGACGACCATGTATGTTGGATTTTTGATATTTTTAACACAGAGGTGGTAAAATTTCATTTAAATGTAAAATCAGTTTTTTAAGTACCACTTAGTGGTTTCACTATTCATCAAAAAATTGAAGTTTTTCAGAAAAATACCAAAAATTAACCATAAGATATATTTGATATTCAGAATTCAAAAATGATGTCTATTTCACAAAATTCAAAACATATAAGTTACATTAATTAATTTAATAATTAATTCCCGCTGCCAGAACAAATAGCGTGTTTTTATTAAACAATAAGTATCAAAAGATTGACACTAGTTTAAGTCCAATTTCAAGATGTAATTAATTATAACGACCACTATTGGATTAAATGGTAAAAATATATTTTAATTTCACATTAAAACCAATTAAAATGATAATATAATCATATTAATAAATTATACAAAAAAGAGGTTTTGAATTAAAATAAAACATTTTTCACTATTCATTAAGAAATGAACTTTATCGGAAAAATACCAAAAATTTACACAAAGTAAATTTTGATGTCCCAATTCTAAAGAAGAGTTTTATTTGGTCTAATAGAAATTATAAGTGTGACCAAAACTATATTTAATGACAGTTCTCCAACAAAAGGTGATAAGTGGACCTTTAGTGAAAATTAGAATATATGTGCCTAAAATTGAATTCTTTTAATTTTTTAAGCCTTTATCCTTTATTGGATAAATGTAAAAATATTTAAAAAACATATATAATCAAATTTTAGTAATTTATATTCATTACCACCAATAAAATGGCTACGTGTTAACTACTATTTAAAATAATATTATTTTATTACTAGTGTCCAACGTAATATTTCAAAGAAATTGTTCGTTGCTTATCAGGTACGCTATCGAAAATAGCAACCACTTTAAAGTAAAATCAATATTTAATTCATAAATATTAATAAATATGAAAATGTTTTATTCTTTATTTACCTGGGATGTTACATCCTTCCCCCCTTTTGGGAATTGCATCCTTGCAATTTTATTCACTTATCAAAATAAGTGGGGGTATTACTCCCTCATAGCATTTTCAGATTCCCATGTCGCGTCTTCAACCATATGGTTTTTCCACAAAACCTTTACCTAGTGAATTACCTTATTCCGCAAAACTTGCTCTCTATGGTCAAGAATATGGACAAGCTCTTCTTCATAAGAGAGATTCTCCTCAAACTGAACTACCTCTTAGATCAATACATGAGATGGATTTGGCATATACTTTCTCAACATCGAAACATGAAAAACATTGTGTACCTGAGATAAACTCGGAGGTAAAGCCACTCGGTAAGAAACTAATCCAACATTCTCCAGAATTTCATATGGTCCGATAAAACTTGGACTCATCTTTCCATTCTTACTAAATCGCATCACACTTTTCCACGATGAAACTTTGAGAAAAACATGATAACCTACCTCGAAAGATAGATCATTCCTCCGGTTATCTGCATAACTCTTCTGCCTGCTCTGTGCTGTTCTCATGTGTTTCTAAATCAGCTGAAATTTTCTGCCAACTCTTCTACCAATTTTGGTCCCATCAACTTCCTTTCACCCACTTCATCCCAGAAAGCTGGATTTCGACACCTCATCCCATATAATGCCTCAAATGGTGCCATCTGTATACTAGAATGAAAACTGTTATTATAAGAAAACTCAACCAAAGAAAGATGTTGGTCCCAAATTCCCTGATAATCCATCGAATAAGCACGTAGCATATCCTCCAATGTCTGAATTGTTCATTCTGACTGCCCATCTGATTGGGGATGAAAAGATGTACTAAAATTTAATTCAGTACCCAACGACTTCTAAAGTCCCTTCCAAAAGATAGAAGTAAACATGGGTTCAAATTCATATAGAATGGAGATAGGAACTCCATGTAACCTGACTATCTCTTTAAGAAACAAATAGTAAAGTTGATATAGGGAAAAACTATCTCGTATTGCAAGGAAATGAGCAGATTTAGTCATGATATCAACAATAACCCAGATTTCATTATTACCTCGAGGTGTCTTTGGCAATCCCACAACGAAGTCCCTGGATATATTCTCCCATTTCCATTCTGGTACTGGTAAAGGCTCAAGCATCCCTTTCAGTAACTTCTGCTCTTCATTAACCTGTTGACAAGTCAAACAATTCACAGTAAAATCTGCAATATCCCTTTTCATTCCGTCCCACCAGTAATACTCCTGAAGATCTCTATACATCATAGTACTGCTTGGATGAACTGAAAACAAAGAACTATGAGCTTCATATAACAAATCTTTCTTCAACTGTGAATCACACAGCACACACAATATCTTCCCAAGTTTAAAAACACAATCATTATCAATGTTAAATTCAGGAAACATACCCTTCTGAACTAGCTCTACCTTTTTCGGCAACTCACTATCTTGCTTCTATGCTTGCTTAATTCTGTCTGATAGAGAATATTTCACTGATACCTGGAACAAAACAGAAGGACATCCTGCACCAACAACTTCTATGAAAATGTTCATCAAATCCTTAACCAAAGGATCACATTCCAAACACAACATTGTTAATGAAGCATTAATTTTTCGACTCAAAGCATAATCCACTTTATTTGCCATTCCCGGATGGTAATGAATTGTACAATAATAATCCTTGATTAATTATAGCCATCTCCGTTGTCTCGTGTTCAATTCTTTCTGAGTGAACATATACTTTAAACCTTTGTGATCAGTATATATTTCACACTTTACACCATACAAATGATGCCTCCAAATTTTTAAAGCGAAAACAAAAGCAGCTAATTCCAAATCATGTTTAAGGTAATTTACCTCATGAGTTTTCAACTGTCGTGAAGCATAAAAAATTACCTGATCATTCTGCAAAAGAACACAACCAAGTCCCTTCAACAAAGCATCACTGTATATAACAAACTCACCATTCCTGGAAGGAAGTGCCAAAACTGGAGCATTCACCAATCTTCTTTTCAGTTCCGGAATTCAATCATCACATTCTTTTGTCCAGATAAACTTAACACCTTTCTGAGTTATCTTAGTCATTGGACTAGATAACTGTGAAAAATTTCTAACATATCATCTGTAATAGCCTGCCAAACCAAGGAAGCTACAAATCTCAATTTCATTTGTAGGTCTTGGCCAATCTTCAAAAACCTTTGTTTTTGCAGGATCAACAGTTATCCCATATTTAGAAACAATATGACCAAGTAAAAAAATCTGTTGCAACAAAAACTCACACTTTCTGAATTTCCCATACAATTTATTTTCTTTTAAGGTTTTCAAAATAACCCTTAAATGTCTTTATTTCTCCTATTAACTTTTAGAAAACACCGAAATATCATCAATAAAAACAACCACAAACTTATCCAAGAACTCATGGAAAATTCTATTCATAAGGTCCATGAATAAAGCAGGTGAATTGGTTAGCCCAAAAGGCATTACTACATATTCATAATGGCCATATCTAGAACGAAATGCAGTCTTCGGTACATCTGCTTCTTTTACTTTCATCTGATGGTACCATGAACTCAAGTCAATCTTAGAAAAATACTGAGCTCCCTGGAGCTGATCAAAAAAATCATCGATATGAGGCAAACGATACTTTTTCTTAATAGTGATATTATTCAAGGCTCTATAATCAATGAAACGTCTCATTGAACCATCTTTCTTTTTAACAAATAAAACAGGGGAACCCCATGGTGATTTCCTAGGTCGAATGAAACCATTCTCTAATAAATCTTGTAATTGCTCCTTCAACTCTAAAAGTTCAATTTGAGCCATTCGATAAGGGGGTTTTGAAATTGGATTAGCATCAGGAACTAAGTCAATAGTAAACTCAACTTCCCAATTTGGTATTATTCCATGAAACTCAGCAGGAAAAACATCAGGATACTCATTTACCACTGGCACATCATTAATCTGAATTGTTCCTTTGTTTCAACAATATGTGAAAGTTAACATTCATTTAAATATTTTACAAGTTTCTTAGCCTCTTGATAGGTTATCAACAGAAAGGTTTTATACTTGTACAAAAACTGAAAGTCTTTCAGAAAAGAAACTTCTTTATCTCTACAATCAATCTTAGCATGGCAAATAGAGAGCCAATCCATACCCATGATAACATCAAACTCTACTAGAGGTAAAACAATAAGGTTTTCAAGTAGGTTCTTTCCACGGATAAGGATAGGAAGATTCTTATAAATTCTTTTTGCCTCAAAATTTCCCCTAGGTGTTTTTACCACAAGTTCAGGAGTCATTTCTTGAGATGGTGTTCCCATTTTACTAGAAAAGTTTTCAGAGATGAAAGAATGTGTAGACCCCGAATCAATCAACACACTGGTATAATCTGATCAAACAAACAATGTACCAGATACCAGTTCATTTGATGGCCGAAAATCTACTGAAGTAGTTGCACATGATTTCACCACCCCTTTCTGCTTGTAGTCTAACAGCTTCCCATCACTCGAGCTCTTTGTCGGACACTCGTTTGTATAGTGACCCATCTCATTGCACTTAAAACATTTCACTAACTGCAAATAAAATTTGGAATTACCATCACCTTGATCTTTTTCAGTGCAATCACAAGCCTTATGTCCCATCTTACCACATCGGTAGCAGTTTCCAGAATTCAGAAGACATTCCCCAACATGCCTTTTACCACATTTATCACAAACTAGAAACTTAGTTTTCTTACCGTCAGACCTTTTTGAAGAATTCATTCCTTTCTCCTGCCACCTCGGTCTCTTCTTCTGCTGGTTGTTATAGAACCCTTGATCATCGTCAAACTCTATTTCCACCTTCTCAGCACATCAAACATGGTTTTCATAACTTTTTAACTCTTGAGAAGCTAAAGCCCTTAGATATTTTTGCGTTAATCCCGAGTAAAAATGATTGATTTTACTATCAAGGTCTCAAATAAAATTTGGAGCATACCTTCCCAATCGAGTGAACCTTTCTTCATAGGCAGCCATTGAGTCTTCCTCTTGCCTCAATTCCTTGATTTTTTTTCCATCCAAAGTCAAACAGCCTTAGAAAAATACTTCTCAAGAAACATACCTTTGAATTCAACCCAGTCGACAGCATCAATCTCATCAGTCTCCCTGATATTTTTAACCATCGACCACCACTGATCTCCCTCACCCTCCAAACGGTAAATAGAATGACTAGCCTTTTGATTGTCTGAACACCCCATGGCATCGAAAATCTTATCCTGTACTTTAATCCACCATTCAGCTAGAACAAGGTCAGATGATCCTCTGAATGATGGGGGATGTTTCCTCCTGAAATGTTACACCACTGACATGTTCCTCTGCGGTTGATCTGGCTGATCTCATGCATGGATACCACCACCGTTTATCTCTTGAGTCAACTGTTCCATTAATGAAATAAACAGTTCAGTTCCAATTCCTACCATCTCAGGATGATGATTCAGAAGGTCATTTCCTTCTGTATTCCTTCCTAGCACTGCTTCCCTATTTCCTGTACGGAAAACTATTCTGAACAATCAAGTCTCAGATGAAGCAACATGGTAATATTCAAATGCTATATCATTTAAATTTGACCATAAAAAAATATTTTTGGATAATCATTTAATAGAATTTGAACTCCTAAAGTTATCTAAACTGCCCTCTAATACCAACTATAAGGCCCCAACCTTAAACATTACTTAATGTTGAGATATTTCAAGAATACACATTGAGGATCTTTTCAGGTTTAGTGATTTAGAGAATTAGATCATAAATCATGCATTACTCACCACATTTAAACAAAGTGGTTACATAAAAGATATTACTCATTTTTTCCATCAACGGAAACATATTTAAAATAAAACATGGCTTAGTTTTGACACTTCCTTGACACTATCATTACATCATGTACCTTTCCCTTGACCTATGAAGAACATTTCAAAAACTTGGGATGAGCTAAAAAGCTCAGTAAGGGATATAAAAGTACGAAATGAAAACATTAGTCCATGTACAAAATCATACTTTACTCATAAAACATAATCACTTTAACAAACCTCATCAAATCATGAATAAATCATAGAAATCATAATACATAAAGGTAACTTGGGGAATTCATAACATTCTTACGTAGGGAGTAACCCTCTTGGTTACGTTTGTAATACCCATCACAGTATATTCCCTAAATCTCTTCGGAGAAACATTAAGGTTTAACTCCATCGCGTTACCCAATGCATTGGGGAGATATATCAGGCTCACCCACCCTTAGATTCTCACGGAACCACCCATCATCATAATAATGCCCAAGAACCATAACATAATCATATCACATAAAACATGCATAAAGGAAACATAACATTTCCACATTTCAATCACAAGATATCAATACAACATATTAATATAAAAACATTATGAAAACCATTTTCAATAACAAAATAAAAGAAAAGTAAAACATCGTATTTATTATTCATTTAAAAAAAGGTATGGATTGTAGAGGAAGCCGAATCTCAAATAATGCTCACGACGGCGGAGAAGCTGTTGTCGCCGCAAACGTACGACAAAAACATTCCCTTTTGTCGTTTAGTAAAATGATTTGTATAAAAAGATTCCTTTTGATTAAACATAAAAGTCAAAGGGGTTTATACACTGTATAAAAGAAGGTTTTGTATGAAACAAAATATGCCTCAATGAAAGGAGATTGAGACGAAGTCCCTTACCTCGGGTCCGACTTGACTTGATCGTTCTTTAACTTCCTTTAAAACGGGTAACTCTTTTTGATTTTAGCTCAAAGGCTTCCTTGGGAAGAATTTTTCCCAAAGTGAGGCTTCTAGGAGTAAGAGATGGATGTGGGGAGGGAAAATGGGTAGGGTTTGGCTGAGCCAAAATCTTCAGAGGTGTGAGTAAGGTGGTAGAGGTGGGGGCCTTTTATAAGAGGAGTGGAGGGGCACTCTTTGAATGTTATAAAAGGTTACTTTATTATAAAATTCTTTTCATATTTAAAAGCTCCCAAAATTATACATTTCGAGGATTTAGTGATATGAGTTCAAAATCCACCCATCAAATAGGTTTTTAACATGTGTATGTCTTAGATGATACATTATCTTTTCATTTTATTTAAATTGTTAAATAATGAGGTAATCACTGCATCATCATGGTGTCATAAATAATTTAATTTATTTAATATCTAGAAATTAAAAAAAATATCATGATATAGGAAATATTTTTAGATTTATAATAAATATTTATCGTAAAAAATATGACTTCAATAACCCCATTTAAAAATTGATTTAGTAAAACAACTCAGGTTTGTGACATTTTTATTTTAACATTAAATAAAAAGTTATTAAAGTCATTTTCCTACAAAAGTGGCTCCATGGGGTCCCCAAGTAGACCCATGAATTTTATTTTTCGGCCATGACACATCCAATAAGGTTAGGACATGTGTATAGGTCATTTCATATTATTAAAACATTATTTTTACCTTAAACTACACTAATTACCTCTAATCGCGATTAAAAATTTAAAATTTACTATTCACCACAAAATTATTTTAATACCATTGAACCACATTTTACATCCTAATGAAAACCATGTATATCGGATTTTTGATATTCAGAACACAGAGGTGGTAAATTTTCATTTAAATGAAAAATCGGTTTTTTAAGTACCATATAGTGGTTTCAATATTCATCAAAAATTGAAGTTTTTCAGAAAAATACCAAAAAATAACCCTAAGCTATATTTGATATTCCGAATTCGAAAATGATGTATATTTCACCAAATTCAAAACATATATGTTACATTAATTATTTTAATAATTATTTCCCGTTGTCAGAACAAATAGCGTGTTTTTATGAAACCATAAGTATCAAAAGATTGACAGTAGTTTAAGTCCAATTTCAAGATGAAATTAATTCCAACGACCACTATTGGATTAAATGGTAAAAATATATTCTAATTTAACATTAAAACAAATTTAAAATATAATATAATCATATAAATAAATTTGACTAAAACGAGGTTTTGAATTAAAATACAACAATTTTCACTATTCATTAAAAAAATGAATTTTTTTGGAAAAATACCAAAAAATTACACACAGTAAATTTTAATGTCCCGATTCGAAAGAAGAGTTTTATTTGGTCTAATAGAAAGTATAAGAGTGACAAAAACTATATTTAATGATGGTTTTCCATCAAAAGGCGATAAGTGGACCTTTAGTGAAAATTAGAGTATATATGCCTAAAATTGAATTCTATTCATTTTTAATGCTTATCCTTTATTGGATAAATGTAAAAACATTTAACAAACATATATAATCATATTTTAGTTATTTCTATTCATTCCCGCAAATACAATGGATACGTGTTAACTACCATTTAAAATAATATTATTTTATTACTAGTGTGCAACGTAAGATTTCAAAGAAACTCTTCAATGTGTATCGGGTACGCTATCGAACATTGCAACACCTTTAAAGTAAAATTAATATTTAAATCATAAATATTAATAAATATGAAAATGTTTTATTCTTTATTTACCTGGTATGTTGCAGTTTGAATCTTAACAATTAGGGATGTAGCTCACAACCGGGATTCCACATTAGATAACATAGGTGGCAAGTGAAAATAATGACATTAAAGAGGAAATTAAATATCATGTTCTAGTGGACAGTGATAGAGAACATTATCATTATAAAATTAACAGTCATATAATGATAAATCCATTATGATCTAGGGGACCATTTTATTTATCAAAATGAAGGTACATGGGGAACATTTTTTCCTCTATATCATTTTTCTAATGTTGAATAATGTTCACAAGAATATATATATACACTTTATTTATTATTATATGTACAATATCACTATTTAGTTGTTCCTTGATAAATCAATTCATTTTCTCTTACACCAAGATAGAAATTTAAAATTTTAGTGCATATAGAACTAGTGGATCATAAGATCCATAATGGGATGAAGAGTCATTCCTTCTATCTATAGTTATAATCATTAAAAATTCGTTGGAAAAGGTAATCCAATACGCAGAAATGTTAAAATGGTTAAGTAAAACATTAATCTATAAAACACCACCCAATGTTTAGTGAAAATAATATTAGAAATAGTTAACCTTTTTAACCATAAAAAAGAAATTTAAAATAATAAAATCTTAAAAAATGGTAAATAAATTTATCCAAATAACGTTTATAATGATCCCCAATATATCATAAAGTATCTCTTGAGTTTCACATCCCAAATATGTGTATACCTTAATTTTTTATTATCTTGAAAAATTGTAATAACCTAAATTAACATAAAACGTTGTTGAAAACATGTATGCTTCCTTACTACTTAAAAAAATATTATTAGATATATTCCTTCAATCCAAAAATGAACTAAACATTATCGATGAGAGAATAAACAAAATTTTTAAAAAAATTCATAATATATTTCTATGAAAATCCACACTATCCAATTTAATTTTTTATTATACAACATATCTTTATCTAAACTGGACACCATTTCCACAATATAAGGAATAAATTAAAGGTTACATTCCCTTAATCATTCATTTTCAATAAAATATATCCACTCCATTAAATCAATTTTTTAGCTCATCAGTAATATTAAACATACTCTTTGTGATCCTTAATGAAAAAATTATTTTGAACAATCCTTATATATTTCTTAATTCGGAAAATGCAATCTCTGTATTTTTATACATAAAAACTTCTAATATTCCACTCTAATCTAAAATTATTAACAATGTTTAACACTTCATTCCTTTCATATGTCATCTCTAGGCTCTTCACCATCTGAAATAAAACCATTACTCATACAACCTTGATGATTTTATTCATGATATTTCCCTATAGAACATCAATTTTCATAATAACCATACTTGGCACATTTCAAAAAACAATACATTAAAAATACCTTCGAGAGAAAAATATTCCAATCCATTTCATTAATAAAATTCTCCTTTTTTACATTGCAATTACTTGCTTTGTGTCCATTTTTTCAACAGCCAAAAAATCATTATATTCCTATGATACATTAAAATGGGTGTTTCTTCCCATATTATCAACTTATAGGAAACTAAATATTCTTTTCCCCATGGTATCCACAATATGAAATCACAGGGAAGTCTTTAATTATTTTCATTTTTGAGTTTGAAAGATTTCAATGGTATACATTGCTAATCGTGTTTCATGAAAACTGGTTAGGCAATATCACAACATTCTTCAATCCATTCATCATATCATTTTACTTCACATCAACAAATTTTCTATCAAACTCAGCATTAACATATTATCTTCAGGTTCCGACCATCAACTAAAACAAAATTCAAAGTCTGTGTATCACTAATCATATTGGGGAACTATATAATCAAGGAAAATTACATAATAAATTTCAATAAATAAAACCTTATGTTTAATTTAGATTATTCATAATCATTAACAAATTTCTATTTTTGTAACCTAGATTTATCCTTAGGGTTCTTATTAAGGAATTCTTATCTAAGTCTCCAAATGAAAACTAAACATTTCATTTGATGACAACTATAACAAACCATGATTTCATTAAATAGATATTACATATTTTTAATGAAATATTAATTACCTTAAATAAACACATGATTAAAGACTATATTAGTTTTGGGAGTTTATAAATATTTTAAAAAACATCTGGTCTTTCGAATGATATTAAATGTTTTCTATAATGTTAATCCCATTTAGTACCCCTACATAAAACCTATCCTCATAACCTGTAGAAAGGAATCTTATGAAAAGGGTGAGTTTAGATGCTCCATAAGAATAATTATTAAAGATATATATTTTTGTTATTATGAATGAATAAGATAAAAATATGGGTATGTTATCAGGTTAATAACTTACAATGTTCATACCTAACCTGTTACAAATCATATTAATGTCACATGGCATAAAACATGATCAATTAAAATGAAATGAATCATAAAAATGAAATTTTATTACAACTCAATGAAGAAACAAATGTTCATATAATATATGTGTGTGAAATAAAAATAACTATAGAAAACCATTTCATATGTCAAGGTTAACTACCAAGATTATTGGATCATGCATATGAATGTGTCTCCTACCATTGATTACGAACATCGACTTATTTCCTTGAATGGATCAAACACACCAACTTGTTTCCCATCATAGATCAATAAAATCAATTTATATCCACTAAATATATCATGACATAAATTTCATTATCCAATACAGTGAAATGAAATATATTTCCAATCCATTAAATAATGTAGAATATACGTCTATGTTCCATATGACTATAATTTATTCACCATATCAAAATCCATGAAAATAAATGGGTTCCATAAACACTTTATCACAACATAACCCGTGTGAAAGAAATAGGCTTCATAAGTATCACTCCATAATAAAAATATTACATTAAAAGAAATATTAATAATGGTATCCATGTTTCATATCCCAAAAAAATAATAAGTAATAAAAACTAATTTCATATTAGAAATAAAAATTATTTTTGGAAGATTAGTTGAACTAATTCTGGAGAAAAATTTCCATTCCTTTAAAAAATCCTTTTTTTAAAAACCACGAAAATTATAAATTAAAATATTTTATTTTAAAATAACCATTTATTACTGTAATGGAATATTCAAGGAACTGAGTATTCAGGAATGATGGAAAATATTCTCATTACGTATAAGTTAAAAAGACATTCCTTCTATATTTTTTGTTAGAAAATTTATAAAGATCCTTGTTTATAAAATGAAAAAAAAATATTCTTTTCAAACTATTGTTTAAAAATTAAAACATGGGTGAAAATGACTTTGAAAATTATTATAAAATAGTAAAAAACCTTTTTGAAAACTTTTCTATAATAAATGGACATTGAATAAAAATATTCCCCGATTAAGACTTAAAACTAAATAATCCTGAATATTGACGAGATTCTAAAATAATCCTTTAACAACTTATAAATTGTAAAATAATTTTCCACATGAATGAAAAAAAATTATATGAATATTTTTAAAACAAATATTTGTAATAAAACTCATAAAATCATTCATGGTAAGTATATTCACCACAGAAAATAAACAAGTAGTCTTTGAGGCATGTGTCTTCGAAAATAAATGTGAGAAAAAAACACATCACCATATATATTTACTTCCTTCTTAAATGTCAAAATCACATGTATAATAAATATTTGTTTACTATAAATCTACCAAAAAAAATATTTCTATATATAATACCATATATTATTAACTTATGACTTTATATTACTTTCTTATTAATAATTATTTGTTAATGTTATGTTTCAGGTAATAATATATTTGTGTTTCATACTTGTTTTTACATTTTATGCTGGTAAATTTTACATAGATAATTTTTTTATAATATATATAATTATTACCATGGTTTAAATATATTATATATTTATTATATATTTAGTTATACTGATTCATAAATGATATAGGTATAAAATCAAATACACCATTCACAGAGACGGTATGTCGTACGTACGCATGAAAGAAGTTTTCATTTTTTATCATATTAAATGAACGAAAATTATATGATATATTATCATTAAATATATATTTTTTATTTTATATGTATGAAATAGGTTTATTAAAAAACATTTTACTACATTCCATGTAAATAGTGAATGAATCACAATGATTCATGAGGCGGTAGTTCGTCATACGCACGAACGACATTATCGTATCCCCACAAAATTGAAAGCATGAAGGTATGTGAGAAATAAAAATTAAAGAAAATTAATTAAATCATAAAAATAATATATATCATATATAAATAATACATCCATTTTTATTCTCAACCATTAAAGGTTGTAATGGATGAACTTACAACATCACCATGCGAGGCAGTTGTTTGTCATAAACCAGAACGGTAATTCTATATCTCATTTTATGGAAGGGTGTGAATTTGAATGTAATACCATTAAGATAAAATATATATTTATAATTAAAATACTGAGGTTATTATAAAACCATAAAATAAAAATAATTTAATAGGTTTAATGAAGACGTAAAAAGTTTGTTGATGAACGTTACAACTTCTTTAGGTATCTCTTATTGGTTTTGACAAAACAAAATACTTTGTTATTTTAATATAAAACATAATGATTATATGATGAAGGGAGGAAATTTTATAGAGTATTTGGAATGGTTTGAGCTGAAATAACATGGTGTTTTTGTTTGAAGAAAAGAGAAGAATATGTCTCCTTTTATATTAAAGTAGAGGGGTACTCATTGAATTTTTCAAAAGATTAGTCTATAATAAATTAATTATAAAACAATAAACTTTTGAAATTATATTTACTATAGTATAATATATTATATGGTTATATTATACTAATAAAATATATTTTATACAACATCTTGTGTTATTTTAAACCATATCATTTTGATTAACTCTTAGTTAATCATTTTTAATATTAACTATATTAAGAAATTTTTTCAATATCATGAAGATTAAATTTTTACTTATAAAGTTTCAAATTGAATAAATAAGTTTAAATTTATTATATTTTAGAGCATGTATCATCCACTGGTACTTATTTAATTTTTTTAATATTTTGAAATTTTTTAATAAAATATTATTTTCAAAAAATTTCATTAGTGTTAATTTTGGAATTATTCATTACTTTGGATATAATAAATGAAAAAAATAATTTATATTCACAAAAAACAACTTAATAAACCCATATCCTGAAATATGAACCAATAAAATTCTACGATAACCTTAATTAATGAAAATTATATTTATTTAAATATTATTAATATCACATAATTGATTTCTTCATTAATAGAATTATTACAGTATAATTATTCTGTAATTATTTATAATTATTTTTTATTCAGTAAAAATTAAAAATAAAATACCCTCATGTAGATAAAAGTTTTATATTTCAGAAAAATATTTTTAGTTTAAATTATGTTATATTTAAACATATATTAAGAACATTAAACTTATAAAAAGATATATTGGGACATTTTGACACTTTCTTTGATTTTAAAAATATCCAAGTAATTTTTAAGGACATATCTCCATTAAATAACTCAATTTAAAACCATATGTGATAATATTCTAATTAACTTCATCCAATAAATATTTTTAAAAGTTTTAGGGTCATTTTATGGTCCTTATAACATTTTTTAACCTAAATTACACAATTTACCATTTATTGTGTTAAAAAACTTACCAATGTTTCTATTCATATTGAAAAAATAATAAATGGAAATATTTACTAAATATAAACATCCTAATTCAAAATATGGAATCATATTTTAAAATTTAAAAATAAATACGTGGATGAAAATAATTTTAAATTAATCCCAGAGACATGTTGAGAAGGAAGGTTTTTCAACTAAACAAGTTCACATGTCTGAAATGTTTTTATATCGAAGCATAATTTTAAAAAATATTAATATTAACGAAATTTTATTAATTTTTTTATAATTGAACTATTTTTACTTTAAGACCAATTAATAATATAATATAACATTATATATTATTTATATGAAAAGTTAGTTTTCAATTTAAATTAAGTATTTTTAACTATTCATAAAAAATGAAATTAACAATACAAATAAAACAGAATTCAACCAATTTAAATTATGATTTTAATATTTTACAATTGAATTTTATTTAATCAATTAAATCTTATAAATGTGTCCAAATTTATTTTTATAACATGTGCAAATTTAAAAGGCGGTAAAACTGCCTTTTTGAAAAATAATGCATTTTATGCTTATAAATGGATTTGTTTGTATTTAATGACTGTAAAACATATTGGATGAATTTGAAAAAATATTTAATCAAAAATTTAACATATAATTTTATTTAATATCATTCAATAATATAGATTCATTTAATTTATTATTATAAAACACATTTTCAGTAATAAAAGTAGTTTTTTTCATAAAAACACATCCTTTAATTTCAATTGTTTTTTATCTTAACTGATCTTTAATTGGTAACACAAGAATTTATTTCATAATTTATTTTATCAGATTCATTACCTCTATACCAACATCTAGGTTATAACTATCATTATAAATAATATATTTTTTCTTGAAAATCTAAATCTTCTATATAACACAAGGCATTGGAGGAACTCATTATTGTGTGAAAATCATTCCAAAATTCAACTGCTTTGTACTGAAAGATAAAATCTATGATTCATATTGTGTAATATTTCTTATAAGTAAATCATGACTTGGTTTAGTGTGCAATGAAATCCATCAAAGAATTTTATTTTATTTGGAAAAAATAATTCCAAAAAACTATGGTTGTTAGAGTGTGTGTCTATATATATAATTATAATAATATAATGATATATATTTAAATATTTGTACATTTTTTTATATTTATACATGAAATATATCTAATACACACACACACTCATGTACATATGGTATATATACATATTCATGTGAATATATATATATATATATATATGATTATATTTTTAAATATACATTTTATATATAAATTTATATAATATATGTTTATATTTTTAAATAAAATTGAAAATATATATGGTTTTTAAAAAATAAAATTTATGAAATTGGTATATATATAGATTATTTCCTAAATAATTAATATATATATATATATGTATTTACTTCTAAATATATGTGTATATATGTGTATATTTTTAATTATAAATGTATAAATGTATATCTTCATATATATATAAATATGTACAAATAATCATTTTATAGTCATATATTACTAATATGTAAACACAAACAAATATATATATATATATATGGTTATATTTTTAATTTAAAAATAGCAATATTTTTTTAAATGTGGATAATAAACACCATTTTTATTTAAAATCCTGTTAATTAGCCATGTTTGTTCAAAAAATAAAGATAAATAATGGTGTTTTGGGAAAACATGGTGAAATAAATGTCACTGATTTCCTTTTTTGTTGTGAAGGTTTCTCATATTTTCCCCTATCCTCATCAATAGTCATTAGTACATCCCTTATATTCTATTGAAATAATGATGAAGTTCTAAAAAATGATCGAAAATTCATTTTTTGGGACTATGCCATGCTATTTTGTTTTATATTCATTAAATTTTTAGTATGGAATATCATATTAATTTTGATAATATGATTCATATTTAGTAAAATTAATGGGTTAAAGTATATTATAATCCCTAATTTTAATAAAAAAATTTCTTTATAGTTTATTTATTTATTTTTGTTATTATTATAGTTCATTTATTATTGTTTTTTAATCAAACATGTGTATTTTTGGTTTATTTGGTTTGGTTTTGATAAATCATCCATTGGATGTGTTATTTTTTCACAAAAACAGGCATCATGATTGAAAGATGTACATTTAGTGTGTTGTTTTACAAGCCAACCTTACAAAAGGAAAAGAATTGCTAAAAAATATTGAATGCCAAAAAGGGGACATGCAAGTTTTTCATGGTCATGCCCTTTGAAAACAATTTTCCATTGATTGAAGATTAAGTAAAAAACTTTTTTGGAAAAGGATATAAAATTTGGCACAATGTTATACTACCTATTGGATTTGGTTCCCTATAACCAACTTGACACGATCCGTTTGGGTGGGGCTCATTCCATGACCCTATAAACCTACCTTCAATAGGCCAGGGCCTTGTGACTAGCACCGAGTAGGCATATCACTAACATGGGAGGCATTTTCCATGAACCTTTATGCATGAACACATTTCCAAGCCCACAAATTGCTAAATTGTAAAAAACTGCTAATTAACCGATGCATGTTTACAACTATATCCCCCAATCAGAGTATGACATAAAGTAATGTAATGTAAACATGGCCAAAATGATCCCACCATAAGGAGTATGCAAAAAAGTCCAACATGTAAGTACAGGTGTTGGGTCTACTATCTAAAAGTTGTAGGAACACACCTCAACCTATTCGGTCTCCCAAATCACCTTCTCTTCCTGGTCCTCCTAGGTCTATGTCAAAAGTTCGATCATTTACACATGAAACAGCAAGTGCGAGAAATGCCCATGTTGGGGTTAGTATAAAAATACAAAGTATGAAACCCTAAAACAACAAAGAAATACAACAAAAGAAAGTATTATCAGCTACAAACATGTATATGTGTAGTGGCCCGGACCACTCCGGTCCATTACATTGTGAAAATGTGGTGTTGGAGGTGTTCTGAGAGGTCAAGGTGACTTATCCGCAACACTGCCAAATTTCCAGTTCTGTGAATAGTGTTTCCAGTTTTATGAACAGTATCGGTAGGTGAATAATGTTTCTATCGGTGAGGTTCACTGAACAATGTTTCTATCGGTGAGGTTCTGTTGGTGGACTTCAAACGGAAGACTTGAACAATGTTTCCAGAATGGTAACCTTCTAACGGTGACCTTATAAAAGTAGACTTGAATAGTGTTTCCAGAATGGTAACCTTCTAACAGTGACCTTATAACGGTAGACATGAACAGTGTTTCTAGAATGATAACCTTCTAATGGTGACCTTATAATGGTAGACTTGAACAGTGTTTCCAGAACGATAACCTTCTAACAGTGACCTTATAACGGTAGACTTAAAGAATGTTTCCAGATCGATAACCTTATAATGGTGACCTTATAACGGTAGACATGAACAGTGTTTTTAGAATGGTAACCTTCTAAAAATGACCTTCTAACGGTGGACATGAACAGTGTTTCCAGAATGGTGAGGTCTAATGGTGTCCTTTTCATTCCTTTTGCAAATTTTGAGTATGTGAACAGTGTTTCCAGCTTCATACAGTTTCTCCCCTTTGACGTTTCCTTTGACGTAAAATACATTTAAAGCATTGTTTCAAGCACTCTTAAGGCCGATTCAGATTCCATAAATCCTATATTAATTATTCCTAAGGCCGGGATGTATTTACTTGGTCAAACCGTGTGGGTTAATGTGATCCATTTTTAATGGAGAATTAACCAGATCTTAAACCATCGGGTCGTTAAATCTTCAAAAAGGAACAAGATATCATTCTCCCTTGTTCTTCCTCCTTGGTCTTTTCTAAGAGAAAATAGAACCTTTCAATTATTTCCCTAGGCGTTTCACAATCAAATCCTAATCCTTTGATTGGTTCCTCTCTATTTTGGGTGCAACAGAGCTGTGTCGGTCAATCTTCCCAACAAGGTATGTTTTATCGTCGTTCCTTTGGGGATCATCTTCTCTTGTTTCTCCCTTCCATATTTTACCGTGTAATTTCCAAGATTCTAATGGGTTATTCTTGGGGTTGGTTGGTACTGTCGTAACGTGGCATCCTCTGGTGGATGCAGTTTTCATGAGAGGAGGATTGTGACCCATTGTGTGGATAAAGGATGTCAAGTACTCTTCGAGGTAGGGGATTCATTGCTTCTCTAATTGTATATGTGAAATTGTAGAATTACCATGATTTAGTCCTATGGATCACAATGAAATTGACTTAATTAAATACTTGAACTGGATTAAAAGAATTGGTTTGATCACGTGTTGTTGCTTTATACAATGATAACGGTTTGCCTCATGTTTTTCTAGGTAGAGTGATATCTATGATTACATTGATTAGTTGTTCATTCTTGATGGAAATTGATAAAGAATGTAAAGCCAGAATTAATTGATAATTAATTGGCTAAAGAAAAAGAGGCATGTGAATAAATCCGGTTGTTTCCGTTGTTATAGATGTTCTAATTTGATGATAATAGAATTGGCATAGTAAGAAAATTAAATATTTTGTGATAGCTTACTGATAAGTTTTTCCAAAATTGGAACCTACGGATTGAATATGTTAATTCAATATGGATTAAAGAATATCTTGTTTGATAATTTATAAAAGGGTTCTGAGATACCCTCTTGTTTGTTAAAGGGCCAAGAGCCCGTGGTTGTGATTGTTGTTTTCATGCTACTTGTGTTATGATGTAACCCTAGAGGGGGTGTTGTGATATGTGGAGGCACGGAGGCCTTGTGGTTCTGGCTGCGGATGATGCCTAGAGTGGCGGGATGCATCAGTTTATGCATGTGGGTGTCAGGGAGGACACCAGGGGTGATGAAATGCGATGGATGTGGTTGCTGGATGCTTGCGTATTCTTTGAATGTCTATCTTCTTTGCTTTTACCCACTGATCAAGGCAGCTGGTCTAGCTTACCCATCTTCTGAAGGAGGCAAAAACGCGCGGGGTATGCCACGTGCTTTCCGTGTTTAGCCTCTTGAGGGAGAATGTGTCTATGCTCTTTCTATAGGCAGAAAAGACTCGATGGGTAGTATATCTACAAACCGTGTTGAGCCTCCTTTGTGTTTAGTAGCATAAGATTATTTTCTAGAATGCCTGGGAATATGGGAAAGTAATTCTGTAATGAAAGTTTGATTAAATGGTGATAATCCACGGGGATGGAGATACTACAATTTAAAGGCGATTCGAATCTTAAAAGGAGCAATTTATTTTGAATGTGATGCCAATTCAGTTTAATGTGGAATTGTTCATGGTTAATTAATGTTTAAAGAATTAATTAACGTACAATAGAACTGATAAAATGATAATGGAGTAATCTAATAAAGCTCTTCAAATGTTTGTGTGCTTAGAGGATACCCAGTCTTAGAAGTAGCAGCCTGGAGTCTGAGACACATTAGCTGCAGTTGTATCTAAGATTAGGTAATGCCCATAGTGTGGATGTGAGTTATATATATATATTCTGTAATTTTGTGTTTCTATATGCTACTCCACCCTGTCGGTAAGGGAAACTGACACCCTGGGGATTCTGAGCCCTGGGGGGGTGTTTTCCCTAACATTCTGATGGGAGGTTGAATGGCTGGCTACCCCGTTTGACCCCGCTCTTTTCTCTTGGTAGATCTTTGTGCTGGTAGGCATATTGGTTAGTTTTACCCATATATGTGTGTATAGGGCTGTAATGTCTTGTGGTTGTTTCACACACACATATATTTTGGATATAGTATCCTATGGACTACTATAGGTGTAATGTGTATAGGCTGTGATGGCTTGAGGATCCCTACTCAGTGTATGGGATATAATGGTGTAAGGTATAATAACTGATGTATGATACACGTTATGCGGGCTGTGGTGGCTCTCGGAACTTACTCGGTTTCTTTTGGTTATGAGGATGGTGTTGTGCTTCGCCCAGGTGTCTGCGGGCAAGCCTTTGTGGTGCACGAGGTGCAGATTGTGGGTCTTAGGCCAGGTGTCTGCAGGCAAGCCTTTGGAGAGATATTCACATGACTTATGTCGTTGGGGAAAATCAGAAAACCAGTGGGGTACCCTTGATATTATTCATTATATGATATATTCTTGTATGTGTTACTTGGTGATATAATCCATGGTGAGGTTGGGAACTTAGTATACCGGTTTAGGTGACGAGTTAGTTTCACTTGTTGTTCACTCGGCTTTAGCATGCTTTCATTACTTTTGCACGAGAGGCCTGGGGAGGATCCTACTGAGTATACTGTTATACTTACCCTATTTATATATAAATTGTTTTTCAGGTCACTTGGAGCAGGTTGGAGATCAAGATGGTTACTACTAGCTTATGGTTGGAGGAGCTATTCAGGCTTGTGGTCACTGTCGTTTTACTTTCTTTTGGGTACTTTTAGTTCCCCTTTCAGTTGTAGTACTTTTGCATTACATTTCATATATGTTCATGGGTTTTTTATATTCAGTTATGAGTTGTAGTTGATTGGTGTCTATCTTATCTATCTCTTCCGCATGTGTTCTCTTAGAGGGTAATAACTCCCATTTGTGTGTTTACTATACCCACGGTGCTAGTCGCCAACCCGGGGCCTACTGGAGGTGGGAATCGGGGGTTATTATCTCTCTTCTCACATTGTCGGCCCAGGAGGGGTGCACTTTGTGGGGAGGGGGTCATGACAGAGTTGTATCAGAGGTCTGGTCGAGAGATAGGATGGAGTTTGGAGTTAGGCACAGGTGAGGATACATGGGATGGTAGGGAAACCGTGTCATTCATGTATAGGAAGTGGGGTAAACACTGGAGACCGGAAAAGACATAGGCGTTTAGGCCCCCCTATGATCTGTTGCACGGACCTTTAAGTTTACGATAGCTACTCAACAAAGTGATACTGGTTGCAGGGTAGAGACCTAGGAAAGGATCATGCATCATTCTTCTTTGCGCCTATGTATGAATGGGTAGACCTTGGGATAGGGTAACCTAAAATTAATAAAAGAAAAAAATTAATTTATTAATGTTGAGTCATCCATATTCTAGGATTAGGAGCTCTAACAGTTGTTATTTTAAAAGTATGGCTCCTGGTCGACGTCCTCGTCAGGTTTACGCAGAAGATGTCCAGCAGGCTGTTCCAGCAGATCGCTGCTGGGTAGAGGTTGACGACGGTGACACATGGAGGAAGAAACTCCGAGAGTTTCAGCGCTAGATTCTAGAGAAGAACGAGGGCTTCGTTTTAGATGCAGTCACAGAAGACTGGTTGGAGGAAGTCTAGATAGGTTTCAGTTCCATTCGTGCTCAGAAGGAACACTGGGTGTCCTTGGTTATAACGATGTTGCGTGGAGCAGCAAGGCAGTGGCGGTTCTTGTTTCTTGGGGATCGTGAGGATTCAGCGATCTCATGGGATGAGTTTCGAGACAGGTTTAGAGTTGAGTTTCATTCATTGACTGCGAAGGCGTCCAGTCTCCAGGAGCTTCATACCCTTCGACAAGGGAGCTCAGTGTTTGAGAGTTTGGAATCCATTTCAGGAACCTTCTATGATATGCTTCAGACCTGTTACCAGATGAGGAGGCTAGGTTGAGGCATTTTGAGGTGGATTTTCTTCTATAGATCCAGCACCAGGTCACCCCATTTATGTTGAATACATATCTTGAGGTGCTGGCGAGGGTAGAGGTTGTTGAGAGTAATTTAGCCAGGAACGGATCGTCACGAGAGGGGAATCGTCATGATTCCTCATGAAGCAGAGTTGTCGTCTGGGGTTCTCAATTTTCAGGGCAGAAGAGTTTCTGTTCACCTGGGGGTAGGTCCCAGCCCTTCCCATCTCGTTTCTCCGGAGGTAGCAACTCTCAGGCCTATGCCAAGCGATCGGGCGCTTGTTTTTCTTGTGGTGGTCTTGGTCATTAGCAGCAAGAGTGCCCGACTTTTCAAAGCAGTCATCATGCACCGGGCACGTCGCTCTAGGTTCCTCCGTTGAGGCAGTTCCAGCCAAGGCAACAGTAGTAGGTTGCACCAGATTTAGATCACCAGAGGGTAGATAGAGTAGGCAGAGGACATCCCCATGACACTCCCCATCCTCAGAGAGCAGAGTGTGACCATGGAGGTGGTCATCATAAGGGTTAGAGTGGTCATGGAGGAGGTTGTGGTCAGCTTCATGCTCTAGCATTGCCAGCCCCAGGCGAGCCAGATGTCGTTCGAGGTACCCTTTGCTTGTTTTCTACCTTGGTGTATGCCTTGTTTGATTCAGGAGCCACACACTCTTTCATATCACCTACTCTTGTCCATGCTTTGGGAATTGAGGTAGAGAGGCTTCCAGTGCCCTTTGCGTTGACTACGCCAGTTGGAGGTTGAGCCGACTTTTTTGAAGTATGTAGAGACTGTGAGCTAGTTTTGGGGAAACACTACTCTTGGGGAGATTTCATATCTTTACGAATACCACCATATGATGTCATACTAGTCATGGATTGGTTGAATTCGGTGTAGGCTATTGTGGATTGATACAGGAAGAAGGTCGTTTCCATTGATGTAGATAGAGAGAAAGTGGTGTTTGTTTGTGAGCGAGATCGTCGGATGGGTATTAGACGAGTTCTATCCTTATCATCCATAATCGCTGAGAAGATGCTGAGTTCTTTAGAGTTTCAGTAGTTGGCATTTCCTAAGGTCTTAGAGGAGTACCCTGATGTCTTTCCAGAAGAGATTGTAGCTTTACCCCCTCGGCGAGAGATCGTGTTTGGGATCAAGCTACCACCAGGAGCATCTCCTATCTCTATGTCTCCATATAGGATGGCCCCTTCCGAGTTACGAGAGCCATGTATACATATTGATGGTCTATTACAGTGTGGTTTTTTCGGCCATGTGTGTCACCTTGTGGTGCACAAGTTTTGTTTGTGAAAAAGGCTGACGGAAGTTTGCGGTTGTGCGTCGATTATCGTCGATTAAACAAAGTGAAAATAAAGAACCTCTATCATATCCCACAGATTGATGACATATTCGAGCAACTGAAGGGTGAAAGTGGGTTCTCAAAGATCGACTTGCGTTCAGGATATCATCAGATGCGTGTAAAGGATGAGGATATCCTGAAGACTGCTTTTTGTTGTCGTCATGGGCATTATGAGTTTTTTGTAATGCCATTCGGTGTGACGAATTCTTCAGTTGTTTTCATGGGATTGATGAATGCTGTGTTCCATGAATTCCTGGGCAAGTATGTTGTGGTTTTCATCGACGACATCCTTGTGTACTCCACATCTGAAGAAGAGCATGCAGAACATCTACAAGCCATTTTGGGAGTTCTTCGCCAACATCAGTTGTTGGGGAAGTTGTCGAAGTGTGATTTTTGGGCTCGAGAAGTTCATTTCTTGGGTAATGTTGTGTCCCAACAGGGAGTATCTGTGGATCCATCGAAGATAGAAGCAGTGGTGTCTTGGGTAGCCCCCAAGACCATGTTAGAGGTGCGAAGATTCCTTGGTCTTTCAGGCTATTATAGGAGGTTTGTAGCCAATTTCTCATGAGTTGTGACTCCTCTAACAGCTTTGAACAGGAAGGATCAAGCATTCATATAGACTGATCAGTGTCAGGAAGCTTTTGAGTATCTAAAGGAAAGGTTAGTAAGTGCTCCAATCCTTTGTCTTCTAGTGGAGGGAGTCTAGTTTGATGTTTTCTGTGATTCTTCACATCTGGTGCTAGGCTGTGTTCTCATGCAGCAGAGGTCAGTTGTTTCTTATGGGTCTTGGTAGTTGCGTCCCCATGAACGCAACTATGCCACCCATGATCTTTAGTTGGTAGCAGTGGTGTTTTCTTTGAAGTTGTGGAGACATTACCTCATTGGTGAGCACTTTGTGGTTTTCACCGATCATAAGAGTTTTAGGTATGTTTTCTCCCAACATGACTTGGTAGCGTCGGTGGATGGAGTTCTTGCAGGAATACGACGTTGAAATATTTTATACACCTGGAAAAAGTGAATGTTATAGCTGATGCACTGAGCTGACAGTCACGTAATGATGTTGTGCGTGAATCTGGTGATTCCTGGAGAGTGATGGAGTAACCTTCAGCTTTGCATCTTGATATGGAAGAGGTTAGAGGTATAGGTTGTCTTTTCCAGATGACGGTGCAGTCATCTCTGATGCAGAAGGTGGAAGAGTCCAAATTGGGTGATCCAGATGTGTAAGTTTGGAAGGACAGAGTTGTTTGTGGTGAGGCCCCTGATGATTGGTCGGAGGATGAACAACACCGAGTGTTGTATCATGGCAGGATTTTTGTTCCCTTGGCGATGTGCGAGACGGTTCTCCGAGATTTCCATAGTTCTCCCTTGGTAGTACATCCTGGTGTGACAAAGATGTACCGATCCTTGAGGAGTCAGTTTATGTGGCCTGGGCTGAAGCGTGCGGTTGCAGAGTGTGTGTCTTGATGTTTAGTTTTCCAGAAGGTGAAGGCCGAACACCGTGTTCCTGGTGGTCTTCTCCAGCAATTAGATATTCCTCAGTGGAAGTGGGAGGACATATCAATGGAATTTGTTACAGGTTTACCTCGAGCTCCGGGAGGACATGATGCTATATGTGTGGTATTGGATCGTTTAACAAAATTGACCCACTTCATAGCAATCAAGGAGTCGAGCTCAGTGGATGTTTTATCAAGGCAGTATCTAGAGGAGGTGGTGAGACTTCATGGAGTACCTAGGACGATCATTTTTGATCGAGATCCTCATTTTACCATCGGGGTTTGGAGAGGTCTCTAGCATTCTTTTGGCTCTCAACTGTGCCTTAGCACTGCTTTTCATCATCAAAAGGATGGTCAGATAGAGCGAACCATCTAGACTCAGGAAGACATGTTGTGTTCTTGTGTTCTTGATTTTGGAGGTTCATGGATGAAGCACTTACTCTTGGTAGAGTTCGCTTACAATAATAGTTTTCACTCTACCATCGGTATGGCGCCGTTTGAAGCCTTGTATGGCCGGCCATGCAGTTCTCCGTTGTGCAGGACTAGGGTTGGAGAGTAAGCAATCCTCGGGCCAGAACTAATGCAGAATACAACATAGATGGTTCAGGTGATTCGTGAGAGGATTAAGATAGTGAAAGATCATTATAAATCATATGATGATCAATGAAGGAGACCCTTAGAGTTTAATGTTGGGGATCATGTGTTTCTGAAGGTTACTCCCTGTCGTGGGAAGCGAAGGATTGGTAGTGGAATTAAGCTTTCTCCCCCGTTTGTTGGGCATTTCGAGGTGTTAGCTCATATTGGAGCTGTGTTGTATCGAGTAGCACTTCCCCCCAGACGAGTCAGGTACATGATGTTTTCTATGTATCACAGCTCCGTCGTTATCTTCATGATGAATCACATGTTATCGATTGGGGAGAGATCAATATTAATGATGATGCAACCTTCGAGGAGCAACATGCGAAGATCCAAGACCGCAAGGAGAAGGTGTTGCATGGGCGTTCTATATCCTTAGTTCGTGTCTTGTGGAGACACGATGGCATGGAAGAGAGTACTTGGGAGCGTGAGTCACAGATACGTGCTCATTACCCAGAGTTGATTAATGTTTTACTCCTTTCATGTAATGATTTTTCCTTTGTGGTTAGACCTTTCATGTTTTATTTATGTACCATTGATTTTATGTTATGATTGAATTGTTTGGATATGGATTGTTTGTTCCCATACTCTCGGATGTCGTAGTTTTGTTCCAACATTCGAACAACTCATGGCAGTTTTCCCCTGAGAGGTATCTTATGGGGTGGTTGTTTGGACCCCTCTTTTCTTCTGGGTTGGTTTTTAATTATCGATGATGAGAATGTTTTGAGAGGTATCTAATGCAATGTCCCTGACCTCTCTGGTCCATTACCTTGTAAAAATGTGCTGTTGGAGGTGTTCTGGGAGGTCAAGGTGACTTATCCCCAACACTTTGCCAAATTTCCAGTTCTGTGAACAGTGTTTCGAGTTTTATGAATAGTATTGGAAGATGAACAGTGTTTATATCAGTGAGGTTCAGTGAATAGTGTTTCTATCAGTGAGGTTCTATTGGTGGGCTTCTAAGAGTAGACTTGAACAGTGTTTCCAGAACGTTAACCTTCTGACGGTGACCTTATAACGGTAGACTTGAATAGTGTTTGCTGAATGGTAACCTTCTAACAGTGACCTTATAACGGTAGACTTGAACAGTGTTTCCAGAACGGTAACCTTCTAATGGTGACCTTATAACGGTAGACTTGTACAGTGTTTCCAGAACGGTAACCTTTTAACGGTGACCTTATAACGGTAGACTTGAACAGTGTTTCCAGAATGGTAACCTTCTATCAGTGACCTTATAACGGTAGACATGAACAGTGTTTCCAGAACGGTAACCCTCTAACATTGACCTTCTAACGGTGGACTTGAATAGTGTTTCCATAATGGTGAGGTCTAATGGTGAGATTTTCTTTCCTTTGCCAAATTTTGAGTATGAGAACAGTGTTTCCAACTTCCTACAGTTTCACCCCTTTGACGTTTCCTTTGACGTAAAATACATTTAAAGCCTTTTTTAAGGACTCTTAAGGCCAATTCAAATTCCATAAATCCTATATTAATTATTCCTAAGGTCGGGATGTATTTACATGGTCAACCCGCATGGGTTAATGTGATCAGTTTTTAATGGAGAATTAACCAGATCTTAAACCATTGCCTCGTTAAATATTCAAAAAGGAACAAGATATCATTCTCCCTTGTTCTTCCTCCTTGTTCTCAGCTAAGAGACACTAGAACCTCTCAATCATTTCTGTAGGTGTTTAACAATCAAATCCTAATCCTCCAAATGGTTCCACTCAATTTTGGATGCAACCGAGCTATGTCGGTCAATCTTCCGAATAAGGTATGTTTTATCGTCATTCCATTGGGGATCATCATCTCTTGTTTCTCCCTTCCATATTATACCATATAATTTCCAAGATCCTAATGGGTTTTTCTTGGGGTTGGTTGGTACTGTCGTACCATGGCATCCTCTGGTGGATGCAGTTGTCGTGAGAGGAGGATTGTGAACCATTGTGTGGATAAATCACGTCAAGAACTCTTGGAGGTAGGGGATTCAGGGCTTCTCCAATTGTATACTTGCAAGTGTATAATTAGCATGATTTAGTCCTTTGGATCACAATGATATTGTCCTAATTAAATAGTTGAACTGGATTAAAATAATTGGTTTGATGACATGCTGTTGCTTTGTACCGTGATAATGGTTTGCCTCATGTTTTTCTAGATAGAGTGATATCTATGATTACTTTGATTAGTTGTTCATTCTTGATGGAACTTTATAAATAACGTAAAGATGTAATTAATTGATAATTAATTGGCTAAAGATAAAGAGGCATGTGAATGAATCCGGTTGTTGTCGTTGTTGTAGTTGTTCTAATTTTATGATAATAGAATTGGTATAGTAAGCCTGTTGAATATTTTGTGATAGCTTACTGATTAGTTTTTCTGAAATTAGAACCTATGGATTGAATCTATTAATTCAATATGGATTAAAGAATAGCTTGTTTGATAATTTCTAAAAGGGCTCTGAGTTACCCTCTTGTTTGTTAAAGGGCCAAGATCCCATGGTTGTGATTGTTGTTTTCCTACTGCTTGTGCTACGATGTGGCCATAGAGGGGCATTGTGATATGTGGAGGCATGAAGGCCTTGTGGTTGTGGCAGCGGATGACGCCTAGAGTGGCGAGATGCATCATTTTATGCATGTGGGTGTCGGGGAGGACATCAGGGGTGATGGAATGGGATGGATGTGGTTTCTGGATGCTTGCAGATTCTTTGAATGTTTATCTTCTTTGCTTTTCCCCACTGCTCAAGGTAGCTAGTATTGATTACCCTTCTTCTGAAGGAGGTGAAAATGTGCGTGGTATGCCATGTGCTTTCTGTGTTTAGTCTCTCAGGGAAGAATGGGTCTATGCTCTTTCTATCGGCGGAAAAGACTCGAAGGGTAGTATATCTACTCACTGTGTTGAGCATCCTTTGTGTTTAGTAGCATAGGATTATTTTCTAGATTGCCTGGGAATATGGGTAAGTAATTCTATAATGAAAGTTTGATTAAATGGTGATAATCCAAGAGGATGGAGATACTGTAATTTAAAGGTGATGTGAATCTTAAAAGGAGCAGTTGATTTTGAATGTGATGCCAATTCAGTTTAATGTGGAATTTTTAATGGTTAATTAATGTTTAAAGAATTAATTAAAATACAATGGAACTGATAAAATGATAATGGATTAATCTAATAAAGCTCTTCAAATGTTTGTGTGATTATAGGATACCTAGTCTTAGAAGTAGCAGCCTAGAGTCTGAGAGACGTTAGCTACAGTTGTATCTAAGACTAGGTAATTCCCATAGTGTGAATGTGAGTTATATATATATTCTAGACTTTTTATTTATATACGCTACTCCACCATGTCAGTAAGGGAAATTGACACCCCGGGGATTCTGAGCCTTGGGGGGTGTTTCCCCAACATTCCGATGGGAGGTTGAATGGATGACTACACCCTATGACCCCGCTCTCTTCTCTTGGTAGATCTTTGTGCTGGTAGGCACAGTGGTTAGTTATACCCATATATGTGTGTAGAGTGTTGTAATGGCTTGTGGTTATTTCAAACACATATATATTCTGGATATAGTATCCTATGGACTACTATTGGTGTAACGTGTATAGGCTGTGATGGCTTGATGATCCCTACTCGGTGTATGGGCTATAATGTCTTGAGGTATAATACCCGATGTATGATACATGTTATGCAGGATGTGGTGGCTCCCTGAACTTACTCGGTTGATTTTGGTTATGAGGATGGTGTGGTGCTTCGCCCAGGTGTCTGCGGGCAAGCCTTTGTGGTGCACGAGGTGCAGATTGTGGAGCCTAGCCCAGGTGTCTGCGGGAAAGCCTTTAGAGAGAGATGCAAAGGACGTATGTCGTTGGGGAAAAGCGGAAAACCATTGGGGAAGTAGTAGTGGGGTACCTATGATATTTTTCATTATATGTCATATTATTTTATGCATTACTTGGTGAGAGTATCCATGGTGAGATTGGGAACTTAGTATACCTGTTTAGGTGACGAGTAAGTTTCACTTGTTGTTCACTGGGCTTTAGCATGGTTTCTTTACTTTTTCACGAGAGGCTTGGGGAGGATCCTACTAAGTATACTGTTATACTCACCCTATGTATATATAAACTGTTTTATAGGTCACTTGGAGTATGTTGGAGATGAAGCTGGTTACTACTAACTTGTGGTTGGAGGAGCTGTTCGGGCTTGCGGTCGCTGCCGTTTTACTTTCATTTGGGTAATTTTAGTTCCCCTTTCAATTGTAGTACTTTTGCATGAAATTTCATATATGTAATTAGGTTTCTTTTATAATTCAGTTCCGTTTTGGAGTTGATTGGTTTCTATCTTATCTCTCTCTTCTGCATGTGTTCTCTTAGAGGTTAAAGCCTCCCATTTGTGTGTTTACTATACCCACGGTGCTATTCGCCCACCCGGGGCCTACTGGAGGTGGGACTTAGGGGGTCATTGTCTCTCTTCTCAAATTGGCGGCCCAGGAGGGGTACACTTTGTGCGGAGGGGGTTGTGAAAATATGACTATAAATGATATAACAATAATATACAAATATACCCAAACCAGGACACATAGTCTAGAGATTACTCACAACCACTTAATACCAACCCTGGGATTTCAGATCGAATATTTCCTGAAGCATTAATCTGGGAGTACAAACTCTTGAGTTAAATAGCACTAATGATGTCCTTCAGATAGGTACTTGTCATCAGATACTATCATGAGAAATATAAGAAGAAATATCTGAAGTGAATATGATACAACATATGAGGATCGCATCCAGGGACATGGGATAATACAAAAAACTCAATATATATTACACATTTAAGTAGAGGATCAATTACTATGTAGTGTTGGTCAAGTCAATAACAAGAACTCCACATAGGGCATGATGAATGAATATAAGATCCTTCTAACAGTATCATAATCGAAGGAATATGAATCGATTCATACCACCCATCAGAGAAACAATAAAGGGAATGAACCCTAATGAAATGTGTCTAAGATATGGGGGGAAAGTGAATCACGACATGTAGTAAGGGGTACACTGCAATTATTAGGGTCACACATTGTGTCTCTTGAACCCAAGTATTTACTATGGTATTTAAACCATGTCCTATAGAAGAGGGGTACACAATATGAAGAAAAGTCACACACCATGTATTTTCATCCATGGTCCACTTGTGTACTCCGTTTGTGTCCTAGTACATGGTGTCGAACTGTTTATCCCTGCATGTGTACCAGTACCTGCTGTAGAACACGTACTTTTTCTAGACCATGTTGTCTGGGGGAGTACACGTCGTGTAGAAAACCTATATAATCCACCTCATGTTTATGTATTTCTTATGTACTCGCTGAGTCATTCAACTAGGGACTACACTCTGTGTAGTTAGAGATTACATGTTCTCTGTATTAGGTTTTCTAAAAACTAATATTCTTCCTCCCGCTCACACTGTCCATCAACCAGATTTTGTTATGTTGATCCATTCACCTCAAAAATCTAGATCTATGATTGTTTGGTCACCTGAAAATCAAAATAAATGGGATTCATGCCTTAAGTTGGATCAGAAAACATGATTATAAAAGTTATTCATTTCCACAAAAGAACAAATATTCCTCACCCACAATCATTCGATCTGTTGTCAATCCTGCCATTTCACCACCATCGATTTACCTTGATTCCAGATCTATGGTTTCAGATCGATGCACCATTTAGTGAAGGAGAAAGAATCTATTCATCACAAGGGGTTCCAATATAGCGAAGATCTAAGAACGTGTAACAAAGAACACCAAAATTGGGGGAGATAATCATAATCAAATCAAGAGTGATAAACCTCGATCAATTTTTATTTTGAACATGGTTCATCACCCTTAGAATTGTAAATGAATCAATCCATATTTCTAATAAAAAAGGTTTAATCTTCTGGATAATCACATAGAATAATCCCATTATGCTAATACGATTGATCCATTGGCTAATATGTTCATGGATTTGTATGTGTTCATTGTAGGAAGCATGAATGGGAGAGAAAATAAAAATAACTAATCCATCCTCAATTTTGATTTTTATGTGATGAATAATGGAAGTTGCATCATTGTGTTTTGTGAGATATTACAAGATTGGTGTTCATTGATCATTGATCCATGATATTATTGTTCATCAAGAGGATTCTCTAAAGGTTCCTTCCACGATTCTCTAGATAATTCTAGGGTTATGAGGGTAATCCTAGATATCTAAAATATGGATATCTTTAAATATAAAATTTATGTGTTGCTACATCAACAAAATAAAATAAATTTACGTAATTTATTTTATTCATTCAAGAACTTATGATGACTTAAATATTCAACCCACAATGACCAATGTTTAGTCGTTTTTAGGGAAAATACACTATTTTGAACTCAACATTGCCTTCAAATTTCTGATTTTGGAAACCATTTAGATGTTAGTCCACTTATTTTGTAAAACCGTGCATGTGTTCTATTTAATATTTTAATGTTTTTCATCCATTTGTTTGGGGAACATCATACCTCAGAATCACACACCGTCTCAGTTCCTCATCTCAAAACTAATCAATATAATATTTAAAATAACATACCACAAAATCTAGAAAATTAAATTCTCCTCATCTTGGATCTTTATGTTCTTGAAATCCGAAATAAGTGAAACTCCACGTGATAAGGGTACTGAGAAAAAAATTGAACCCCTGGTACTGTGTTCTCCTATAGAGATTCATGTGCTACCACCAGACACACAAAAAGGGAATCGATAATCAATGAAGGATCATCTCCTTCCAATCCTTGATCTCCATTAGGTACTCAGAAAAAGTCACTCCATCCTTGATGTCATGCTCACCATAGTCGATTACATGTGATTAGTCGTGCACATACCTCCTCGCCTATGAATCATGGAATATGTTGTGTACCTAGAATAACTTTGGTGGTAGAGCTATGTGATACGCCACATTTCAAACTCTTCATAGTATCTGAAAATGGCTGATGAACCTTGGAGATGATTTCCACCTTGACCAAATCTATGTAACTCATGTCGAGGTGAAACTTGTAAGTACACATAGTACCTTTACTATAAAATAAAAGGACTATGTCTCTTATCATCATAATACTTTTGAAGACAATATTTAGTCTTCATAAACTACTGGATGATCTACACCTTCTCTGTAGTAGCACATACCAATTCTGGGCCCATGGGTTCCAACTACCCTGGGTCATTCCAGCAATGTGGTGACCTGCATGGTCTCCAGTACAAATCCTCAAATGGTGCCATACCTATGGTGGAATGGTATCTTTTTTATACACAAACGCCACTAATGTTAGGTGATCCACCCAACTATGACCAATGTATAACATCAATGCTCACATCATATCCTCCTAAACCTAAATGATCTATTATGTCTGGTTGTCATTTTGTGGGAGAAACGTTGTGCTCAAGCATAACTAGGTCCCAAAATCCATCTATAATCCCTTTCAAAACCATGATATAAGGAGAGAACCACGATCGAAAAAAATCACTAATGGAACTCCATTGAGTTGAAATATTTCCTACACGTAGTGACTTCCCATGCTTTGTACTAAACTCTCCAATTGGATAACTACGAAGTGGGCAGACATGGTGAGTCAGTCAACAATCTCCCAGATATAATTGTCTCACATGGATGTATGTGGTAAACCCGTCATGAATTCCATAGATATATCATCCCACGTCAACTCTGAAACATCAAGGGGTTGAGCTAAACTCTTTTTAACTTGGTTCTCATCCTTCATTTACTAACAAGTATGGCATTGAGATACATACTATGCAAATGCTTTCTTCATCTGTGACCACCAAAACTAACTCTATTGGTCCTAGTACATCTATTTCATGCATAATTATTATTCCAAAGGGTACATATGAAACACCCTCAGAAAATCCTCCCACAAAATCACTTGTACCATTTCACATCCTCTGAAAATCAAGACATGATCCCCATTTTTTGAACATCCATCAGGAGCATTCCGTGTGGAAATATGAGAAAGTGGTGTCTCATAGTTAATATCCCTATATTGGGCCTCCCTAACACATTGTAGAAGTGGAGGGGTAACAACAATCGACTAGAGGTAATCTTATTTGTATCCATCCACAACAGATAACTACAATGATGCCAAATTCCCAAATTCCTCATTCAGAAAATGATAACTATATCTCTTGCTATGAGAATATTCTACAAAATTTTCCTCCCTTAGAGTATAGAAAATTTTGAAGTCATAGTAATGTAGGAACTCTATCCATCTCCTCTATCTCAAGTTGCGATCCTTCTAAGTGATGATAGACTTGAGACTATTCTGATCAGAGTAAATGATATAACACTTGCCCATTAGGTAGTGCCACCACATCTTCAAAATGAATAAAACCAGTTTTATGTCAAGATCATTGGTCACATAGTTCATATCATGTGGTATCATCTATTATGAACCTTATGAAATCATTTCTATCCACTGCTTGAAGACACAACCAAAAAAGGTTTCAGATGTATCACAAAATACCACATACATGACACCCTCCTTCAGAAATCTCAACATTGGAGAACTCATCAATATCTACCACAATTTATAAAAATATTGTTATCACTTTTCCGTCCATGTGAAAGGATAACCCTTTCAATTCAAAGATTTCACGGGTGTTGGTATCCTGTAGAATTAAATTAGGAGTCTTTGATAATAGCATTCCAACCCAAAGGATGCTCTGCACCTCTATCACACTCTTATGTGGATCCCATGTTAAAACTACATCATCCTTAGCTGGGTACACTTCCACTCCATCAACTGAGATAACATGTACAATAAATTGGACTGGAAGAATCCAAAAATATCACATTGAGATATTTTCAAAAATGTTGTGCTCTCATTGTACATATAGATCTATCCTTAAGTATCTCATGTTCTCCTCCTCATATGGTGAGTAAAAAAGCATATCATTGATGAAAACTACCAAAAACCGATCTATGTAAGGAAGAAATATCTAGTTCAAGATTCCCATGAACCCTAATAATGAATTATTCATGAAAAATAGAATCACCATGTACTCACAGTGAATATAATGACATAAAACATCCATCTTTATTATATCCTAATGTCATACTTACAGAAGGTGATATCCTGATTAGATATCAACCTTATAGAACAATTATGCCCCTATCAACTAATCAAAGAGGTTATCAATCCTAGGTAGTGGATACTTGTTATTCACAATCACCTGATTAAATCGTCGATAGTCCTCACACAACCACAAATTCACATATTCCTTTTTTTTTCAAACAAAACTGGGGCTGCCTAAGGTGAATCATAGGGTCTCATGAAGCTCTTCATATGCAATTCCTTCAAATGTACCTTCATCTCACAAAGCTATAAGGGAGCCATATAATATTATGACGTAGATATCAGTGTCATCCTAGAGTTTAAATAAATGAATAAGTTTATCTCTCAGTGGGGAGGTAATCTTTGAACATCTTCAGGAAAGACGTCCTCATACTCTGCCACCACTATAGGAAACTGGAAACTCATAACATCCCCTACACCAAGGGATAGACTAGGAAACTGATGAGTAATCAACTAAAATCTTCTATTAATGAGTCCATCCTATGTTTCATGGGTTTTTGTTTCACCGAAAAAGGAAAAACTAATTCCATTACTACAGACACACTACACCCTTCACATATAACAATCAATTTTCTCATGGATTGTAGATAAACAATCCATAACATAAATGATTTCGTAAGGCTTCATCATGACTACCAAGAGGTTCCACCTGAAACATTCTCCTCTAAGGGTTATTCACATATTCAGCATAACTGTTTCATAATTGAGTCTCTTCCAATACGTGTCTCCAAGAGTAAGGGTCCCATTAATGGTTCAAATAGAATATTTAGGTCTCATACAAGATATGTAGAGAGAAAGGAATGACTATCACCTATGTCTATCAGCACGACAACTAAAGTCGAAAATACATATATTGTACCATGAATCATGCATAGATCCCATGGTTCATAATCCTTGACCACCTATTTTTGTCCCCTCCCTGGTCATTGAACTCCATGAGCCTGGAATGGACCGCCTAGGGGTGGTGGTGGCAACAAGTAGAATCATTGACCAACTCTTGCTGCTCTCCCAAATCCTCTTCCATATCCTCTTCAAAATAGATCGTCCAGCTCCTATCGCTATCTATACCCCAATTTTCCATCCACAGTCTATTGGTTAGAAGTATGGGGAGTCGTAAAATATCAATCAAGATGTCCCCTACTGCCATATGAATAGAACTACCTCTTTTTCTAGGATGATTGGACCAACCCTGTGAGCAATGAACTATATATCCTCTATCCTGGTACATTCTCTTACAATGTATCCCATGTCCATGTCCCTATTATTAACATAGTCTTCTTAAAAATGAGGTCTCGACTCCTCATTTCCCACTATCGACCATAAACAACTGAATCTACTCATCCAAGAAGCTTTCAACCACCAAAGCCCACTCAATCACAACCAATAGAAGTGGGAATTCATAGAGGGATAACACTGGCTAGGATTTCTCTATAAGGACCATGTTTGATGTTTTGATACCTGATGTAGTGATATCAATCCTTATCGATTGAGTATCTAGAATGGATGGTAAACCTCAATGAATAATAAGATACAATCATTCTGCCCTTGTAGAGCTGAAGAAGCTCTTGTATATGCACATCCCCCAGCATAACTAGTGATAAATCCTCTCAGAAGAGGAACTATAACTCTGTCCAAGAAAGATTCTCCTCGTCATAAGTCTGGATAACCATACTCCACCATAATATCATTGAGTCATGTAAAAGGGTCTCTGCAAGGACCTCCATCTGATCTTCTGGTGTCCTGACCAGATGGAAAACTCATGTCACCACTTAAATTTGGTCCTTAGATGCTTGTGGGTCAGGATAACCTCGTAACCTAAGGGGACTCTTTCACTAAAATGTGTGAAGCATGCTTTTCATGAGCTCCTCATCCTATTGTAATGTGGGTGTCATGTGCTACTCTAAAGGTGACAGTGTGGTAGGTGCACCACTTAGAGGTAACATAAGGGGAACTGGTCCATGTATCAAAGCCTCTTCACTGAGGGGGCCATCTTTATGATCAATCTGTTGAATCATATTTGGTATGCATTGGGGGGTATCTTGTAAATAAACAATATTTACCACGATCAATAAGTATATTTATAGTGCTGACACAAGATGGACATGGAAATCACAACCCATTCCAATATGATGTATGTACCATTTTTCCCTACAACTACTATTTTCATGTAACTAGTCCAAAAAATGTTATTAGAGTTCAGATATATGGATACAATGGTTGTCCTACTAAAACTAGAGACTTTAGCATCAAATCAGAACATGAAACACTTCCCCAAACCAATCTCAAAAACTCATGAGCCTAAACTAGAACCGACCTACATCCGATACCACTATATCATAATCCGTCCTAGTGGGTCCCATGCCGCAACTCCCCAATCCCACCTCCAACTGGACATGTGTTAGTGAATAAGACCTATTAGGTATATCACTAACATGTGAGTCATTTTCAATTTACATGTATTAACTCAGAAATCACCAAGCCCACAAAATACTAAAATGTAAAAATCCACTAAGTAACAAATGCATGCATACAAAAATATCCACATCCAAAGTACGATAGAATGTAATGTATATAATCATGTCAAAATAAAATACCACCACAATGTGTCTATAACAAAATTGAAACCTATGATTAAATATATTGGGAGTGTTGTTTGAGAGATGCACGAACAAACCTCATCATGTTTGGTATCGTAAAGCGCCATTTGGTCCCGGTTCACCTAAGATATCATCAAGAGGTTGATTGGTTGCAAAAGACATGATAGATGTTGGAAAATCATGTGAAAGGGTGAGTATAACAATACTCAGTAAGACACCCTAAAATTTAAAATAAATACAAAAAAGTAAATTGAAGTATTCTATACAACGATCTATGTCTACCAAACATATAACAAGAATATCCCGATATACTCATAGAAGACACACATTCTAGAGGTAAGTCACAACCACATTATACAGAACCTAGGAATTCATCTCAAATATTCCATGAAACACTCATCTGAGAGGACACACTCTTTATTTAATTGCACTGATGACATCTATCTGAGAGGTATAACACATTGGATACAGTCATGAGAATGATATGCAGATAGATATTAAGAGAATATGATACAATAGATGAGGATCATAGACAATGCCATGGGGTGATACCAATGAATCAATCTAGATTAACCTGTTAATTGGAGGATCAATTCCCATGTAGTGTTAGTCATGTTAATACCAATAAATCCACCTAGGTAATAAATAATGAATAAAGTAAACTGCTAAAGGGATCACTGTCCTTGGATTACGAAATGATCTATATATAACTTTAGGAAAAAATAAATAGAGTGAATCCTAACAAAATATTTTCAATATAGAAAATGATAAGAGAATGAATTCATGTTGAAAGGGGTACACGACTTGTAGTAGGGTCACATGTCGTGTCCCTTAACCCCAGGCAATACCTATATACAATGGTTGATGTCATTTAAACCATGTTTTTTAGAAGAGGGGTACACAATGAATAGAAATGGTCACACTACACATACATTCATCTATGGTCCAAACATGTATGATGGACATGTTCCAGTACACAGTGTCCACCCTTGTATACATTCCAGTGTACCAGTACATAGGGTCTCCATGTACATGGTCGAGGACATCCCGTGTTGGTGAGTACACTCCAGGAAGAAAACTTGTGTACATTACCCCATGTCTGTGTACTCCCCATGTACATATTGAGTAATTCAACTAGGGACTACACACCATGAAGTCAGACACTAAACACTGTATGTGTCAGGTTTTCTAGAAAGTTGTCTTCTTCCTCTCTCCTATGTTGTCAATTATCCAAATTTGGGTCTGCTGATCCATTCACCTTGAAACTCCAGATACAATCTTTTTAGATCACCCTAACACTGAATGTCGGGTTTCATCCCTTAAATCATCTCAGAAATAGTTATTGTAGTTTTTCTTAATTTCTATATAAGAATACAGATTTAACACCCACCATCGTTCGACCCACTATCACACCCAACGTTTTATCTTCATCAAGATGTCCATATGCTGGATATATAGTTTCATATCGTTGTTCTATGTATTGAATGTGCAATGATTTATTATTCACAAGGGTTTCAAATATGAGGTATAACTAATAACACGTAATGAAGAACGCCAGAATTAGGGTAGAAAATCACAATCATATTAAGAACAAAAAAGATTTATTGATGTTCATGTTGGTCTTGGTTTGTCACCATTAGAATGGTAAATGAATAAATCACTCGTTCTACTCACTAATATTTAATCAACTTGATAAACCCGTCAAAAAATCCCATCCCCCAAATACGATAAAACTGCGGGATAATCCATTAGATAATTAGTCTATTTTCATCATAGGAAACAAGAATGGGAATGAAAATAAAAATATCACAAAAGAAGTAAATTCTTATTGTTCGCTGAAGAAAAATGGTCATCATGTCATTGTCATTGGCACAATATTCCATGATTTGTGGGCACCGATCGTTGATCTGAGATCTCATCATTCGTTAAGAGGATTCTCCAGATGTTCCTTCCCAATGTGTCCAGTTAATTCGAGGGTTATGAGTCTATCCATGGATCTCTAAAATAGGGTTAAATTTAATGAAAAAAATCAATGCATAATTTCATCAACAAAATAAAATAAATTTTCTTAATTTATTTTATTCATTTAAACACCTGTGATGATTTTCCAAAGTCAAAACATGTCGGCCAATGTTAGGTCAAACCTAGGGTAAAGACAATGTTCTGAACTCAACGGTTCCCCGAGATTTCTGATCCGGGCACACATTTAGTTGAATATTTTTTTTTGGGAAAACTGTACACAAGTGCTAGGGAATATATTAATATTTTTCATCCACTTTTTTCGGGTCACAGAATTGCACGTTGTCTTAGCAGCTTCTCTCTAAATTAATCAATATAACATTTAAAAAAAATATATGAAAAAATATAGGACATTACATAAATAATTTTTACTTTATTACTAATAATATATCCATGGTCATGAAAATTAATAAATTTCTTATCATGTCAGGAGAAATCTATGATGTGATATTGAATATGATAATTCCCCTAGGGCCCTTTTTTTAATAAATAGTTTTAACAGTTCATTTTTATAATGAGAACCTTGAATACCTATGATAGTATTCTTAAATATATGTTCTATATTTAAATTATGTTGTCTGATGGGATATAGATAATTCATGCTCTGAAATGTAGGGGCTCATACGATATTAATAAATATTTTCATGAATTTACCCCATGTCAATCTTCAAGGGAGGAGGATTGTGAGAATAAACCCACTAGTAGGGAAATGTGTTATTGTATGTTACTATATAAGGAATTTTAATGACTCATAGAGATTTTTAAATTATTAATGCATGTCAAGAGTCATGTACATTAATTTTTTTATTTAAACCTTTACAACATATTTTCATGGAGATGTTAGGAACCTTTGGTGTACCATGACTAATATAACAGTAATGAATAAATCAAGAAATATGTTTACCCTTATATTATTAAATTGACATTGATATTGTCAATCCTATGATGATAAAGAAATAACCTAACTAATTCCATGACCATGATAGTTTATAATCAGCACGTTCCTTTCCAGAAATCCAAAGAAGCTAATTTTGATTTTATAGTTTTATGACAGATGGGATGCATCCCACATTAATGTGATATAATGAAAAAGGGATTATATGAAAGAATAAGTATTCGTAAAAGGAATTTAAATCATTGAGGTATTATTATCTCTTTAGGGGCCATGAAGTGTGGCTATATACCTGATTGTTTATGAGTTGGGATTACTAAAATCATTATAGAGGCTTATAGGGTTTCATGAAATGTGTATCTGTTAGATTTTCTAATTCTAGTGAAGTAGATATCCATAATAAGTTGGCCTCACTTGTGGGGACCAGTGAGCATATAATTTAATGATAAAAATTATAAAAATGATATTATATTATTCCAGATTAGATTAATAAGAATCCATTTTTTCCAAGTAATTTACAAATTTATATAATTATAAATATGAATTTGAGAATGTATTATTTTTTAAATGAATTTTTCACCAATCATGATTTTTTGAATAATTATAGTAGTAATTTGTTACTATAATGTCACATGGTTTATAATGTGAAATTAAAATTTTTTAGCAATGATTAATGAATGTTTTTTAGATAGGCATGACACATTTACTTAGTTTTCTTGTCATTTTGGGCTAGTTTAATATGTTTAACTTATCCAAGGGATTAATTGAAATTTTAGAAATCTAATCCTGACTATTTGAGATCATTTTTTATCCATGAGTAGTGAGGGTGGACATTTATTGGGTTTTTTAGTCTCCCTCTACACTTTTCTATTTCGTTACGATTTTAGAGAGAGAAATAAGAAGAACCGATTAACCCAAGTTTAGGGCAATATCATGAGATCTTATAACAATTTTATGTGGATTGTAAGATATCTAATATTACATGATAGTTCATATAAGTCAGATACATGTGTTTATGATTCTATGGTTCATATGTGGACGATCTGGAGTGAATATACCTTGTTTTATTACTGATAAAATGATGTAGAGAGGAGTGCATTTCACCATGATCGCAATATTCAATAGAAGTGCCATTTTTATTTTTCTAGTTATACATAAATTTAATTTTACAAGATCCTTGGAATGAAACATGTGTCAATTAATCTAATCATGTTATTTATGAATTATTATTTTTTTGTCAAAAAATAGATAAGATTTATTCCTTAATTCATTATCTCTGTGGTCAGTTCCATCAATGGCATCAGCGTGATCATGAGATTATTTAAGTCAGAATTTAAATTAAATTTGATAAAATTCACAAGGAGGTAATTAATATGGTCATAATTATAATAAAATCATTTCAATCTACGTTTTAATGATCAAGTTATGAAATATCAATTATTTACTTTATTTATGAAATTAGTAATTTCATATATAAAAATATATATCCATGAGTGTGTGTTAGGACCAAATACACCTGAAGTGTGTGGGGATTAATTATAGTGATAGATAATTTAAAATTTTCTCTATAGACTATTTATCTTTGTTGTAGGATCTTGTTACCATGTTTTTAGGATGTATGTTCAACATGTAAACTGATTATTCCTCCCTCTTGTCTTCAAAAAGTGATAAAAAATTTACAAGAAAGTAAAACATCCATGGGACATGTTGATTATTACATTGTTCACAATATAAGGTCTATTCTAAGGAGAATAAATCAATGTTGTGTCAATTATACCAAAATCATCCATGCATCACTAGTTTGGTGGATAAAAATGATTCATTATTTATCACTCCATGCCATGTTCATTAGCTTTACAAGGGTGAAGGATTGATCACTCATCACCCAAGTAACAATGCCTCATCTTCAATACCATATTCTTCATTAGTGATTGTACTGCCATAGTCAATAGACACGATGACCTCCTAAAAAGATTTGAAATATTATATTTTTACCTTATTATCACAAGAATTTGTTTTTATCATAGTCTAGATTTCATACTCCTTCAATACACTATTCACTAGAAAAAAACATAACACGTGCTATTCCCGAAAGATAAAGTTATATTAATTATAGATATTGAAGATTGATTTCACGATCCTAAAATTATGATAATGATGTAAGTTGTAACGCCCCGACCCCAGCTACCCAGAGTCGGTGCATTACTTCGTAACATTGGCATGATCACAAAAGATCAAGTCGCAAAAGACCGATTAGTTTAGTAGCCTTGGAAACACTAGATACATTCATAAATGTTACATTACATCATAAAGTGAAAATCTACAATAACAATGTCTCTATAGTCCACACTCATGTCCTCTTCTGACTATCCCTGCAGGTTGTTAATAGAATACATCTTCACATCCTAGAAAATATTAAAACATTGAAAGAAGTGAGCTCAGATGATCATTAAGGATAAAAATATAGAGGAAGATTTCATCAATAAACATAAATATTTAAGTCAATGTATAACTAAAACAAAAGCCTTTTAAACTTGAACTTCAACATAATATGGCAAAAGTAAAATGAGATAATGCCATATACTTATTCACATGGATATTAAACTGGTTGAATAATCACATGAAATATCAATAACCACTTTCATAATGATATAATTCATAATCCCAGACTATCATAACCACGTAGCCAAGGCCTCATGCCAAGAACACAAATAAGATTTTGTCAAGGCCTCGTGCCAAGACACTAGTTTGTCTCATGAGACCTGCCGATGCATCGAGGAGCTATAGCGGGCTCCACCAATCACTTATTAAGTCTAATGGATTCCTCATATGAACATGTTTAAACATATCATAAACCATAACAAAATTGTATCACATAAAACATGCATAAAGGAAACATAACATTTCAACATTTCAGTCATACGATATCAATAAAACACATTGATATAATAATAACTTTATCAAAACCACTTTCAATACGGAAATAAAAGAAAATTAAAATTTGGTATTTATTTTTCATTTAAAAAAAGTTATGGCTTGGAGAGGAAGCCGAAACACAAATAATGGTCATGGCAGCGGAGAAGTAGTTGTCGCCACATATGTAAGACAAAAACATTCCTTTTTTTCGTTTAGTAAAACGGTTTTTAAAAAAAAAATCATTTTGAATAAAAGTAATAGTCAAAGGGGTTTATACCCCATATAAAAGAAAGTTGTGTATAAAACAAAACATGCCTCAATGAAAGGGGATTGAGACGAAGACCCTTACAAAGAAGATTTTTTTAAATAAAATAGATCTATTATGTGTATTCACTATATGTACACATAAATAAAGTACAAATACAAGATAGGACATAATAATATCATGACATAATTTGAAAGTAAGAGATTAACCCAAAGAATGGAAATTGGGTTAAGTAGTTCCCTTAAAAAGATCATTATTTTTAAATAAAATAGATCTATTATGTGTATACACTATAAGTACACATAATGTAAGTACAAATATAAGATAGACTATAATAATATCATGATATAATTTGAAAGTAGGAGATTAACCCAACGAATAGAAATTGGGTTAAGAAGTTCCCTTACAAAGATCAATTTTTTAAATAAAGTAGATCTATTATGTGTATTCACTATATGTACAAATAAATAAAGTAGAAATACAAGATAGGACATAATAATATCATGACATAATTTGAAAGTAGGAGATTAACCCAATGAATGGAAATTGGGTTAAGTACTTACCTTACCTCGTGTTCGTCTTGACTCGACCGTTCTTTAACCTCCTGAATAATAAACTAGAGTTAAATTCTACATGATTAAGATCCTTTTTCAAGTTCATTATCCCTTTTATATCACTTATTAAAATTTTATGAAAATTATGTAGTCATTTAAGTTAATAATGGTCGTTTTGTCGATCTTTGGTACTTGAGTCAATAATAAACATCTTATAATTACAAGATGTTTATGTTGTAGAATATCCATTATCTACAGAGATATATTGATGATGTAGATATCAAATATATCCTATATATCCAGTATATACATTCATTTATAATATTACATAACATTTGGAGGTAATAAATGAAATGCACCGTTCATGGAGACGGTAAGCCGTACGTACGCATGAACGCTACATTCATTTCTATTTCAAATTTAATGGAATAAAATTATAATTATATAAAGGTATAATATAATTACAGCATAATATAATGTATAATACCATTTACTCCATCCTTTATACATGCCACATATGGCATTAACGATTCAAATAACTTTGAGGGGGCGGTAGTCCGCACTTCCTAAAATGAAATTATCGCGTTTAACCATAATGGAAATCATAAAGGTGTGCCATAAATGAAAAATATAGAATAATAAGGTAAAAATAAAAAATAATATATATCACGCATAAAAATAGTGTCATCATAATGGCCACCATTAGAGGTGTTAAAAGAAGATTGAACAATCATCGTTTCGTGAGGTAGTAATTCGCCACCCACAGAAACAGTATGTTATTTAACCATTAGATGAAGGTGTGTGTATGTGTACATAAAATTATTATCATAACAACATCCTATGGTTTTTTTGGATACTGGTGTTGTTATAATGGAAAGTAATAAAAAGAGTTTAGGGGGTTGGAGAAGCAAAATAAAACAAAAAACATAAAAGAAGACATTACCTTAAAATCAGGTAACTCTTTTTGATTTGAGCCAAAGGCTTCCTTGGGAAGAATTATGCCCAAAGTGAGGCTTCTAGGAGTAATAGAGGGAAGTTGAGAGAGTATTTGGGTAGAAGTTGGCTGAGCCAAATGGCTTGATGGTGTGAGTAAGGTGGTAGTGGTGGTGGCCTTTTATAAGAGGAGAGGAGGTGCACTCATGGAAAGTCATGAAATGCTACTTTATTATATAATGAATTTCGGATTTTAAAGGTCCCACACTTATATATTTCGAGTATAAGGTGATAAGGGTTATAAATATACTCATCCAATAGGTTTTTGACATGTGTAAGTCTTATATTTTACATTATCTCTTTATTTTATTTAAATTGTTAATTAATGAGGTAATCGCTGCATCATCATTGTGTCATAAATATTTTAATTCATTTAATGTCTAAAAATTATAAAAAAAGTTTCATGATATAGGGAATATTTTTATCTTTCTAATTAATATTTATAGTCAACAATATGACTTGTATAGCCCCATTTAAAAATTGTTTTAGTAAAAGAACTCATGTTTGTGACACTTTTATTTTAACATTAAATAAAACGTTTTTAATGTCATTTTCCTACCAAAGTGGATCCATGGGGTCCCCAAGTTGACCCATGGATTGTCTTGGTCGGCAATGACTCATCCAATTGGGGTAGGACATGTTTCAAGGTCATTTCATATTATTATAACATTATCTTTACCTTAAATTACAATAATTACCTTTAATCGCGATTAATTAAACTTAAAAGTTACTATTCACCAGAAAAATATTTTAAACCCATTGAACCACATTTTACTTCATAATGAAAACCATGTATGTAGTATTTTTTAAAATCAAATCACATAAGTGGTAATGTTTCATTTAATAAAAAAATCAGTTTTTTGACTACCACTTAGTGGTTTCACTATTCATAAAAATTGATGTTTTTCAGAACAATGCCAAAATTTCACCCTAAGATATAATTGAGATTAAAAATTCAAAAATTATTTCTATTTTATGAAATTAAAAACATATAAGTTGCATTAATCAATTTTATAATTAATTCCCACTGTCACAACAAATAGCGTGTTTTTAAGAAACAATATATATCAAAAGATTGACAATTGTTTCTGTCCAATTTCAAAGTGAAATTAATTCTAATGAACACCATTGGATAAAATAGTAAAAATATAATCTAATTATACTATAAAATCACTCAATAGTATAATTTATCACTATAAATTATTTTGATTAAAAAAGTTGTTTTTATGTATTTTTCACTATTCATAAAAAATTGGAAGTTCTCAGAAAAATACCAAAAATTAAACATAGGCTAATTTCGATATCCCGAATCCAAAAATGAAGTACATTTTGAAATATAAAATATATATAATTTCAAAAAGTGGTTATTACTATTCATAATGGCTATTTTGATTGTTTGTAGTGTGTTAGAATCTCGAACTTGCATACAATGCAAGTTACTGCATTATTGAAAGAGAAGCGTATCGTGGAAGCTCGGGGTGTTACATTCTCCCCTCCATCAATAAATTGCATCCTCACAGTTTGAAATTTTTCTTTGAAAATAAATGGTTGAAAATAGAAAATACCTTTGTGGAAAACCCACATCACAAATAGGGTTAATAATAATATAACTTAAAAAAAAAGAGAAGTATAATGGTCACCCGAGATAGCCCATACTAGGATTCTATAAAAATATGGATATGGAGGAAAAAAACCATCAAGGTCTGATGGAGAGTTGTATAAAATAGGATTAGGATAAAGTTAACCACAAGAAAATCACAAACTTGTTATTGGTTATACGGTCATTGAATCCCTCGTTAGAAAAGTTAACTGACTATGTTTTTGTTTTAAGTTACCTTTCATAATGCTGAGGAATTTATTTAAGAGATTTACTAAGAATGTAAGGAAATATACTTAATTTTCATGTAGACATTAATTTTTAATAAATTATTACCACAAACCGATCTTTGACTCCAAATGGTAACAGAACTAAAAAATATTCTATTTATCATATTTTTTTAATGTTCCAAATATTACCTCATACCATTTAGATTAGGAAATATTTTTATAATAACCCGAGACTTCTTGTAGGCTAGTGGTAGGTAATAAAGGCCTGTCGCACTATAGTTGTGGGTTCAATTCCTACAGCTTTGTCCGACATGATGGGTTGTCCCCCAACCTACAGGTTGTCCTTTTCCTAAAACTATAGTATTATAATATTCCAAAAATAATCTTCATAAATGATTTAACCTTAAAAAATACTATCCAAAGTTCAACTTACTCCATTCCAACCTTTATAGTTATCCAAAATACCTCTGTCCAGACTTTCTGTAAAAGGTCTCTAAATTCCAAAATCAATTGTAACATCATATTCCCCAAACATGGTAAAGTTTCTCTTATTGACACATACTAAAAATATGATTACCTTCATCATATTAAAACCTTAATGAAAACAACAAGTAATGTTGTAAAATCCTTATATATATCACATTATTCTTATAACCATAATATTGTTCATGAGTCCAAAAACACAAGTCAAATAATTATTCAACTTCATCTGTAGTAATAGCCTAAGATTGGCCTTGATCCCTTGGACTTTTCGGAGGTATGTTTCCCTGATGCTTAGGAAATTAATTTGCATGATGCCCCATTTCTCGATAATTGTAGCATTCAGCATTGATAGCCTCTTTCATTCCCTTGCATTCACGAGCCTGGTGACCTTTTTCTTCACATTTATAACAAACTCCCATTCCTTTTAGGCAAATACCAGGTTGATTCTTCCAAAAATTAACACATAATGGAAAATCCTTCATTCCCTTTTTTCCTTTATCTATCTCTTGTTCCACCATTCTCTTCTTCTCTTGCTTTAATTTGTTGTCATAAGACATAGAGAATTGCTTTTCTGTTTTGATGGCACACGAGACAATATTTTCGTACGATGAGAACGATTGTGATACTAAAGCTCAATAGAGAAATGGTTTTAACCCCTCAAAGAAATGATCAATCTTACTTCTTGGGTTACGTATATAATCTGCATCATACCTCACTAACCTTGTAAATTTGGCCTCATACTTTTCGACATTATCATCCTCCTTTTGTCTCAGACATAGAAATTTCCTTTCTATATCTGCTCGATGGTCACCAGGAAAGTATTTTTCTAATAAAATCTCTTTGAAATCCCTCCATTCCATATTTGATACTTCATCATCTTCCTTCGTGTTTTGAATCAATTAACTCCATTGATCAACATCTCCAGTGAGGCGGTAAACTGCCATGATGACCTTCTCCCTTTTTCTACTCCCCAAGGCGTGGAATATTTTCTCTTAGGAGTTTATCCATTGCTCAGATACTAATGGATTTGTAGCCCCATTAAATTTTGGTGGCTGTTTCCTCATGAAGTGGTCTAAAATTGAACCTCCATGTTGCGGATCAGGGTGCTCCATATGAGTAAGGTTATTATTCATAACCTGTGTGAGTTGTCCCAATATGGTGATAAGGTGATCAGAAACAGTTGTATCACCAGCTCCACTATAATTATCTTGAGCTGGAGGGAAATCCCTACATGGAGTGCGTGCATTGATACGGTTTCCATTCCTCCCAACTAGGTGCCATTTCTAAACAATGGAATAAACTACATTAGTTTATGAATCAAAATACATATTTACAAACTTCCAAACACTTAACATAAATTGAACTATTTGTGGATATAATCCATAATCATAATAAATGTTTTCTTTGTGGAAGTATATACTCATAACCCTTCATAGTGGTTTGTAATGAAAACGAGAATTATCCTAATCATATCCCCCGGGAGTGTCGTAACCAAGAGTGCAGAAAGGCCCGTTGTCGTGCTCCAGTTCCCATTTGAGTCTAGGTCAAAGCGGTGTTTTCAGGTTTTACCACTAGGTACATCTGTGCTAGAGCTGCCTCTACCTGCTCGTATCCAGACAAGGATGTATTGCTCGGAAAACTCACAAAATCTCTATAAAACCAAAATTCTAGAATGTTCTTCTACACTAATTCTCAAAATATATCTTTGGGCTATGTGATCTAATCAGAGTTTATCTAAATCTAGCTTCCATGGTTAGTATTAAACTGCCTCTGATACCATTTGTAACGCACCGACCCCAGCTACCCAGAGTCTGTGCATTACTTCGTAACATTTGAATGATCACAAAAGATCAAGTCTCAAAATATTGGTTAGTTTAGTAGCCTTGGAAACACTAGATACATTCATAAATGTAACATTACATCATAAAGTAAAAATCTACAATAACAAAGTCCCCATAGTCCACACTCATATCCTCTTCTGACTATCCCTACAGGTCATTCATAGAATACTTCTTCACATCCTTGAAAATATTAAAACATTGAAAGGGGTGAGCTTAGATGCTCAGTAAGGATAACAATATAGCAGAATCTTTCATGAATAAACATAAACATTTAAGGCAATGTATAACTAAAAAAAATCCTTTTAAACTTCAACTTCAACATAATATGGAAAAGTAAAATGAGATAATGCCATTTACTTATTCACATGGATAATCAACTGGTTGAATAATTACATGCAATATCAATAACCACTTTCATAATGATGGAATGCATAATGCTAGACTATCATAACAACATATCCAATGCCTCGTTCCAAGACCAAAAATAAGATTTTGTCAAGGCCTCATTCCAAGACACTATTTTGTATCATGAGACCTGCCGATGCATTGAGGAGCTATAGCGGGCTCCACCTGTCACTTATTAAGTCCAATGTATTCCTCCAATGAACAGGTTTAAACATATAATAAACCATAACATAATCATATCATATAAAACTTGCATAATGGAAACATAACATTACACATCTCAATCACAAGATATCAATAAAACACATTGATATAATAATAACTTTATCAAAACCATTTTCAATATGGTAATAAAAGAAAATTAAAATTTGGTATTTATTTTTCATTTTAAAAAAACTTATGGCTTGTAGAGGAAGTCGAAACACAAATAATGGTCACGGAGGCAGAGAAGTAGTTGTCGCCGCATACGTAAGACAAAAACATTCCTTTTGTCGTTTAGTAAAACACTTTGTCAAAAATATTCCTTTTGAATAAAAGTAAAAGTCAAAGGGGTTTATACACTGTATAAAAGAAAGTTGTGTATAATACAAAATATGCCTCAATGAAAGGGGATTGAGACGAATACCCTTACAAAGAACAGTTTTTAATAAAGTAGATCTATTATGTGTATTCACTATATGTACACATAAATAAAGTAAAAATACAAGATAGGACATAATATTATCATGAAATAATTTGAAAGTAGGAGACTAACCCAAAGAATGGAAATTGGGTTAAGTAGTTCCCTTACAAAAATAATTTTTTAAAATAAAATAGATCTATTATTTTTATCCACTATAAGTACACATAATGTAAGTAAAAATATAAGATAGACCATAATAATATCATGACTTAATTTGAAAGTAGGAGATTAACCCAATGAATAGAAATTAGGTTAAGAGGTTCCCTTAAAAATATCATTTTTTTAAATAAAGTAGATGTCTTATGTGTATTCAATATATGTACACATAAATAAAGTAGAAATACAAGATAAGACATAAGAATGTCATGACATAATTTGAAAGTAGGAGATTAACCCAAAGAATGGAAATTGGGTTAAGTAGTTACCTTACCTCATGTTCGTCTTGACTCGACGGTTCTTTAACCTCCTGAATAATAAAATAGAGTTAATGTCTACTTGCTTAAGAACCTTTTTCAAGTTCATTATCTCTTTTATATCACTTATTACAGTGTTATGAAAATTATTTAGTCATTTAAGTTAATAACGGTCGTTTTGTCGATCTTCGGTACTTGAGTCAACAATAAACTTCTTATAATTACAAGTTGTTTATGTGGTAGAATATCCATTATCTCCAGAGTTATATTCATTATTTAGATATCATATATATCCTATATATCCAGTATATACATTCATTTATAATATTACATAACATTTGTAGGTAAGAAATTGAAATGCATCGTTCATGGAGACGGTAAGCCGTACGTACGCATGTACGCTACTTTCATTTCTATTTCATATTTAATGGAATGAAATTATAATTATATAAAGGTATAATATAATTACAGTATAATATAATGTATAATACCATTTACTCCATCCTTTATACATGCCACATATGGCATTAACGATTCAAATAAAATTGAGGGGGCGGTAGTCCGCACTTCCTAAAATGAAATTATCGCGTTTACCCATAATTGAAATCATAAAGTTGTGCCGTAAATGAAAAATATAGAATAATAAGGTAACAATAAACATAATATATATCATGCATAAAAATAGTGTCATCATAATGGCCACCATTAGAGGTGTTAAAAGAAGATTGAACAATCATCATTTCGTGAGGTAGTAATTCGCCACCCACAGAAACAGTATGTTATTTAACCATTAGATGAAGGTGTCTGTATGTGTACATAAAATTATTATCATAACAACATCCTATGTTTCTTTGGATACTGGTGTTGTTATAATGGAATGTAATTAAAAGAGTTTAGGGGGTTGGAGAAGCAAACTAAAACAAAAGAACATAAAAGTAGACATTACCTTAAAATTGGGTAACTCTTTTTGATTTGAGCCAAAGGCTTCCTTGGGAAGAATTCTGCCCAAAGTGAGGCTTCTATGAGTAAGAGAGGGAAGTTGATAGAGTATTTGTGCAGAGTTTGGCCGAGCCAAATGGATTGAAGGTGTGAGTAAGGTGGTAGTGGTGGGGGCCTTTTATAAGAGGAGAGGAGGGGCACTCTAGGAAAGTCATGAAATGTTACTTTATTATATAATGCGTTTCGGATTTTAAAGGTCTCACACTTATATATTTCGAGGATAAGGTGATAAGGGTTTGAAATATACTAATATAATATCTTCTTTACAAGTGTATGTCTTATATTTTACATTATCTTTTTATTTTATTTAAATTGTTAATTAATGAGGTAATCGCTGAGTCATCATTGTGTCATAAAACTTTTAATTTATTTAATGTCTAAAAAAATATAAAAAAAGTATCATGATGTAGGAAATCTTTTTATCCTTCTAATGAATATTTATAGTCAAAAATATGACTTATATAACCCCATTTAAAAATTGTTTTAGTAAAATAACTCATGTTGGTGACATTTTTATTTTAACATTAAATAAAACGTTTTTAATGACATTTTCCTACCAAATTGGCTCCATGGAGTCCCCAGGTTGACCCATGGATTATCTTGGTCGGCCATGACTCATCCAATAGGGTTAGGAAATGTGTCAAGGTCATTTCATATTATTATAACATTATCATTACCTTAAATTACACTAATTACCTTTAATCGCGATTAATTAAACATAACAGTTACTATTCACAAAAAAATTATTTTAATCCCATTGAACAACATTTTACTTCCTAATGAAAAACATGTATGTCGGAGTTTTGAAAATCATATCACATAAGTGGTAATGTTTCATTTAAATGAAAAATAAGTTTTTTAACTACTACTTAGTGGTTTCACTATTCATCAAAAATTGAAGTTTTTCAGAACAATGCAAAACTTTTACCCTAAGATATAATTGATAAACCAAATTCAAAAATGATGTATATTTTATGAAATTACAAACATATAAGTTTCATTAATTAATTTTATAATTAATTCCCGCTGTCACAGGAAATAGCGTGTTTTTAAGAAACAATATATATCAAAAGATTGACAATTGTTTATGTCCAATTTCAAAGTGAAATTAATTCTAATGAACCCCATTGGATAAAATGGTAAAAATATATTATAATTATACTATAAAACCACTAAATAGTTCAATTTATCAGTATAAATTATTTTTATTAAAAAACTTGTTTTTATGTATTTTTCAGTATTCATAAAAAATTGGATGTTCTCAGAAAAATACCAAAAATTCAACATAGGAAAATTTCAATATCCTGAATCCAAAAATGAAGTCCATTTTGAAATATAAAATTTATATACTTTCAAAAAGTGGGTATTACTATTCATAATGGCTATTTTTATTGGTTGTGGTGTGTTAGAATCTCAAACTTGCGTATAATGCAAGCTATTGCATTATTGAAAGAGAAACATATTGTGGAAGCTCGAGGTGTTACATAAGTAAAGTCTCATTCTAATTATGGGCAAATCCTTATGTTTTTAATATTCTAAATAGACCAATAATTTTATAAATTATGGAATTACCTTCACCAAAGAAGTGCATGGGAGTAATGAAGAGGATATGTGGCTTGGGTGAGGAGTGCCCAAACCCAAAACCATGTAAAGGTAGTACACATGGAATAAATGGACTCTCACTAAATCATTCAAATACACCAAACATTTGGAGATCAATGTATTCTTGTATTACTGACATAACTTTTTCTTTAATTCCTTGGAAAATCCCTTTTTGGTGAAAAATTTCAAAATCATTTTGTCTTGGGGATGATTTACATTAATACATATTTTTTTTATAACTCTATGAGTTCTAGAAAAATGATAAAAAAAGTGATATGTTGAACACATTTCATTCAAATTTTGGAAGAACCTAAAAAATGTTAACCAAACTACAAAAAAAAGATTAAATTTATCTATCACCCTAAATCATCCCTCCCCCTCTCTAGGTGTATCTAGTTTGAACAAGTGAAATCATAGGATAATAGTTTTGAACCAGTTCTCAACCTCATAATCTGTGATTTTATTTGTGCACATGGATTCTATGATGACGTCTCCATTTTTTATTAAACTGAATTTGATGGATGTTATAAAAGATTATCATGTTTTTGTATTCTTGTAGTAAAGAGGTTCTAGAGTTTATTTTTAGTCATAATAACTAGTGAAATCATAGTGGCCATGATGGAAGTCACTAAATAGATAAGATTTTAAATATATCATTTTCTGATGATGTTTATAAAAAAACTTCTCATTTTTCTACTTCTTATTTAATTTTGAAGAGTTTGGAAGTTGTTTTAGGGAAACGTGCACATCAAAATTGTGTTTTTATGTCAATATCAAGAGAAGTAACAAAATTGGAAATGTTGAAAAGATAGTTAAAGATGTTTTTGATGGGATACTTATGAAAAATGAAAGAAGAGAAAGAACAAGTAGAATACCATCAGGAGAGAATTTTCTTAAAAATAAAGATATTTATATTTCTCCCTAGAGAAGAATGAACCAGAGGGGATTATAGGACATCAAGTAAAGATGGAAAATTATCATAAAGAATTATATACAAAAATAGAAATATATTATAAAATTGTTTGGTTTTTAAAATGGTATTCAAAATATAAATAGGATTTGGAAGCTAAGATTGTCCAATAGTAGAAAGAACTAATACATCAATCATCTAGTTAGTTTAAATCAAATGAAGTAGTGGAGATCAGATATAAAACTAAAGAGAAAGGTAAATAGATTGAAAATTTTAAGGCTCCTATTAAATAATTAAATATCATAATTGATTAGATTGGGGATTAAATTCTTTAAATGAAGAACATTAAGGATCTATTTGAAGATGATGAGTTTGAGAATAAAATCATAATGGGATTTTTTGGGGAATTTAAACCACTCACATGGTATGAAAATAATGATATTTAATAGGAGGTCATGACATATATTATTAAATTTATATAAATTTTATCCCATTATCAATAAGAGATTAATTCATTACAAGAGAAGGTGGATCAATGGGATATCATACCGAAAGTGGATTATGAAATAATAAAATTTTAATTCATAGAGAATGATATATTGATAAGTATAGAGGTGTCCCTAAATGTTGATATACATATGGTATGTTTGAAGATGAAAGAGTAAAGATATATTATTGGAAAAATGAATTAAAATATCAGAAATAATATGGTATAAGAGAAGGAGAATAAATAAAACTTGTTCCCTATTAATTAAAAGTTAGAAGAGGTAGAAAATATGAGAATGAATTAAACTCTAGATTAAATTTGATTGATTATTACCTAATGGATAAAGAAAATAAGACCAAAGAGATTGAGGATAAGTCCTATCTATCCCAGGGAAAAGGGGAATATGAAGTTTCCCTATAAAAGAGAATCTATGAGTGCAGTATTCAAGGATTTAAATATGAAAGTTACAAATTAAATGAATCATATATCTAATTTATAGAAGGATATATCCAATAGATGCTACTACTATTTAAGAATGCGACACACTATGAGTGTGTGTCTAGAATCCTAAAGGATCAACAATGGAAAAAGAATGGTAGCATCAATATCTAAAAAGATACATGATGATACAAGATATGTGCTCAATAAATGATGTATTTTTTGATCTAACCATGGTTATATAGAAAGGTAATGAAGCATGAATAGTCATTTGAAAAAAATATATTCCATAAGGAGGTCCTTTAATTTGAGTGCATATGACGAAAGATCCTATAATATAAAACGTCTTATTAATCTGAAAAATATGTAAAATATAACAAGGGAAAATATTGATGTCAAATTCCCAGTGTCCAAATAACCTTTCATGGTGAACTCAAAAAAATACATCTTGTATATAATTGAATAAAATATAAAAAACATGATTATTTTCTTCCAATTTTCATTGAAAAAGTTGTTAACCTAAATAAAGTCTCAAATAAATAATAAAGGATGAGGTTAATTACACATATGTTAAATAGAAATAATAAAAATGGAAACATTGAACAAAAATCAAAGAAATATATCTAGATTGGAAAATAAGTCTAATATAATATCTCTCCAATGGAGGAAGAAGATAGAGTTGTAAAAGAATGGTATGATTTCTACTATGAGGATGAATCATAAAAAATGGTGCATAGGTGGTGTGTCAAAGATAAAAATTCATATGAGTAGGTTTTAATCCAAAACCAAGATAAGGGTCAATCCAGAAGTACCTATATATTTAAATAATACTGAGAATCTGGTTAAATAATTTCTAATTATATTACCATAATAGTTAGGTTTTTTCTTGGATTTTTGAACAAACATTGAAAGTTTATAATATTTTGATGGAAATGACCAATAACTTAGTCTATCAAGGTCAAACACGATCCTATTTTGAGGATTTCATTGGTACCCCACTCCCCATGAATTATATATTTCAATCTATATGTCTGAAGTGGTATAGGCGTAAGTTGAAGATACGATCCATAGTGTGTTTACATGCTGAAAGGGAGATGATGCTTAAGCTAAATAGAGTTACATGAAATATAAAGACCCATAATACTTGAAATTCACTTTTAGTATAATAATTGATAATTTGTGTTAATCAAACATTAATTTTTTCAAATAAATAGCTAAAATTAGTGTTCTATGGGAATTAAGGATCATAAATTGAAGATCGTTATGTGAAAATAAAGTGATATGAATGAAATATTTTAATATTCTAGTAGTTCAAAGTCACATTAAATTTAAAAACCTTGGTATTATGCCTTATTTTAAATTGTATATTACCACCATGGAAAAATATATTTCTGTAGAAGTAGAAACATTCATGTTTTTCATGTTTATCTATTTTTCTCTAATAATGTTATAATAGGTGACTATTTTCAGGATTCAATGAAGATATTGAAAATCTAATAGCATAAAAAAGTGGTCTCTTTATCCAAAATATGAATGAAACATTTGTAAGCAGCTCAATGATTGGTATCAATAATCTCTTTTATTCCAGAGCTATAAATATTCTATGATATTAGTTGATGAGAACTATAGACTGTTTAACATATTCAAAAAATGAATAATGTGATGAATTATAGATCATTCATACCATGTGATACTATGAGGGTGTCTTTAAAAAGTGGTGTTAGTGGGTTTAATATGTGGTATTCTTAAAAATATTTTTCATTGTTTTTTATTCATTGTCTCTTGGGTATTAGTGTGATTGACATCACAAGTTGTTCTTAAAAAGGAATAATTTTTTTTCTTCTAGTATCTATGTAATTAAGTGAGTGACATGGACAACATTAGTGTATTTTGGATTAAATACTTTTCTCCTATAGTGAGTTCTAAATCATTAGTATTAGCGTATTTTTACATGACTCAATTCAACGTTGTAATTATAATCACCTAGAAAATATCACAATTTTTTATAAAGAAAAATCAATCTATATCTATTTTTTGCAGAGTTGGAAAAGAGATTTTTACCCCCTATGGTTTCTGATGCACATAGGAAAATAATTGAATTTATATTTTTTATTAAAGGAGATTATTGATTTTGATGAATAAATACCCTATAGAATTAACTATGACTAGGGGAGGATATATAATGTATGTTTGGGTTCAATACCACCATATTGTTCAGGATGTCAAAGGGGGAGATGACATAAAATGATGATCTGAAAAACCAAAGGGGAAAAGAACCTATATAATAATTATGGCTTCATATAACCCTATAAATTTGGATATCAAAGGGAAAGAGAAAGGTCTCTGGTGAGTAAAATGAGGAATCATAAATCCATAGTAATGAAATGTTATAGTACGTTAATGAGGACATATTTATAATTATATTGATATAAAACTTCAAAGGGGGAGAATGTTGGACCCAATCCTATGTTTAGTGTTGGATTTTAATTCAATAATAATTCTATATAGTACTATTAGAGTATTGGATTGGTAATGAGAATTTCTAGAATATATAAGATATTTAAGATGAGTTGATACTGAATGTGTATACTATATAACACTATGATTAACAAAAAATCAAAAACCTTAAATATGTTTGGGTCCAATATATATATATATATATATATATATATATATATATATTTCTGTGTGTGTTTGTGTCATCAACTATGGGTAGTCCTTTTTTGAATTTTTTTAGTGTTTCTAGAGCATTCACTAATGATGTGTGGGGATGTTATGAAATACTATTCATATATAGAAAAAAAATTGGTTTTCTAAAAAAAATAAGATAATATGTTGATGTTTACACCACCCATGTTGAAAAAATTAAACCCCAATTGATTGTAGAGGGGGTTTTCTAGAAACCACCCATTTCTTTGGGGTATGTGAGAAAATATAATTTCTTTTTTTATAAACCCATTGTCCATATTGTGGGTGACCCCTGCAAAACATTATAATTTGATGTCCACACCACAACTTGACACAACCGTAGTTCTATTAACCATTTTTGGTTGGTTTAGGCATGATTTGATCCACCAGACCTTACCAAGCCCACAACATTCCTTGTTTGTCTTCCAATAACCATTTATGATCTATTAATATGAGAATAAAATTTAAGAAGAACTATAAAACAGGTCTTAATATTTGGAGTCTATTAAAATTACTTTTGATTCCATGATAAATATTGATATTTAATTAAAATTATTTTAATTTGAGTTTAATACATTTAAAATACTCTCATGTTTTTTATCATTTTTATTTTTTATAATAATATTTTATTACATGTTTACTAATAATGAGATGAGACAGACCCATGCATGTTTGGTTATTTATTTATTATTTCTTTTCTAGTTTATGAATATAATAACCATTTATCAATTTAATGAAATGTGCATCGAACCTACATCATTAAATGTATAAGGTTATGTATGTTCAGATTTTTGTAATAACATTTTATGTTTTCATATTAATTAACCCTCACCTAAGTGTGGGTAAACATTGTAAAAATGGAGGAGTATGTGATGATGTGAATCAAGTAGAGAGCCTATGTGAAACCCAAAGAACTAAAATGCAAATTATTTTTAAGGGTTATATAATATTGGTCAAGATACAACTCAAGGTATTCCTTTTTCGTAGTAATAATTTTATTAACTCCATAATGGACCGACCTAATAATAATATCTCATGATCATGTCATTATTTATTGAGTTATTTCCTTGCATGCTTAAATTTTTGGATTCATAATTGTTATACAATCACATGGATAATTAAAAATAATTTCAACAAATGAATAATTTTAAAATAAATATTTCCATTTATACATGGTTAATACATGAGAATCACCACATATTAGAAAATAAGATAAATGGAACTATGTTTCTGTTTTTTAGAAAAATAAATGGTGTATGTTAAAATTATTTTATGTAGGCATAGATAATAACATATTTAAAATACACATAATATTAAAAATCACGTGAAGGGATAAAATGATTTATATTTATATATAAAATATAAAAAATACTATAATGAAAATTTATGTTAGATTTTACATTCCATAATTTCAGTTAGAATGCATCCATATTTAAAGTGTCAGGAATTCCAACGTTGGGGACACATTCAATTATTGAGGATTGTAAAGAATGATAATGGTTTGACATAAACATATTGGTATTGAGGGTAATGGACATAGTCTATTCAAAAAACTTTGGAATCATGTGTTGAATAAATTAATTTCCCAAATTTCTACATTTGGGAGTTAATTAAACAGATCAAAAAGTTTTGAATTAATGTAGTTGTCAAGATATTCCTACCAAAATACCTTTGAATAATTTCCATGTACGTAGTCGTGATTATTAGAAGAGGAATATTATCCCTTTTAACTATAATATCCATATGATATGATCATATGAATTCAATGGTGACAACTATTTGGATTTGATGAAATAGTGGTTACTAGTATATAAAATTCATTATGTAATATTTTGTTAATCAAGATAATGTATTAAAACCGGATTTTAAGATAATGTAGAAAATGGAAGATGAAGTTATGAGTACATTGAAATCCATAATGTAAAATATTTGTGTCCTCACAAACATATATTTTAAAGAGTGGTTCTATAGTTTACACACTACACTATTTTCAAAATAAATTTTATTATGTATTGGTATCCCAATTCCAATTCATCGACTATAGAAAGAATGTTATGGTGATATGGTTTCTTATTAGTGTTACTTAGATATATAAAAATATAAATCATTATCTACAATATGAAATGGAGTAAGATATGATCAATATAAATGAGACTATTAATACCATATTTTAGTGTAAATTGGTAAATAGGTACACAACTTCTAATCATACCATGAAAATGTAGAAGATCACTGATTAATAAGAAAATTCGTTCTTTCATATGGATAATAAATTATCAATTAATCTCAAATTATCATCCTTTAATTATATTTTCTTTATATTCATCAAATATTATAGGATGAATAATATGGAGCATTCACATAGGAATCCTATTGATAATACTTCTCCAAGTAGATACTGATCAATATGAATATGGTTATATATCCCACATGGAAAAGGATGTGAAATAATAGGTTTAATATCCCACGAATTGGTCAATTTCAATGGTATCATTAAAAACCATTAAAAGAGATAGAATATTTAGTGGTAGTAATGTAAATATGAGGAAAGTTTCTTCTAAAATGGCTAGAGAGGTCAATGGAAGTGGAATTTCAATATTTTTTAAATAAATAAAATGGTATAACAAACTTGAGATATATTCATCATTATTTTTTTCTTGATGTCAATTATTAGTTATTAAATACAAAATTTCATTAAAATACAAGAACCAATAAAATTTAGAAACATCATATAATGTAAAGAGAATTATCTTTGTCGATGAGAAATGGTAATGATGATGTTATTAGTGAGAATACAATTAGTATAGTTTAGATTAAAAAAAATAAGTAAGGTGAATTATCATAGATTTTAATAAGGTTTGATTCTTATGTTTGTAGTGAGAATCACATGAATTTATCTTTCCATTTGGATTGATTCTTTTGAACCTGTGATTTTTTATATAATGCAACCAAAACATTTTTCCCGATATATACATAAATATACCGATAAATTATTTCTTTTGAATTGATTATTGTTATAATACATTTCAATTTGTATATTAAGTAGATCTTTAATCATGGATATCATATATAATTAGTGAATGATGGATATAAAATATAAGTCTCATACCCAGTAGTGGCTCTGTATTCAAATTAATGTAAAATTGAAGGTATTTAATAATCATATACACAGAAGTGTATTCATTCTATTTAGAGATATAAACCATAAATTTAAATTGACACTCACTTATTTATTTTTCGATAATTAATCCAATAGAAATTATAATGATTCAAAAATCATCCAGAGTTAGATCAGTTAGGGAGTGTAGATATTTCTAATGATAATCTAGAGTTAAATTCACAAACATCAGTAAAATCCTTTCAAAAAATATAGGAATGGAAAATAAAATTATTTAATTCACATGGTAAGAAGCTATAGGATATTATTATTGATGTTATCAGATCATATCTAAACAAAAAACTAATCGATCATTTAAATATAGAGTAATTGTTTTCCTAAACTCACATGAACATATTCATATAATAGAAATGATGAACTTATATGGTATTACTATGAGGATTATTATATATATTTCATATCTTACATGATTCGTTTTTATATTTTTTAGATAGATGAGCAACAACTATCCTCATTCCAACTAAATTGTGAAATTGTTATCATAAAATTTATAATATTATGGGATTCCATTTTATAAAAAACTCATTTGTTTGGGGGAAACAGGTTGTTTAAATATAGTTATCACAACAAAAATACATAAACTAAATCAAAATGTGGGTCTGAGTGCTTTATAAATATAGTATTATAATAAAATTAAGATATAAATAAATTGGTTAATACCAATTATATATGTATATAGAATGTATATATCTTTTGAAATAATGTGAGTATGAAATAATTTAATTGAATTTTTGATCTTGATAGAAACGTTATCATAGAAAAATTAATCTCTACATGTATTTGTGGAATGGTTTTGTAGATTCATATTGCCTCGTATAGGTAAAACTATAGAGGTTTTTTTATATTCACATATATAGTTGATATATTATTCATTAGAAATAATGGTTCGTACAAGGAGAGTTTTGTTTCAATTTAATATTATTGAAAACTAAATATGAGTTCATGAATGGATTCCATGTAGAAAATTATACTACCATAGTTTTTTAGTTAATTATATTGTTATAAATCCATTAGTGGGTATTCAAGAGAAACTATACGTGCATGGTTTAGCTGTGGTACCAATAAGGATTGATTGGTCACACAATGTCATCATGATTTAATCTATTTGAATATAGATTATCATAGGTACTCTTTATGATCATTATATGTGTCATTTTACATTAAAATCACAATCTTTGGGGTAAACAATACGGAATATATCTATAGGACACAATTATAAGGTTTGGTGATAACACAAATTACCAATACACTGTCCATTTCTATGACCTGTTTACGAATTAAAGAAATAATTTTTATCATAGAATATTGATTTGGGATGGATGGTTTCTATGTTTCCATAATAGGTTATTGGGAGTGTTATAGTTTTCCAAGATAGCTATGTTTGATAACATATATAAAATTGATGATTAGTCATATAGTTAGTTAAGACTAAGGATAGTTTCCTCAACAATGAATTAAAATAGAAACTCAGTACTATGGATGATGATCTAAATTAGTGGATCATCAGAGTTATTTTATTAAATTAATGGTACTTATATTTACTACATACTAGAGAGAATAATTGTGGATTAAATACTAGAGGGAATGTCTTCCAGCATCACATGGTATACATCACTACAAAATATTGTGTCCAAATATACAATAAGAGAGACATTTGATGAATATACTACTAATGAATAAGAGTATTTTTTTATTTTATATCACATTCTATGATATGTTCGTCTTTTTTATTTTATGAATGCATAATGCATTGAGAGAGAATATAAATAACCTCAAGGGATTTTCTAGGTGGATAGTTAGAACTATGATATAGTGCCTAAGAAAGTAGAACTACATGATTAATTAGTAATTATAGAAACCAGAATACTATTTATCAAGGTAATAAAATAGTAGTCTTATTCTACATTATTCTAATTTAATATCATATATAAACAATGGTAATGAGTAGGTTTAGATTATTACTCCCAGTTTTTTCAATATCCACATAATCCAAGATCATTGTAGATTTTAATGCAACTTACGTATCGAGTTTAGAAATGTTTTGTTCTAGATTTTAGATTTATCAAAACATTATAAAATTTAGAAATATTATAATGAATCTTAATTATTCTATCATCTTATTTTCCAAGTATGATCAAGACCAAAAGTAATATACTCATTAATATCATCTCTTGAAGGATTTTCCCAATTGGGTGAACTTCTAATAAGTATAATAACCTCTTAAAAAGGGAATTACTTGTAGTTGTAGCTATATTAAGTTGAAGAATGTTTTTCATATGAAACTAATTAGTTATATAGTATATAGTTGGATGTAGTGTATGTGAGTATATTTTGGATTTAGTTCCCTAAAAATAACTTCTTTATACTATATGATTATCTATATCCCATGGTCTTTAATATTAATTAAATTTATATAATTTATTAATTATTATTCCATATGAAATTGAAATTTATAATTCTGATAGGGTACTTGTCGTACTGAATGGTCATAACTGTTCCCCACAATAATGTGTACCTTGAACTATAATGACAATATTCATAAAAATATATTATATGGTTGGATGAAACTATTTGATGGGAGATAAATGATATATGATATTAGATATTGGTGTAAGAAAAAACATTGAGTCTTCTTTTCATGAATTTATCCCATGGTATTCCAAATAATAATAATAGATATTAAATGTTGGAAGATGGATAAATAGAATGGGGGGAGCTCTTAATTTACTCTCTAACCTCCTTCACTCAACCACTATAATGGTGAAATTTATGTCAGCGATTACCAAATAATACAACCATCCCACTTCAGCAGGGGATGGGAGTGCTAGTTCAAATTATATGCTGACATTTAACCCTTTAACTAACCCTTATATCCATCCAATTTTCTATATATTAACATGTGTCAGAATGTTACATTTTTCAATATAGGGATTACATACATTCCTCTTTATATTTGGGAATGTATTTAGATATTATCCATTCATGCCCATTCTCTTTTTACGCCTTCAGGTAGAGATTCCCATCTGTGGATGTTTTTTATAGAATCATTTATATTTTATAGTGATTTAAATAGCATGGTATAGTGATATTAAAATATTTAAACCACATCCTAGTATTTTTTTTGTTAAATAGAACCTCATCCATTCTTGTTCCAAAGCCCAAAATATTATCAATGGAATTTTATTTTCGATATTAAGATGGTCCGACCACATTCCCATGCGATATGATCCATCCGTCATGGATATTTTTGGGATGTTTTCTAGGTTTATCACCCTTATTCCAAAACCCAAAAATATTTAACATGTTATAAAATTTGTTTGGATGATTTCACATTTTTTGTAGTAGTTTGGATTCAATGTGTCACGTTATATATTGACACATTTGTGTGGAAGTGGATGTGTCCATTCCCCTAGTAGAATTTTTGCGGATTGAGGTTGGAGAGAAGATTTAGTGTTATCTTCCATTATCTTCAAATCTATGTGGGAACACTTCTCATTAATATTTTTACTAGGGATCCTTCAATGGGATAATTTTAGGGTTAAGGGATGATTTTTTTATCAAATTAATATTTTTTAGAATATAGTATTGTAAGTAATAATAGTTTTTAGGATCAAATTAATCCTGATCAAGAATGAAATTTTATAGTGGGATAGGTTGACTCAAATCATGTTGAAAAAGTAATTGTACATTTCTAGCTGGACTACAGTTTCTCCCCTAAGAGAATAGTTTCTTGGAATTAATTATACCCCCTTTACCACCTAAATTAGATTTAATGAAATTGGGATTGGTATAAATTCGATATGTAGTGTGTGTAAATCCTCTAAAGGTGGGGATGTACTTAGTGGGAGGATCCTTCACCCATGTTTTACAATAGTAGTTTATATATTTGAATATATATATATTCCTATTTAAATCAATTCCATTGATAAATTTTCCCCCATACAGATGATGTAGGAGATAGAGGGATGTATTTTAGGGTCTTGTATTTCCCTAATTTTGGATGTTTTTATGTAGGATAGTGGCCTAATAATATATAAATAATAGTTTTATGATATTAGGTATTGATTCTATGGGTACCAAATACTCCATGGGATATAAGAAATTTTAGTCAAAGTGAAAGAGAAATGAAAACCCATGAGTAAGAAGAACATTTTTAGGAGTAGGATATTATACTTTAAATGAAGTTGTATAAGGGTCATATAAAATTTCACAAGAATACTATGAATAAAAATAGAAAATATCAATTTTTAAACTCTTTATGCTAGATGCAAAGAATGCGAAGAAAGGTGGACTCATTTGGGAATTTCCCAATACATAAAAGAAAGAAATAAAAATATATAATAGAATAACAAAATATACCATAATTTATATAAATTAGATCAACAATAAAAGAATTATAACTAATTTTACATGTTAAATATCTAAGAGAAATGGTTGAAACTCCGAAGGAAGATTCAAAAAACAATCTAGTTGGTCATGAAGTTGTATCAAGAAGTTAAAGTGAAAGGATAAAGAGTAATGATTACTATAGACTCAATTATAGGATACCTAAACGTGAGTAGGAATAACTTATTTAGATTTAGGGTTTATTGTTTTTTCATTGAAGAAAAAAAAACCAATTTCATATTAATGAATGAAGTGATTATTTGAAGACGAAGAAAAATATTAGAGAATTCAAATATTACATGGATATGATAATGCATTCCAAAGAAGATATGTTTGAATATGAGGTGGAATTCAATGCCTATTTAGTTAATATTGATGAAATTCAAGAATTTTAGATTCAAGTTGAGATCAATGTGGAAGAAACATTATGGATTGTCCACACGAATCAGATATTGGTATGAGAGTATAATGAATTTATGGTCACATTTGAAGTGCCTAACAAAACATAATGTGAGATGGATTACATATTGAAAGTCATCATAAATGATGAACCAAATATTATGTAATTCCCCATCAAATGAGCTGTATAAAGATTGATGCATATATAACCATTAAAGTCTCATAGAATAGACTGGTAATGTCATATGTGGATTTATTTTTAACATTTATTTTTGTCTGTAAAGTTTTCTATTAATATTTATAAAGTGGTTTATCAGTAATTGAAAATATATATTTGAGATGTGGGAAAGAAATTTCTCCCTTAGAAATCTCCATGATAATAGGATTTTAGGAACATACCAACCAGTAGGGAATCAATATGTTCTACATGTCACTGTATGTTCCTATATGTCGATGTGAATAATGATCATTGTATTTTATAATTCATATTAATGTTTATAATGAGTCATACACTATCATGTATTCTTATAAACTATGATCACAACTATGTATTGAGATGTTGGGAAGGTTGGGTGCATCAACACTATGACGTCCCAGACCCGACTACCACTTAACCCATTCCTAGAGAGAGGTTTTCCACATGACCCCTAGAGAATCTCCCCATAAGCCAGGGTATTCCGAATAGCTTTTGGGGTGTGAAGGTAGAACTGTGGGGAGACTATAACCCCCATGTAATAGTAGAAAACATATGCAACAAAATGAACAGTAGCATAAGAATAATCAAACATATAGATACAATAAATATCAAAAGCATAAATATATATATTGGAAGTCTGAATAATGAAACAACATATCAAATGCCTCATGGGAAGTGTCTAATGAAACATGTATTTATGGTGTGATAGTAAAAAAAACATGTTCATGAAACAAGAATTATAAACAAAATGCACTAAAGGGAACAAAATAAAAAAGCTGCTACATAACATCTCGTGCCTAATCTCGATCCTCTACTCTTAAGCTCAAACTTACCAATAAGAATCAATAGATAGTAGAGTAGTGTTTTCCTCTATCCATACCTATAGTAAAACAGTCTTCACAGGTTCCAAATGTGGCTTGAGTAGGGTGAGATAAATATTTCAGTAGGACACCACCAATAGTTTCTTCGTGTAATCTGAGTAGGCGCTCATATTTAAATACTTTTCAATAAGAACATGTAAGTTAAGCATAGAAGTATTTTTAAATAACATCCTGATAAGGTTCCAAAAGGATACATGGTGGGTCAACCTGCTTCAGCTCAAATCAGGTATGTGTGATCAAGTTACCATATACATATATATAGTAACATATATGGGGTAATAATTATTCAGGTCCATACATGTACATAGAGATCATAACTAGCATGGGCTAAACATGCCTCCTACCATACATTTTTAGAGGTTATAACTGGTGTGGGGTAATAATGACTCCCACCAATAAATTGTATCATTAGCTAGCATAGGATAATAATGTATCCCATTCATATAAATATCATATACTTACATGGGGTAAGAATTCCTCCCATCCATATACATATCAGAATCTTATAAGCATAAGAAATGAATAGCCATTCATATCATATAACATAAGGAAAAACCATATAATACCATTTCAATTAAAATAAACCAAAAATTTCAGTTAATTCCTTTATAATCAAAACCAAAAATTGAATGACCATTCTATCCCTTAAACCATTCCATTTATTCCAATTCATCTATATTGTTTAAGCCTTCTCATCCTATCTATAATATACAAGACAACCATATCATTTTCCTATCATGGAAAATTCATTTTCAAGGGAACAAGCCAAGGAAAGCGTCATATCAAATAGTCACATATCCATTTTGTAAATTTCATGACTATAGTACCAAACAAACATGTTTTGTCTTATTATAAATCAAATAAACAATGAAAAGGGCTAATTCAATTTAATCTCAAGATTGAAACTAAAATGGGTTCCAAGCATTTTTTCCTATTTGGCCAAAATGACCATTTTAACAGTGGAAAACCTATGGGTTCCCATATAGAATTCATGTGATGTCTAAAACCCTAATAAAGATCAAATTAATAAATATCATGACACTAGGGTCATTGAGACATGATGGAATCAAAACCACTAAGAAGCTCAGCAAAGGTCAACTCACGACAGGATGAAATAAATACGAAACGACCAAATATAAAATAGAAAAAATTGTGACCACCAACCATAAAGATGCAGAGATGCATCAATTTATATTGAACACATATTTGAAGTAGGTTTGAAGAGATATGAGTTTCAGTCCAACATACTTAGGCTATCTGCTGCTTCCTTCCAATCGAAGACCTGTCATTGGATGAAGCCTCTAGCTCATAATCAATATTTGTAGTGTTCATGAGCTCAAGGGGGAGTACACCATAGTAATTTCAACTAGAGGAAATAGAAAATGAAGAAATAAGATAGATTTTAAATGTGGGAAAATTGTTATTTTACCATAAACACACTATACACAATTTCTACACACACTTTACAGACAATGCACAAAGTATGCATGAAGGCTCTATCCCCTTTCTGCAATAGGAAACATGATTGCGCACCAGGTTCAAACAGTTGCAGACAAACTATGGAAACTTGTAGGTTCCCCAATATGCTGCTAAACGATTAGTTCAAACCATGTGGCTTGGGTCACATGGTTTATACTAACCATGTGGCCCAGCCTGCATCCCATTTTACAAACCTATAGGCTCTGAACATACCCCAGATTTTTCTTGGGCCATCCCTAGGCTGTATCACACCTTTACCATGATTATTGGAAAAATTAAAAATGAAAAATCAATGATCAATACCTTGGTCCAATTTTGGGTCCGTACCTATTCCCCTTATTATAAAAACTCATCCCCATGTTTCTATTTTAAGGGTAAAGAGGTGCTATCATCAATGAGTTATGGCCATTGAGATTGTATATCATCTTCCAAGTCATAGGTCTCTTCCTCCACTCAATCATCCTAACATAACCCCTGTATAAGAGGAGAAAACATGACAGTGAGTGTCTTCATGATCTGATCAGAAATACGCATTGAATACTACCTGAGGGAACCATCCATATATAGCTCAACCTCATCAGGCAGAAAGATGTTAGATGGGTTCAGATAATAACAGAGACGTTAAGATACATGGAATACATCATTCTTAGACCAGTATCTCTAATGAGGTGTCAGCCTATAATCCGTATGTCTGATCATTTTCACAACCTCTAATGGTCCAACGAATCTCAGTGATAGATTAACCTACTTCTGAATACATCTATGCCCTAACCTGGATGAGACATTAATGAAAAAATTCTACAAAACCTCGAACTGAAGAGGTTGTTAGATTCTGTTAGAATACTATTGCTATCTTGACTAATACATCAACCCATTCTTCCTAACCAGCTTGACTATCTTTATAGTCTTCTGCAAAGGACAAGGCCCAAGCATAGTTACTTCCCCCACCTCTAGCCAACACATAGGTGACCGACAAGGACAACCATACAAGGCTTCCTAGGGATCCATCTCAATGGTATCCTATAATATGTTGTTATAAATAAATTTGATAAGGGGAATTTGATTCTCCCAGGAATCCAATAAGTCAAGAAAGCATGAACAAATCATATTCTCTAGCACCGGAATTGTACATTGCATCTCCCCATTGGTCTGAGGCTGATAGGTTGTTCTCAAAAGTACCTATGTACCCAAGGCCTTCAAAAAAACTCCTTCCAAAACCACAAAATGAAATGGTAATATCTTTTAGAAATGATATAATGAGGGTCCCCAGGAATATGTCCCAACTATTTCACATACAACCACCGTTGCTTGTCTACCGAGAAGGCCTCTCATATATGTAAGAATTGTGAGACCTTCATTAGACGATCGAAGACAACCCACATGCTGTCATTACCATGAGGTGATCTAGGTAAACAAGTCACAAAGTCCATTGAAACATCTTCCCATTCAAACTCATGAATGGAGAAATGCAGAAGAAGCCTTTCTCGACACTGATGTTCCTCCATCACAAACTGAAAGGTGGAACAATAATTGATGAAGTGGTCCATCATGTGTTTCATACTAGACCACCAATATTAAAATTTTAGATCTTGATAAATTTTTATGGCACCGGGGTGAACTTCCCATGTTGAGGCATAGAAATCCATCATCATATCCTCTATATTGTCTGATGGGACCCATAAACACCCAAAAAATACGAGTATAATTACCATTGACTAGCCAACCAAAAAGTTTATCTTCATCAGAGAATCTTTTTCTTAGGACAATTCCTTTAGGATCAGATAACTATGTCAACCATACTCATTCCAGAAGGGTATATGTAACCTCTAAGGCTGAGATAACTGTATATCCATTGTCATATTTAACTTCAACATGCATCTCCATTAATACGGCCAAAATATACCATTCATCATTGGATTTATGAACAACCTAAGTCTGAGTCTTTCAATTCACATCATTAGCAACGAAAATCACGTTCCATGAATTATAGGCATGCTCGAAATCAAAGGACGATATGTTCTAGACCGACCTAGAATGCCAGATATTCATATATCCTTGAGGGATGTTGTACATGAGGCTCTTTTGGTATATGAACACCACAGAATGCTCTCCCAATAAATAGTGTCTCCAATAGAATAATGAATGAATGATGGATGAGAGCTCGAGATATTTTATAGGGTAATTATTCTCATGAAGACACATCAGATGGGAACCATGTGCAATGAATTTTGCATCCTGCATCAAAATAGAACTAAGCATAACACCTAATGAATAGAAGAAAACTATATAATCCTTCCTATCTTAGGAATAGTCTATACTAGCACTGAATTCAGTCATCCCTTCATCTCTTGAAGGATTCTTAAAAACCTCTAAACTATTCAAATTTCAAACCCTTCTTTATTAATACCGTGAGAATCACCACATGGCTTGATAAATCGTGAATGAAGAGTATATAGTATCCAACATTACCTATGAAACATTAGATATCAAATACATTCTTTTGTTGTTACCAAGAAACTACATCTCTCATATTCTCTAGGTGAACTAAAATTACTAACACTAATATGATATGACCATGAAAGTGGACCTTATCCATCTAGAAGTTGAATTTAACAAGAAAAACATTGATATAATACTATCTCAGTGTATTCATCATGATCTCATGATGTGTGGAATGGTCATGTCTAAGGTGTGAATACCCAAAGACATTTTCAGTGAAGACTACTAAAAATGAATATAGATATGTGTGGAAGTCTCAGTTCATAATATACATAAGGACCTCAGGTGTATTCATAAGTTCTAATAGTATACCCAGGTAGTTGTGGATACCACAACTTCTTTTTAATGCTATGTGTGGTATGTATGAAGTCCTGAGATGCACCTGATGATAGCCTAAACTCATATCTATCTTTGAAAACACCTTCACTCCTCAAATCTGATCAAACAGTCTGTCTATTATAGGAAATGGATATTGGATCATAATAGTCACATGATTCAAATGATGTTAATCCACACAAATCCTAAGGGTAACAGTCAATATCATTGAATAGATGATAGGTGAACCCCAAAGAAATGTGTTGGTTCTTATAAAGCATTTCACATACAGATCTTCCAATAGATTCCTCAATTCTAGAATCTCCTTAGGTTTCATCCTATAAGGAGGAATGGTTAATGGTGCTACTCCTAGAACAAGATAAATGGTAAAGTATAACTCTCTAATTATTGGAATACTAGACAATTAATTCAGAAAGGCATATCTAAAATGATCCTCTATAAGAGGGTAAACAATGTGTTGTAACTCCTGATTATCAATGTAAATACTAGTGACATTTTCTCTAACAATAACAAGGTTCTACTGCTCAAGTATTGATCATGTTGCCCTAACATACCATTCTCCCTTGTGCACGTGTGTAATTCCTTATGGTGATGTAAATGTCACCCTCCAATGATAGAAGTCAATATATGATCTATAGGGAACTATTAAGTCCATCCCAATGATAATATCTAAACCACTCATGTTAAGAATTTACATGTTCTATTCAAAAATGTAACTGCCTATCTAAAGGGAGAAATTATAAAAAAATTGAACAACCTCTATAAGAATACCAAAGGGTGTACCTAGAATCATAACACCATGATAATAATCACTATCAATGCCCCAAATCTCAGTGATTTACTTAGATATTATAGAGTGAGATGTGCATGTATCAAACAATGTAGAAACTTAAGTGGAGGTCACAAGAATAGTACCGCACAAAGTAGATGTCCTAGTGCTCATCTCCAATGGTGTAGGCTAGACCACTTGTAACTGGCCTATAACATAACCCTATGTCAGTGTCTGTCTTCCCTGAGAAAGCCTGATCTAATGTCATTGAGAATCATATTCCTGATTTTCTCTTCTATGACAACCATCTGGTCTTGAACAACAAGTGGTATTCCAACTGTCTGATTGTCATGATCCTGTTGATCCCTCTGTAGATAGAGGAGTAGAGGTAGATCATGATCTCTGGGAACTGAAGAGAATTTCCTATAGAAATGGTGGATATGAACCATTCTATCACAAGCTCTACAATCAACTGGATTCTGCTTACACTATCTCTTGAAATGTCCTGTCACCCCGCACTAGTGAAAGATAAGAGAATTACCAGCTAAAGGACCCCTTCCACTGATACATCCATATGGTTCTTCAAAGCATTGATTATGTCAAGAAGAAGATCTAATGGAAAACTTATGTGCCTAACCACCTTCTCTCACACCATCAGTATATAACAAATTTCTCTCTATAATTAGGGCATGGTTGATGATCTGAAAAACATCCATCATTCTAAACAAATTGACCTGAAATCATATGTCATAACACAAGAAATCCTAAAACCATTTAGAATCAATTAGATCATCAGTAGATAGAAAAGAATATAAACACTACAGCTTGGTGAAATGAGATGAGTAATCCAAAATCAAAATTGACCTCTACAATAGATTCATGAACTCTCTAACTCTATTAGCCCCCAGAGTGTGGGGGAAATAAGTAGTCGTAGAAGAAAATATAAAAGACAGTCCAAGACATCTCTCAATGATGTATTGTCCTGGAGATGAAATCCCACCATCTCTTAGAATAATCATGAAATAAGTAAGAATCATGATTTACCCTCTACTCTGGAAGCATCTCTAGGTGCTCAAAAATGGAAAGGATTTCCTTGACCCAGGACACTTCAACAGGTGGTCCGTAATTCGTTGAGAATGTGGAAGGATGGTGCTACTGAAACTCGCGACTCAGCTCTTCCACACTCAGGGCAGGTCTCACTCTTCCTTGCCTACTTTGAATCATACCCAAAAATCCCTCTCAAAAATATTCATCACTGACTATATCTGGAACAAGAGGAGGAGACATATGTGGCTCGACTAGAAGAACAACTGAAATCTCAAGGCCCACCAAATCAGTAATAGGATCATCGCCCCCTTCAGGTAACATAGCTCGAGGACTTCATAGTTGCATAATGCTACAATTCCAAGCAAACATCTCAAAAGAGATTCAATCAGACCATATGATTGAATTCCAGATGATAGGATAGGCAATAAAATCTTCTAATGATAAAGAACACGTCTCTTTGTCTGCTTCAAAAGTTAGGCTTTTATGATAGAACATAATAAAAAAATAAACACCCACTACTGACTACTATGGATGGGTACTGGTCATGTTTCTATGTTAGGCATGTGAAATATGGAAGTTCTCAAGTTAAAATAAATTTCCTATTGAAACTATGATGGTTAGAGAATTTAAATCATTTAAATTAGCTTACTAAAATTATATGTCATTTTTTGGCCCATAAAGTCCCACACACAATATGAACAAAAAGATGACAGACACCTAGATGTCATTTTTATTTATACTATTCTTTTCCATGTGAATATATTGTTCATAAATGGTTGAGATTGTTGGAAGTCCATTTTATAATATATAAGGTCCCATACACCATATGTGTCGGAGAGTGGAACCCACTAAACCCACAATATAGAATGATCCAGATCCTATAAGAAGTTTCAGCACAATTTATTAAAAGTATAAAGGAACAAAAAATATTCAAAAGGAAACAATTACTAAAATCTAAATGTTTCATGAAACAATGAATGACATACTCACATAGTGCCTGTTGCGATGCATGTTCTAATAAATAACCCTCATTCCATCGAGTTAAGCAGTGTAATCATAATCACAATATCGAAAATGGTAATAAAATCACAGAACATGTGATTCATTAAACAGTGAAATTGTATCAACAGTAATAGAATAATTAATAACAATCATAAATATGGAAACATGGTCTTTACCCCATACAAGGTTTCGCGATGCCAAAGCACAACTTATGACCAAGTCACTAAGCATTACCAATATTTGTTATATTGTATATAATTAGTTAATCAATAATGTAATCCCATTTGATACCACGTATTGTCCTCCTGGACTTGTACACCACTTAACATGTTCCCCAAGCCCAGTTGGAAACATGACCCCTGACGCGTCTCACCATAAACTATGGGATGATGACTGGAAGTGGGGGTGTGAATGTAGAATAGTGGGGATGTTATACCTTCATTTTTAAGTACATAATAGATGAAATATAAAGGAACAATAATGGATGAATAGTCAAACAGATAGATAAAATAAATACTGGAAGCATAAATATATATAGGGGAAGTCTGAATAACAGAATGACATATAAATGTAATCATGGGAAGTGTATGATACAACATTTATTCGTTGCATGATAATATAAAAAGGAAAATAGGAACAAGTAATAGGAATGCTATAAAATTTTAAGAAGTTAAAAAAATTCAAAATTTTCTCCATAGAATATTGAGCCTTAGCCCAATCATCAACTCATATGCTCCAACTATGTAATAAGAATCAACATACGAAAGAGTTGTGTGTACCCTAATCCATACATGATGTCAAAAGTCTTCGTGGGTGTCAAAGGTTTCCCAAGTAGGGTGTGATATAAAAATCTTAGTAGGACGCCTCCAATTGTGTCTACATGTAATTTGAGTATGCACTCATAAGTAAATTGTTTTCAAAAAGTACATGTAAGTAATGTAGAGTAGTATAATTAAATAAACTATTTATCCGGTTCCAAAATGATGCATTGCAGTTAAACCTACTTTAGATCAAAGCTGGAATGTGTGATCATGTTACTAGACACACACACACACACACACACACACACACACATATATATATATAATAACTAACTGGAATTTATAATTCATCACTCCCATACATGTATATATATATTTCAAATGGTGTGGGGTAAGAATTCCTCCTTCCATACATTTATAGAGTTTATAACTGGAATGGTGTAAGAATGCCTCCCATCCATAAACATACCATATACTGGCATGGGTAAGAATTCCTTCCATCCATATACATATCACACGATCAGATTCATGGGAAAGGAATCTCCATTCATATCATATATCACAAGGAAAAACCATCTTATATTATTTAAATTTAAATAAACCAACTATTTAATGTAATTCCTTTAAAATAAAACATAATAATTGAATGGTCATTATATCCCATGAACCATTCAATTTAAGATAATTCATCAATATGTTTTAATCCACCTCATCCATGGAAACCAATACAATCTAACAATCTCATTTTCCAGACATGGAAAATTCATTAACAAGGGGACAAGCCTAGGAAAGGGCCCAATCATATAGTCACATACACATTTTGGAAAATCCATGCCTAAGAGGATCTAACACCCATGGGGTGTCTTGTTATACATCAAACAGAAATGGGAAAAGGGATAATTAAATTTAAAGTCAAGCCCAAAGCTGAAATAGGTTCCATTCCATTCTCCCACTTGGCCAAAATGACCATATCTAATGTGGCACACCTATGGGTGTCCATATAGAGGTAAAGTGATGTCTAAACGCATAATGAAGGTCAAATTCTTCAATATCATGACACTAGTGTTATTTAGGAATGAGGACACCAACATAATTAAAAAGCTTGTCAAAGACTGGCCCATGGTTCAATGGAATAAATAAAAAACATCAATGTCTCTGATGGAACAAAATATGTGACCACCTACCATAGGGATGTAGATGATTCCTTTATTGATATCAACATCAAATTTGATGTAGGTCAGAAGAGATATGAGTTTCAGTCCAATGCACTTATGCTATCTGATTCTTTTATTAGATTAAATATTGTTCATTAGATGAAGCTTCTAGCTAAAATAATATAATGGAAGAGATGTTGAGCTTAATGTGTATGATTCAATGGTAATATGTACTAGAGGAGAGGGAATAGAAGGAATTAAGATATATTTGTAGTGGGGGTAATTTTCCCCCAAAACACACTCTGCACAGTTTATTCACATGGTTTACATATCATGTGCAAAATGTGGATGAAGGCTCTACCCCATTTATGAAACTTGACACACGATTGTGTGCCAGGTTTTCACGGTTCTAGAAAAACAATGTGGACATGCATGTTCCCATTTCTACAGCTTCATGGTGTATATGAACTATGCGGCTCAGATTGTAGCCCATTTTCTGGACCTCTAGGATATGAACCCGCCATAGAAGCTCCTTAGGACCTCCCTAGATTGTATCACACACTTACCATGATTAAAGGAAATATTCAAAATGAAAAATCAATTATATGTACCTTGGTCAAAAATTTGGTCGTTATAATGACTAATATGGAATTATTGAATATGTTGAAAAATTATTTTTCTCCTTTGGTTCATCAATGAATGTTGATATATCACCCCCTATAATGAGAATATACGAACATGTTTAATTCCATGGCCATGGTAGAATATAATCAGTATGTTCATTTTTGGAATTTCAAATAACGTTATTTTGAGCATATATATTGACTAAAAAAGAAATCCAATCTTCTTGAATGAGATATCGAGACAAAGGGATTTTATGAAATGGTATCAATTTATATTATGTAGTCATAGATTTTATTTATCCATTTATATTTAAGGTTTGTAATGTGTTTCTAGATACCAATTTTTATATGAGTTAGACTAACTCCCACAGAGATGGGGCCCTAGAGGATCACACATAATGGGTATCCCTCATTTCCTCTGATTTGGATGAATTGGAGTTTAAGAAAAGGTGGGCCCCATGTGTAGAGACCAAAAAATATCCCTGTTAATGATCAAAATTTTAATAATTAAATTTTATTATTAAATTTTATAATATTTATAATTGAATTTTTTTTCAAATGGTATTCGCAAAATTAATTAATTAAAAAATTGAATACAATAATTCATTTATTTTCGAATGAATGTTGCATTGTTCAAGGGTTGTTGAATAATTACGGTAGGAATTTGTTGTGTTAATGGATCATAGTTCATCATGTGAAGTATAATCTTGATACCAATGAGTGATTGATATGTTCATGATAGGAACAACATGTTTACTTAGTTGTTCATTTCTTTTTTGGATGGTTTATGTGGATTAAGATATAAATGGGATTATAGAAATTTTTTAAAATTTAATCATAATATTTATTATCATTTTTGAGACATGAATAGGGTAGGTGTTAATTTTCAATAATTTTAACTCTCCCTATATACTAATCCCTTCTATAGAATCATGTAGAGAGAGAAAGGCTAGGAATTCATTGATCCATGTTTAAGAATCAATCACATGATATTATAGAAATAGAATGGTCATTATAATTAATTTAAAATTTCATGCTAGAAACTAGAAATGAAAGAACATTACTCATGGATCTGTGGTAAATGTGTGGAAATTTTATTGGGAATATACTTTGATGTCTCTAATCTATAATGATACAGATAAGAGAAAATGTCACTTGGACCAAGAGTTCCATAAATCTATAATTAGTATTTTTATATCATAATTAGTTTCAATTAAAAGAGTTCCTTTTAAGGAATAAGGTAACTCTTAACCAAATATGGATAGTTATGATAGATTCACCATTAAAAATTGAATTATTTTCTTGTATTACGATTCCACTGCATTCTCGGTTCCTTCACAACATTGGTACACTTGAGTTCCAAAATACTAACACGTCTCAAAATAAATCATTAAGTTTATTCATTGTAAACAAAGGATGATAAACACCTGGAAAAGTTTTTTTATTCAATTTTTTCGGATAAATGCTAACAGATAAAGGTTTTCATCAATCATGGATTAAATCTAGAATATTGAAGGTTTTTTTCTTATATTTTTATAATTCATTTCTTTTTGCCACATAGATGGTTCAATAATCCATTTTACAATAAATTTAGTAAAAATAAACTTTAATAATATCATTATGGTAAAAGATTAATAATTATTTATTACTAAAATAGTTTTTTCAATTAGGAATGTTGTTTTAAAGGATATTATTTTTCAAAATAATAATTTTTTGAATGATTTGTTTATTTTCATTAGTTGAAAAAATACTAGAAAATTGATTTCAATATCATTATTAATTCTAGTTTCTAAAATTAAAATCCATAAAAAAATTATTATCATCGGTCCCTAAAAAATTCATTAAATGTAATTTTAGGTGATAAAAAATATTTAGTAAAGTGGTAATAAAATCCATTCATCTCCTTACATATATATTATTTCAAAATTGATATATGAAGTCCAAAAATTTATCTAAAACCTAGAATGATATGAGATTTAGTTTTATTTGAAGCCTCTACATCTCTCATATCATAATATTTACCATAAATTATCTAAATTTATGTTTTATCATCATTTAATAGTCAATTATTCGTAAATAATGTGTATATTAATCCTAGAAATATTTTTTCCTTTAAAAAACAATCCATATAGTTTGACCTTGAACTGCCACAATTCTATACAATATTATGGGAAAGGTATTGTAAATTTTATTAACAAAATGTTCATCCTTAAAATTACGACACTGTGTCATATGAACCATTTTCATGGAGAAGTAATAGTACTTGAATATCAAAATATTTCATTGGATAATGGAACATATTATAATTTATGAATGATGTTTTTACTTTATTTCTTTTAATCATTTCATTTGTTATATTCTTTTTTTCACTTTTTTTAGTGTGTAAAGGTTAATTGACCACAAATATGTTCATTAAATTTATTAGGAGTATTTATGGAAATTTATTAATGATGAATTCAATTTTTTTCATGCTTCTCTAATTAATAATTTTTAGCACATTATTTATAAACCTTTTTTACTTAAAACGAGGATATCTTTTTAAAAAATTGAATAATTTCCTTTAGGATAGTAATTATTTTAATAAACTATAATTTGATAAAAAAATTAATATCAATTTTTTTTATTCATCTACATTTTTGGATAATTATTTTCCAGATCCCAAAGCTGTTATTTCTAAATTATAAGAAATTAATGATCTAATTTTATAGATGTTTTCCTTTCATTCACCACTGATATTTTTAAAATCAATTGTTTCTAATGGGGAGGAAGATAATGTTGAAAATATATTTTTAAATATAATTTTCATTAGATCCCAATTATATATTATAGATGTATACATAATTGATGGAGGAATTTAGGTTGGGGGTGTGATTAAACCCACATAAAGTCCTCTACGAGTCCTGATTTTTATATTTATAAAGGAAACAGGGTGAATTAAAATATAGTTGTTCATTTCATAAAAATCACTCCCATTTCCATACCATAGTATAATAGTTATGTAAGATAATATAATAACGTTAAATAATCATTTACTGATAAGATAATTGGTGAGTATGGTTTGTTTTGAAATTTACAATTTGATATAAATAAAAACCTAAGCATTCCAATATGGGGCATGAGTGTCATTCCAAAATGGAATCATCGATTAAATTATCCTTTATTCACAAAAAATAATCCTATATCACCCATTTTTCAAAATCATTATTCATGGGGGTCTATAAAAATTTCAATTCTAGGATGAAATATATTAATTTTATGTTTTTTTCCTTCATTATATTAAAATTTTATTATTTAATAATTTTATTCTTCATTTTGCTATGTGAAATTACAAATAAATTAATTAAAAAAATAAGTGCAATTATTCTAACAATCAAAACAAGACATATTCAGGATAGAACATTAATATAATTAAGAAAAAATAGAATATAAATTCATGTATATGATAAATATCTTCCACATTATTTATTGATTAAAATAATTTGGTTAATTACACCCCTTAATAAATGATTGATGAAAATGTTCCCGTTTTAGAAGATGTTTAAATGGGTTTTTGTAAATTTTAGGGCAATTAATGGTCTATTGGAATCATAAATTCAATAATTGAGTTGAAAATAACCCCTTTTAGTCATTCCATTTTCATTCCCTTAATGAGTGAATTTTGGAACAATATTTTTCTTCTAAATATTGCATTTAATTTTCTATTAAGGATGATAATAATTTTAAGAACATCATTTAATGGTTGACTGATTAGTTTAAGCCACTTGTGGAACACCCCTTATTCATTAGATAATTTACTTTTCATATAACCATATATCAACATATGTATGGGTTGGTGTAATATTCATTTTGGAATCTAACATCATGTTAGTTATAATTATTTTATATCATGATTTACTTTACATAGAACTCCATTCAAGACAATAAACCTGTTTAGGCGTACAATTCCTTATGGATTCACTATTAATTATATATGTTTATTACTTATATGTTAACCCCAATTTTTAATGATAGTTATTATTTTTTAAACCTATTTTTAAAGAAATAATCATATTTATATGAAAAATTTTAGAGGAATTTGAGTTATATGTTCATCTATTGGTATTTTGTGAAAATTATTTTATTTTTTGAATAAGAAAAATATTAAGTATGGGAGTTAAATATATGTAGTGATTAATTTACATATTTTCTTGAATGTTTACATAATTTGTTTTAAATTATACACTACCCTAATAATATCATAATATAGTTCATTTTTTGACCAATTATCATAATTTGATCTAGTCATTTAATTGTTCAATAGTTAGTACGTGAAATTAATTTTAATTTTATGGTAAGAATATGTTATTCTAATAATTGAAAATAACATTAAAATATTATTCTTGAGATTTAAGAGAACAATGAGGTAGGTCAAAATGCAAGATAAATGAAGGTAGTTGTTTTTGAAATGAAGGTATGTGTAGGAAGACTTGGTTTTTGAAGATTGAATTTTAAAGGAGGTTAGATATTTCCTTCAGATTGGATTTATAATTTTTTATGTGATAATTTAGATTTTTGATCTAGCCAAGGGTGTTTGTTATGTATCTCTATGTATTTACAAATTATAAAAAAGATTTATGTGTGGGGATTATATTTATTTATTTTTACATTATTTTATTTTTATTTTTTGTATCTTGTTTATTATTGTTTTTTAATCTATTTTATTTTTTGGTTTTCTTTGTTTGTTTTTTTATTTTATTTTTGAAATTTGATTCTGCACAAGAAAGAAATTGAGGTACCATGATTTAGTGATGGGGTTTCATTTTAATTCTATCCTTATAAAAAATATAGATAAAAATTTCATAGTCATCTCTGGGTCATGCTACTTTTTATAGTCCATTTTATTTGGAGTCAATTTTATATTAATTGAATATTAATTTGAAAACTTATTTGTATAAAGGTTATAAAAGTTTTCATGGCATCATGTCATTTTTGTATGATGGAATTATAAAAATACAAAATTAATTAAAATCAATCATTACAGAAATTCATAAAAAAATAAGGAGAATTTCCACACTAAAAAGTGGGAATTTTCAATTCAAATGGAGATACACTAACTGAAAGGATGATTTTTTTTATTATATGGTTGATTCTGAAATATTTTAGGACTGTTTTATTTTTTTCATGTATTTCACTTGTCCTAGCTGCATCAATTGCTGAGTAAGATATTTGATATCAATATTAGGATAAAATTCACTTTAACAATCTTATTATAGATGATAAATACCATATTACTATTGTTTAATTATTTTTTTATTGCATTATGGAATTTTGGTGGTTTATTATTGATAAGATTCATTTTAGGAAATTATTATTGATTTTCTTCAATTAAACAACACTATAAAATTGAGTTCAATTAGAAGATTAATAATGTGTTCCATAATTAAATTTTATATTCAATAATTCTAAATATCAGTTCTTATGAAATATTAAAAATTAACTTTAGGAGATTAATAATCCATAGTAAAGTTTTAATAAACCCATTTTATCTCTTTATAAACACAAAATTAGGAATTTATTAATAGAAATCAAATCATTTATCTAAAACCTATAAATCCATGTGAGTGGGTTAAATCCAAGGGATTGATAACTCTATTATACTAGTATTTATCCAAAAATATATTAATTTCAATTTTGCACCATTATAATGATTTTTTATTATGTAATAAAGGTAGGAAAATATATAAAAATAAAATGGATAAAGGGATCAAAGTGTTCTAAAAAATGGAGCTTGAGGGAATCTTCAGAAATGGGGCACTTACTAGCAGTAGAAAGGTAGTACCCATCTATAAACTCGAGATTACTATCATGGTGGTGATCTAGGTAAGTGAATTAATTTGTTATATAATTGTTTCTATAAAACGGTTCCCTATGCTTCGACCTTGAACTCCCATAATAATTCCATGTATTCATCTTCACGGGTTAATAAATTTCCAAAAATTGGTGTGCAATCATGATAGATAAACTAGTGATCTCAATATCATATATTTAATGAAACTATTTATAAAAAACATAAATTCATGATTTCTTTATGATATGAGTATGTCACTTCAAACAATTGTTTCATAGCTGGCAATATCCTCTTCTTACTTTTATGGATAGAGTCTTTTATCATGGGTTGTGATCACTTTATTAACATTTTATGATATTCCGTTTATTCCTTATGATTTTTCCTATAAAATGAGTCTCATGTTTAACATAAACATTAAATTTAACACTTTATGTTTGACTATATAGTTTCAGATTCAAATCATGTATTCATTAATGTGAACTATCCTTTTTGAAAGCATCGCAAAATTACTTATATTACATGGTTAAATCTAGATTTATAAGGTAGAATATATATTTCTTCAGGTTCGAACTATAAATTCTATAGTACCAAACACTCAAATTAAAATCATAGTATTCTCATATGTCTTATAATGATTCACATATTTAACCATGTAGTTCACATTCCGTGAATTATCAATGTCATGAATAACTTTTCATTCTACTTTTAAATAATGAAAACAATGTCAAATCATGCTAAATATTTTTTATAATTATAATTTCCAATATTAAAATCCAAAAATTAGTTGAATTTATATGAAATCAATAATATTTAAATTTTACCCCTATATTTAAAGAAAACATATTTTAATTTTTTTTCATATTAAATTACGAGTAAACATGTCAAAATTATAGATTTTTTTCTGAAAATTCAAGTAATCAATATGTTTCATGATTAATTATATTTATTTTATTAATAATTGAAACATAATTCTAATAATATTTATATTAACAAAAACTATTATCATTTATTCATTATTATATAAAAAATTATAAATCAAAGGTAAATATTATCAAAGATTTATATATGTATGAGTCGATACGAGATACAAAGAAATATCCTTACAATAATAAATAATCCTCCCAAGTTATATAATCTAATAGAAATCACCCTTATAATAATCAGGGTTAGATGAATAAAATGTTATAAGAAATGAAATATATGTTTTGATAAATCAATCTGAATAATAAGTATGTCATGAAAATAATGACTTTATATCATGTAATATATGTATGAATTCAATAAATAGTTATTTTAAATCAATATGATAACCATTGTAAATGAATACTGTAGCCCTTAGAAAAATAGTGTGGATGTTTTGAAAGTAATAAAACCATTATAAATAATATCCATTATACAAAAATTATTTTCATGAGTAATTATTTACCAAATGAATCACACATATTTATTAGTATATTTTAATAAATTAGATCATAAATTTGGAATCAAAATTTTACAATTTGGTAATGGTGAAATAATGTTAATTTTTGGAGGTAAATGAATTTTAAATGAATATCATAATATAAATCAACTATAAAATGCACTATATTAGTGTATTATAAGGTAAACACACTATATTAGTATTTGTTTTATCATTTCTATGATAGAATATATGTATCATTTCATAAATTATTTATTATTTAATATTTTTCTCAATATTCCAACCATAATGTAATTTTGAAAAGTATAAAATATTTTTTATTCTATTTAATTACTATTAGTCATTCATACATTTAATACTATATTAAAATAATTAAATTTATTTTATTATGGGTTTTAAAAGTCAATAATTTTTTTATATCATTGTCTAAATATCAAAATGTATTTCCTTAATTTTTACTAAATTTTAAAATATGGATACATTATTTTATATATTCAAATCCCCAAAAAAATTGTTACATTTTTTATTTTCCATATTTCAATATAAATAGAACCCCATATATATTATTCTCTTCACTCTAAAGATTCATAGTATGGTTTTTCTCCCATAACCTCCCTATGGTCTTCTCCCAATAGGTTTTTCTTGTTTTAGGGTGGTTCTACTTCATGTTATAGGAAACATTAAATAAATCTAAAAAATTATTTTTTTTATATATCATTATTTTTTATTTTTCACTCCTTTATAGAAATTAGAGAGTTTCCCAGACTGTTGTACCATAGGATTACCATAGAGTGGAGGAGTGAACAACATGTCAAATTTCTTTTTGATTTAAAGGAAATTGTCTCCATTTTGGTAGTAACTCATTAAACCTTATTTATTGAATTCACATTCATTAAACAAATAATATCATAAATAAAATGGAACTCAAAATGTTTAGTTGGTTCACCACTAAGGGTTAGTATAAAGAGAATAAGGAACTGATGTTTTGATCATTTTATAATTCACTATAATTCACTAGTTTTTTTGGGATTATAATTCTTCTTCAGAGTCAATATATATGAAATGACCCATACTTTACATACATTGTTAATACTTAAAAATTGAAGCAAACTTATTACAACATATAACAAAACCATGAAAGGACCGTATAGTTATAGGGTCTTTAGAAACATGGAAACATAAAAAACTAGTTCATAAATCATCTACATTGTCTTCCATTTATTTCATCATATCTAGAGTCCCTTTTGGAATATCCTACTTAATAGCCTTCTTCCTAACCTAGGAGAAAGAAAACATACAAAAGGGTGAGCTCAAATGCTCAGTAAGGGTAAACAAAAGAAAAATCAATCACATCATATTCATAATAACATAACATTTTGGAAATATTAACCTGTAAAAGAAATCATAATTTCATATCATGGGATAAATCATAGAAGTGAAATGTAATCCCAATAATCATAAATTAAAACATGAAACTTTGTGTCATACACACATAATAGTAGAGAATCATTTCTTAGTAGTCAAGACTCATAGAAAAGACTATCTTAGCGGAAATGTCCATTTCTGAACCGAGTTCACTCCTCGTTTCAGTCCTATTTCACTGAACTGAATTAACCTTCCATTCCAGCCATGTCTATCTCATGAGATATAAATCTTTACCCAATGCATTGAAGGGAGATATAGGTCCCACCCATCTCATAATGATACCATTCTTATGTGTGCCACATAATCTTAAAGCATACATCATTGCATAACCCATGTAATAAAAATGGGATTCTTAAACATCATGACAACATAAAACAATTCATATAAGATAAAGGAATTCATAAAAATAATTCCATCACAACATAATCAAATTAATGTAATAATATGGATAGAAACAGAACACTATATTATCTTATATGGAGAATAATTTTGATAAAACACTTGAACTCCATTCTTGAGGAAAATATCCTTTCTACTTGAAAAAAATTTTCCTTTCTTAACATGTCAAACAATTTTAAAATAAAATAATTTGATTAATAATAAACTTGAAAACTTGTAAAGTAATCTTCTTGGAAATAATGTTTTAAAAATCCATTCATGCCGTATAAGTTAAAAAAACATTTTTCTCGTACATTTTCCGGAAAAGTTAAAAAGTACCTCATAACGTAAACAAAAGAAAGATTCCTTAAATACCATGTAGTAAAAGTCAAAAAATGGGTAAGAATGACTTTAAAAATACATGAAACCATTTTTAGAAAACATGGTATTGGATGATAAATATTACCCCAGTAAATACTTAAGAATAAACAATCTCGGATAAAAATGAGATTGATAAATTATCCCTTACATTAGTCTGATTTGCTTCATAAGTGTCCAAACCTCCTGTATAATGATTTAAATATTGTCATTGACTTATTCCAGAATCATACACATTATTATGATATCATATATGGTCATATTCTTAGCTTCTTATTAGTAATATTTCATTTCTACTTGTTATTTGGGTGTTTATTACTTTTTGTTCTTATGCAAGTTTTGTCGATTAAATTCTTATTCTTCTCTTTAGGTTATAGATACCTCATTTCCAGAAAGGTATTAGTGTACTATATATCATATTTACTAATTAAATTCATTTATATAATCATTATGCAATGAAGATCATGTAGAATGAGTCGCATCACATCGTGGAGACGATATTCCGTACGTACACACGAGTGATGATATCATTCCCATGATTATGGAATTTTATTGGAGTGTGTGTATACTATTTCAGAATCAATACCACTTTAAATTAATCATATATAGTCTTTTATTTGCACTATTATACCCATCCATGTAAGGTGGTGGATGAAAATAGATTACACCACGGCGGGGAGACGATATTCCGTACGTACGCACGCGCAATGATTTCATTTTCCATAGGATGGATAGATGGTGAAATAGGGTTGTTTCATTATTATAATAAAATATCAGTATATGAGTGATACTGATGTTATTACTTCATAATGAAACAGCTAATGAAGAAGAAGTGGAAGATGAAATAAAGTTGAATGAATCGGTAACGGACATTACCTCTTCTTTGAAGCGCCTCTTTGAGACCTCCTATTAGGGAACTAAAATTGGTCTTTGAAGAAGACCAGTACCTCTAGGATGTTTCTAGGGAAGTGGAGAAGAGAATTTTGCAGGGTTTGGCCGTGATTGAAGGCTCAAGATGGTTTGAGGAAGAGAGGGAGGAGGTGCCCTTTTATAAGGGAGGAGAGGGCCACCTTTGGAAAAACTAAAAATATTATTTTATTATAAAGTAATATTTGGTTTTTAATAGCTCCAAATTGATTTATTTCGAAGCTAAGGTGGGGATGGGTCGAAATCCTTTCATCCAATAGAATTAAGGAAGTTTAGGTATCTATTTTAACCTTATCATTTAGATTTAACTTTAAATTAAATAATTTTACTTTTACCGTGTCTTCATGTTTTCTTACACAATAAGATTAATAAACTTACTATAACAAGCCGAACGAACCCCAAGTTGCTTACTGTTAATATATATAACCTTATATATGTCGTTTTTCTGAACCATAGATTTTTAAGAATAAAATAACAATTAAAAATATAATATTTTTTTGAAAAATAATTTTATGTCAATTTTGATACTATTTGGTAATTGATTTTTGTGAAACTCATAACAGAATGATTAGTTCGAAAAAAGTTAATTAAATCAGTAATAATATTTAATATTAACCTAGTAAATTATTTGAATTCATAAAAATTCTCAAATTACATTTATTTGGGTATTTATAACATCAATTATGTCAATATTTCATTAATAAGATAATTACCGTATCATCATTATGTCATAAATAATTTAATTATTTAATGTCTAAAAATTAAAAATAAAATACCATTATGTAGGAAATATTTTTTAGCTTTCTAATGAATATATATTGTCGAATTTATATTATGTATAACCCTATATTAAAAATTCTTTAGTTATTAAACTTTGATTTTAACTATTTTAACCCTTTTTTAAATAAATTAATAATAAATGTCCTCATCTAATACATGTGGGCCTAAATGGTCATATTTTATTCCTAAGGTTGTTTTTGGTCGAATTATACTTGTCCAATAGAATTAGGACATGTGTTAGGGTAATAATAATATCATTTTTATCCTTAATTACCCTATTTACTTTTAACCGTGGTAAAAAAAAGTAAAAAGTTACTATTCACCAAAAAATTATTTTCATCTCATTGAACCACATTTTACTTACTGACATCAACCGTGTCTCTCGGATTTTTGAAATTCCACTCACAGAATCGGTAATATTAATTTTTATGTAAATTTGAAAATTCTCCTAGGAGGTGGGTAAAGGACGGTGAAAAGTTCAATAAAATTTTTATATATTTAAAATTATTATTAAATGACTCAAATTAATTGCATTGAACTTATATAGGTATTATGTATCAATTTTGACCAAAAATAAATTTAAATAATATAAATAATTAGTTAAATAAAAAGTTGGTTTTTAAACAGTAACCTAGTGTTTTCACTAATCATAAAAAAAATGAATGTTTTAGGAAAAATACCAAAATTTCACCCTAGGCTTATTTCGATATTCCGAATCCAAAAATGAATCCCATTTTGAATGTGGAAATTTACAAAATTTCGAAAATTGGTTATTACTATTCATAACGGCTTGTTTTAATAATATTTTAATAGCATATCATTGTTTAGTGAAACTGGGTATTGCGTACGACGCATGCTATCAAGGAAGGCAACAATTGTGTGTAAAGAAAGCCATGCTAGTGTTGTGTGTAGTGAAATATTCCTTTGATGGTTTATATAACATAAAAACAAATTTTTTTGCATAACAGTCTGAGGTGTTACATTCTACCCCCTTAAAATGAATTCTGCCCTCAAAATTCATCACTTTGTAACAAACAGATGAGGATACCTTTCCCTCATCATATCCTCAAGCTCCCATGTAGATTCTTCTAATTTGTGGTTCCTCCAAAAACTTTCACCAAGCGAGTGGTCTTGTTTCGTAGGAATTTTTCGCTACGATCCAGAATCTCTATCGGCTGTTCTTTATAAGAAAGATCTTATTCCAGCGGTACAACTTCTGAGTTGAGTACATATGAAGGATCATGTATGTAGTTTCTTCGGAGAGATACATGGAAGACATCGTGAATTTGGGAGAGATTCGGTGGAAGCACCAATCGGAAAGCCACCTTCCCAACACGATCCAATATTTCGAAAGGACCGATATACCTAGGGCTCAGCATTCCCTTCATTCCAAATCTCATTACTCTCTTCCAAGGAGATATTCGTAAGAACACTTTATCACGCACTTCAAACTCTCGGTATTTTCTTCAGTTGTCGGCATAATTTTTTTGTCAACTCTGAGCTGGTCTAATGTGTTGTTGAATAGATCTGACCTTTTCTTCCATATCATCAACAAGATCAGGTTCTAAAAACTTTCATTCCCCAACTTCATCCCAGCAAGTTGGAGTCGTGCATTTCTTTCCATAGAGAGCTTCATAAGGAGTCATCTGAATACTGGAGTGAAAGCTATTATTATAAGAAAATTCCACCAAAGGTAGGTGTTGATCCCAACCACCTTTGAAATCCATAGAGAATTATCTCAACATATCTTCTAGAGTTTGAATTGTCCTCTTAGACTGACCGTCTGTCTGAGGATGATAAGCAGTACTGAAACTCAAATCTGTATCCAGAGTATCCTGAAGACATCGCCAGAACATTTAGGTAAACCTCAAATCCCGATCAGATATAATAGAAAGTGGTACTCAATGCAATCTTACCACTTCTTTTACATATATCCTGGCAAGATTATCCAGAGAGAAATCCTCTCAAATAGCAATGAAGTGTGTTGACTTTGTAAGATGATCAACTATGACCCAGATAGCATTATTGCCTTTGGAGTTTTTAGGAAGTCCAGTGACAATGTTCATAGTGATGTTTTCCCTTTTCTATTCTGGTATGGGTAATGGTTGTAACATCCCCTTGGACATATGTCTCTCAGCTTTAACTTGCTGACAAACAAAGCATCGAGAGACATATTCAGCAACATATCATTTCATGCCATCCCACCATATTTACTCTTTCAGGTCCCCATACATCTTCGTGCTTCCAGGATGAATAGAGAATGAAGAACTATGAGCTTCATCCAGCATCTCCTTCTTTAATTCGGGGATGAGAGGAACACAAACCCGATTCAAGAACTTTATTATCCCATCAAAATCAAGGTTGAATTCATGAATATTTCTCACCTTCTTTTGTAACTCTACATCTTCTTTCTACGCCTCTTTAATATTCACATGTATATATGGTTGAACATTCTATTTAGAATGATAAGAATTTCCCCTTCCATTATAATTCCATGATCCATCCTTTGTAAATCCATAAATATTGGTTCTTTTGTGATCCTCATCATGGATAAGCTAGCATGGTCTTGTCAACTTAATGCATTTGCCACCTTGTTTCCTTTCCATGGGTGTTAATGAATTGAGAAGTCGTAATCCTTAATCAGCTCCAGCCATCTTCTTCGGCGCATATTCATCTCCTTTTGTGTGAAAATATTGTTTAAACTTTTATGATTAGAATAAATATCACACCTTTCTCCATAAAGATAATGCCTCTAAATCGTTAATGCAAAGATTACCGTAGCTAACTCCAAATCATGAGTTGGGTAATTTTGCTCATGGATTTTCAACTGTCGTGAGGCATAATCTATCACCATATCATTTTGCATAAGAACACACCCCAATCCCTTCTTGGATGCATCACTTTAGATCACAAACCTTTCTCCACTATAAAGAAGTGTGAGTACATGTGCACTGGATAACCTTCTTTTGAGCTCCTTGAAATTCTCTTCACATTCTTCCGTCCAAAAAAGCTTATATCCTTTCCGAGTCAACTTAGTGAGTGGATTAGATAATCATGAAAAATCTTTCACAAAATGTCGATAATATCCAGTCAAACCAAGAAAAATTAAGATCTCAGTTACTGTTGTTGGTCTCGACCATATTTCGATAACCTCTATTTTTGCTGGATCCACATATATCCCCTCTTTTGAGATTATGTGACCCAAAAATGCAACTTTTTGAAGCCAAAATTAACACTTGGTAAATTTGGCATAATGCATCTACTTTCTCAGGGTCTTCAATATAATTCTCAACTAATCTTCATGTTCTTACTTTCTCTTTAAATAGACAAGAATATCGTCTTTAAAGACTACCACAAACTAATCAAGATAGTCTATAAAGACTCTATTCATCAGATCCATGAAGATAACATGGTCATTAGTAAGACTAAATGGCATCACTATAAATTAATAGTGTCCATACCTTGTACGGAAAGCCGTCTTTGGTATATCCTCCCTTTTGACCATTAATTGATGATACCCTGAATGAAGATCAATCTTGGAAAATTATTGAGCTCCGCATAGTTGATCAAATAAGTCATCAATGCATGGGAGAGGATATTTGTTCTTGATAGTGATCTTGTTAAGTTCTCGATAATAAATGCAGAGTCTCATTGATCCATCTTTCTTCGTAACAAACAGAACAGGTGCTCCCCAAGGTGACACACTAGGGCGTATGAATCCTTTATCAAGATTCTCTTGGAGTTTCTTCTTCAATTACTGCAACTCAATTGGGGGCATTCTATAAGGTGTCTTTGAAATAGGCAAAGCACCCAGTACGAGTTCTATTGAAAACTCAACTTCACGATTTGGTGGAAGACCCAACAATTCTTCCAGAAAGACATCGTCAAACTCTCGTACAATGGTCATATTCTTAATCGCGATTTTCTCACCAACCATTTGAGATAAATAACCATCATTTAGTGGAATCAAGACCCATAAGATGGAAGAAAATTCCCCTGGAAGGTTATGTTCATCCTTGCATCGATAGACGATCATAGATTGATCTGGAATATGAAATGTGACTTCTCTTCATTGTCAATTGATATGATCTCCATATAAAGAAAGCCAATACATGTCAAAAATCACATCAAATTCCACTATAGGAAGGATCAAAATATTTGAAGGAAGAACTTTCCCACAACCTTCAATCGGAGAAGAATTATAAACTTTTGATGCGACTGTTGTGCCATTAGGAGTTGTCACAGCTAACTCAACATATAATTTTTGAGGTAATACAATGATACCCTTAGAAAATACTTCATAAATAAAAGAGTGGGTGGATTCAGAATCAAATAAAACATTTGCTAATTTAGAGTGGATGGTATGTGTACCTCTTACCACTTCGTTTTCGTACTCCACATCACCGATAGTAAATGCATGTGACATTCCTTTGTCTTTATCCTTAAGAGTTTGTTAGGATCGATCATCATCGTCAACCCTTGGATTTGGGCATTGATTGGCATAATGCCCTATCTCCTTGCACTTGAAACATTAAAGTGTAGTAGATTCATTTTGTGTATCCCTTCCTTTGTTTGCATCATTAGACATTTTCTTCCCATTATTTCGACATTCAACTGCCTGATGGACTTCTTTTCAACAATTATATCATTTTCTTGTCCCCTTATGACAATTTCCTCCATGTTTCTTTCCACACTTTGAGCATAAGGGAAGACTCATATTCCTTTCAGTGTGCTCTTTAGATTTTCCTTTAAATTCCATTTTCCTCTTCTTATCAAACCCATATGACTGATGGGTTACTCTAATCTCCATCTCAACTTTGAGAGCACATCGAACCATTTCCTTGTAGCTATTGAAGTCCCTTATGGATAATGCCCTTCGAAGGCTTGGTTTTAAGCCACTAAAGAATCGATCTATCTTACTCTCAGGTTGGATAATAATTTCAGAAGCGTACCTTGGAAGTCTTGTAAAATTTTCTTCATAGGTACCAACAGATTCATCATCCTTTTGCTTCCGTTCAAGAAACTCCTTCTCCATCTTTTTTTGAAGAATACGAGGGAAGAACTTATTGAAAAATAAGTTCTTGAAATCTTCCCATTCCATGGACTCAATTTCAGCCCTTTGCCTCGTATTCTTAATAAGATTCCACCATTGATCACCTTCACCTTCCAAACGATACACTACTAAGATGACTTTATCATGTTTAGAACATTGAAGAACTGAAAATATCTTTTCCGTGGTACTGATCCATTGTTCATCCACTAATGGATCAGAAGACCCGGTGAATGAGGGTGGGAACTGCCTCATGAAGGATTCAACAGAATGTTTCTCCTTCATTTGCTTGTTTGGAAGTCCTGCATGATTCATAGCTTGAGAAAGTTGTGTGAGCATGGCTACATGATTTTTCATTCTAGCTCCCATAACGTTTGGTTGCTCAGGGGTAAAATCATTGCATTACCCATCACATTTGGCATTAACACAGTTCCTTCGGGTTCCAACCATTGACTAAAACCAAGAAGAATAGTGTGAACAACACCAATTACAATAGGAAAACCACATAATCAGGAATAAAATTTTACACTTAAGGTCTTATCATAGGTTATTCATGGCCATTTCTAAAACACTAAGACTGTGTTCTATGCTTAGACATATCCTTAGGTTTCTTACTAAGGCTTTCACATACAAATTTCCAAAGGTTGACTATACCTTTCCTCTCATACCTACTATAACGACCCATACTTTATATACATTGTTAATACTTCAAAATTGAAGCACACTTATTACAACATATAACAAAACCATGAAAGGACCGTATAGGTATAGTGTCTTTAGAAATTGGGAAACATAAACAACTGTTTCATAAAGCGTCTACATTGTCTCCCATTTATTTCATCATATCTAGAGTCCCTTTTGGCATATCATACTTAATAACCTTATTCCTAACCTCGGGGAAAGAAAACATACAAAAGGGTGAGCTCAAATTCTCAGTAAGGTTAAAAAAAAGAAAAATCAATCACATCATATTCATAAGAACGTAACATTTTGGAAATTATAACCTGCAAAAGAAATCATAATTTCATATCGTGGGATAAATCATAGAAGTGAAATGTAATCCCAATAATCATAACTAAAAATATGAAACTTTGTGTCATACACACATAATCATAGATAATCATTTATTAGTAGTCAAGACTCATATCCAAGACTATCATAGCGGACAAAGTCCATTTCTGAACCGAGTTCACTCCTCGTTTCAGTCCTATTTTACAGAACCAGATTAACCTGCCATTCTATCCATGCCTATCTCATGAGATATAAATCATTACCCAATGCATTTTAGGGAGATATAGGTCCCACCCATCTCATAATGATACAATTATTATGTGTTCCACAAAATCATAAATCATACATCATTGCATAACCCATGAAATAAAAATGGGACTCTAAAACAACATGACATCATAAAAAAATTCATATAAGATAAAGGAATTCATAAAAATAATTCCATCACAACATTATCAAATCAATGTAATAATAGGGATAGAAATATAACCCTATATTATCTTAGATGGAAAATAATTTTGATAAAACACATGAACTACATTCTTGAAGAAAATATCCTTTATACTTCAAAAACATTTTCCTTTCATAACATGTCATACAATTTTAAAATAAAATAAGTTGATTAAAAATAAACATGAAAAATTGTAAAGGAATCTTCTTGGAAATAATGTTTCAAAAATCCATTCATGCCGTATAATTTAAAAAAAACATTCTTCTTGTACTTTTTTCAGAAAACTCAAAAAGTACCTCGTAACGTAAACAAAAGAAATATTCCATAAATACCATGTAGTAAAATTAAAAACTAGGTAAAAAGGACTTTAAACATACATGAAACCATTTTTAGAATACATGGGCTTGGATGATAAAGATAACCCCAGTAAATACTTACGAATAAACAATCTCGGATAAAAATGAGCTTGATAAATTATCTCTTACCTTAGGTCCGATTTTCTTAGTATGTTTCTGAAACTCCTATATAATGATTTAAATAATGTCATTGACTTATTCCAGAATCATGATCATTGTTATGATATCACATATAGTCATATTCTTAGCATCTTGTTAGTAATATTTCATTGCTACTTGTTATTCGGGTGTTTATTACGTTTTGTTCTTATGCGTGTTTTGTCGAATAAATTCTTATTCTTCTCTTTAGGATATAGATACAAAATTTCCAGAATGGTATTAGTTTGATATATATCATATTTATTCATTCAATTCATTTATATAATAATTATGCAATGAAGATCATGTAGAACGAGTCACATCACATCACGGAGACTGTATTCCGTACGTACGCACGAGCGATGATATCGTTTCCATGATCGTGGAATTGTATTGGAGTGTATGTATACTATTTAAAAATCAACACCACTTTACAATAATCATATATAGTTATTTATTTTCACCATTATACCCATCCAAGTATGGTGGTGGTGGAAAATAGATTACACCATGGTGTGGAGACGGTATTCCGTACGTACGCATGCACGGTGATTTCATTTTCTATAGGATGGATAGATGGTGAAATAGGGTTGTTTCATACATATAATAACATATCAGTATATGAGTGATACTGATGTTATTACTTCATAATGAAACAACTAAATAATAAGAAGTGGAAGAAGAAATAAAGTTGAAAGAATCGGTAACGAACATTACCTCTTCTTTGAAGCACCTCTTTGAGACCTCCTCTTAGGGCACTAAAATTGGTCTCTGAAGAATACCAGGAACCTATAGGATGTTTCTAGGGAAGTGGAGAAGAAAAATTGGTAGGGGTTGGCCGAGATTTAAGGCTCAAGGTGGTGTGAGGAAGAGAGGGAGGAGGTGCCCTTTTATAAGGGAGGAGAGGGGCACCTTTTGAAAAACTCAAAATATTATATTATTATAATGGCATATTCGGTTTTTAATAGCTCATAATTGATTTTTTTCGAATCTAGGGTGGGTATGGGTCGAGATAATCCCATAAAATAGAATTTAGACAATTTTAGTTATATATTTTAACATTATCATTTAGATTTAACTTTAAGTTAAATAATTTTACTTTTACCGTGTCTTCTTGTTTCATTACACTATAAGGTTAATAAACTTACTATAACAAGAAAAAAGAACCCCAAGATTCTTATTGTAAATATATATAACCTTATCTAAGTCATTTGGAAGAACCTTAATTTTTTAGGAAAAAAATAAAAATTAATAATAGAATATTAGTTTTATAAAACAATTTTATGTCAATTTTGACACTATTTGGTACTTGATTTTTGTGAAAATCATAACAGAAATATTAGCTGGAAAAAAGTTAATTAAGTAAGTAATAATATGTAATATTATCCTAGAAAATTATTGTAATTCATAAAAAGTCTCAAATTACTTTTATTTGGGTATTTATAACATCAATTATGTCAATATTTCATTAATATGATAATTATTGCATCATCATTGTTTCATAAATAAATTTACTTATTTAATGTATAAAAATTACAAATAAAATACCATTATGTAGGAAATCGTTTTAGCTTTCTAATAAATATTTATATTCGAATTTATCTTATTTATAAACCTATATTAAAAATTCATTAGTTATTAAACATTGATTTTAACTATTTTAACTTTTCTTTAAATAAATTAATAATTAATGTCCTAATCTAATCCATGTGGGCCTAAATGGTCATATTTTATTTCTAAGGTTGTTTTTGGTGGAATTACACTTATGAAATAGAACTAGGACATGTGATAGGGTAATAATAATTTCATTTTTACCCTTAATTTCCCTATTTACTTTTAACCGTGGTAAAAAAAAAGTAAAAAGTTACTATTCACAAAAAATTATTTTCATCTCATTGAACAAAATTTTATTCCTTGATATTAACCATGTCTTTGGGATTTTCGAAATTCGACTCACATTAGCGGTAAAATTAAGTTTTATGTAAATTTGCAAATTCTCCTAGGAGGTGGGTAAAAGACGGTGAAAAGTTAAATAAAATTTTTATATATCTAAAATAATTACAAAATGACTCCAATGAATTTCATTGAACTTATATAGGTTATATATATATATTTTGACCTAAACTAATTTAAATAAAATATATAATTATTTAAATAAAAATTCAGTTTTTAAACAGTAACCTAGTGTTTTCACTTTTCAACAAAAATAGAAAATTTTCAGAAAAATACCAAACATTCACCCTAGGCTAATGTCGATATTCCGAATCCAAAAATGAAGTCCATTTTGGAAGATGAAATTTAAAAAATTTGAAAAAGTGGTTATTACTATTCATAACGGCTAGTCTTAATAATATTTTAATAGCCTATCGTTGTTTACTGAAACTCGGTATTGCGTACAACGCTAGCTATCGAGGAAGGCCGCAGTTGTAACGCCCCGACCCCAGCTACCCAGAGCCGGTGCATTACTTCGTAACATTGGCATGATCCCAAAAGATCAAGTCTCGAAAGACCGATTAGTTTAGTAGCCTTGGAAACACTAGATACATTCATAAGTCTTTCATTACATCAAAATTAAACAAACTACAAAAAAAACATGGTCTTCATAGTCCACACTCATATCTTCACTGATTATTCTTGCAAGTCAGTCATAAAATACTTCTTCACAACCTGGAAAATATTAAAACATTGAAAGGGGTGAGCTCAGATGCTCAGTAAGGATAACAATAATGCGGAAGCTTTCATAAATAAACATTAAAATTTAAGGCAATGTATAACTAAAACAAAAGCCTCTTAAACATGAACTTCAACATAATATGGCAAATGTAAAATGAGATAATGCCATTTACTTCTTCACATGGATATTCTACTGGTCGAATAATCACATGTAATATCAATAACCACTTTCATAATGATGGAATGCATAATGCCAGACTATCATAACCACATAGCCAAGGCCTCGTGCCAAGACTACAAATAAGATTTTGTCAAGGCCTTGTGCCAAGACACTAGTTTGTCTCATGAGACCTGCCGATGCATCGAGGAGCTATAGCGGGCTCCACCCGTCACTTATTAAGTCCAATGCATTCCTCATATGAATAGGTTTAAACATATCATAAACCATAACATAATCATATCACATAAACAATGCATAAAGGAAACATAACATTTCCACATTTCAATCACAAGATATCAATACAAAACATTGATATAATAAAAACGCTTTCAAAACCATTTTCAATACCAAAATAAAAGAATGTTAAAACATTGTATTTATTTTTCTTTTTAAAAAAAGGTATGGCTTGTAAAGGAAGCCGAAACTCAAATAATGTTCACGGCAGCGGAGAAGTCGTTGTCGCCGCATAAGTACGGAAAGAAAAACATTCCCTTTTTGTCGTTTAGTAAAATGCTTCGTATAAAAAGATTCCTTTTGAATAAACTTAAAAGTCAAAGGGGTTTATACACCGTATAAAAGAAAGTTGTGTATAAATCCAAATATGCCTCAATGAAAGGAGATTGAGACGAAGTCCTTAAAAAGATCATTTTTAAAATAAAATAGATATATTATGTGTATTCACTATAGGTACACATAAAGAAAGTAAAAATACAAAATAAGACATAATAATATCATGACATAATTTGAAAGTAGGAGATTAACCCAATGAATGGAAGTTGGGTTAAGAAGTTCCCTTACCTCGTGTCTGAATTGACTCAACCGTTCTTTAACCTCCTGAATAATAAACTAGAGTTAATATATACCTTATTAAGAACCATTTTCAACTTCATTATCCTTATTATATCACTTATTACAATGATATGAACATTATGTAATTATTTAAGTTAATAATGTTCATTTTGTCGGTATTTGGTTCTTAAGTCAAAAATAGGCTTCTTACACTTACATGTTGTTAATTTGGTCAAAGGTTCATTATATCCAGAATGGTATTCATGATGTAGATATCATATATGTCATATATATCCAGTACATACATTCATTTATAATATTACATCACATTTAGAGGTAAGAAATGAAATGCACCGTTCATGGAGACGGTAAGCCGTACGTACGCATGAACGCTACTTCCATTTCTATTTCATATTTTCTGGAATGGAATCATAATGATATGAGAGTATATTATAATTCCAGTATAATAACATATATAATATCATTAACTTTATCCTTCACACATCCCACATATGGTATTAACGAATCAAATCACTTTCAGGGGGCGGTAGTCCGCGCTTCCTAAAATGAAGATATCGTGTTTTACCCATAATGGAAACCATAAAGGTATGCCCAAAATGAAAAAAACATAAGCTTAAGGAAAACATAAACGTATTATATATCATATATAAAAATAGTGACATCATAATGGCCACCTTTGAAGGTGTTAAATGAGTGTTGAACAATCATCGTTTCGGGAGGTAGAATTTCGCCATCCACGGAAACCTTATGTTCTTTAACCATTTGATGTAGTTGTGTGGAAGTGTAGCTCAAATAAATCTTATAACAACATCCTAGTATATTTAAGATACTGGTGTTGTTACAAAAGAAGTAAATAAAAAGAGTTTAGGGGGTTGGAGAAGCAAAATAAAACAAAAGAACATGAGAGAATGAATTACCTTAAAAAGTGTAACTCCTTTTGAGTTGAGCCTAAAGGCTTCCTTTGAAAGGATTCTGCCCAAAGGGAATCCTCTAGGATGAGGAGAGGGATGTGGAGAGAGCAAATGGGCAGGGGTTGGCCGAGCCAATGGCTTGAAGAGTGTGTGAAATGAGGTGGAGGTGGGGGCCTTTTATAAGAGGAGAGGAGGGGCACTTTTGGAAAGTAAAGGAACATTACATTATTTGAAAATGTGTTTCGGTTTTAAAAGGTCCCACATTGATAGAATTCGTGGATAAGGTGATAAGGCATCGAAATCCACTCATCCAATTGGTTTTGGCCATGTGTAGTTCATAGATTTTATATTATCTTTCCATTTTATTTAAATCGTCAAATAATGATGTCATCGCTGCATCATTATTATGTCATAAATAATTAAATTTATTTAATGTCTAAAAATTATAAAAAAACTACTATGATATAGGAAATCTTTTTATCTTTCCAATGACTATTTATAATCAAAATTTGGACTTGTGTAACCCTACTTAAAAATTGTTTTAGTAAAACACTTTATGTTAGTGTCATTTTCACTTTAACATTAAATAAAAAGTAATTTATGTTATTTCCCAACAAAAGTGGATCCATGGGGTCCCCAAGTTAGGCCATGGCTTGTCTTGGTCGGCCATGACACAACCAATGAGGTTGGGACATGTGTCTAGGTCATTTAATATTATTAAAGTATTATTTATACCTTAAACTACCCTAATTACCACTAATCGCGATTAAGAACTTAATAAGTTACTATTCACCAAAAAATTATTTTTATCCCATTGAACCACATTTTACTTCTTAATGACAACCATGTATGTCGGATTTTTGAAAATCAAATCACAGAAGTGGTAATATTTCATTTAAACGAAAAATCAGTTATTTAACAACCACTTAGTGGTTTCACTATTCATCAAAAATTGAAGTTTTTCAGCATAAGGCCAAAATTTCACCCTAAGCTATAATTGATATTCCGAATTGAAAAATGATGTCTATTTTACAAAATTCCAAACATATTAGTTGCATTAATTAATTTTATAATTAATTCCCGCTGTCACAACAAATAGCGTGTTTTTAAGAAACAATTTATATCAAAAGATTGGCAATTGTTTATGTCCAATTTCAATGTTAAATTAATTCTAATGACCACCATTGGATAAAATGGTAAAAATATATTCTAATTATACTTTAAAACCATCAAATATTATAATTTATCACTATAAATTATTTTGATTAAAAAAGTTGTTTTAAGTATTTTTCACTATTTATAAAATTTTAGAAGTTCTCAGAAAAATACCAAAAATTCAACATAGGCTAATTTCGATATTACGAATACAAAAATGAAGTCCATTTTGACATATAAAATTTATAATATTTCAAAAAGAAGGTATTACTATTCATAACGGCTACTTTGATTAGTCGCGGTGTTTTAGAACTCGAAGTTGCGTACAATGCAAGCTATTGTATTACTGAATGAGAAGCGTATCGTGGAAGCTCGGGGTGTTACATTCTCCCCTCCTTCAATAAATTGCGTCCTCGCAATTTGAAATTTTTCTTTGATAATAAAAGGCTGAAAATAGAAAATACCTTTGTGGAAAACCCACATCGGAAATAAGATTAATAAATATATAACATTAAAAGAAAGCAGGATAAGTACAAAGGTCACCCGATATAGCCCATTCTAGGATTCTATGAAAATATGGATATGGAGGAGAAACAAACCATCAAGGTCTGATGGAGAGTTATAGAAAACAGGATTAGGAGAATGTTTAACCACAAGAAAATCACAAACTTGTGATTGGTTAAACGGTCATTGAATCCCCAGTTGGAAAAGTTAACCGACAACATTTTTGTTTTAAGTTACCTTTTATAATGTTGAGGAATTTATTTATGAGATTTACTAAGAACGTAGGGGAATATACATACTTGTTATGTATACTTTCATTCGTTAATAAATTTTTACCACAAACCCAACTTTTACTCCAAATGGTAACGGAACTCAAAAATATTCTATTTATCCTAATTGTATAAGGTTCCAAATGTTAACACATACCATTTAGATTAGTAAAACTATTTTGTAATAACCAGGGACTTCCTGTAGGCTAGTGGTAGGAAATAAAGGCTTGTCGCACTATGGTTGTGGGTTCGATTCCTGCAGCTGTGTCCGACGCGACGGGTTATTCCCCACCCTGCAGGTTGTCCTTTTTCTAAAAATATAGTATTATAATACTCCAAAAATAATCTTCATAAATTTTTTAACCTTAAACCATACTATCCAAAAATCAACTTAATCCACTCCAACCTTTATAGTTATCCAAAATACCTCTGTCCAGACTTTCTCTAAAAGGTCTCTTAATTCCAAAATCAATTTATCAGATTCCCCAAACAAAGAAATGTTTCTCTTATTATCACATACTAAAAATATGACTACCTTAATCATATTAAAACCTTACTGAAATCAAAAAGTACTGCAGTACAATCCTTATATATATATCACATTATTCTAATAACCAGAATATAATCCATGAGTCCAAAAGCACCAATACATTAGTTATTCTGCTTCAACTGTAGTAATAGCATAAGATTGTCCTTGATCCCTTGTCCTTTTCTGAGGTAAGTTTCCTTGACGCTTAGGACATTCATTTGCATAATGACCCATTTCTCTACAATTGTAGCATTCAACTTTGACAGCCTCTTTCTTTCCCTTGCAATCACGTGCCTGGTGACCTTTTTCTCCACATTTATAACAGACTCCCATTCCTTTTAGGCAAGTACCAGGGTGATTCTTCCCACAATTATCACATAATGGAAAATCCTTCTTTCCCTTTTTCCCTTTATCTGTCTCTTGTTCCACCGTTCTCTTCTTCTCTTGCTTTACTTTGTTGTCATAAGACTTAGAGAATTCCTTTTCTGTCTTGATAGCACATGAGACTATATCTTCGTATGTTGAGAAAGATTGTGACACTAGAGCTCGACGGAGAAATGGTTTTAACCCATCAAAGAAACGATCAATCTTACTTCTTGGGTTACGTATATAATCTGCAGCATGCCTCGCTAACCTTGTAAAGTTAGCCTCATACTTTGCGACATTCTCATCCTCCTTCTGCCTCAGACTCAGAAATTGTCTTTCCATATCTGCTCGATGGTCACGAGGAAAGTATTTTTCTAAGAACAGTTCTTTGAACTCCTGCCATTCCATGTTTGTTAATTCATCCTCTTCCTTTGTGTTTTGAATTAGCGACCACCATTGATCGGCATCTCCAGTGAGGCGGTAAACTGCCATGATAACTTTTTCCCTTTCACTACTCCCCAGGGCATGGAATATTTTCTCTAAGGAATTTATCCATTGCTCAGCTACTATAGGATTTGTACTCCCATTGAAGGTTGGCGGTTGTTGCCTCATGAAACGGTATAGCATTGATCCTCCACGTTGCGGATCAGGGTGCTCCATACGAGTAAGGCTGTTATTCATAACCTGCGTGAGTTGTCCCAGTATGGTAATAAGTTGATCAGCACCAGTTGTATCTCCAGGTCCACAATAATTATCTTGAGCAGGAGGGCAATCCCTACACGGAGTTCGTGCATTGATACAGTTTCCATTCCTTCTACTAGGCGCCATTTCTAAACAATGGCATAAACTAGATTAGTTTATGAATCAAAATACATAATTCCATACTTGTAAAATACTTAACATAAATTGAACTATTTATGGATATAATCCATAATCATAAAAAGGTTTTATTTGAGGAAGTATATACTCATAACCGTTCATAGTGGTTTGTAAAGAAAATGAGAATTATCCTAAGCATATCCCCCGGGAGTGTCGTAACCAAGAGTGCAGCAAGGCCCGTTGTCGTGCACCAGTTCCCGTTCGAGTCTAGCTCAAAGCGGTGTTTTCGGGTTTTACCCCTAGGTACATCTGTGCCAGAGCCGCCTCTACCTGCTCGTATCCAGACAGGGATGTATTTCTTGGAAAACTCATAACATCTCTATAATACCAAAATTCTAGGAAGTTCTTCTATACTAATCCTCAAAGTCTATCTTTGGGCTATGTGCTCTAATCAGAGTTTATCTAAATCTAGCTTCCAAGGTTAGTACTAAACTGCCTCTGATACCAACTGTAACGCCCCGACCCCAGCTACCCAGAGCCGGTGCATTACTTCGTAACATTGGCATGATCCCAAAAGATCAAGTCTCGAAAGACCGATTAGTTTAGTAGCCTTGGAAACACTAGATACATTCATAAGTCTTTCATTACATCAAAATTAAACAAACTACAAAAAAAACATGGTCTTCATAGTCCACACTCATATCTTCACTGATTATTCTTGCAAGTCAGTCATAAAATACTTCTTCACAACCTGGAAAATATTAAAACATTGAAAGGGGTGAGCTCAGATGCTCAGTAAGGATAACAATAATGCGGAAGCTTTCATAAATAAACATTAAAATTTAAGGCAATGTATAACTAAAACAAAAGCCTCTTAAACATGAACTTCAACATAATATGGCAAAAGTAAAATGAGATAATGCCATTTACTTCTTCACATGGATATTCTACTGGTCGAATAATCACATGTAATATCAATAACCACTTTCATAATGATGGAATGCATAATGCCAGACTATCATAACCACATAGCCAAGGCCTCGTGCCAAGACTACAAATAAGATTTTGTCAAGGCCTTGTGCCAAGACACTAGTTTGTCTCATGAGACCTGCCGATGCATCGAGGAGCTATAGCGGGCTCCACCCGTCACTTATTAAGTCCAATGCATTCCTCATACGAATAGGTTTAAACATATCATAAACCATAACATAATCATATCACATAAACAATGCATAAAGGAAACATAAAATTTCCACATTTCAATCACAAGATATCAATACAAAACATTGATATAATAAAAACGCTTTCAAAACCATTTTCAATACCAAAATAAAAGAATGTTAAAACATTGTATTTATTTTTCTTTTTAAAAAAAGGTATGGCTTGTAAAGGAAGCCGAAACTCAAATAATGTTCACGGCGGCGGAGAAGTCGTTGTCGCCGCATAAGTACGGAAAGAAAAACATTCCCTTTTTGTCGTTTAGTAAAATGCTTCGTATAAAAAGATTCCTTTTGAATAAACTTAAAAGTCAAAGGGGTTTATACACCGTATAAAAGAAAGTTGTGTATAAAACCAAATATGCCTCAATGAAAGGAGATTGAGACGAAGTCCTTAAAAAGATCATTTTTAAAATAAAATAGATATATTATGTGTATTCACTATAGGTACACATAAAGAAAGTAAAAATACAAAATAAGACATAATAATATCATGACATAATTTGAAAGTAGGAGATTAACCCAAAGAATGGAAGTTGGGTTAAGAAGTTCCCTTACCTCGTGTCTGACTTGACTCAACCGTTCTTTAACCTCCTGAATAATAAACTAGAGTTAATATATACCTTATTAAGAACCATTTTCAACTTCATTATCCTTATTATATCACTTATTACAATGATATGAACATTATGTAATTATTTAAGTTAATAATGTTCATTTTGTCGGTATTTGGTTCTTAAGTCAAAAATAGGCTTCTTACACTTACATGTTGTTAATTTGGTCAAAGGTTCATTATATCCAGAATGGTATTCATGATGTAGATATCATATATGTCATATATATCCAGTACATACATTCATTTATAATATTACATCACATTTAGAGGTAAGAAATGAAATGCACCGTTCATGGAGACGGTAAGCCGTACGTACGCATGAACGCTACTTCCATTTCTATTTCATATTTTCTGGAATGGAATCATAATGATATGAGAGTATATTATAATTCCAGTATAATAACATATATAATATCATTAACTTTATCCTTCACACATCCCACATATGGTATTAACGAATCAAATCACTTTCAGGGGGCGGTAGTCCGCGCTTCCTAAAATGAAGATATCGTGTTTTACCCATAATGGAAACCATAAAGGTATGCCCAAAATGAAAAAAACAGAAGCTTAAGGAAAACATAAACGTATTATATATCATATATAAAAATAGTGACATCATAATGGCCACCTTTGAAGGTGTTAAATGAGTGTTGAACAATCATCGTTTCGGGAGGTAGAATTTCGCCATCCACGGAAACCTTATGTTCTTTAACCATTTGATGTAGTTGTGTGGAAGTGTAGCTCAAATAAATCTTATAACAACATCCTAGTATATTTAAGATACTGGTGTTGTTACAAAAGAAGTAAATAAAAAGAGTTTAGGGGGTTGGAGAAGCAAAATAAAACAAAAGAACATGAGAGAATGAATTACCTTAAAAAGTGTAACTGCTTTTGAGTTGAGCCTAAAGGCTTCCTTTGAAAGGATTCTGCCCAAAGGGAATCCTCTAGGATGAGGAGAGGGATGTGGAGAGAGCAAATGGGCAGGGGTTGGCCGAGCCAATGGCTTGAAGAGTGTGTGAAATGAGGTGGAGGTGGGGGCCTTTTATAAGAGGAGAGGAGGGGCACTTTTGGAAAGTAAAGGAACATTACATTATTTGAAAATGTGTTTCGGTTTTAAAAGGTCCCACATTGATAGAATTCGTGGATAAGGTGATAAGGCATCGAAATCCACTCATCCAATTGGTTTTGGCCATGTGTAGTTCATAGATTTTATATTATCTTTCCATTTTATTTAAATCGTCAAATAATGATGTCATCGCTGCATCATTATTATGTCATAAATAATTAAATTTATTTAATGTCTAAAAATTATAAAAAAACTACTATGATATAGGAAATCTTTTTATGTTTCCAATGACTATTTATAATCAAAATTTGGACTTGTGTAACCCTACTTAAAAATTGTTTTAGTAAAACACTTTATGTTAGTGTCATTTTCACTTTAACATTAAATAAAAAGTAATTTATGTTATTTCCCAACAAAAGTGGATCCATGGGGTCCCCAAGTTAGGCCATGGCTTGTCTTGGTCGGCCATGACACAACCAATGAGGTTGGGACATGTGTCTAGGTCATTTAATATTATTAAAGTATTATTTATACCTTAAACTACCCTAATTACCACTAATCGCGATTAAGAACTTAATAAGTTACTATTCACCAAAAAATTATTTTTATCCCATTGAACCACATTTTACTTCTTAATGACAACCATGTATGTCGGATTTTTGAAAATCAAATCACAGAAGTGGTAATATTTCATTTAAACGAAAAATCAGTTATTTAACAACCACTTAGTGGTTTCACTATTCATCAAAAATTGAAGTTTTTCAGCATAAGGCCAAAATTTCACCCTAAGCTATAATTGATATTCCGAATTGAAAAATGATGTCTATTTTACAAAATTCCAAACATATTAGTTTCATTAATTAATTTTATAATTAATTCCCGCTGTCACAACAAATAGCGTGTTTTTAAGAAACAATTTATATCAAAAGATTGGCAATTGTTTATGTCCAATTTTAATGTTAAATTAATTCTAATGACCACCATTGGATAAAATGGTAAAAATATATTCTAATTATACTTTAAAACCATCAAATATTATAATTTATCACTATAAATTATTTTGATTAAAAAAGTTGTTTTAAGTATTTTTCACTATTTATAAAATTTTAGAAGTTCTCAGAAAAATACCAAAAATTCAACATAGGCTAATTTCGATATTACGAATACAAAAATGAAGTCCATTTTGACATATAAAATTTATAATATTTCAAAAAGAAGGTATTACTATTCATAACGGCTACTTTGATTAGTCGCGGTGTTTTAGAACTCGAAGTTGCGTACAATGCAAGCTATTGTATTACTGAATGAGAAGCGTATCGTGGAAGCTCGGGGTGTTACAGCAGTTGTGTGTAAAGCAAGCCAAGATAGTGTTATGTGTAGTGAAAGATTAATTTGATGATTTATATAACATACAAAAAAAATATTTTTCATAAAATTCGCGGGTGTTACAATATAATAGTCTCAGTACCTTTATAATATATTTATGGAAAACACATTTCCTCCCTTTAATCACAACTATTGATTACTCTCCACACACAGCTCAAAATAAATTCATACTTAGTTTATTGACTTGAAGGTCTCTATAAAATTGTAGTAATTGTTTTAATAATTTCATCATTAAACTATGAGTTTTATAATCTACAGAAATCCTAAATTTTAGATTAGGTGTTAAAGTTGAGTCCCAGTATTTGGCCAATTCACATTCATTTAAGTACTGAGATTGTCCAATGTGAGCTTCATAGAAGTCCCTAACTTCTCTTTTGTAATATTTTCCCATGCTAGCTATTTCTCCCATGTATGTATTCACCTAAGACGTCAAATTTCCTTATGTCAACTTCTACCATGTTTTTGGATTCATTCAATACCGCTCCAAAAAACTTTTTTTCTAAGCTATGTTTTCTGAATTTTATTTGATCTTCTACCTTGGTTCAACACTATTTAAAATTTAATGTTAACACAGGTTATTCATCAACCTGTTCAGGCTTCTCACATAATGTTACACCTTTACAAAACCATTTCACTTAGATATAATTATTAATGCATTGACTTTTGTGATTATAAATCCAACAATCCATCTCCTATTGTTTACGAGGCGAGGAGATTAGTGGGTTATTTTTATGAAAAAACAACTACTGCTGTGCATCCCTCTATCAATTACCCCTGAGTTCATGTGAAAAACTATCATGTAGGTCTACATCCTCAGTTTCATGAAACACATTCATATGAATTTGGAATGTGTTTCTGGCACATGGAATTAAGGAATGATTCACAACTCTACAATAGAGAAAGTACTCATTTTATTCATACAGAGTTTTTATTTTACATTAACAAACTCCAAAAAACCCTCAGAAATTTTTAGACCCCAAAAATTTTCAATCACAACAAAAACTATGCCACATTATTTCATATCTTTTGGTTATAAATTAAATAAATTATAAATGGATTGAAAACGAACACAATCAAAATTATTTAACTAGTATCACCATGGTTCTAACAACCTCCCCCATTGGCTTTATTGGAAATTGAATATAAAATTTAAATAGGTAAAAAATTCATCATTCTCCTGTATTATATTGAAAGTATTCATCTTTCGATATTATTCTACATTAGTAAAAAACAAATATTGAAAAATAGAGGTTGGGTGAGCATTCTATACATATTTCATTCCAAGAGTTCAAACATCCCTTGTTTTCTGTTACCATCATCGTCGAAAATTCATTTCCCTATGGATGTTGTCTCTTATAAAATTAATTCAAAATATTCCCCCTAAATGTTATAGTATATCTTAAATTCCACTTTCTTATCATCTGAAATCTAGGTTTTCACAACTCAATTAAAGTCTCGTTTCTCACCCTTTGATATTAATAACAATGTGAAATACAAAATATGTAACGTTAAAAATATAACATTAGATTCTAAACATGAGTGGGGTAAAACCAATCCTCTTCAAATAAAGGTATGTAGCTGAACAACGAGGATAAATCAATGTTTCTCAAATGTTTGTGAATCCTGAGGTTTATTCATGATGTCTAATACTTGGGCATTATTTCTTATAACTTCAACTAAGGCTATTCTTTGATCCTTTCATTCTTAAAAAAAGTGATACATTCTCTCACTATGATTGGTACATGTGTGATATATTAGATGTTTCATGAGATCAATCATGCCCTTATTATCAGGGATAATCACCATTATCTTATTCTTCTCCTCAATAATAACTATCATTTGTAACTTTTTTCACATAAGTTGAGTGTAAAACACTCTCACCTAGATATATTCTACAACTTCTCTACATCTTGTAGTTATTAATTTCTTATTTTTCCACCAACCCACATAATTATTTCAAATAAATAATACACCGACATGCATTGATTTTGATCCACGACATCACCATCCCAATAAGGATTAGAAAATGTAAAAAATTCATGATCATAGGTTATCTTAAATGAAAATACAAAATTGACTATACATTAGATGTACCTCATAGATCATTTTACCATTATAATAATATCTTCTTTTATATTACTCTGGAAATGAGACACTAAACCTGTTATAATGAACATATCATTCCATTTTTTTATTAGATATAACAAGACTGTATATTCCATCCTATAAAAGGTGGGATCTATATATTTCTAATCTACGATTCCCATATTTTATCCCAACAATAATTGAAGTCGAAATTAGTATGGAATAATGTAGGCTAAAATTCTTTAGTGGATCTATTAGATACCTTTCTTGATATATTAAACTGTATTCTCTCCATTGAATCACTTATAGGAAAAAATGGTATGCAAGTTCGCCAATCATGGGTATCATAAATTTTGACTTCATTTGATTATAAAACTCTTCACTGGGTTCATTCATGATTCTACTAAAGATGATATCATTCATATATGCAACCATTCAGTGGTCTTCTAGAGACATCTTCATATATAGGTTATGGTAAAAATTTCCCATTTTAAATTAATGATTCATAAAATATGAATCCAGTTGAGAATATATTAATCATGGAACCTACATTAGACTATATAGATCCTCCATCAATCTAAAGCAATTCTTATCACATATAATTCGATATCCCCCTTTTTATTTGTCATAATATTCTTTATAATGAATTTATTTTATGAATTCTATTTTGATATTAATATGACAATAAGTTGCATCCTCTTTTAATTTATATATACAAAAAGCTCATGATTGAGTCCATCCAGTATACTAGAGAAAACATTTATTCAAAATTAATTCCTTCAATCTATACCCAACATTTAAAAACTAATACCAACTTTCCTTTAATTAGATTACAGTTATCATCAAATTTATTCTTGAGGATACACTTTCTTGATATCAACTTTTTTTCCTTTCAACAGGATCAAAATTCAATTTTTTATCAATGTGATGTAATTATTCATTCCAGGACTTATCCCATGATTTATATTTTACTAATTATTTAAATGAGGTTGGCTAAAATATTTATATGAGAGAAGAATGATCAATATTTTCCATTCCCCTTTTCAATGTTGGTATATATCCATTTCTAAATATTTTTGATTTATCTACCTATGTTCTTCTGACCATCCATTAAGTTGTGATTTTTTATTAGTGAAAAAATAATTTCTTTTTAGACTCAACATTATATTATTAATCATTCACATAACATTGTAAAAATTCTACAATTATATCATATTTGTTTTATTCTACCATTACTTTGTAAAAAATATAAAAACCATTTTATATTATAGTTATTCACATCACTACCCTCTATAACTTTGACAAATTTTATCTCTATAACTTTTATCATCTATTTAGTGTAGAATTTATAAACCGTACTCTTGATTGGTTATCCTAGAAATACACATTCATCTAAAAAATTCAATTTCTTTACTTGATTTCTTTATTTCTTTCGGATGTGGAACGTACTTCTAATGACATGAAAATGTTTCAATGAAGGATTCTTTCCATAAAAAATTTTATATGGTATCCCTTATTAACATGGTTTTATAAATTACTGATTTTAATTGTACATCAAAATATGTGATGCCAATTTACAATAGTAGTGTGACATATCTCCAATAATGTGTTATGTAATTCCATATTTTTTACCATCTAATATTTTTGTTAAAGAATCCCATTTTGTTGTGGATTTATCAAGGATAATACTTTTTGTTTTATGAAACATTTCTCAAGATAGTTTTCAGACAAAATATAGGTATACTCTATTCAATTATAATAAATTGTTTTATTTGTGTGATTGATCTCATTTTTGACTGTTATTAAATATAAATTCCTGAATTCCATTACATCTCTCTCCCTTTTTTAAACATAGGATATTCCATTCCCCTATAGTGATTAATGAGAATAATGATATATCATTCTTCATTTAATCAGGATATATTTATAGAACTTCACTTGTTATTGTTTACCATATAAATCATATTTTTCTCCCACCTTTTTCATTGTTTGATATTGGAATCATACCATTTTTTCATATTTTCAAGAATCACTTTTCATATTATGGTCTCCCTTCAGGCATGGTATGTCTACTAAAACATTGAACTTTGATATGTTTAATATACAATGTTGGTGTATGTTTCCTAACCAAAGATAAAACATGTTTTTTTCTAGATATTTAATGAGATGTGAATATTCAGGACTTTTCACCTAGTATATATTACCTTTAAATTTTATTCCTCTCATAAGAGGGCTTCTAGCTAATTTTTTTATATTAGAAACCCTTTCTGTTAAAATGTAACCTCTATAATCGAGTCACAAATTGTGGCCAGTCGATGATTATTTTTTATAACTAATCCATAAGGATCACATCAATGTTATTTTGACCATCAATGGATAAATGTGTATTTACACTCCCCTTGATATTTAAATCACCATAATTTCAAAATAAAATAGTTCCATTAAATATATCTTTCTCATTTTACATTAGATTTTAATTTCATTACATGTGCGATGAAAAAATAATTTCAAAAATAAATGTGATTTTTTTCATTACATTGAGAGAAATTTTTACTAGATTAACCTTTTTATTCCTCTTCTTTTCTTTCCATAAGATACTTAATTGAGTATAGGAATATGATTTACTCCTTAATTACTCCACAACATTCATGGTGAAATAACAGACATATTTTTCTTGAAAAATATAGTACCTATTTTTCAAAATGATTATACATTGTTGAACAATATTTATTTTTATTTATATTATATAGTTAATGTTTCCACTTTCTCTCTTCCTATAATAAATTTCTTAATTCAAAAAGATAGAATAATTAAAACAATAACCATTAAAATAATTTATTCTAGTTGATGAGGTATGTGGACTCATTATCAATTAATAACATCCATGAGATTCCATATCAAGAAAAAAAATTTCCTCTTAAACAAATTACATACTTTCAATAGGGTATCCAAAAAAATTTACATCCTAAAAGAGAAAATATTTTCTACATTATACCTCTACATGTACCCCAACTTATTATATCACCCAACTTGATGAAAATAATGCAATGGTTGGAGATTAATATCCACCTATTGACTTAATTTATTTAGTGAGATTATTGTTTGAAATTATAGGGACTTAATTAGGATTCTAGAATCACCATCCTTCGACTTTAAATTGATTATATTTTTCACTATTACTTAATTAGATGTATGAACATAAAATTACATCCAATTTTTACTAGAAAAGTTGTGTGTCTACTCATTCTAATTTTATTGATACTTTCATAGGATCTTTTTATAATTTCCATCAGTTATTTGATAGTGAACCTCTAGAAGTAAATATTTTTATATGAATAACAAGATGTCAATATCAATTCAATTTTCATTAAGTGTGAACAAAACTATTATTGAAGGAAATCATAATTCGTATAACATTCCTATATGAATGAATTTAGATAATATACCTCATTTGTAAATTCTTAGATGTTATGTTTATGATTATCTATATTATTTGATTCCACCTGTCTGCAATATTTACATTCAAGTTATTTTTATAGGACACCAATCTTTACTTCATGATTATCAACATATTTTGATTACTCAAAAAGTAATATATTTATATTTTTATCCTAATTTATATTAATATTGATTTATTCAAGGTCTTCTTAATGTTATACTTTGAAAATTAGTACACCTATTGGTTCAATTCCTTTTGTCCTTTTAGAATATTCCTTATCAATAATATCCCTCAAGTAATATTCTATTTCATATTTTAATTTAGTATGAATATAAAAAAAACAATATTTATTATTATTTTCATACCTACTATATAATATATTACTCTGAAATTTATTTCCAAATGAACTCATGATTTTATAGTCTTACATTGATGGGAATCTTCTCCATGTATCTTATGTAACCTCTACTTAAATTTTTTCATAATAAAAACTTATTGGGTACCTTTATACAATATTCCAACCTCTAATGCATTAGAAAAAATATAAGGGTAAATTTACAATGAATCTACCCTTTTTTTATTTAAATTTTTGGTCACAAGAGAATGAATTTTACCTTCCACATCATATCCACAATTTAAACCATTAGATATATCAATATTATACATGTAACTGAACGCTATCTCCTTAAATGAATGAAATAATGTCCCTTATATATGAACTCACATTTATTAAGTGAAAAATATATTTTAAAAATCATATTAAGAGATCTTAGAAAATCCACATTACTGTTTAACTGATATTTTTTTTATTGATTAAAGGAGGAAATCAATAGAAAATTTTATTTAAAATATCAATACCCTTTATTAGAACCCTATGTATTTTAATAGGCCCAAAACATCCATAATTTACTTTAAGAAACTATCTGGATTCTCATCTAGAAGAATTTTAAAATCATAAAATCAATTATGAAGGATCGATAGATTATCCCCAATAGTCGTACTATTACAATAATAAATAGTGAATCATTTCTTCCACATGGCCATTGGATTCTTATAAATCATCACAATCATAGAGATATTATATAACATAGTTCATAATAATATATTTTGATTATTTGAATCAATATAACACCATTTCATATTTTCTTCACTCATGGAGTATCCCATTACATGGCTGAATTTAATCCTATAAGGTGATATAGATAGAACCTTCATATTAAGGGATGAAATATTTGAAATCAATTTGTTCTTCCAATTATAATATTTTATTCTATAAAACAAAGTAACTCATTTATAATTAACATATTTATCAATCTAAAATAATTTATGATGAAAACTTTAACACCCCTATCCAGTAGATCTGATAACTATTATCACACCTTGGGATTCTCTAAGTGGGGATGGGTGAATATGGGTGTAAAATATTCATTTCATATAGATGATATTTTCCCCAAATTTGTGGGAACTCATTAAATCATCACGATTGAGTTCACATTAAATTAACACCCAAAATAATAAATAAAGTTGAAAAAATTGTGCTTGGTCTACCATTAAGGGATAGTATAAATAGAATATTCCAACAATGTTTTAGTCATACAAGAATCCACTATTCTTCATAAGTTATTTTTATCATATTTTTTATTCATAGTTAATATGTTCTTTGATCAATTCTTTTAAACTTTATTTTGGGGAAATGTGATTCATACCTCATATCACCTCTATTGACTCCTCCTGTATAATTATTAGGATAAAGAATTTCTCATTTTAATAACAATATGTTCACCTTCAATGTGAAATAATGTGGATATTTAATTTCATCATTAATGTCTATGTTTCATTCTCTAAATAATTCCTCAATTTCTTTATAGGTGTCTCACCCATGTTCCATGCTTCACCCAAGTTAGCTTCTCCTATATTCATGGAATTTCCCAAGTGGGATATTACAAAGACCTTGACAACACCCAAGTGAGATTTTTCCATGTCCACTACTTCACATAGGTATGGATATTCCCAAGTCCCCTACTTCACCCATGTATACTTTACTCCAGTCATTTCCATAACTGATGAGAAGTTCGAGCAACTACCTTATCTAATTTATGTTCTCCCTAGTAGCTTCACCATAGTACCTTTTTTATAACCTATTCATGATACTATCTTCACTTAAGTCCTTCAATCTACCTATTCACACTTATCACTCCATTCTATTCATTCTCCCAACTTATTTTCATAGTTTTTTTTATAGAGGTGTTCCTTACATGATGGGATATCCACTAATCCTTCTAATAAATGTCATTTACCAAAGATAAATGGATTATTTGGGTATTTAATATAAACATATCCTACTAAAATGTAACACAATATAATTTTCTCAAAAATTCATGTGTCACTAGATTGTGTAAGACTCTATCGTAGGAACACAATCTCACTTACATGTCCAAATTGCGCACAATGCCAATGTGTGATACTAGCATCCAGACAAAGTGAGAAGTCCCCAATTACCCTAATAGAAAATCCTCCTATTATCTAGAATTATTCTTAGATCATCCTTCAAAAAATAATTAAGAAGAATATAAAATTTTAGTCAAAAAATTTTGTAACTAACTAGAAAATGTTCACATATTAAGCTACATCCCTTGGTCATTAAACATCATCAAAAATATTAAAATGGATTGAAAACAAACAAAATAACCATTATTTAGCTAAAATAACCTTGTCTCCAACATAGACCTTCATGTTGGGGGGTGGGGGTAGTTTTAGGAGTAAATTATTAGCTATTTAGTTTTCTATATAAGAGGAAATTTAAAAAAAAAATATTTTTTAGCATGGACTTCATAAGGGTCGTATGTGTTTCTATATGATTTGTTAGCTCAAATAGAGGAGTTTTTGAAATCATTTTTATTACATCTTAGTTAGTGGGATTGTGATGTGTGGTTGTGTTTAGTGGTGTAATGACTACGATATGACATTTCTTGTTCATATAGTTTGTTGATATATTTTGTCTTGTTTTTGTGTCATGATATGATAGTCTACAGGGTAGAGTGTCTCATAGGGTTTCAAATTTTTTCTTCCATGTGTGGAATTACACCATTGTGATAGGAATCACACCATGGAAACCTTGTATATGGAATTAATTTATTGAATTATTTTATTTATTATTACAATACAGTGGTTGTGTTTCAATATATCCTTCATTGGTTATATCAATTAAAAGATGTTTTAGTCTCTAAAATTTAGGGAGAACACACTGTGATTTATAGATTGTTCCACCATTGTACAATAACCAAAATCATTACAGTATGATGATATTTTTTCAATTTTTATTATATATTAAAGGGCCCCTTTATATTTTCTCTAATTCATTCAATTTCCGTAAAACCCTAAACATACCATTTATTTTATTTTATTTTCCTTAGTCACCAATTAAAGTCTCTTGAACTTTTGATTCATGTGGACGAAATATTTCTATCTAAGATGTTGTTATCTCCCTCCCTCATTCATTACATGTTGTTCCTCTTTCTTGAAGAGGGTATGGTAGTGTTATTAATTTATTTTTAGTGAATTTGGGTCAGGATGTATATGTATTTTTTAAGATGTACGTTTTTAGGGTTTAATTGTAGATTCTGGTTGATGTCATTATCTTTATAATCATTATAAATAAAACATTATTAAATCATGGTTTGAGGTTTTGGTGTTCAAAACAGAACATATTATATTTGAATATGGAATTATAATTCTCTTATTTTCTTTGGGTAAATAATTGTAATTAATATAAAAATATAATGAACCAAAGTTAAAATAATTATTATTACGATATGAGTCATATGTTTTTATTTTATTCATGATATTAATTTTATGTTATTGATTAATTTTTTATAATTTTTTTTTTATTTTTTAACATTTTCATAACTAATTAATTATAAAAATCTTATAAATAAAAAAATGTATTCTAATATTAAGAATTGATGGTTATTATTTTTTATGTTTAAATATGAGATAATTACTTGAGCATGGATGAATATATTATATTTATTTTTTTATTTTATAAAATTGTTTTTACATATTGTTTTTTCTAAAATAGTTATAATTTTATTTATCCACTATCTATGATTCAAATTATTCTATAAATATTCTTTTTATAGAGGGTGGGCCTATTGTTCAATTTTTTAATGGAAATGGATGATGTGGTTGATTTGGGATATGACCTGGTCATTGTTGGGTAATTATGTTGTTAATGTTTAGGTAGTGGGATTGTGATAGAGTCATTGTTTCTATTGTGGTATGGACTTGATGACTTTTTGGCGATGGGCTTGTTTAATGTTCTCAGCTTTCTTAGTGTTATGAATGGTTGTGTCTTGGTAATCCATAATTATAGAGTGGTAATGAATGAAAACTAACCAATGTTAATGGTTTGTGATAGTGTTTATTATTATTATATATGTAATAAGTTATTTATTTTACGTAGATGATGTGATGTGGTAATATGATATAAATATTGTGAAAAAATAATAGACATTTGTAAGTTGTCAGGGTTGTCATTTAAGGTTTTAATTGAATTGATAATTATAAATAATAAACATTCATGACATTTTGATGTTTGGATTAAATCTAATGGGTATGGTAAATGATAATAATAAATTTTAATATGATAAAATATGAGTTAGGGATTAAATTGATTAAGAAAAAAATATCAATATTTATTAATATATATATATAAGGTAATGTAATTATGGGATGGATATTTTTCTTCTTGACTTCGTATTATAGTGATGTGTTATTATAATTTATTAGTGTTAGAAAAAATATTGATTTATAGTAGGTGTGATTTGATTCATTATTTACTTTTAATTTTTTAACATACCATTATGTTGGGTTTGTGAGCTATATATATATATTCATTGTATTTTTTCTTTTTTCTTTTGAATCGAAAACCTAGTCAGTTAACATGACTAATTATATTATATTTTTTTTGGGTTTCATGTGTTTTATCAAATATGCATATTGTAGATGATATAGATAGATGAATTATCTAATTTTCTTTATCACTCTTCTTGACAAAGTGTGATGTGTAATGGCTCATATATATATATTTTTTGGTGTGTTCATGGTGGGGGAATACATGGAAGGATGATGACATTGTTCTTGATGCTTTCTTTGGGGCACACATCATTGTGGTGCTGTGATGCACTAGTTGTCACCCAGTATTCCCACTTTCCAAAGGCAGGTGTCATTTGTCACTTATTCTGGAGCGCTAACTCCTTGATCAAAACATGATGATTGGATGTCATTCTCTCCATCCATGGATTCCTCCTCAGAATTCATTGCATAGTCCAGGTCTCCCTCATAGATTTAAGATGTTGTTCATGAATCTCATTCCTGGTGACATATCATTGTGGATGCTGGTTAATTACATTGTTTATGTAAGGATATTACATGGGGACAAATCCAGGTAGTGACCTTCGGTTAGGGGAGTAGTCACATCGAACATCGTTGTCATGTATGGATGCTGAAACACAAGTACACCTGGATTTATTCCACTTATGATAGGGGATCTCGAGGGCACAGAAGACCAAGGTATTCCATGTCGAGTATGGGGAATTGTATTCCATGCGCATGTCACAAATGTTTTTCTTATATTCCCATGTTTATGACAGGGTATTCCACATGTTTAATCAATATAGGGGATGAAACAGACGGATCAGAACACTAATGGGAGTGGATCAGATGGGTACATCCCTAGGAGGGATTGCCTGAGAGGTTTACTGGATGGGTGGATCAAAGAGTCCAATGAGAACAGATTTGGGGATTCTTGGGTCTCTAAAAATGGGACACCATGGTTTACCATTGTCTAGGGTTGAACCATGGAGAGGCTTCATATGAACTATGTGTAGAATACAAGGACCAAAACTGACAGAGTATGAAGGGGGTGATGAATCTGCATGTACATAGAGGAAAGTACCTAGAGATTTGATGGGGATTATTCATGGTTAGCAGTCCATCACAAGAGGGATACTCTGGGTTGGATGGTTATGGATTTTGTGGGGCTTATGAATGGTTAGCTTCCTAAGGAAATGGTGTGATCCCACTGGGATGTGGTGGCCCGATTATGAATCAGGATGACTGATGTATTGTTTAATGAAGTGGATGGGAGGAGTTGGATGGAACCAACATGAAGATAAACATGGTGTTGGGATTGATCCTTAGGGAGGCTTCCTATATATCCCAGTGGTAGGGAATCAAATTCCACATAGTTTGAGGGGTCGATGGGACACCTGAGGAAGCAACCTGTGAGAATGGACACATGGATGGAACTCAAAGGAAGTAGGACTTCCATGATAAGGCATGACCTTCCCAAAACACAAAGGCACATGGGGGAGACCAAAATGGGACATGAGTGATAGGATTGAACCTCTGGGAGGCTTACTACATATCCCCTTGTTAGGGAATCAATGTACATGTAGTTTTAAGTGGGTCATAGAATCAGGGCGTACAGAAAGGATATCGACCCAACAACATTGTGCGGATTAACCATGGTTAGTATCCCATCGTAAGATGGACACTCATGGTTGGAGAAATATGGATTGTGTAAGGAGATTATTCATGGTTAGCAGCCTGAGAAATTGTCTGATGCCATAAATGGATATACCATGGATGTGAGTCCCAACAAAGGGTGTAGAGACCCAAAACATGATGCATATAGATATTACATTACTTTTGCGAAATACATAATACATAACAAAAACAGACACACAAGGACCGAAAAAATTTAGTGTCTTTGCAAACTTGGAATGTAATCTTCTAATTGTTGTGAAAGATATTAAACATCTCCCATAAAGATATTCCACTTTTTTCTCCTTACCTAAAACCTTTCTTTTAATTTTGGGGGAAAATAAAACATAAAAATGGTGAGCTCAAATGCTCAATAAGGGTAAGAATGGGTAAAATAAAACATACCATATACATTTGAACTTAAAAACATGAACATAATGTTTAAACATCAAAATATTGAGCAACGACTTAAAACATGGAAGTACATAAGGTATAGATCATAATGGAACTTAAATCATGATAACATAGCATGGGAATAAAACATGTAATTGTGGCATTCATTAAGCACATTAATGATTTCCATATTTTCCAAGGAATTGTTTCAAAGACCATATTAGTGGAAAAAGTCCCTTTCTGAATCGAGTTCACTTCTCATTCCAGTCCTGTAATACTGAACCGGATTAAATTATCGTTCCAGCCATGTCTATCTCATGAGATATAAATATTTACCCAATGAATTGGAGGGAGATATCAGTCCCACCCATCTCATAATGAAATCATTCTTACTTGTGCCACAAAATAAACTTATAACATTCATCATAACCCAAAGAATAAAATGGGTTTCATAAACATCATCCCATCATTTAATAATACATATAAAACAAATGGAAATTTCATCATATGAAAATTGAAACCATTTAAATATTAGAGACATGATACTTGAAACATACACATGTGAAATAATTTCATCTTAGATGAAAATGTTTTTGATAAAACACTTGAAATGAATTCTTGAGGAAAATATCCTTATTTTCTTCAAATTCATTTTCTTTTCAAAAAATCTCATGAAATTTTAAAGGAAAAGGGTTTTGTTGAAAATATTCATGAAATATTTTGGAATAATATTCATGAAAATAAGGCTTTATAAAACCGTAAAAATCCTTTCATTCTGTATACGTTAAAAAAACATTCTTCTCGTACATTTGTTGGAAAAGTCAAAAAGTACCTTGTAGGGTAAATAAAATAAATATTCCTTCCATACATTGGGGTAAAAGTAAAAATGGGTAAAAAGGACATTAAACATACATGAATACACTTTTATATAACATGGACATGGATGATAGCAATAACCCCAGTAAATACTTACGAATAAGAAATCTCGGATAAAAATGAGATTTGAACAATTATCCCTTAACTTAGGTCTGATATGCTTTGTATGTATCCTAAACTCCTGTATAATTATTTAAATAATGTCATTGACATATTACATAATAATATTCATTTTTTATTATATCATATATGTTTAACTTATGACTTTATATTACCCGTTCTTTTGTAAATTCCATGTTAAAGTATCGTTTTGGGTAAAATCATTTCATTTGTCATTCGTGTTTTGACTTGTAATTATTCATATGTTTAATTAGATCATTATTACATAATTCCAGAATATAAAACATGATTTATATATAATATATATTCAGAATATACATATATATAATAGATCGATAAATGTAATGAAATACACTGTTCATGGAGACGGTAGGTCGCACGTACGCATGAACGTTGTTTTCGTTTCCTCATTGAATTGAATGGAATTAATTGGATGAAATACATATATATAAATAAATAAATCTAGTAGCATTATTATGTCATATATTTCATGATTACTTATTATATATACTTTAAAATCATTTATGAATAGTTAATCATTTAGAATGAATCACATTGCATCGTGGAGATGGTATTCTGTACGTACGCATGAGCGATGATATCATTCCCATGATCGTGGAATTTTATTGGAGTGTATGTATAATATTACAGAATCGATATCACTTTATAATAATCATATATAGTTATTATTTACACCATTATACCCATCCAAGTAAGGTGGTGGTGGAAAATAGATTACACCACGGCGTGAAGACGGTATTACATACGTACGCACGCGCGGTGATTTCATTTTCCAAAGGATGGATATATGATGAAATAAGGTTGTTTAATAATTATAATAACATATCATTATATGAGTGATACTGATGTTATTACTTCATAATGAAACAACCTGAGAAGAAGAAGTGGAAGAAGAAATAAAGTTGAAAGAATCAGTAACGGACATTACCTCTTCTTTGAAGCGCCTCTTTGAGACCTCCTCTAAGGGCACTAAAATTGGTATTTGAAGAAGACCAGGACCTCTAGGATGTTTCTATGGAAGTGGATAAGAGAAATTGGCAGTGGTTGGCCGATATGGAAGGCTCAATGTGGTGTGAGGAAGAGAGGGAGGAGGTGCCCTTTTATAAGGGAGGAGAGGGGCACCTTTGGAATAACTAAAAATATTATTTTATTATAAAGTCATATTCGGTTTTTAATAGATCTAAATTGAATTATTTAGAATATATGGTGGGTATGGGTCGAAATACTCTCATCCAATAGAATTTAGAAATGTTGAGGTCATTATATTAACCTTAAATTTTAGTTTTAACTCATAGTTAATTAAATTGACATTTACCATGTCACTTTCTATTTTTATATTATACTGTTAATAAAAATACCATACACATCCAAGAGACCCCCAAGTGGTCAATTAATGATACAACTATAATGATATAATTATCTTGGCCGATCCTTATATTTTTAGGAATATAATAACAATTAATAATATAATATTTGTTTTAAAAACTATATTCTGTCAATTATGACACTATTTTGTAATTTATTTTTGTAAAAATCATAACAGAATGATTAGTTAGAAATAATGAAATTAAATTAATAATAAAATGTCATATTGACATATAAAATTATTGGAATTCATAAAAAATCTCAAATTACATATATTTGGGTATTTATAACATCAATTTCGTCAATATTTCATTAATAAGATAATTACTGCATCATCATTGTGTCATAAATAAATTAAATTATATTAAGTCTAAAAATTACAAATAAAATACCATTATGTAGGAAATATTTTTATATTTCTAATGAATATTTATAGTTGAATTTATCTTATGTATAACCCTATATTAAAAATGATTTAGTTATTAAACATTGATTTTAACTATTTTAACCATTTTTTAAATAAATTAATAATAAATGTTCTAATCTAATCCAAATGGGCCTAAATGGTCATATTTTATTACTAGTGTTCGTTTTGGCCGAATTACACTTATCCAATAGAATTAGGACATGTGTTAGGGTAATAATAATATCATTTTTACCCTTAATTACCCTATTTACTTTTAACCGTGGTAAAAAAAGTAAAAAGTTACTATTCAATAAAAATATTTTCATCTCATTGAACCACATTTTAGTCCTTGATATTAACCGTGTCTCTCGGATTTTTGAAATTCCACTCCCAGAAGCGGTAAAATAGATTTTTAAGACAAATTCTGTTTTTTAACTACCACTTAGTGGTTTCACTATTCATCAAAAAATGAAAGTTTCCAGAGAAATACCAAAAATTAAGCCTAAGCTATATTTGATATTATGAATTAAAAAATGATATCTATTTTACCAAATAAAAAACATATCAGTTGCATTAATTATTTTAAAAATTAATTCCCGTCGTCAAAACAAATAGCGTGTTCTTAAGAGATAATAACTATCAAAAGATTGACACTTGTTTATGTCTGGTTTAAATGTGAAATTACATCCAATGACCAAAACTGTATTAAATTGTAAAAATATATTCTAAATATTCATTAAATCCACTCAAATTAATAATTTATCACTATTAATTATTTTGATTAAAAAAGTTGCTTTTAATTAAAATTTAGTTATTTTCACTATTCATTAGAACATGAAAGTTATCCGAAAAGTACCAAAATTTCACCCTAAGCTAATTTCGATATTCCGAATCGAAAAATGAAGTACATTTTGAAAGATAAAATTTATAAAATTTCAAAAAGTGGGTATTACTATTCATAACAGCTAGTTCATATAATATTATACTAATATCCCGTTTAGTGAATCTCGGTATTGCGTACTACACACGCTATCGAGGAAGGTCGCGATTGCGTGTAATGAAAGGCAAGTCAGGGATTCATGTTGTGCAAGATCCTTTTGGTTTAGCGTACAAAACAAGACATTAATGAAATTAAAAAGAATATTTTTCATAAAATCTCGGGGTGTCACATTCTACCCCCTTAAAATGAATTTCACCCTCGAAATTCGTCGGGGTTATAAATGGTTTACTACTCAAAAGTTTCTTTAATAGAATCCCACATCGTAAAAAGTAATATCAAAACTTGTCCTTAAAAACTAAAGTATGATACGTAACGGTTACCCAAATTATCTCATCACTGGGTTTTCACGTAGGAGAACATAGGTGAAAATATGTATATCCAAGAAAAAATAACCATTATGTTCTGATGGAGAGTGTTAGAGAACATGGATATGAAAACTCCAAAAATAACAAAGCCATATATTTGTGATGATCTAAGGTACCATTTGATTCATCGGATATAAGAGCACTAGGACAATATTTTTGGTTTTCAGGATCATTTCCCTAAAGTTGATGAAATTGGAATTAGAAGAAATACATTCGTGATTTTGGTACAGTCTCACCGTTGGTCGTTCTTTGGACAATTTACACTTCATCTATTAATGAAATGAAGTTGAATTTGTCATTCGTGAAGTGTTAGAAGATCATGTGATAGAATGATTCGTCATTCCATCTGTCTCAAACAAAAGGTTAGAAAAGTTATCAAAAAATAAATAAGTCCATCTATAGTGATGTTAATCATATATAATTCCTAAAATAGACTTATACTTCATATATAATACTGGTTAATATAATAAAACTATTTTCTACTAAACATGGACTTCATGTAGGCCAGTGGTAGGCGATAAAGGCCAGTCGCACTTCAGTTGTGGGTTCGATTCCCACAGCCTTGTCTGACGCGATGAGCTGTCACCCGTCCTGCAGGTTGTCCTTTTTCTAAAACTACATTATTATAACATCCCATCAATAATATCAAAAAAAGTTCTATCCTTAAACAATAGTAAAGTATATCCAACATAATCCATTCCAATCTTTAGGCTTATCTAAAATACATCGGTCCAATCTCATAGTATAAAGAAAATATTTACTTGAAATGTCACATAACAATCACGTGAATGCCATCATTTATCCCCCATATATCATAAGATATATCTTGTTGGTCAAATTACAAACATGTTAATACCTTAATAATGTCTTCTATTGAAGAATGAATACCCATTGAACCTTAGTGAAAATATGAATGTAGTTAAAAGTTAAAACTTTCCACATACCAAAATCCTCAAAATTCTATATACTCAAACCATGATATCACATAGTCCTTATATCCATCATGAGCTCATGAATACAATCAAACATCTCATTATCTTCTTTCCAAAAATTTTTAATCACTTTTCATGGTTACCAGTACCATAAAATTATTGAAAACCAAAATAGACTAATACAAAAATAGTCTAATCACCCATAAATGTACCTCAACAACATTATACATGAATACCAATACATAAACACTTCAATCCATCCTCTTCAATGATTATCCTAGAATAATTCCTTCCTTGATTTAGAAGTAACTTTTTAGGTCAGGGCATTGATTTGGATAATTCCCATGTTCTCCACAAAAAAGTCATTGAACTCCATAACAATCTGTCACTATATGACCCTTTTCTACACACAGATAACATTTTCCCCTCCATTTGAGGTATTCCTCAAGGTTCTTCTTTCCTTCTTTAGAAATCTCAATCTTCCTTTATTTATGCTCCTCCACATGCGAACATGCATAAAATTCTATCTTCCTCTTATTTGATGAATTAGTCATAGCACTAAATTTCACCTTGTTAATCATATATCGTGATGACTAATTCGGAATAATCACAACATCTTTATCTCTAGGCATTACACAAATTTGTTTCTAATAGTAACCAATTTGTCCATTGTATTCAATGTTAACCGAATTCATTCTGGTTCCCTCCATTGACTAAAACACAAAAAGAATTCTGTGAGAGGCAAAAATCATACAAGGAAAATATCATAATCAAGGGGGAGTACCGTCAATATCTAACATCTTAGGTTAAATTCTAAGATCGTTACCTTAATTCTAGGACTATATCCTATACGTATAATTATCCAAAGGGACATTCCCAGTCATACATTAGAAATATCTCTAGGGATCTCACTAAAATTTTTTTATCCAAGTTTCCAAAGGTTGACCAAACCTTTCCTCTGATACCAACTGTAGAGACCCGAAGCTTTATGTACATAGATATTACATTACTTTTGAGGAATACATAATACATAACAAAAACAGACACACAAGGACCGTAATATTTTAGTGTCTTTGGAATCATGGAATGTAATCTTCTAATTGTGGTGAAAGATCTTCAATATCTCCCATAAAGATATTCACTTTTTTTTCCTTACCTAAAACCTTTCTTTTAATCCCGGGGGGAAATAAAACATAAAAAGGGTGAGCTCAAATGCTCAGTAAGGGTAAGTATGGATAAAATAAAACATACCATATACATTTGAACTTAAAAACATGAACATAATGTTTTAACATCAAAATCTTGAGCAACGACTTAAAAAATGGAAGTACATAAGGCATAGATCATAATGGAACATATATCATGATAAAATAGCATTGGAATAAAACATGTAATTCTAGGATCCATTAAGCACATGTAATGATTTCCATAGTAGCCAAGGCATTGCTGCCAAGACCATCTTAGGGGACAAAGTCCCTTTCTGAATCAAGTTCACTCCTCGTTCCAATCCTGTAATACTGAACTGGATTAACTTACCGTTCCATCCATGTCTATATCATGAGATATAAATCTTTTCCCAATGCATTAGAGGGAGATATAGGTCCCACCAATCTCATAATGAAATCATTCTTACTTGTGTCACAAAATAAACTTATAACATTCATCATAACCCAAAGAATAAAATGGGTTTCATAAACATCATCCCATCATTTAATAATACATATAAAACAAATGGACATTTCATCATAACAAAATTGAAACCATGTAAATCATAGAGACATGATACTTGAAACATAGACATGTGAAATAATATCATCTTAGATGAAAATGGTTTTGATAAAACACTTGAAATGAATTCTTGACGAAAATATCCTTTTTCTTCAAAATCATTTTCTTTTCAAAAAATGTAATTCAATTTTAAAAGAAATGGGTTTTGTTGAAAATAGTCATGAAATATTTTGGAAGTAGCTTTGTGAAAATAAGTCTTTAAAAACCGTAAAAAGCCTTTTATTCCGTATACGTTAAAAAAACATTCTTCTCGTAATTTAGTTGTAAAAGTAAACAAGTACCTTGTAGGGTAAATAAAAGAAAGATTCCTTCCATACCATGGGGTAAAAGTCAAAATGGGAAAAAAAACTTTAAACACAAATTAATACACTTTTATAAAACATGGACATGGATGATAGCAATAACCCCGGTAAATACTTACGAATACGAAATCTCGGATAAAAATGAGATTTGCACAATTATCCCTTACCTTAGGTCAGATATGCTTCATATGTATCTGAAACTCCTGTATAATGATTTAAATAATGTCATTGACTTATTACATAATAATATTAATTTTTTATGATATCTTATAGGTTTCACTTATTACTTTATATTACCCGTTCTTTTGTAAATTCCATGTTAAAGTAGCATTTTGGGTAAAATCATTTCATTTGTCATTCGTGTTTTGACTTGTAATTATTCATATGATTAATTAGATCATGATTACTTAATTCCAGAATATAAAACATGATTTAAATATAATATATATTCATAATATACATATATATAATAGATCGATAAATGGAATGAAATACACCGTTCATGGAGACGGTAGGCCGTACGTACGCATGAACGTTGTTTTCGTTTCCTCATTGAATTGAGTGGAATTAATTGGATGAAATAAATATATATATAAATAAATCCAGTATAATTATTATGTCATGTATTTCATGATTACTTGTTATATGTAATTTATAATCATTTATGAATGGTTAATCATTGAGAATGAATCTCATCGCGTTGTGGAGATGGTATTCTGTACGTACGCACAAGCGATGATATCGTTCCCATGATTGTGGAATTTTATTGGAGTGAATGTATACTATTATAGAATCAATATCACTTTAAAATAATCATATATAGTTATTAATTACACCATTATACCGATCTACGTAAGGTGGTGGGGGAAAATAGATTACACCACGGCGTGGAGACGGTATTCCGTACGTACGTACACGCGGTGATTTCGTTTTCCATAGGATGGATAGATGGCGAAATAATGTTGTTTCATACATATAATAACATATCTGTATATCAGTGATACTTATTTTATTACTTCATAATGAAAAAACCTATGAAGAAGATGTGGAAGTAGAAATAAAGTTGAAAGAATCGGTAACAGACATTACCTCTTCTTTGAAGCGCCTCTTTGAGACCTCATCTTAGGGAACTAAAATTGGTCTGTGAAGAAGACCAGGACCTCTAGGATTTTTCTAGGGAAGTGGAGAAGTGAAATTGGTAGGGTTTGATTGAGATTAACTGCTCAAAGTGGTGTGAAGAAGAGAGGGAGGAGGTACCCTTTTATAAGGGAGGAGATGGGCACCTTTGGAATAACTAAAACTATTATTTTATTATAAATTCATATTCGGTTTTTAATAGCTCCAAATTAATTTATTTCGAAGCTAAGGTGGGTACGGGTAGAACTCCTCTCGTTCAATATAATTTAGACAAGTTTAGGTCATTATATTAACCTTAAATTTTTGTTTTAACTCATAGTTAATTAGATTGACATTTACCATGTCACTTTGTATTTTTTATATTGTATAGTTAATAAACTTACCATATATATCCAAGAGACCCACATGTGGTTCATAATTGATAAAACTATCATGATATAATTATCTTGGCCGAACTTTAGATTTTTAGGAATATAATAACAATTAATAATATAATATTTGTTTTAAAAACTATTTTCTGTCAATTTTGACACTTTTTGGTACTTTATTTTTTTTGAAAATCATAACAGAATGCTTAGTTCAAAAAGAGTTAATTAAATTAATACTAACATTTCATATTAACATATAAAATTATTGTAATTCATAAAAAGACTTCAAATTACATTTATTTGGGTATTTATAACATTAATTATGTCAATATATCATTAATAAGATAATTACTGCATCATCATTGTGTCATAAATAAATTAAATTATTTTAAGTATACAAATTTAAAATAAAATACCATTATGTAGGAAATTTTTTTATCTTTCTAATGAGTATTTATAGTCGAATTTATCATATGTATAACCCTATATTAAAAATGATTTAGTTATTAAACATTGATTTTACGTATTTTAACTCTTCTTTAAATAAATTAATAATAAATGTCCTAATCTAATCCAAGTGGGCCTAAATGGTCATATTTTATTAATAAGGTTGTTTTAGGCCGAATTACACTTATCCAATAGAATTAGGACATGTTTTAGGATAATAATAATATCATATTTACCCTTAATTACCCTATTTACTTTTAACCATGGAAAAAAAGTAAAAAGATACTATTCACAAAAAATTATTTTCATCTCATTGAACCAAATTTTAGTCCTTGATATTAACCATGTCTCTAATATTTTTGAAATTCCACTCACAGAAGCGGTAAAATTATGTTTTATGAAAAATTTAGTTTTTTAACTACCACTTAGTGGTTTCACTATTCATCAAAAATGAATGTTTCTAGAGAAATACCAAAAATTAGGCCTAAGCTATATTTGATATTATGAATTAAAAACAATGAAATTAATAATCTATCACTATTAATTATTTTGATTAAAAAAGTTGTTTTTAATTAAAATTTAGTAATTTTCACTATTCATCAGAATATGAATGTTATCCGAAAAGTACCAAAATTTCACCCTGAGCTAATTTCGATATACCAAATCCAAAAATGAAGTCCATTTTGAAAGATAAAATTTATAAAATTTCAAAAAGTGGTTATTAATATTCATAACGGCTAGTTCATAATAATATTATAATAATACCCCGTTTAGTGAAACTCGGTATTGCATACTACACACGCTATCGAGGAAGGTCACGATTGTGTGTAATGAAAAGAAAGTCAGAGATGCATGTTGTGAAAGATCCCTTTGGTGTAGAATAAAAAACAATACATTAATGAAATTAAAAAAAAATATTTTCATAAAATCTCGGGGTGTTACAAAGGGGACACAGAAGTTTACCAATGTTTGGGGTCGAACCTCAAGGAGACTTCCTACATACCCTACCTTGGAGACATGGATCAAAACCCACATAGTTATAAATAATTGAGTTTAATGTTTTTTAGGATAGATAGGACATACATGTTAATGTCATTCGAGAAAAGGGTAAACCCACGTGAACTGGTCGGTACTGATGAGTGATGGGATTGAACATCAGGGAGGTTTCCTACATAACATGCTTGAAAAGTGGAAAGGATCAAAGTCCATATAGTTTGGAAGGATGGGGGAATGAGACTTACACACTAAGGATGCCCAAAGAGGGTGTCATTGTAAATTCTTACACTAAGCCCATGTGATTCATGATTAGTGTGAGAAAAAAGAGGCAGTAAAGACCTGACGATCACACTGAAAAAGGAGCACCCTTGAGGAATAGAGTAAAGATTATGCATGGTTAGAAACCCAAATAGTAAAAAAGGGAATATTCTTAGCTAGTGGCCAAGAGAGATAGAGATTTTGACTTACTCTAAGAGGGATGTCCGATGATAAAGGAGGGTGTCCAAATGTAAGGGGAGGATATTTGCATCATATCAGACACATCCCATCAGAGTGTATTAGGGCATACGTGGAGAATTCTCTTGGTGTGCATGGTGAAAAAGCACCAAAGGGAAATAGAGAATGGGATGGAACATGTTCCCATCCCCCCTCTAGTCTTTTGGACCTACCAGACATGATGAAATCATAGTTTAACATCTTGTTTCGAGGATGTGGGATCTTGGAAATTTAACATCCAACAACTCAAAAGATGAGAATTCACTCCTCACCGCTAGGAAATAGATATCCAATGCACTTAAACCCTTGGTGATGGTAAGGCACTGGAATTGCCACATGGAGATTGGGTTAAGGAGTGTTCCATTGATAGGATCACATTAGTGAGTCTATATGAAGAATAAATTTCCATTAGCATGCATATGCGAAGAATAACAAGGTCTGGAAATAGAACATGAAGCACTGCCCAATGGTCCTTGAAATCACTTCATACAAGCCTGGAGAGTTGTACGAGAGAACTATGTGCATGAAAGCAGTGTCACATGTAAGAGGATATCATACATGGTACTTTAGATTAAAGAAAACACATGGAGTGAACAAGTTGTGCCACAAGCATGATTGAAGGTGTGCGCACAAGTGGAGAGGTGGCACGCAAGATTGGTGCTTGCATGAAAAATGTGTGGATGTATGCAAGAGGAGACCATTCATGGAATATCAGCATGAAACAGTGGAAAACATGTGAGAAAGAAGGATATTTTTTGCACAAAAGACTTGAAGTAAAAAAAGGATGAGGATCAAGCCCTAATAAGCACACCCAAAGAAGGAACTCTAGGAGAACTATAGTGAAAGATCCAGTACCATGAAACTATGTCTTTCAAGCAGCTAGGGAAGGGATTTCTTTTCAATATTAGAGAGTAAGTTTTTATTTTGTAACCGTCCCATGAAGGGTGTGGGTACATTTATATTTATAGTCTGAAACATCGGTCACAGTGCATAAGACGAGATTTGTGCAAGAGTCATTTTGACATTGCGTTGGGTATGGAAGATCTTTCATGCATTTGTACATCTTTCACATAGAGAAATCTTCATTCATACCCCTGACTTGGATGGTTTTTGGATGGTTGTCATGGAAGACCACATTTGATAAACCATTAGGCGCATAAGATTTTTGTGCACCATTTCTAATCATGCATGTAGCTCTTACATCTTTCATGCACCTCCTTCGAGCATCATAGAATTTTCCACTAATTAAAAATATGCCTTAGGTGTGCTTAACAATGGGAAATCAAATCCTTACATGAAATTTAGGATCAAAAAATGCTCCCCCCATAATCAATGCTGAAGGGATACCTGAAGGTCAGGTTATTAGGGTCATGTAGAATAGAAGAGCACCTAAAAGTTGATGCATAAAAAAATGGAAATTCGGCATGCAAACCACTTGTGTGAGTGTGAAAGGGCTGTCCCGCGACTGTAAATTTTCCATTGGTTCCCTGGGTCCAAACGTTGACTTTTCTATATGATAGGTGGCTTTTCTCTAATGCATGTACGATATACATTTCGGCATGATAGATATCATATTTTTTCTAAATTTTTCATGCACCCTTGGGTTCTTTTCGTGACACTATCGATTCTTGTGCACACCTGACATAAACACATTTTATGGATTCTAAGATAATTTTTCATGCAACAGACTGTCTTGCATGCTAAAACCCCATTCTTTCACACAAATATCTTTTTGAATTTAGGACATGACATAAATGGATTCTCAACTGACTAATGCTGAGAGGGAAGCTAACACTACTGCAAGGAGGACCCAGATGATCACTAATGCTCATATTCGTCAGGTAAGAAAGGACATGTCTGATAATCAGATTCTTTTTGGTATGTGGATGCAAGCTCAAAATGATTACATTCTGATTAATATTATACCGGTTTGGAAATTTGGTATTTTGTAATAGGTGTTGAATCCAGGCTTTGAGACCAATACCCCATGATCATGGGTAACAAATGAGGAAATCCTTCCATAGTACAACATCACGAGCAACGGTCACCCTACCAGGGAAACACAGAACATGGCTATATATGTATTGAATCTAAATACAGAGAGTATTGTAGAAGCGATCCAGTTACTGAGGAATCTCTAACTCACTATGAGAGAACCTTCAGAAGTACCATCACTGATGAGACTAAAGGTTGGAATTAATGGGACTTCAAGTATTGGGGAAATTTATTGAGTGAAAGGGCATGCACATATTCGATATGCCAGACTTGTGATGAGTTTGGGGCAAATTTTTTCTCTATAATGCATTTTGATGATGTTTAGACATCGTAGATCCACTTTTACCATCAGCAAGACCTGGTATCAGAGCTATTTAGTTAGTGGTCTCCTGACATTAATACCTTCCACCTCCACCAAATGGATCTGGGAATCAGTCTATGGTAAATTCATTACATTGGGGGAATTCCCCTGAATGGGTACCAATATGATGAGTCCCTTCCAATAGAGAACATTTGTGGGGATAGGATGTGAACCCCTATTCTGAAATGGAATCTATTGGAGCTGGCTAAGAAGATGATGATAATCAAGTACATCCTAAATGGAATTTCTTATTCGTGATGGTTAAGTCTATATTTGTTGTTGGACAAGGTGGTGAAAATTCCACGCTGGGGGAAGCAGTGCCTGAACACATCATAGATGGGGAAGGTGGGATCATACTGGATAGATAAGGAAGTATGAGAATATAAATCATATGGATTCGACTTAAATGAATTTCAAGACCCAAATGTAAGATATGTTGTGTTCCATGTTGCATTTATGAGCTGGTGGCTGCTGTCAGTGTGAGATAATAGAATGGTGGATTGTCCAAGAATGTTAGTGATTGACAGATTCATTTAGGCCAAGAACAAAGTTAATCTGGGTGTTCTCATATTGTCCTGGTTGTATAGTATTTTGGGACACATTTCTAGAGGTATAACACTCAAGAGGATATAAAGACCATTCTTGATTATTTATGGTTGGGTTGTATCTCATTATGGTGGGTATGACATCCCAAATTCCATCCTACCTCTAGGTTATGGTTTGCGACCATCCCTCTTGAATATTACTGGAAATCACCCACAGACGCACTAAGAGGAAGAGATCGAACTCAATATTTTCAACCATACCAGCTTTAACATTCATCCATTTTGAAACCCAGATGACCATAAGGAAGACGATGGATGAGGCCAATTAGAGTAGATGGAGTACTTGAACAGTATCATTGGAAGCATACTAGAATCTCATATTGCTGGATAAAACTTATGCTAACCATATGTGCCGGTAAGGTTTTTCGGGAAATTCAGGTTCATGTTGTGGATGCAGAAGAAAGTATATACAAGGGTTCGGGAAGAGAAACATCCTTGAATTATTCTCCAATTATGGCTCAGTTCAGAGTTGTAGGTTTTGAAGAATTCATCACCCTCCCCCTAAAAATGTAAATGTTGTTATATCAATAGATTAAAACAACCATTGGATTGCAATGTACACAGACAAAAATCTATGGAATTGAATTTGGAAAAAAATTGTAGTCAGCGTGGGGTTCGGACAACAGAGAGGCATTGAAGGAATGAGCTAGGAAGCTGGAACAACATGGGATGGAACTTCATCAGTAGGAGAAACATGAGGCTGGAATTTGCCTCTCCCTTATGAAGAGGGGTAATCTCATGGGCGGACTTGTATGCCATCCCAGGAACTCCATGGGATGAAACTAAGGATTCTCCTAAAGGCAGCTGGAAACGCCATTTTCTCACCATTATGGTCTATTTGGAGCACTCTAGGATATTATAATCCCACCAATGACCTATGGAAGAGTCTGGTGTTAAATTAGCTTGAATTACCATATTTAAGGAGCATTCATACAGCGGATATTGTAAAATTTCATCTACGATATGCATACCTAAAATCCATGGATATGTATGCATGCCTATGTGAGAGATATAAAGAACTAAATCTTCTATTGAAAGTGATGCTTGTATAGGAGAATTACTCGGAAAATCTTCTGTCTATGGATGATGCCAATGAATAAGAAGAAGAAGAAGATGACGAGGAGGAATAAGGGGGGAAGAGGATGAAGAAGAAGAGAGATAACTGGAAGAGGGAGAATATGAGGTTTGGAGTAATGGTCCTGAAGGTGGGAGTCCTCTAGAAATTTTCATTGAATAGGTAATAACACATGAGAGGGGCATGATCGCATGCTCTGACACAAAAATAGACGAATAACTCGAGGTGAGTCTCAACTCATTTCTCTACTAGACTATATCTTTTCATTATTTGAATCCACTAACCGAACCCTATCCTATTCATGAACACATCTACTATGATAGCCATGTATCCTTCTCTATAGTGGATGATGATATACCCATGAATGTGGAAGTACATCCTCATGAACCTGCATTTGGGATCATGGATGTTGTGGAACAGACCATGGTTGAAGTAGTCGAAGGACTAGACACTGTCAAAGTGGGAAGCGATGAACTAGAAAGAAGGACTGAAATGATGACCTCAGAGTCTCAAGAAATTCCTGATATATATTGGGATCCATCATTGATTATTTAATTAACATGTGATGAGGGATCTTTTACGGTGGAATCTCCAATTGTGACACAAGCACGAGACACTGCTACTCTTATATCTTGTCAGTTTCTTCCTCTGTAGTCTTACATCTATTTTGTGGGACTAGACTGGTCAAGATATTAGTTCCCATTATAGTTAGAAAAAGGCTAGATTATAGACAAACTATCGAGTATGGAACATTAGTGGGAGCCCTACCATTGATTTCACATGCTCTCTCAGAGCCAACTATTCTAGATGGTCTCTCCCGAACACCCGGTGAGCACGAAGGTGCAATCATGGGTGATGTTGCTGCAAGGGTTGAGCTCTAATAAGGTGAGGGTGAGGTCAATGAATAGGAAATAATTCTATAAGAGGGCCCGGGTCGCTAGAATTGTGACTATTATTCCTATGTACAATCCTATAGAACCCATGTAGATGGAAAACTCTAACCCTTATGTAGCTGAGGAGAGTCATATGACATGACATAATGCATGGAAGCACATCAAATTATTCCTCAGTAAATCACAAGAATAATAGTTGAGTCTAATTGGATCACTTCACACATGGATGCAATTTCTCTATGCTGGAGGAGGGGATGCTCAATGTCTTAATATAATGATCTCTGATTATGTGGCTGAGATGATACAAGAGAGTATCCAATTCTCTGATTTTTCCTAGAGAAGAACGTACTTAGGGAATACCCAGAGGTTCCATAAAGAAAAGTAAGAAGTCTGGTGAATTTTATAGAAATGAAATGAAATTGAGACATTGATCATGATCCATTATGAGGTCATTGAACAATTAAAGGCCCATTTAAATGATTACAAGGTGTAAGAAGTTCAGAAAAGCTATCAAATGATTGAGCTCCAAAATGAGAAAGTTTGAATTCATTCCAAATCAACTGAGTTCTTCTCTACAACTTCTGATGAAGAGAGGGAGCTCAAGGAGTGGGAAGTATCGTTAGAGGATCTGAGCCAGAAGGAGGAAGAACTGGAGTAATCCATCAAATGAGCTGATCTATATGGTCCTTGTTTTAGCTGATATCAAGAACTTATCTTCCTTTTTATCCTTTCATATTCCAAGCTATATGAACAGACATAATATTTTCATTATTTCTTATATTAGTGCCTTACGAGCATAAATGTGAAGTAATTCGAAATCAATCCCTAACCTCACATGGGTCATACCCAGTGTGAGAAACAAGATAATAATACATAATTATTGAAATTGTGTATGAATGTGTCAGCTAAAATTTCAAAAACATGGGTTCTCGTTGACAACCCAGACTTTTGGATACAAAAGAGTTCTCTTGACCAAAGAATAGGGGCCTCAGAACAGACAAAATGCTCTTTCCCATGTACTCTAGTGCACAAGAGGGACGATGTCATGGGTGTTGCAATAAATCCAAACAATGGGGAATGATGAATTTGAATTATGATTCCACAAATTCTGAATGCAGTGAAGAGGGAATGATGAAAGAGGATATCGATTGACCAAACTCAAAACACAACATCTGTATTGCGGTAGACTGAAATGGGAACAAAAAAATGAGGGACCACCGATAACCATATTTGAAACATGGTTCCAATCTTGGAGTTTCATCCAATGTCTTCTAGAATGGTGGCCCAGGATGGTAGGAGAGCCTTAAGGGTGAGCATCCTAACCATTAGGGGGTTCCTTTAGATTTATAAGGGAATTGGAATCTGAAATATAGGGCACACAAAGCATGGGGATGGAATGATGTGTCATTTAGATGATGTCTGACACCCTTGAAATTACGCCACCATGGGAAGGTACACTGGGTGGGCATATTGGTCTAAATTGAGATGAGGCCTATTCTTGGGAGTGACCTCTCTATGGAGGATCTACGATGGGCTTAATTTTTATGTCTTGTAGATGAGGACTATAGATACATAGTTTAGAGTCATATGGTGAGCATGATTCATAGAATTATTTAATGTCATATAGTCATGATGTTGCACATAGTTTTAAGGTCATACTATATGGACTTGGGATAACAGTTTAATGTCATGATTCATGAACTATAGGCTCCTAGTTAAAGGCCATAGATTTTGGATAGTAATTTGGGCCGAGGGGGCGGAAGGGTTAGTGACCCTAGCGCTAGGCCTGAGGCAAAATGCTAAGGTGTTTCTACGTATCCCATAAGGATGAGAATCAATCCAAACACAGTTCTTAAAGTTGGTATGATAGGCATCCAATACCAATAGGTGTGGTTTCTTCTTTTTTGAAGACACTGAAGGACGAGGTTCATTATTGTAACACATCTTGGGCATAGAATACAATGTTTAGCGCCATATGTTAAAGGCATATGAGATCATATATTATGGTAATAGAGCTTAGGAAAAAAATCAAATGATCCCTGAAGAGTAAATATGTTATGTGGCACCATAAAGATACCCGATGTGAATGAGAAAAAAACTAGTCCGCACCACACCACAAATTTCCATAAGAATGCACACAGTTTTATGTCATGATGCCCAAAGTAAAGGAAAAATGTTTCTAGTTTAAGCTCATAGAGTTCTAACCAAAAGAATTTTGCATTCTCCATATATGAAAATACCTTACCCATATCCAAAATCCCATGTGAGCTACGCTCGATGTGGGAAACAAGGACAGAGGAGATATTTTCAACACATGGAATACACATCTTGGGGAGATGGTGTGTATTCAAAGATGACCCTCACAATAATAATTAACCCTATTTAATGTGACTAGCTGAAAACAAGGATAACAATAAAGGTGTCTTAATTAAACTTGTACATGATGGAGTGGAATGTTATGTGAATCACGTGACCAATATATTAGGCTTAATGGTGGTGGCGTAATGATGAAGGATAATTGATGAATGTGTTCAAAACAGGACATCCATATCATGTGACCTAAAAAGTAAAAAAAACTAGCATCGAACGATGACCATATTCAAAAACTAGGACTTGTTTCAAATTTGTGTTCAAAATCCTCGAGGACATTGTCCCAAGATGGTAGGAGAGAATTGAGACCTAACATCCATGTTGTCCGGGGGTATTTTCGGATGGGAAAGATGATAGAAACCCAAATAAAGGGAAATGTAAAGTATGTAAATGGATGAAAACATGACCATGTATAATCCAGAAATCAAGGTCCTAAACTAAAGTGCATATGGGAATATTGGTGTGTCATAATAGAGGTCGATAAGTCCAGAGATAAAGGGGGAAAATGGGTTGATGAACTTGGGGTTGTACCTGAAAACGAGATTTTTGACGGTCCCTACATATCCTTTGGTGATGCAAATCAATACATACAAAGTTCCTGAAAGTGGTATGGTTGGGTAAAAATTCTAGAGGAAATAATTTTGTGTAGGTCTTTCCCATGGACCAAAAGTAGCGACATTTGATTGATCTCTATTTATCATTAAGGTGGATGTATTTTTTTAAGCAACAATCCATTTATGGAGAATCTTGGCATCGATGCACGAATCAAACCATATGTAGGACATGATAAATGGCATGGTGGATGATGGATACCAAACATTATGTCCCCTAAACTAAGTATACAACAATGCAGTGCCGTTTTTCATTGTGCGGCCAGGATGATAGTGTCATAGTTTTTGGTCGTATGACATGACCAACTCATTCGTTTTAATGACATGCGGTAAAGACGCAATATTTTAAAGTCATGTGGGACCAAGAATCATAGTTTAACATCATATGGCTTGGAAACATATAGAATAATGGGGTTCTAAAGGGAATGCACATGGCGTGATAAATCATACCCAACAGGAATTAGGAAATCTTTCCAAACGACACAGCGTGCAACCCCCAGTGGAGGGTACCTTAGGATGATGGGCCAAAAAATATCAGAGGAAATGGGGATAGACCCGAAGTTGAAATGCATGGGTCTTACTATGTTTCCCATTAGTATGGGAATCAATACACATGTACTTCTAGAAACTCTATATAGTTTAGCATCATGTAGTAAGGACAGAGATATTAGTGACTAGCCCATAAGGGGAGGAACATGGTGAGGCTATTATAGACCCGTCACGAATGAGGACATAGGTCCACATATGCCACACCATGAAATGCCATAAGATTTAGGACCAAGAGGACGAACATAATAGATAATTAGTGGATCATACATTGGACCCCAAGAAGAAATGTTTTCCTATTCCTATGCATCCCATGAGAATGGGAATAAATCCATGCATAGTTATCGAGATGACGAGAACTGAAATAAAAGTAGTCGTGAAGAATAGAAGTGAATGAAAGTATGTTGACATGGAATGCAACACTCTAGGCCCCAACTACTGTGCATCTGGGCATGTTGGTGAGGCACCAAAAGTTGTCAAGGGCCCAATTAGAAGTATACGACTCGAGGAGATGAGTGAACGAAAGGGGGTAGAGAGATCTTGAGAGAGAGGTAGGTGGTGTGGCTTTTGAATACACGACATCAATGAGGACATAAGTCTGCACCACACCACACACCCATAGAGAACATAGGCCAAAGGGCTATAAGGAAGATAAGGTTTATAAGAAATAGGGTTATACCCGACGATGAAATGTTTGGGAATTCCTACATATCCCATGAGGATGGGAATCAAGACACACATAGTTCTGTAATCATCATGTAGTTTATCATCATAAAATATGAAAATAAGGGGAATATCAAAGAGGAATGAGTATGGCATGTAAAATAACTGATGTAAATGAGAACATAAGAAAATATATACCACACCATTCATAATTCTAGGAGATAACTTAGGCCAAGTGGCTAAGAAAAAGAATAGATGAACCCAGGATGGACCCAAAAGAGAAATGTTTAGGCATTCCTACGCATCTCATTAGGATGGTAATCAAGACAAATGTTGTTATAAAGACGTCGTCTAGTTTAACGTCATGCAACAAGGATGTTGTATGAAGGGAATTCTAGAAGGAGGGGCATATGAGGTGGATGTTGTAAGCCCAACATGATCAAGGACATAGAAGTCCACATACCACACAATATACAATCCCTATAATAGAACTATACTTGACATGTTGAATCATTTTTTTGGACTAGACATGACAATGAAATTTTCTGGTGTTCTTACATATCCCATGAGGATGGGAATCAATCCATAGGATATTTTTTTAAAATTTCTTGCAATTTAATGTTGTGGGAAAATGAAGTAGGATATCATAGTTTATAGACATAGTGCTCGGACCATTTTGTAGTTTATCATTATGTGGGATGAGTACTGGGTAGTTTTACATCCTTTAGCATTATGGATCATGTAGTTTATCTTCATGCGGTGTGTATGGGTAAAGTTACTATTAAGAGAAATACTCCTATAAGAATTTAGTATTGGTGGGAGGATTAATATTCTCACCATACATAGTGACCACAGAGTATGTTCCATTTGGGTAAACCTTGCGAATGATATAAGGACCATCCCATTTGGGCTCCAACATTGGTAGATTACTACTTATTATGATTGGAATTCTCATAGACAAAACCGTGTCACCTTGAAGGATGGAATAGATATGGACATTCTTGTAGAAAGAACGGAATATCTTGTTCTTATGCCTCTCTAGATTGTGAAAGCTGCGAAGCCTACTCTCGTCAAGTGGTTAAATTTCAACCAAATTGATTTTGGAGACTTTCTGTAGTGTTTTCTGGTCATAGAAGGATATGTGTAATGAGGCTAACTGAATCTCAATGGGCAGGACTGCATCTTTTCCGTACACCAGGTAAGATGGAGTCACCTGAGTGGAATTAAAAGCCTTCATCCAATTATCCCAGAGAGTGTTTGTGATTTTTTCCAGAAAACTCTTCTTATATTACCCAACCATCTTCTGTAAGATGTTAGAGATGGTTTTGTTGAATGCCTCGATGTGCCCATTTTCTTGTGCACGATAGTGATGAGTGTGATTAGAACATATATTGTACTTGGAATACAATTTCTTCAACTCAACTTCTAAGAATTTGTTGTCATTATCAGGTATGACAGAATGAGGTTCTTAGAATCAGTAAATGATATTAGATCTCAAGAATTCAATGATATTACTAGCCTCTACTTCCTTGAACAGAACATCCTCTAATCACATGGAAAATAAATCTATAGTGGTCAGGATGACCCTGCACTAGAGAGCCATCGCTGGTGGATATGGTCCCACGACATCGTGTCCCTTAACCACAAAGGGCTAAGAGTACTTGGTAGTATAGAGATATTCTGGTGGCTGATGAACAAAATTAGCATGGATCAAGCATGCATGGAAACTCTTGGAAAACTCGATAAAGTCATGGATCATAGTGGGCCAAAAATGTCCCAATATTTGGATTTAATGATAGTGTTTTAGACCAGTTTGATGAGCCCTACAGGAACTATCATGTACCTCTTACATAACCTTAGGAGTCTCACCTCTTTTAGTGCATATAGATGAATCCCATCAATCCCATGTCTTTAGAGAATTTTATCATGTCTAGGACCACTCTGGATGGTGAAATGCACAACACACCATCAAATTGTCTCATGTTTGGCTCTGTATGTGATGAGATTACAATAATGGAGATACTCGATAAAGGGAGTAATCCAGTCAGGGGTCCTTTCCAACACTACGTTAGGGGGACCTGGAGGTCTCGATATGGAGGAACCAGTGGTAAGGTGGATTACCTGTTGGTTGTCATCATCGTCCAAAGTGACAAGAGAAATAAATCTCTAAGGGGACACATGTATAATCCAATCATTGTAGTCAGGCTCTGAAAAAGATATAGCTAGGCTAGCCACGCCATGGGCTTGGCCATTTTGTTATTGAGGGACATGACTAACTTCTGTTCGAGAAGGGAACTGGGCCATCAGCTGGTGAGTATGCTCTAATAGTTGTACAAGCTCTAGTTTCCTAATGAATTAGTCACCATTGATCTTCATGACGATGAGTTTAGAGTCATACTTTACATGCAGGTGGGTAATTTCATCCTTGAGGGCCATCTTGAGACCAGTGATGATTGCCTGGTACTCTAACTCATTTAAAGTATAGCCTTCTAACAACAGGAATGAATAGGGAAGGATAGATTGCGAATGCATGATGAAGATGATACCCATCCCCATTCTATTATGTCTAGGATCATTGAGTCTTACTACTGTAGGGCTCCAGGAACCTCCATCAAAGTGTATTTTCGAACACGGAATGGATTGATCCAATGAGAGGATTTCTTCATTTGGAAAATCAAGATCATGAGAATGCTCTGTGAGGGATGGATGGGTGGAATAGAAGTTTACAAATTTATTCCCCTTAATATACTACTCAGAGACAAACATGATGTCGAACTATTGAAGGTTCACTTCCCACCATTCTAAACGGACTGTCAACATAGGGTGGTTCCGAATGTACTTCAGCGAATCCACTCAAGATACTACCTCTATCTTATAGTGCTGCAAGTAATATCATAATTTCAATACTAGGAATATTAGAGCAAGGTAGATCTTCTTGATGTGGAAATATCTATATTATTTACCTAGGAGAAACCGACTAAGGTAGTATAGACTATTATTTATTCGCTCATTATACTTCAGAGCGAGAAGGGAATTTATGGATCATTCCAAAGGTTTCATATAAATGACTAGAAAATTTCTGGAAAGGGGTGGCATCCGAATCAAAGTTTTTAGAAGTTATTTCTTAATTTGTTAAAAAGAAGTATGAAACTCCTCATCCCACTGATAATAGAATCCGTTTTTCATGAGCCAGTAAAAGGGCATACACATTCCATCCAGATTTGCAATGAAACAACATATATAGGATTAGTGTCCTTGAATGCCTCAGAGATCCTGAATATTTCTTAGAGGAGACATCTAGATATTGGCCTTGATCTTTTCTGGATCGATCTAAATTCCACTGTATCTAACAACGAATCCAAGACACTTTCTAGAGGCGACCCAAAAGGCACACTTCAAGGGGTTCATCTTCAGATGGCAGGAAAAGAGTAATCTAGACACTTTCTCATGATCTTTGAGATGGTCTTAATGGTGGCGAGATTTAACCACCAGGTCATCCAAATAGAATTTCACCAATGTCTCAATAATCAGATTGAATATAAAGTGATATTCATAATGAAAGGTGGCACATGAATTATTTAGACTGAAAGGCATTACCTGAAAGAAAAACGTACATTGTGGTTCTCTAATGTTAGTATAAACTACATCCTTTGGTCCATTCCGATTTTATTATATCTGAAATACCCATCCATGAAGAGGAGAGACTAGAACCTAGTGAGGTCATCAATCAGTAGTTTTTCCAAAGGAACAGGAATTTCATCCTTCATACAGTGATATTTGAGATCTTGAAATTCGATGTAGACTCTGATATGTCAGATCTTTTTCTTGATGGGCACAATTTTAACAAAAAACATAGGGTATTAGACTTCCTTGAAAATATAGTCATTGATGGGCTTATCAACCTCTACCTCATCCATGGAACCATGAGAAAGGTGAATCATTCTGGGAGGCGGTTTGAACCCACGACAATTTTCTAGGAGATCGAGATGGTGGATGGTGACTTCAGGGTCTAGTCCTGTAATCTCATCATAACTCTATACAAAGACATTGTGATACTACTTTAGGAAATCTACATATTGTTGTTTCACTTCTACAGGCATAGCGGTGCTGATCAATGTTGTTTCTTGATCTGTCTCGTTGTAAAGGATCATCTATACAAATTAATCATCCATAGTTGACACACCCTATATGAATGTGGTAGGGGAATCATTCAAATCATCTTATTCATCTACAGGGAGAGGATAATTGGCAGGAGGAAACTGTTATGTGTTGAAAGATTATAAGGGGACACTAGCACTAGCCTGGACAGTTGTGGAAACTTCATCGAGGGTCTCCTAAACAATTGAAACCATTGCAATGAATGATTTCAACCAGATACCATATGGACTTTCCCCAAGGATCAATGTTTGAGGATATCAAACCAATAGTGGTGCATCATCTAGATCCGATTTATCCTAGCCTGGTGAAATAAGAAAGTATGGCGTATTTTCATTTCCATGGGTTAGACATCTCGATACATTAGAGATGTAGGGGGATCTGGGATCACCCAAGCCTGATTTATGTAGGAATATGAGGTGATCATCCAAAATTATATAATCTTTTTAATTCACTTCCTCCTCATTCTAGAGACAACATATAATTTCCCCAAGTTTGAGGTTGTAGCATCCAATAGGTAAATTTGGAAAATATAGGTGTTATCTAGGGATATCCAAGGGTAAATCATATTTGTAGTGTGTTCAAACTCGTTAGCCTAAATCTTCTTTTCATTTATATTGTAATATTCATCATCCAAGTATAGGTCTTAACAGGAGGTAAAGGGAGATGCATCACCTTGTAGTATTTCTACTTGACCATTAAGGGTGTACTTAATGAATTGGTGATATGTAGAGGTGAATATCTCATGCATGTGGAGGTATGGTCTACCAATCAATTCATTTTAAGGAGTGTATTATGAGACAATCATGAACTCGGTACTAAAAAATAGGCCAATGAATATGGTCTTCAGACGAATATTTCCAACTGGGGTCCACTCTATCCTATCAAAACTCTTCATGTTCAGGTCTTAGGAACTCAGATCTACATAAGAAAACCCCATCATTCAGAGTTTCTGAGTCGGGATAAGGTTGATCTCAGAGCCTATGTCGAAAAGATAGTGGTAGACGTCCATTCCATTAAAATGGATACTGATTTACAGTGGGAGAATGTGACCAAATATATGAGAACCTTTATCTTCTCTAGAGAATGAGATAACGGCCTATCATTCTGCATGCTCAACTATCTGAGCATGATAGGCTTCTGTAGCTGCTAACTCTATCTCAAACTAGAGGAGGATTATCAAAGCCTTCTCAAGGGATTCACACATATCCACTAATAGGTGAAGAGCCACGATGAAAAATAGATTCATAGGAATGAAGGAAATATGCCTTAGGATATCATACTTCCATGCCAAGCATACACTTCTACCAATGTGAGGTCGCTCTGAGGTAGGAGTTTTGATGGGTGATGCTAGTTGAACCAGAGTATTATGGATGGTACTCGGAAATTCACTTTTCTAACTAGTCGTATCTCGTAGATTGACTACTAGCTGTGGTCCATATGACTGACTTCTATCTTTGATAGATTGTGGTTGACCATTGCACAGTCCTGGTGTCTCTACCTAATCAAGTGACACAAAAAACAATGGAGGAAGATTTGATGAAATTATATGAGAATGTTGCATGTGATGAGATCTGTAATGGGCATATTGTCTAGCCTCAGTGGTGTGCACATCTTTGTTGGAAGCACTATCTAATTTATTCTGGTGACTCTCATAACATCAACTCCATCAATGATGGCGTCATCTAGGGATGTTGGGAGGGTTTTTCTGGAACTCTTAATCATCAAGAACCATGTAAGGGTTTAACAGCCTGAAGGTATTGCCAGAATTGTACCCCTAATCATCACTTGAGGAATCCTCAATTGTTTGGAAGATTATAGGGGAAATCGCCATCTCGGGATTATGAAATCACCGAGAAAAAAGTATAATGATGGAATCAATGAGGGACTTTACTTTCACTTGAATATTAAATGATTTCCCTTCTAGGAAGAGGAAGACTTATATGTTCTGGTATATGTAATGGATGTAGGTAACATGGCATCTTTTGAAGGCTCAAGTCGAGTCAAACACGCAGATATAATACCATTGAAATGGGAGACTACCGGGCAATCCATCCAGTTGTTTTATTTTTGAGACCCATGGTTAAAGCCTACAGCTCTTCACTGTCATTGTCACTATAAAGATTTATGGACACAAATTCCACCTTTATCGGGGCAGGATAGAATATGACTATGTTGTTATCGACTTGGTCCTGAAGCTAGTCTCTAAACACATAACACTACATTAGAGGGTTTCTAAGGAACCGATGATAGGTGTAGTAATTGGGGTGATTAGTGAGATCTGCCTCTTTAGGATTCTTTCATTTTGGAAACCATAGGATTTCTAGGGCCATGTTGCTTTAGAAATAACTAGGGACCTGAGCCTCATCAAATGAGTAGGTATAGTTTCTATGATCTGGTAAAGGAGATCTAGGAGCTTGGCCCTAACAAGTGGATTGTAGAGTATATCGAGGAGGTGAAACCAGATTATCTCTCCAAGGTGGCGACACTGCCTAATGCAGGGGAACCTTTTGATTCTGGGGAGGGTGCAAGTGCGCTAGAGGATGCGCCTAAGGTGGTGGTTCTCAACAAAGCTGTAAAGGTGGATTTTTCGGTAACAATTATAGCTTCCTAGGGGCCTCTATTTGTGTTGTCGTGGATGGATTGGCCTTGGTGGATCTTCATATGAGAACTATGGGGGTAAAAGGGTGTGCTTGTTAGGATTGTTTCAATGCTTCCGCTAGAAATTGGGCTTTTCTAGTGAAATTACGAAATCCCATTAAGTAGTTATAAGTGATTAGAGAAGGGATAAATTCAGTTTTGACATTCCCCACACACAACGTTAGTAGCTGCTCCTGAGTCCACGTCATATCAAGTGAGTACGTAAGGCCCTTCCACCTAACAAAACATTCCGTGACCTATTCATCATTCCTCTTCTTGAATTTAAATAGGTCATTAATGATTTTATTCTAGGTGGTGGAACTGAAATGGTAGAGAAACTGCCTACAAGGATCCTCCTAACTAGCTATTGAACTAATCGGTATGTAGTTGTACTAGACAAACAAGGTCCCTTCCAATGTTTACACAAAACACTAGATTTTGGTAGCCTCCCACTATACTGGAGTTCCTAGAATGGGTCTACACCATTAAATAAGTTTTCTAGATACTACAACGGATTTATCATCCCATTAAATGGGGAAAATTAGGATTCTTGAAACCTAGGGATGATAGCATATCACCCCCCCATTCTGGATATGGCTTTCTATAAGGTGATATTACCACCTATCAAGTTTCTAGGCCCTAGAGGTGAGAAATAAGTGTGTCCATCAGACCAACTTGGAGAGGGTTATGATCATGACAAGTTTCCCTGACCACCAACATGTCGGCAGTGTCATTAACATGGTAAGCAGGCCCAACACCTGAGGGAGAAGCTGGTGGGATGTCTTGCAGGACTATTGGGGGAACGACCTGTGGAGCAGCTGTGGGAACCTGAGCTGGGTCCTTAGGAGGGTAACTACACAACTATGTTGGATTCAATGATGCATATCACAACCTATTTCAATAAAATATAGCCTATAATCTATATATATATTCAGGATGGTTAATCTAACTAGGAGGAAACTCACTTGGGGAGGTTGTACCTTCCCTTTCTACCCTAGTCTAATATTATAGTAATTTGGTTGTCGTTCTATAACATAATTGGTGATAAGTTCATCAACAATCTTTTTATGTTCTATGATATATTGACACAACACAACCTTTTCAATGTCATCTTCCATATTTTTCACTATTCGAGATGGTTAATGGGGTTTGATGGTCCCATCACTCAGTTTAACCTTATTGGGGTCCCGACCGAGGGATAATGACTCAGAATTTGAATGAAGGCCTAGTAAATTTCTTTGTTGGAAACTAACCCTTCAAAAAAGATCAAATTAATGTGACACCACCCCAGGGGGTATGTTCTGTTTGATGAGTCCTAAATAATTTTCCTCCCCTGACAGGTCATCCAGGTTAACTTCGACTGTGCTTATAGGCATATCCTCAATATCACCTGACTATTTTGGATGGCGCTACATAGGACTAAAATGAAGGGAAACATACATCCCCAACCATGGATCTGAATGTGGGGGGTGGGGGAAGCCTCCATAATAAATATGATGAGCAATGTAATGCTCTTTAAGCAACGTTCCTAGAGGTTCCAAAGATGAATGAGAAGCTCAGGGTGCTAATCCACGAGGAGCACAACCAAATTGAGAATTCATAATTGCTACCTGATTTCATCAAATTGATTCTGGCTCTAAGGGTAAGCCACCTGTCGATGATGGATATAGAAATTTGTTTCCTAGAGAGTTTGGCAGAAGAATATAACCTCCTCATGGGTGAGAGATCCTAGAATACTGAATCATGCTGTTACAATTGGACACAACATCTCAAGGAGGTGATCTGTGGTGAGCATTTCCCACAAACTTCTCATCATTGACTCATGATCCGCACCATGGCTTCCCTATCCATTGACTAGGGGTGGTTGAGGGACCGATAACAGTATTGAATATGACTGTTGTGATGGTAGACTACATGGTTGAGAGTACAAAGCACGAGCTGAAAAGATTCCAAATCATGGGTTGTCTTCCAAAGAATGCACCGATTGTGCCACCACATCATTATAAGATAGAATAATGTCCCCTACATCCCGCGTAGGGGTTGTGGATGTTGGTGGTTGGTCATACTATTTCTTGTCCTATTTTGGTCCCTAGAACAACTCTCTGTGATCTCTGGTTGAGGTAGAGAATGATCCTATTAATTATAGGGGGGACGGCACAACCAAGCACTAGAAAGAGGCCAAATCATCCTCCTATTATATGTATCTTCAAATGGATTTAGGGCTCCAGTGGACCTTAATTTATGTATGGATTAGGATTATACATGTCTTTCCTACCCCACCCCATAGCACATAAGATCGGGGTGAGGGTTCCATCATCGAATCACACTCTACCTCAGAATCGAAAAAGAAGACAGCTTTGATTGCAGTTTGAATCTTCTCAAGGTTTTTACATTGATGGTGGTGACCCACAAACCTGCCGTAGGATGGTTATTTAGGAAAGGGTAGGTTTTTGACAAGGGGAGGTCCTCTGTGTAGATTGGTGCAAGAGTGGGGAGGACTTTTTCCCACACAGGATGGGATATGAGGTGGGACTTCATATCATCTGTTGTTGATGTGTGGAGGAACTCTTAAATAATGAATTGAGGAGCGAGGGGAACATGAAAAAATGTAGAATGGAACAATGGTATGACCTCCATGTTTGAAATTACTGATGTGGGGAGGGCCTCCGCTGGAGCTAGTAAACATAGGGTAAGGACTTTCATGGTGCTCGTCCATAGTGTGGGGAGGACCTTCACATCAGCCAAACCTAGTAGTAGAGTCACAAAGTGGGACTTCTTACAGATTATAATGAAAACTAGAAGGGCCATTTTGTTCATCGTTGATGAATTAGGGAGGAACTCCACTTTGGTGAGTGCTAGTACGGGGCAGACGTCAGTTGGAATTGATGATCACATGGGGTGGGCCTCCATGCTATTGGGTGAATGGTGAGGGAAGACCCTCATTCTGAGAACCATGTATGTGAGGGAAATTTCCATACCTAAATATAGGACCATGGGGTGGACCTTCATGCGGAATGTCGATGATGTGGGGAGGGCCTCGACCGAAGGTGATGAAGGTGGCATGGGGAGGATCTCCATACTAAATACATGAGAGGAGCAAAAATCCAATATATCTGATAATACTATGGTGAGGCCCTCCGTAATGGATTTCATCATCTTGAGTTAGTCTGTGATGGATGATGCTTTCCCTGGTAATTAGAAGAGATAGTTCAACCTTCTCACATGGTGATTGGTTCATCAACTTTGTTCAGGATTGAAAATGTCCCTACCCTATAACAAGAAGGTTACCCTTCCCAATGATGATTTTTGGTTGATATCTCATGATGGTGATGTCTGGGGTCCTTGAATCCACAAATGATGATGCCCCATGGCCGGCATACTCTTCATGTCTCACCCATCATTGACACTGGGTCAGCCGAACTAGAGCTGGCTATATAGGGGGATGGACTGCCCACCCTTCATTCTGTAGGACTAGCTAGCAATGATGATGCCATAGTGGGATCCCTCCTCGGTGGCCCCCTAGGTGATTTCTTAGGCGGGTGGACTCATACATCTCTTATGTCGTCAGTATAATGGAATGAGTTATAGGATCACTATAGGGAAAGGCTCCCAAAACTATTCAAGTTTAGAGTGGGGAGAAGCAGTTCCCTACGCGGCCCTTGGGGGTGGCGGTACTGAGGAGGCACAAAAGCCTCCAAGTCCTAGAGGGATATGTCCCTCATCAGGATGACCCATCTTATTTACATCATCGAACAAGAGTATCAATCACCCTTTTATGAATAAATTCGGAGGGTGGGAGAGGGCTTGTGTGTCGAGTAGATGTTGGTGTTGGGGCCATTGTAGGGGAGTTTAAGTTAGGGTGAATTGTAGTTTTCGTACAGCCCCTTCCCCTATATACATGGGAGGGAGATGATCAGTTTCCTATAGATTAATCATAGATCCTACAAAGCAGGAAAATTATCGCATTAGTACAGATAATAAGAAAGTGATACACAGTTCCCCCACATCCTTCTGTCTTCCATGGATGGATAGAAAGATCCACACTAACACTATCACAGACCATAATGACCAACGATTAACTGCCCCAAACATTGTTGAGTTTCCCGCCAGGCCAACTATTTTCTTGATGGGACCTTTCTCCAGATAGCTATATCTGGTGAAATGATTATTTATTCATGTCTCATATGCTACTAATCTCTATATTGAGGAGAATATTCACATAGGGTTCCCCATTTCTGTTTTTGATGCTTTTCCCAGGGCGGGCATCATCCTAATGCTGTGATTCACTAGCTATTGCCCCAAATTTCCGCTTTCCAAAGGTGGCCATCATGCATCGCTTATTCAGGTATGTTTTGTCCTTGATCGAAAAAGGATGATGGGATATCGGTCTCTCCTTCCATGGATTTTCTGCAGAATTTGTCACCTAGTCTGGGCCTCCCTCATAGATTTATGACGTTGTTCGGGAATCTCATTCTTGATGCCATATCATTTTGAATGCTGATTAATTACATTTCCTCTGTATGGAAATTCCAAGGGGTCAAGTCAGGGCATCATCCTTAGGTGAGAGGATTAGTCATGTTGGACATCATTGGCATGTATAGACAATGAAACACTGGTCCACCAAGATTTACTCCACTTATGATAGGGATTATCGAGGGTGTGGAATCCTGAGGAATCTGCCATAATGTGCGGGGAATTGTATTCCATGGGAATGTCTCAAAAATATTCTTCATCTTCCCATGTTTAACATGGGGTATTCCGCGAGTTCAATGTATAGTGATGATAGATCAGACTAATCAGAACACTGACAGGAGTGGATCATATGGGTACATCCCCTGGTAGAGAAATTGAAAGATTTACTAGATGGGTGGATCAAAGTGTCCAACAAGGAAAATCCGAGGATTATTGGGTCCCTACAAAGGGGACACCATGGTTTACCATTAGATGGTTTTGAATCATAGGGAGGCTTCCTATGTACCATATGTAGATGACATGGATCAAAACCTACATAGTTTGAAGGGGGTGATGAATCAGTGTGTACACAAAGGACAACAACCCTGATACCTGTTCGGCCATATGCGTCATTAGTGGCCCATCGTAGGACAAACACTCTTGTTGGGATGGTGATGGATTGTGTGGGGATTATTCATGGTTAGATTCCCATGGAAATGGTGTGATCCCACCAGGACGTGGCAGCCTGGGTAGGAATCAAGATTGATGATGGATGGTTGAACAAAGTGGATGGGAGGAGTGGGATGGAACTGTTGTGAAGATGGCGGTGGTGTTAGACTTGAACATTAGGGAGGATTCCTATATACTTCTATGGTAGTGAATCAATGTCCACGTTGTTCGAGGGGAGATGGGACACTTTAGGAGGTGGCCTATGAGAATGGATGCATGATGGAACCTGAAAGAAGTAGGACCCCCCGAGCTAATGCATGACCTCCTCGAAACACAAAGGCTCAAGGGAGAGACCATAATGGGACATGAGTGATGGGCATGATCCTTAGGGAGGTTTCCTACATATCCCTACGATGGGGAATAAATTTCCACAGATTTTTGGGTGGGGAAAAGAATTGGGGAGTACACAAAGTACAATGACTCAACAACATGTCTGGGTTTATGCATGGTTAGTGTCCCATCTTAAGAGGGACACTTCTGGTTAGATGAATATGGATTGAGTGTGGGGCTTACACATGGATACCTGCCCGAGAACTGGTTTGATGCCACTAAGGTACAGACTAAGGATGTGAGTACCAACAAAGGGGACACTGATGTTTACCTGTGTTTGGGGTTGAACCTTTAGGTGACTTCTTATATACCCTTCCTAGGATAAAGGGATCAAAACACATGTAGTTTGAAAATATAAAGTTTAACATCATGCTGGGCGGAAAGGGCATATAGTTTAACATCAAACAGAATAAGGATAAACTAACATGAAGTGGTCGGTACCGATGGGTGATGGGATTGATGCTCAAAAAGGATTCCTATGTACCTTACTTAAAAATGGGTAAGGATCGACGTCCACATAGTTTTTAAGGATGGGGGAATGGATCTTACACACTAAGGTGGCCCAAAGAGGGTGTCATGGACGATGCATAATCTAAGCCCACACGATTCATGATCGGTTTGAGAAACAAGAGCAGACAATGACCTAACTATCAAGCTGTGAAAGGTGAGTCTATGAGGAATAGAGTGGGGTTATGCATGGATAGCATCCCAAATAGGAAAAGTGGGCTTACACATAGCTATTGGCCCATGGAGATGGAGATTGAGACTTACTCGAGGAGGATGTCCTGATAATAAAAGAAGGTTCCCATACATACAAGGAGGATATTGTCATCATATCTGACACATCCCATCATAGGGTGTTGGGGCTTACGCGGAGACTTCTTGAGGTGCGCATGGTGAAAAAGATAAAAGGGAAAGATAAAGTGGGAGGGAACCTATTCCTATCCTCCCTTTGGTCCTCTAAACCTACGACACATATGGTCATCATAGTATGTATTGTTTCAAGGACGCATGTGCTTGGATGTTTAACATCATGTAGCTCAGATGGTGATAATTCACACCACCCATGTTGGACTTACATAACCACTGCACTTCATCCCTTGGTGAGGGGATGTCACTGGAAATGTTTTATAGAGACATGGTTGTGGAGTAATCCATTTAGGGGATTATGTTAGCGTGGATATGCGAAGAAGTAATAGCCATTATCATTCCTATGTGAAGAAGCATAATTATTGGCAATTCAACAAGAATCACCACCCAAGGGACATTGAAATCACCACATACATGTCTGGAGGGCGGTACAGTATAAGAATGCACATGAAAGCGGTGTTGCTCATAAGAGGGTCTCAGAAATGGTTCCTTAGAGTAAGGATGACACATGGAGCACACAAGGAGGGGCACATGCATGATTGATAGTGAGCATGAAATAGGAGAGGTTGTACCTAAGATTGTGTGGTTTCATTCCAAACGGATGTATGTGCGCAAGAGGAGACCCTACACGAAATATCTACATGTTACAAGGAAAAACATTCACACATGAAGAATACTCTTATTGAAAATACCTTAGAGTAAAATTAAAAGGTTGTGGATCAAGACCTACTGGGACCACCCGAACGAGGAACTGCAGGAGACCTATCGCGCACGATATAGTACCTTGAAGCCCTGTATTTTTTGTGGTCATGGAAGGGTATTCTTTCACGCAAAAGAGCGTAAATTCGTCTTTTGTAACTATCCATTGAAGGGAAGGGGTATGATTCAATTTATAGGTGAAAAATTCAGTGGTGGCGTGAAAGATTATCTATGCATAAAATTCATTTTGACGTTTCATTGGGAGAAAATGATCATGCATGAATTGGAACATCTTTCACACAAGGAAATATTCTTTCGTACCACTGAGATGGCTAGTTTATGAATGGTAATTATGGATGACCTCATTTGACATTGCATTGGGCGCACAAGATTTTTCACGCCATTTCCAATCTTGTACGAATCTATGACATCCTATGTGCACCTCTCTCAGGAGTCATGGAATTGTCTGCTAATTCAAAATTTTCCTTAGGTTTTCATAACAATGGGCCTTCATGGCCTTACCTGAATTTTGGTGTCAACAGACATGACACTAATTTCCTTCATGTTTACAATACCCTAAGAATATTTTGTTTTTATATATGAGTATGGGGTCATTATGTTATGGTATCTGTTTATGCATGAGTGGTTATAGTTATGTGGTTTACAATAATGTTTATAATTACTTTTTTGGATAAGCTTGTATAGAGGGGATGAAAGCACTAGGATACAATCAATTTTTACAGAAAGGTTTTTAGTTTAGTGGCATTGTTTATAAGGGATTCCAACATTTATATATTTAAATGATATTATATTAGAATATGTGTGTGTGATATTTGGTTTCTCTTCTTTAGTGAGGTATGGGAAATTAGTTGACCTGGTATTTTTATTGTGTTGGTTTCTCCATTAATTTTTCGAGTTATTAGTATGCTTATTTAAAATTTCCATGAAGGTTTTTAGGGAGGATCATACAAAGTATATTTTGTTTCTCACCCCTATCTATATTTATCTCAATTTTAGGATTTAGGGAGGGTATTGGTTAAAATTTTTTTCTTTACTAAATAATGGTGGCTTCTCGTGTTATCAATTATTCATGGACCTACTGCGATATAAGTATTCATTTTGGATTTTTAGAGGTTTTGGTGTACTAATGATATTAAATGCATTGTGGGATTGTTTAATTTATTAATTTATGGAGTTAGTTAGTGGTTTATCATGCATTCTTGATATTTATGGAATTAATTCTTCACATATATGTGTTTCTATACCTTTAGTGCTAGTTACTAACACATGGCCTATTTTTGGGTATCTTGGGTGGCCACTCAAGTCTTCACTATGGAAAATAATGGGTTTAAGTGGTAGGGGAAAGTCATGATAGAGTTATATCATAGGTTTTAGTTAGGAAAGTCGATTAAGTTTGATTTATTGAAATTGTGAGCATTATATATGTTTATTAAGAAAAAATTATTATTCAAACTTAGTGTGAGATACATTAAAGAGAGATTATCTTGTACACAATATATTATGGACACCCCATGGTACAACACAAGGATTATCAGCTTGTTGGAAATTATTTTTTATGTAATTATATTTCTAAAGTTGATACCATGTTGTAGTAAATGAATTTCTATTTTTTCACATATGATTTAATTTTTAATGGTGATGATAATGGTAAAATGAATAAAATTAAATGATATTAAAATATTAAATATCTATGAGATTAGTGGTCTCTATTTTCCTTTTAGATATGCATGATTTTCATATTCCATGAATACTTTAAATTGATGAGGTATAGTAGGATGCTCCCAATAATTTACAAAATGTTCATGTTGATAAGGATGATACATTGAGGAAGAAGCTACATGAAAATCAACATTAGAGAATAAAAAAGTATGAGGGATAATTTTATGATAATGATACATGGATGTTGTTGGAGGAGTTAAGTATTTTTTAGTTAGATATTTGATTGTATAGAGAATATGATTATTCTATCTATTATAATGTTATTAAGAGTTGACCATTAGTGGGGTATCTTATCTCATAGAATTATTGAGGTGTACGAATTATTATAGGATAAATTCAACTACCAGATTATGGAAGATATTAACACATTGAAATTTAAGGTGCTATTGGAGGAGTTTCATTATATCTAGTAAGGTAGATTTGATGTGTGTGAGTTTTATTTTGTTATAAGGATATTCTTTTTTATATTATTCATATTCTTCAAGGTAATGAGTCTCATACATGAAATTTTGATAATGAATGGTATTTAGTGATATTTTACTTGGTTACCCCCTTTATACTATTTTTCTATCTCAATGTTATAGCAATGGTGGATGTAATTGAGAAAACATTGCGGAAATTGGTTCACCTTAATATTGGAGTTATCGACACACCCAATGGTGCAGTTCTATAGATGGAGTTCCTTAGTTTTAAAGGTAGTTTATGTTTCATATAATAAGGATTTAATTTCATCCTCCTTCTCTCATATTTGGATCAATTAAATATCAGACCACTAATGAGAAATTAGTCTTGATTTTTTATTCTTATGGTTGCTAGAGACATGAAAAGCATGATTTTTGGACATTATGTAGAAGTCAACATATAACCTTTAACCCACTTCTAGTATTTCCATTATAGTTTTTTTCATTGATCCCTTATAAATAACAATTTTAGGGTTAACACGTTTCCAATTAGAATAAAATAGAAGGAGAAAGTTGATAATAAAACTATAATTTTCCTCACCCTGATGCTTATAGGGCTGAGTATAGTCATGGTGGTATCCAAAATCTGGTCCAGCAAGGCAGATGTGAAGGGTGTGGTAAGATTCATTCAATGTATTGTCATTTATATATATAATAGAAGTTATTAAATGTACCATATATTTTTCATTTACTTGATTTATATATAGTTTTATTTTGGGTATCTATAAAACATTAATACACATACCTTGGTCCAATCATCGGGGACCAAGGATGGGAGATTTCAAGTGCCATTGGTGTGTAATAGACTAGTTGGAGGTTAGATTATAAATTTTAGAGTTTTTTGAGGTTTTGATCTTATAGATGGGAAGAATAATTAATTTCTATATCATTTATATTTAATAATATATCAATAAAATTCCATCCTTGTAATAGATTTGTAGTATAAGGTTCATGACATTATTTATTTCTTCAAAATGTGGGTTGCATTATTTAATGTAGAAGGAAATTATTACATTCTATTTAGTGATTGAAAGAATCATATGGGTTGTTGGTATAAAAAGTCATTTCATCATAATTGGAAGTGTTGATGTTGAGGTTAATGTAATTTTTGAATGTTATAAACTCAATAATTATTAATGAATATCTTGATTTTTCCCAATAAGCCATATTGAAACAACTTTGACATAATGATGAGTTCAGGATTGAGTTAAAACATTATGTCCCTCTAATTTCAATGTCTCCATATCATATGGGGCCTCATGAGTTTTGGGAGTTGTGGATTCATAATGAAACCTTTATTTAAATTGTTTATTCTATCCAAGTGTATCATCTTGGGGTGTTTCTGTGTTGTTCATGAAGAAGGGATGATTTTTTGAGGTTTCCTATAAATTATCATCACATCAATCAAGTGATACGAAATAATATCTATTTTATTTTAATAATTAATGACTTATTTAATCTTTTGAAGTAGATATCTAGTATATGAAGATGAATTTGTGCCCAAGGTACCAATATATGAGGGTGAAGAAGAATGATATCCCAAATAATTCTTTTATATTTAATTATAGAAGTATCAGGTTTTCTTAATACCTTTTGGTTTTATGAATCTATGAGTATTTTATGGTATTGATAAATTTCATGCTTCACGAGTTCTTGGATACTTTTGGTATTCATAAAAAATGTACATATACCTTCGATGTTTGAGGATAATCATTCCATGTATTTGATAGAAATAATAGAGCATCTTTAATGATATCTATTTTGAAGGAACCTATCCAATTTTAATTTTTCTATATGAGAGGCGAATCTTCATGGACATATTGTATATTAGTATGGAATGTCTTTGGATCCCTTTAGGATTGGGGTTGTTGTTTCCGGATAGACCCTTATAATATTAAAGTGGTTTACAATTTACATGGTTTGATATGTTGTTACAAGAGGTTTGTGCCATATTTATCTTGGATTGTGGCATCATTGGAAGATTTTTATAGGAATGAAATTTTTATTGTATGGTCAGAATAGTGTTATTTGAAATTTTAGTACAAAAAATAGATGTTTATTATCAATCGTTTCCTTCAATCTTTATTGGAGGGAGTCATGTTTGAGTTGTTTTATGACACTTATCATCATGGTATGGGTTACATTTTGATAGTACGGATAATGGTGATCTCTTGTAGTTATCGATAATAATTTCTTCAATATTATAACTATGCCACCCCTTATATAATGTGTACAAAAATGGGGTTTTTCTTGATGTTATGGAATAATTAACTAATCATTAAATGCCTTTTGGTATTTTAAAAATTAAAAAATAGTGGAATAACTCGTGTTAATAGGATTTGAATTTATACTAGTTATGAAATATGTAATTATTTAATATTATGGTTTATATGTCTTTTATCCACCATGAAAAGGTAATTTAGTGTTCAATGCATCATGTAAGAAGCCTTGATGAGATAATGTTGGTGAATTTAGATAAATATAGAGTGTGATAGAGGATATTACAACTTTGTGCATTGTTACAAAGTAATTAAGTGGTAGAGGTTTCTTATATAATATAACATTGAAATTATCCTTATTGTAGTAGGATGATAAGTTGTTTAGGGATATTGAGGTGTAAGATTGGCATGATAATATCATATATGGAGTTTATGTTCATGGATGATCAGATGATGATCAACATCTTGTGTTATAATGATGGATAGTATTTTTTCAATAATGATTCTTTATGTGAATCTCAATGAATTTCATTGCTCACATCAAGTAGTGTAACCATGTACATCTACTATTTATCATTATTTGAGGAGTTTTTCTAGTGGTAGATTAATTTTTTAAGTAGTATAGTATTTTTATTAGTGCTTAGATTGCAAAAAAGTGAAATCTAGAGATTATGTTTATTCTATGCTCTTATAACCATGAGATATTTTTCAAAGGAAGTGGGTGGATACTTATATATTTTTTATTACCAATGTATGTCAATCCTAAGGAGGACATGATTCACTATGGATGATTCATAATCATTTTATAAATGTGGGACTATTCTTAGGTATTAATGAGTCGAGTGTAGTTGACTCTTTATTGAGGATATATAAGGATATCATTAGGTAACTTAGTGGGGTTCATCAGATAATCATTCATGATCATGACAATCACATTAACTCATGATGATAGAAGGGTATTTATCATTAGTTTTCACTTCAATTATCCCTTACCACTATATTTTATCATCAGATAGTTAATAAGATTGAGAAAACTATAATGTCTTTGACATAAATTTTTCACACTTCTGTTCTAGATTTTTGAATTTATTGGGTGAAGCAGTAGTTTTAATTTGAGATTTAATATAATAATTACTATAAATCATCCATTGTAGTGGATTTATTTGATGAACACTACGAGAAACCTTGTTGATATTTTTTGGGGGGAATTGAGTTTGGAGAGTGAAAAATTGTTGGACTATATTTGGTAAGGAGTAATATAGTGAAGGTTTATGTGATTTTTAAGAAAATGAATTCTAATAAGGATACTTAAAAGTCTCATGAAATTTATAGGAGGTGGAATTAGGTTTTTGAGGTTAGAAATTATGTGTTCCAAAATATTTATCCTCATTGAGGGAAGTGGAGTCTTGGTCATGGTAGTAAGACATCTCCTAGATTCAATAGAAATTTCACGGTGTTGGATATTATTGTTGATGTGGAGTATATGTTGGATATTTTTTTATATATGTGTCAAATCCATGATATTTTCCATGTGTTTCAACTTTTTCAATATATTAAGAGGGAAAAACATGTCATTGACTAAATTGAGTTGGATATTGAGGATGATGGGATCTACGAGAATGGGAATTTTTTGATCTAAAACCTTTAAGATAAGGTATTTCATGGTCATTCTATTCCTTTTATAATAGTTTTTGGTGACATAGTGTTCTAGAGAAGTTTATATAGTTATAGGAGTAAAACATTTTTTCTCCAATTCATGTGTTGTTCGATGTTGGTTTCCTATTTATATTTTTATTGACATTATAATTGATATTTTTCTCATTTACAATATGTTTTTATTTTTGTGATGGATTGGTTATTGTTTAATTAGTCTCTCCTAGGTTTATTTGGGGTTTCTAAGTTTGTTTTTTGTTATCTGGATTTATTTTCTTTCTCAAAAATGATAATAATTTGATAAGTATTATATAAAGATTAAAAAACATTCATATGCCTATACCGAGTAGTTTTTGTGTCTGAGAAGTGTCTACAGGGTGTTTAGAGTTAGAAAGATGGGGGAGAAGATAGGATATGTAAGAATTTTCTGTTATTAGAATAGATCAAACTATAGACATATAAATTTCCACATTAGAGGTTAGATGGTAGCGATTTATTAATTTATTTTTATGTGTTGTTTTATAGTTTGTGGTGTTGTAGTGTGAAGAGTAGTGTTTTTTAATTGGGATTAATCTTTTATATTTTTTGTGATATTAAATATAACTACGATTTTTTGTTTCAATGTGATGTGTTTGGTTGTGGCACATATATTCTTGGGGTATTTTGATTTAGTATAACATGGATGACCTTCCAATATAGTGATGATTAGTGTGTTGTAAATTTTTCACCAAAGAACTGACTATGATGTGGTGGAAGTCACAATGTCATGGTGGATAATTTTATGTTGTATTAAATAAATTATCATTGAGAGAAGAATAATAATATTGTATTTCATTGATTCCCCTTTATATTAATCACATTTATTTCATCCTATAGAGGAATCATATGAATATTTGTAGAAAAATATTGATTGATAATAGATTTTAGCAGTTATATTATTACAGGATAAATTGAAGGTCATTTTAAAATGTTTTAAACATTGTTACATGAAGATGATCATTCAATAAATTAAATAGGCCTATATAAAATAGATTCATTGACTTCATTTATTACTCTAGATATTATTCTTTCAGAGTTAAGTAATTATTATTCTCTCTTATAACCATTTTGTTTTAAGGAAGAGCCTCATATACACTGTTTATAGAAAGAAGTTCCCACTGAATCATTCTATGATTCTGGTGTATTTTCAAGACAATCAATGGAAATAAATTTTTGGTTGTTTCTTATGGAATTTGGTCAAGAAAAATACCACTGATGATTTAAATCATAGATAGTCATTTATGAATGAATTATTATTCGTTTTGTTCTATTTTCTCAGTAGGATATTGGCTATGAAATTTATGTTTTATTTTGGTATAAATAGGAATTGAGATGTCCCATTAATTCCATCATTGTAATTAGATAAACTACCATGCTAACTTGAAAGAATGAATATTCATCAAGAGAATATGAATTGAAATCTATATAGGTAAAATAATATTCAACTTAAAACACACATTTCTATTATAGATTATTCTTATCAAGACTTGGAATTCATATAATCAAAATTTTTAGTTCATATTTCACCTTAATCATGTCACAATGAACCTTGAAATTTCTATTATAGGAGTCATTTAAAAATCATGGAAATTATGGAATTGTGGGATGATTCTATATGCATTGATAAAATATATCTATATTTTGGTCAAGATTCATCATGACAGCAACCATTTAATAGTAAAACATTACATGATATTTTATAAAAGATCATTTATTTTTTAAATCCTAAACAAAATGAATTCATAAATTTATATAATATATAGTCTACTAAGTAGTGAAAAATGGAATAAACTATGACACAAATACCTCCATTTTGATGTTAATTTTAATGTAAATTGTTTTTTACTAAAATATTCAAAATATTCACTAATATGATCTCTTTGTAAACATTCTAAATAAGTGTGATTTTATATTAATTCAAAAAAAGATTTGATAAAATATACTGTTTATTATTTTATACCTCATGTTAAATAATTATTTTTTCCATTTATTTAAATTATTACTATTTAGTTATTCAATTATATATTTTTTATATGATGTGAATTTTATGTATGCATAATTTTTTGATAAATTGGTTCTTCTGAAATTTTCACGCCTTTTTGGATGATAAAATGAGATTTAGTTTTCATTTTTTGTGAATTGTGTTTGTAATTAAAGTTAGAATATTAAATTTCGTGGTTTAATATAGTTTATACATTTTATTTGTTATTATTTTATGAGATTATAATCTCTCTTCAGTTAATTATCATTGGTTAGAGGGAAATTTGGGTTGACTTCCCACTATCTTAGTGACCAATTATTTTTCTATAATAGTGGGATAAATCCATTTATGGTCCATGATTACTCAGGTAGATATAGTCAATATCAGATAATTCTAAACATTTACATGAAATATTTCTTATACCTTATGTATAAGATGTATTTGGGTGTGTGTAAACATATTTGGATTTTATTTTGAGTAAGTAATACACACAATGAGTTTTTTTATGATTTTTAGATTATAATGATATAAAGATATTAATTTGAGGGGTGGAATGAGGATTCTAAAACTAAACTGTTATAATATGGAATACTTAAATTAATAAAATAAGAGAAAATAATGTTTACATATAATAAAATGGTTATGTAATTTATATAAGTGTGATGGATATTAAAGTAGTGGTACCTTAAACTAAAACTCCTTAAATAATAAGTGAGAGATTCATTCCAAAGAGAAACACATGTCAATACCTCAATAATTCTACTAGGTAGGTTCATTCCAAATTAGGTTTCACATGTATTTTCAAGTGAATTTAAAAATTTATAGGGATAAAAATAAGAGTTTAGTAATGATATCTTATTATGATCTCTCAGTTAAATTTATCTAGTAAACTCTGAGAGTTAGGATTCTATATGAGTATAGCTAAACTTATCCATATCATGTATTATGATAAAATAGCTTTCCACTAAACTGTTTAAGTATTATATGTGATATGATTGGTATAGTAGACTATATAAATAGATCAAGTGATGCATTTTATACAAATGAAAGGTTACTACATATTTTGATATGGATTTTGGAATATTAAATGTATGGATGTTTGGGGTTATCATTTTAGTGGTACCACATTACATTAGAATAATTACTGAAAAGATGTAAAAAATGATACTCACCCATAGAAATGACTTTATTATAGATTATTGTATGCATCATGGTGATCACATTGAGATATATTATATTTATAAACAATAATATTTTAATATTTTTGTATCTATAGTTGGAAAATGTTCCCAACATGAATCATTATTTGTATATTGATGATGAGTGTACATTGAAAATTTATAAAGATAAACACATACCGATAAATAATTGAGAATTGAATAAAGGTGAAGTATATGTTTAAGTTAAAAATGGGGCTATAGTTACTACATTAATGGTTCTAACTTATGATCAATGTATACCTAGTGTATTAATTTTGGAATTAGAAAATCTATTTTATTGTTTCTTACATATGATGAAATTGGAGTTTTGCTTCTTTTTTTTGAAATGGTTGATTTTACTTCATCATAAAGAAAGAGTGTTGTTGTATATTTATTAATAAATTTTTTTATTAAATTGTAAATATGGTAAATGATTTAATTATTCTATAAATGGATATTCCCATCAATAATATTAATAATAAAAAGTTAAAGGATAATTTTATCCTAACTAATGCTATTGTCTCTTTGAACATATAAATTAAAAATATATTCAAATGTTACATAGAAATGGATTTTTTTCTATCATTAGATTATAAATTTTTTATACATGTTGATCTCAGTTATTAGGTAAAATAACCATGGATAATTTTAGTGTAAAATTTTAATGAGTTAGTTGAATATCCGTACTTATACATAGTGATGTATATAGACAAATAATTACTCAAGTAAGTGGAGGGTTTAGAAACATCATAATCACTAAAAATAATTATAATCTATATATTCAACTATTTATAATGAGACAGAAGTTTTAATCATTTTAATGTTGTAATGAGTTTTATAATGAAGTACCAAATTTATGGGGAAAGGTTATTAAAATTTATATATTTGATCGGGATGGGAAAACTTAATCTATTAATTTTCTAATAATATCAGAGAGTGTGTAATTTTTTCACAATTAAATCGTATTAAAAACCCATTTTTTTAATTTTATTCATCTGATTAGTGGAATTATACCATATTTTAAATAGGTTTTTCATTTATGATTTTTTGTCACCTAAATATACAGTTCTAGGGATATGATTTGGAAACCGCTTCATTCCCACCTAATAATGTTTTTCTGTGACCAATCCAAGTCATAATTGAATCATAAACATAAGATATCATGTAGTAAGGTCCAATGGTCTTTCTCGATCCCCAATAATTGAATACAAGAGCTTATGAATCAAGAACCAACATTGGGAATTATTTTTCCCACAATAAATAAAAAATAAATATATGGAATATATAAAAGAACAATGATTCTATTAAAATTTATGAGAGAAGATACCAAAGAGAATAATAAAAATTAGTTTCCAAAAATAAAATAGGTAAACCAATGTAGCTTTGAAAAACCCATATCCATGTAAATTTAGTGCTAAATTCCACCATGTCAATTCCAAAATCCCACACCCCAAAAACATAGACACCATCTACCCCCATGAGGTGCTTTACCTTTACCTACATCGAATAAAATATGATCTACACACACCCAAAGGTATGTTTAGGGAGTGAGGTAAACAATACTAGTAGAATCACACTAAGGGTTTCATTATAATTATTTAATAAAACAAACTATTACCCTTATTTTGAAAAAACATTACATGTAATATAACATTGCAGTGTTTTCTATTAAACATGGAAATCGACCCATTCTTGAATTGTTTCTAAAAAATTAATAAAAATAAATTTTTCAAAAAAATATACAAATAAAATATTTTTATATAATTTTCAAATAAACCATTTCAAAAGGAACTCCACAAAAACTAGTCCTAGTGTAGGTTAAGTCTGAGATAGCTTAGATCCTCACATCTCTGTGATCAAATCACCATGGGCACATAAATCCCAAGAAAATTCACTAAGTATGATATAAAACCATAATAATTTACCCCATATCATAACAATGTATTTCTATAGTTCTATAATAAATCTATTCTTGGTAGCTGCAAACTATACTAGCATGGTTTTCCCAATGCATCTCCCCTAATGTACCCCAATTTACCATGTTCTATATCCAATATTTAGATTCTTTTAATAGCATATGTATTGATCAACTGGAGGATATATTTTTTAAAAATGTCACACACATGGGGGCATTAATTTTAAAAAATGTAACACACTTAGGGGACTCTATTTTCAATAGTTCGAATAATTTTAGGGAATAACACATATCAATAATCATAGTAGCCAAATTAAAAATAAAACATGATTTGAAATCAATTTTCATCACTAATATTAAATGGTATATAAATTTTAAAAAATAATACAAAACATCACATTTATAGAATCAAAAATCATACCATTAAATGATTTAGAAAACCAATTTAAATGGTAAAGAAAGCATGGTTCATAAAATAAAGGCTTTTAATGAAACTGCCTACCATAAACACTTGGTAGACCCAAATATCAAATGAGATACCCAATACAAGGAAAATAGTGATCCTATATATGAATAGAAGACCATAAACCACGAAACCAATATTTAGAAACTATGATTACACAATCTGTATATCAACATATCCAAGTGAAACAACTTACAATGAATATTCCTAAAGAAACACACAATGGTCAAGGTAGATATGAACTCTACAATCTATTTCCATGAATGACGTATAAGAAAACACCTTAGATCATGAAACAATCCATGGATATATCCATAACATCCCGGATCTATGGTTAATTTTAATAGAAAGATATATGTTCAATAATAATGATAAAAACAACGTATAATTCCAACATACCTTCAGATTACAAGATCCTACAAAACATGATATTTCAGAAACTCTTCAAAGAAGAACTAGGAAATAAAAAATATCTTAGAAGAATCCCTATAGTTGAAATTATAGGCTATTGGATATGTAATGTGTGAAATGAGGAGTGTATGGGGGTTAGAAATAAATTTTTTAATTAATTAATTTTCGACATACAATATGGACACACTGTTTGGAAAACCATGCACCAAACATGAATGTATTTCAGTCCAATAGGGGACACAAATGTTCTGTTCATATGGTTTGTAAAACCATATACTAACAATGAAAAATCCCACTATCCAAAACCACCACAATTCATATGGTTTTAATAAAATTACACAATATAAGGAGAAACTATTCCCCAACCATGAAAATGTATAGGACACATTAAAACATCCCAAAAAATAAAATAGAAAAATCAATGGTTGGTCTAAAAATAAAATATAGAAAAAATAATATAATTTTTCGAAATTTACACCATGATATAATAATTTTTCCAACCATATCACTTTATTCCCTCAGAATGTTCTGTCAAAGAATACAGATCCATGAAATGATAATTTTATAACTCTTTCATTATAAATTCCTATTACCATGTTTTATGAGAATCTATTTTTTTCTTTTGGAACAATATGACCCGAAAATTTGGTTTCCCACATCAAATTATCTCACAGAAATTATTAACTTTAACAATTCATTCAACTATTGATATGTCTGGTTCCAAAACAAGATCTTTCCTAGTTTAAAACACATCAGGTGTAATAGCCCCATTTTTTTGTTCGGACCCTTACAAAAGTTATATGAATTAATCTAGAGTTTATTTCATAGTTTTCATGTAATTTTAGGTGTTATATTACTTTGTTATCCATTTAATATTAATAATAAATATTTTTACATTTTGTGCATGTGAATTTTCAAGATAAATTAAATTATTATTGGGTAGAATCATAGATGAAAGATCTAAGACAATGGTTGAATTAGAGATTTGGGATTTAACCTAGGTGTGAGTAAATTTATTCTATATTATGTGTTTCAATGTTGTGTATTCATTGGTAAATAATTTTAAAAAATCCATTATTATTTAATTTAATTTACTGGATTCTAAAAGATAACACACCCCCTATAAATATTCTATTATTTAAAATCATTATGTTTAGCCGTAAAACCTTGAGAGATTAGATAGGAGGGGAGAGAGAATTATTTGATGTTTAGTGACAAGATTATGATCATGGATCAATATTTAATACTCAAGGATATTTTTTGACGAATAACTAATGTATTAAAAACATCTACTACGTCACCAGAGAACATGTTATTCACTAATAATTGATCTATTCTCATTTTTTTTCTTGTTATTTATTTATTAATTCCATTATATTTGATTCATAGTGTGGATATAATTTATCTATTATAAAATTTCTATTTTTATTCCCAAAACCATAATGAATTGATAATTTATTCATTGCATCAATTTTTAGTTTTCTACTCTGGTTTCTATTGTTATGATAATTGGTTGGGTTCATAATGAACAATGATAATGTTACAATGTTATTACTCATTTCCCTCCATTATTTTCATTCATTATCATTGTCCAATTGTATCCACAATTTGAATTTCCTAGAATAGTTCAATCCTGATCAAACCTCATAATATGTGATAGTTAGGTTAATGACATTTGATTCAATGAATTGTAAAAGGAACAAAGGGAGATGATGGAATCATATATGATGGTTTTGGGTAGGCGGAGAAAATGGAGATGGGTGGAAAATAGGACATGTGTGGATGGATGTATATTCTATTTTCATTCCAAAAGAGATTAGAAAATGGTCATGGATGAGGTTTCCATTGATTTTAGAGGTGAAGAAGATGGAAACAGAGTTTTATGGAACGATCAGTGGGTAAAACGATGATTTGGTAGGATGAATTAGTTTTTTTAATCCCAACTACATCCTATGTATTCATGATAATCTCACATCATGTATCTCAAAAAATCACAAAGGATATGGTTTTGAGTTGACTTAAATATAATAGGCCATTATAAGTTACCAGACACCATGTGTCATTGATTGTATAACCAATCTATGTACTAACTATATATGCCCAGGTACATCGGGTGGTCGCAAATACTATGTACCCATTATGTAATTTATTGTACATTGCCTTTTGTATGTTGATTTTAGTTTTTGTAAATGGATAGTTTTGGACCTTAGTACATCCCATATACCTCATAATGACAGAATATGTAATTTTTTTTCAGGGGTCCAATCTCTCGGATAGCTTTTTTTATAGATACAGAATTGAACCCATGAGTTGAATACACTTTGTAAAACTCTTGATATTAAATTATGTTAGAATTTTTTATTAGAGATATGTAGTGTGAGGTAGAATAATTAGTTCACTTTGTCCATCTTTATTAGGTGGCATTGATAATTGAGTGTGATCTTTACAATGACATCGAGTATGGAAACCCAAATGATAGTATGCATAGGCCTTGTCATGGATCCCCCTTTTCTTGGTATATATAGTATTGGGAACCACTATTTGCACACAACAATGTGTGGGTCTTTTATATGTGGGGTGGATCCCTGAAATCATTGATCGGTAGATGAGTCATGAGTCATCCACCCTACTAGGGTCATCATCCCCACACTAAGACATGACATTGTCATAACGTGTGTCCCTCATAGATCTGGTGAGGATTATGTTTGGTTATTATCAATAGGGAACTATATGTTCATTCAGTTATGGGAATACATGACATTGACATATGATGTAACTATGAAGATAACCTACCTCTTATCAAATGGGGTTCATTTTAGCGAATCTATTTCCATGACTTGAGTTTAAAACTTAACTCATGGGTTGATACGAACATTTATATTTTACTATTTCATCATATTAAAAGGGGTGACCTACAATGTATTAATATAATCCTCCTATTATAGGATTTTCCCAAACAATTCATCACATATATAGATTATAGAATAATAAAATGTGTCTTTGGAGGACATATTAATGATGGAGTGTAATAGTACATGGTGGCAGTGAATACATTTGGTGGTCAGTTACTAGAGTCATGAGTAGAGTTCTCCCTTACCTTTACTTATTGGAGGTTTCTAGGATGGATCCATTTTTGTGGTTGTAAATATATTTTCCCATCATTATATTAGTTGTATTGGTTTTCAATACTATGTTATTTCCCATAGTTTGTTTCATGTATTAAAATAAACTCTAGCTAATTTAGTATTTTTATCTTCTTATTCTCATAGTGTATGGTGGTGATTTATCATGTCGGGAATTAAATATAATGAATCCCATGTGTGTGGTATTCCCTTTTAGTGATAATCAGTAGATCTTGGCCTTTTAGAGGTTGTCTTGAAGTGTCACTCTCGGCATATCGATCGTCCATGTGGGGGGAAAAGATAGGTTGGTTCATGAAATTGTGGTCTTAGAGAAGGGTTTTCCTAGAGACAGCCTTCATAGATAAATACTTCAATAATTTTTTTGGGAACATGGAAAAATATTGAAAAGGTATTTTTAGTTATGTTCTTAGGATACAGAATCCAATAATGGTGTGGTGGTCAACATATCGTTTCACTCATACTCTATCTCATTTTGTATTTCTTAGAATTCCAAGACACTAGTTTTAAATAAATCAATGGTGCATTCATCAAAATGTAATGAGTCATTTAATCCTATTTTTTTTAATTCATCTCCCAATTTATCCACATCTAACCATGGAAAATCTTGATATAAAATAAAATTTCAGGAATCCACTATGAAAATAACCAATATAATTTCCATAAAGGATTCATAGGGATAACTAAGAAAGTGACAAGGCTTTTTTAGAGGCCAATCCTTAACGACTTACCTCCATGATAGAAGAATTATGTTACCCCACCCATCAAGAGGAAATGAAATATAATTGTAGTATCCTTGGTTCGGGACTCTCCTCACATTTAGAAACAAATAGTTCCTGAAGTTCATGATGATGATGTTCTTAAGAAATCCACTTTGTGAGTGTATTAACATTAGATAACACTTCTATTTTATTGTAAGTTGGATACTCAAGTAGTAGAGGATTGGATAGAGATGATTTTTAGCATCATTTATCTAGTTCATACGTTGAACGACAAGATAATAGCTATTTCTACCATCCTTATTCATGAGATGACTAAACATTAGTGAAATATAGTATTTCAGACCCCTGAAAAGGATATTCTCACTTGGATAGAGAATGAATTCTTGTTACAGGTGGACTTATAGCATTTTATATGAACTTGATTTAGATTATGATGCTCTTGGAATAATAGCGAGGATAATTTTCTATTGAGGAGTACATAATAATCACTAGTGCAGAAAACATTTTTTACGTCGGTTATTTTTAATTTTTTACATCGGTTTCTAGCTGACGTTAATACGTGTGACGTTATAAATATGATTTTTGACGTTGGTTATTTAATAACCGACATCAAAAACATAAAATCGCGATGTTTATCACATCAGTTATTTTAGAACCGATGAGATAAAGGTCCTGGAGGATGGTTTATCATGTCGGTTATTGAATAACCGCCGTGATAAACGGCCTGGAAAATGGTTTATAACGTCGGTTCTTAAACAACCGACGTGATAAACAGGGGCGAGGGGGTTTATCACGTTGGTTCATATAGAACCGACATGATAAACAGGGGTGAGGGGGGTTTATCACGTCGGTTATATAATAACCGACGTGATAAACGGGGCTGAGTGTGGTTTATCACGTCGGTTCATATAAAACAGACGTGAAAAACTGGGGGAGGGGGGTTTATCATGTCAGTTATTATATAACCGCCATGATTAACCGGAGGGAGGCGGTTTATCATGACAGTTATTCAATAACCGACGTGATAAACCATTGTCCAGGCTGTTTATCACGTCTGTTATTCAATAACTGACGTGATAAACCATTATCCAGGCCCTTTATCACGTCAATTATTAAATAACCGATGTGATAAACCATTCTCCAGGCCTTTTATCAGGTCGGTTATTAAATAACCGACGTGATAAACCATTCTGCAGGCCTTTTATCACGTCAGTTATTAAATAACATACGTGATAAACTATTTTCCAGGCATTTTATCAAGTCGGTTGTTAAATAACCGACGTGATAAACCCAATTTTTTTTAAATATAATGCAGTCATCTTCTCTCCACCAGAATCAGCCAGAAAACAAATCAAGAAATCATACCACAAAAACATAAGTACATCAAAATTAAGCATGTACATAGATATCATATACAACTTACCCCCTAGATAGCATCCACCCTCATTTATACCCCATGGACAGCCCTCCCCCACCCCGTTGGAGCCCTCACCCTCATGTATACCCCTGGACAACCCTCCCCCACCCCATTGGAGCTCCCACCCTCAAGTATACCGCTTGGACAACCCTCCCCCACCCCATTGGAGACCCCACCACACACCTGGACTGCCCCCCGACCCCTGGACACCCCCAAACACCCCTCGACAACCCCCCACCTGCCTGAACAGCACCTCCTCACCCCCTCACCCACTTGACAGCCCCCACCACACCCATGGACAGCCCCAAACACCCCTAGACAACCCCCCCCCCACCCCTGGACAGCACTCCCACAACCCTAGACCGGCTTCCCACACCCCTGGACATCCCTGCCACCCCCAGGACTGTCCCCCCACCCCACTGGACAACCCTCCCAGACAACTGGACACCCCCCAACCCCACTGAACACACCCCCACACCGTTGGAACCCCTCCCCCATAGACCCAAATCCATACCAGAAAACCATCAAAAGTAGGCCAAAACAAGAAGTATAGCAAAATTAAACATTCACTTATATAACATTCAAAACTTACACTGTCAACTTCAAAAAAAACTAAATCCAACCGAAACAACTACCAAATACACAATTAAAATGACAATATTCAAAATTACATTTTACATTACAAACAACTGAAAATCAATCAAACCTGTAATATAATTTGACCACTCCACTTATACATGTTGGATGTTTTGAACAGTATAGGGTTAAGGGTCATCAAAAAGCTACAAATGAAAAAGAAGATAGTTAATGTGTATAATGAATAAATCAAATTGAAATATTATGGCAAAGTTTAAGAGGAAATCATACCAGGTCAAAATTCACAACTATCCCAGTTGTTATTATCTCATACAAAAATCTTAACATATAATATCCGAATTCGATGAGGCCTTGTTGTTCATGATAATTCTGTTTTGAATGAGTGTAAATTCAATATATTATTTTTATGTAATAAATTAAAAAGTACAAATTATAAATGGAAATTTACCTTCGCATTTACATATTTGATCTTTTCATTTCTTTTCTTTGTGTTTTTTAGAAATTAAACCCATGCACTGTTATAAAATAATACGAATGGGGTAAATTTAAAATTCATTATAATATATAAAACTATTGAGAAATTGAAACTTACTTTTCCAATATATTATTAAAACTTTCCCGCACATCACCATGAACAGAGCATATCCAATAAAGAGCTTTCTCCCTTGGGAAAAAAATCCCTAACATCCAATGACCATTGATAAAAGGAAATTTAATGATAGTGGTTTTTTATGTTAAAAGATAATTAACTCTTTGAGAGAAATTTGTTTCATACCTCTCACAAAAAGGCATCATCCAACATTGTCTGATTATATTCTTTTCAAATCTTTCAGCAATATAAACCATTCTTTGTTCCTCAGTCAATGCACATGCTTCATGGGAAATCAATTGTGGGTCCTTGAATCCATATACTTCTGTCAGTTCATTCCTCTCACAAATTTTATAAAGATACCTAATACAAAACATACATAAGTATACATTTTTAATAAATATAACGCAGGGAAAAGGTGTTAAGACATACATGGAAAAAATTTGCACCGCGTTGATGCCCAACTTATCTCCAGTAAAAAGCTCTATGATATCAGATTCTGTAATCCCCAAACATATTTCACGTCCACAAACATGAGATTCCATTGGAAACTCATAAAAACCCAACAAAAAATGTGAATATCTTGACAATCTGTCAAGACCACTGGAATCTGTATCTGATGTCATAGCCTGTTGTCTTTGTTGTTGTCTATACAGTATTTCTTTACCTTTGAAGTATTCCTATGAAAAAAAAATTGAGAAATATAGTAGTTTTCAAATGATAAAAAACATTAATAAAAAAATAAAATAAAAGATATAACATTCATACCTCTATGGTAATGAGTCGAAGAAGTCTGGATGGCCAAACTAAAAAATGGCTGATACTCTGTCCAACAGTCGCCACCTCATCTGTAGGTATTGGTAACCTAGCTGATCAATCTATAATATCCCGTACAGTTACCCTCTGATTCTCTACCTTTAATTATTGATGATGAACTGTATCTCTTATACAATATACCAACCCGTATGCTACTATATGATGTTGAGAATCATCAACATACAACTCGAAATATGTAGGAAGATGTGGCGGAGGCGTAGGATAAAAAATGGGGTCCACTGACTAAGGTGGGGGAGTGGGAGCTACTGGCGGAGGTGGAGGATAAATAATGGGGTCTGCAGGGGGAGGTGGAGGAGTGGGAGCTGTAGTCTGAAATTGTCTGTGCATTTCTCCAAACATAGACTGCACCGACTCTCTAATCTTGCCTTCCATCGTCGCATTAATATTTTGTACTTCAGCCTCCAAGGATTCTATTTTTTTTATAAACCCCCTCAATTTTAAAAGTTGAAGAATTTGGAAACACTTTTCTTACCAATACACCTGCTGGATATCCTCTTACACGACCAGGATGTTCGGGCCTTCCCAATGCTGCAAATAAAATATCTTCCCTCCCAGTAGCTGTAAATGTCCCCTCTGAACTCTGCTCCTCAAGAGAGTCCTGTATTAATTAATTGAACATTTCTGTAATGATTCGAACTTATATGAATAAAAAAGTTAACTTAAATAAATTAAATAGATATCTTACAATCCTCTTAGCTACGATTCTCGATTCTTCCGAAAGATATTGCCCTTTTTTTCCCTTCCGAGCTCTCTTCCATTTTTCATGTCTAGATGGAGGGGATGGAGGGGCCACCTTTCCAGAGCTTGAAGACTCAACTCTTATTTGTTGAAATTTTTCCGCAATCTTTTTTTCTTCCAATAATGTATACCCTCCCCAAGATAAACTATGAGGGTATACATTTTTAGATTGGGTCTCCTGATGATCTTTCCTTGTTTTCTATAATTTAAAAATAAGAAATCATTAACAAAACATTAATAAAATCATTTATATAAGAAAGTTTATAAATGTTTACATTTCCCTTACCAGAAATGACTCTTTTTTTACTTTCAAAAAACTGTCTCCATGTGTCTTCATCTATAAAAGGATATATACGACATGGATTGTCATGACTCCTATGACCATAAATGAAATCAGATGAGAGGGTTGATTTGAAATCCCTCCATCTCCTGGCAGCCAATGATAAGCATTTCTTCATGACTCCTCCCGTGTCAGGAATATCAAATGTCATCTGATAAAGAAGAGGTTAAACATATTATATATACTAGAAACATTAAAAGAATGGTCAAACAATGACAAAATATCTTACCAAAATCATCTACCACAACTGAGAGATAATCACTTAATCCACACCTCTCCAATCATAATACAGAATGCTTACTTTGGTCTCAGCCTGAGTTGCAACAAAACTCTTAAAATCATTGGCATTCGGACCTCTAGGAATATCATCATCATCAAACTCAACTACTATCCTCTGATCCTACGTACGGGCAAGTGATAATTTTGGTAAACGTGTGCACCCACGTTTACAAACCTTTGAACACTTTGTCGTAATAGGAGCATGTGAATGTTCATCCCCAGAGGTATGACCGACAATATGCTCCTCTCCAGAATCATGTGGTTGATCATCTGAATGATCTGCCATTATCCTTCAAATCAAAAAAACAAACGTCAGTTCACAAATATACAAATTCAAATATTTTAATACTACTATAATTAGAAAATGGAAAAGTTTACTAAGTTACATAATAGTAAACATTGGTAATATGGTAAGCATGTTAAACAATGTTAAAGATGGAAAAGATGGTCAAGATGGTCAAGATGGAAAAAATGGAGAAAATAATAAACCTGGTAAACATTGTAAACATGGTAAAGTAATTGTCAGTGAACAAATATACATATTCAAATATTTTAATACTACTGTAATCAGAAAATATAAAAGTGTACTAAGTTACATAATACTAAACATTGGTAATATGGTAAGCATGTTAAACAATGGTAAAGATGGAAAAGATGGTCAAGATGGTAAAAATGGTAAAAATGGTAAACCTGTTAAACATTGTAAACATGGTAAAGTAATTGTCAGTGAACAAAAATGAGCATTTTAAAATTCATGTAATAGTTATAAACATGATAAAGTAAACTAAACAAACTTAAAACAAACAAAGACATATAATTATTTTATTTTAAAACATGTTTTAATAAATAAAAAACTTACAATATCTAACATTTATGGAAAAAATAAATGTAAACAAGAAATAAACATATGTTACCTGTAATTTTAGGAATGTACAAATGGATTGTTTTCCCAAATTCCTTCATTGTGATCGTTCCTTATGGCAAAAACTATGTCTTCAACATGATCGTCATTATGTTCTGTTAATATTTCCATGGAAGTAGGGATCTCACATAAATCAGCATATTCATCAAGTTCATCCTCACCAACATATTGTTTTTTCCCTTGTAAAACAACAGCCTACTGCATATCTGATTGATCTACTACATAAATATTTTTTTTCATGTGTTGCCATTATAAAAGAATCAGATGTGTCTTCCAATCTATTTAGATTAACAAGTGTCATTCCAAATTCATCGTGTCTGACGCTGTTGTTACCGTTAAACCATTTACAGTTAAAAACGTGATCTTTAATTTTAAAGTAATCAACCTCCCATATGTCTTCAATCACTCCATAATATGCATTTGATGCAGAAATTGGGGTTTTGTCCTTATCACTCGAAAAATGCATTGCTTCTGCAAACACCAATACACCACTATTCTGAACTGCACTTCTGTAGTCCTGAGCTTTTGTATGAAATGTATAACCATTAATGTCATAACCGTACCATGTTATCACATTTAAACATGGACCACCCACTATCCATTTTAATGTCTCTGATACATCTGATCTTTCAAGCAAAGTCTTTTTAATCCGTGACAAAAAAGTATTGTTGTGCTCATTCAAAATCCACATTTCTTTCTTCTTTGGATGACATTGTTTCAACTCATTAATATGAAATGTGATATACGGTTGAGCATCAGCTATTTTATTCAAGATGTATGATTCTAACTTCTTTATCTGTTTAGTTGACAATGATTTGACTTTCAAGCTGCGAATCCCCTTTCCCTCATTATTAACTCGTTCATGACGAGATGAAGGCAAACCTATGTGTTGCGCCGCAGCCAAGTAGCTCGTACAAAACTATGCTACCTCCTCAGAAATATACTTTTCAATAATGGAGGCTTCAGGTCGATATAGATTTTTAACATACCCCTTTAATATTTTCATATACCTTCCAAAAGGATACATCCAACGAAGATATATAGGTCCACAAAGCTTTATTTCTCAAACCAGACGAATCATTAAATGCACCATTATATCAAAAAAAGATGGAGGAAAATACATTTCCAATTGAAAAAGTATAAAAATTGCATCCTTTTCCAAAATGTTCAAAGCATTCACATCAATCGCCTTGTTACAAATTGAATTGAAAAAATAACACAACTTCATTATAGTCTTTCTAACACGAATGGGCAATATTCCACGCAACACAACTGGTAGAATTTGTTGCATCATGACATGAAAATCATGTCATTTCATACCTATCAACTTCAAGTCCTTCAATGAGACAAAATCTATTACATTAGAAGAATAACCTTGAGGCACTTTGGTATCATGAATACACTGACAGAAGCTAATTTTCTCCCTCCTCAATAATGTATGACAAGCCATGGGAAGAAATGTTCATCTTCCTTTAAGAGTGGGAGCTAACTCCAAACGTATTCCCACTGATAGTAAGTCTAATCTTGCATTCAACCCATCTTTAGTCTTTCCTTTAATATCTAACAATGTTCCAATCAAATAATCATAGATATTCTTCTCCATGTGCATTACATCAATATTATGTTTAACTTCATGATACCTCCAATATGGTAGCTCAAAAAAATTGACCTTTTCTTCCAAATATGTCTATCATTACCAGATTTCTGTGTCTTTCCCAATGTCACGTCAAGGTTTTTCACCCTCTCAAAATACAGATCAGGGGATAAAGGTTTTGGAGCAGTATCAAATTCTTGTTAGCCATTGACTGACTTTTTTATTCTTCTATAAGGGTGTTCCACAGGAAAAAACTTTCAATGACCGATGTACACTATTTTCCTATCATGATGCAATTGACAATAGGACGTCTATTGTTCGCAAATTGGACATGCATTATTCCCTTTAACCATGTATCCAGACAAATTTCCATACGCTGGGAAGTCATTTATAGTGAACAGATGCACTGCATGCAGTTGAAAATATTCCATTTTATAAGAATCATACACCCTAATACAATCAGCCCATAACAGTTTCAAATCATCAATCAACGGTGACAAGTAAACATCAATATCATTACCGGGTTGCTTTGGACCAGAGATCATTGTAATCAACATGACATATTTGCGCTTCATACAAACTTCAGGAGAGTGGTTGTAAATTACCAATAAAACAGGCCATGAACTATGTGTGCTACTGAGTGTTCGGTATGGATTAATTCCATCTGTGCACAACCCTAGTCTAAGATTTCTAATTTCATTTCCAAATGTAGAATACTGCGCATCAATTTTCTTCCATTGTGGACAATCAGCTGGATGACGTATTTTTCCATCACATACCTGCTCTTCAGCATGCCATCTTAACCTTTTTTCATCATGTGAATTAGCAAATAAACGTTTGAAACAATTAATTATAGGAAGATACAGAATACCTTTGAAGGGAGCTTTGTAATCTCTACATCAGCCTGTGATTTTTCTTTCACCTTATACCGTGATGTCCCACATTTAGGACACTCTGACAAAAATTCATATTCCTTCCTATATATAATGCAGTCATTCGGACAGGCATGTATTTTCATGTATCCCAATCACATCGGGCATAATATTTTCTTGGCTTTGTAATGTGAATCTGGAAGATCGTTATATTTTGGAAGAATGACTTTCATCAATTGTAGCAGCTCTGTAAAACTTCTGTCACTCCATCCATGCTTCACCTTCAGGTTTATCAATCTTAGCACCACCGACAAAACCGTAAAATCTGTACAACTGGGATATAATGGTTTTTCAGCATCACCATATAGACGTGCAACTGTCAGTTCTATCTCAATTTGTTCTGCTACAATATCGCGAATCATTTCTTCAATTCCATCGGAGTTACCATCTTGCGAATCATCATCATCAGTGACTTTCCGTCGAGTTTCACCATGCCAAATCTAAGGGCTGTAACTCGGATTAAAACAATGAAAAATCAGATAATCTTTTATCTCCCTACTTTTCAACTTCTTCGTATTCAAACATTTCAGGCATGGACAGAAACAAATATCACTACTTGGAACAATTTGTTTTGAAAATTCCAAAAAGGCATCAACACCTTCCCTAAATTCATTGATCATTCGATGTGTCATAATCCAACTTCGAGTCATTATTACCTATAACAAATATAAAAAAAATTATATTTTTAAGATAAGACAAATACATGTTTATATGAAAAAAATCATAATTTGAATGTAAAACAATTTAAAATATAAAACAAATCTATAGGTATTTAAAAAAATATTCTTGAATATTATTTTTAAAACAAAATATAGTTAGATATAACAGTTTTCAATTTAATTTAATCAATGAAAACCATGACGCCTACATATTTTAATATTGATTGCGGTTTTGATGTTTTAATATATTAGATAAACAACCTATTTTAAATGGAGTACAGAACTTGATATTGGTCTTCATCACCCTTCGGTGTGACTGGAAAAAAGAGGTCTACCAGCTTGTTATTATTTTATCAGCAATTCACTCATTCTTGTTTCTGATGATCATTAATTGCATTGGCAGGCTGAGAGGGCCGCCCAGTGCATCCAACACTGGTTTGCTCAGAATAAAACTAGTCCCACTGATTCGGTTTAATCCTTTATTTCTAATTTTTATTCCCATGTAACATATCTTGTGGGTATTTGATTTTGTACTTGGACTTCATCTTTAATGGTTATCAATCAAAATAAGACTCAACTAAAAACTCTGTTTATTTTTGGTTTTCAAAATCCAAAAATGAAAAAAAACAACCATGGACAAAAACTGAATTCCAATTACAGGAAACATGTTCAGAAATTCTAAACACCAAGAATTAACAGATATCAACAACAATAGTGAACAGCCTGGAAATTACAAGACTAAACAGTTATTCAAACGCAAACTGCTTATATTAATTCTCATAAAAACAGAAAACAAAAATCCGTAAAAAAACTAATTCAACCAAAAAAGAACCAAAAAACATAAGAAATAATTTCCAGATTAAGCAACATTTATATCCAGAACCATAAGAATGTTCTAGCACATAAAGTAACCATAACAGTGAGCAATATTAAATAATGTCACCAACAATCAGCATTGATTTACATAAATGCAACATAGTCTGTTATATCAAAAAAATACAAATAACCATTTACAATAACAAAAAATTCCACGAGATTCTCAACATGATTAAATAGAAAAGCATATCTAATGCAAACAAATTACATCAAGAATTGAAACAAAAACGAACGAAATAAATTCGTGGAAGGCTTACTTGAATGTTGCGAGTTGAGTTGATAGATCCGAGAGGAGTGAAGAAGATAAACAATGAAGCCAAAATGAGTTTAACGTAGGTCGATCGACGAGCCAATTAAGGTTTACCGCGCGAGAGAGATGAGCCGGCGGACTGTCAATCAAAAAATCGTAAATGACAGTCCATGGACTTTAATTTATTTAAAAGTTTTATAATGTTGGTTATTATATAACCGACGTTATAAACTATTTTTTAAATTTATAACATCGGTTATTTTAAAACCGATATAAAAAAGCTCCCGCGCTTTGGTTTTTTACGTCGGTTATTTTATAACCGACCTAAAAAACAATATATCTACGGGGTTTTTTTATGTCGGTTATTTTATAAACGATGTAAAAAACCCCCCCGTGCTTTGGTTTTTTACATCGGTTATAATATAACGGACGTGAAAAACGCGTAGATATCTCGTTTTTTACGTTAGTTATAAGATAACCGACATAAAAAACCAATGCGCGGGTGGTTTCTTACGTCGGTTATTTGGAAACCGATGTAAAAACCCAACAGGAACGATTTGTAACGTCGGTTATTAAAATAACCGACGTTAAAAATCTACTCGCCGCATTTTTACGTCGGTTATATATAACTGACGTAAAAAATGGTGAAGTAATTTTTTTTCTGCACTAGTGAATGTATATTGACCTCAAATTCTACCATCTTGATATGGTTTGAGATCAATACTTCCAAACATGGATGTTCTAGACAAAACATTAAAGTGACATTGAAGCTACAATGGTTCCTATATACGTTCGCACATATAATGCAACAATATAGTATGCATTGACGATAGGTTTCATTATGGTATAAGGATATCATGAAGCTAAATTAGGGAGGGGTCTCCATGGAGCTATGTCCTAATATGTAATAGTTAGGCACCATAGATCAGGTACCTAGAAAAGGAGAGATTCTAATAAGCATACATAGTCACAGGGATAAGTAGTGTATGGATTCCATTAATTATCTAGTAAACTGTGACACAATATATGATATTCTTATGAAGGGTAATGTCATCGAGAATGTGACTGCTAGACCTGACATGTAATTGATGGAATAAAAATAGAGGATGAGCCACCATAGTAGAGGAAGCACCATAGTCCTAGACCTCATATGTATGAAAATGTAGAACCATATGTTCTGGAATAGGTGATTCCCCAGAAGGACCTGTAGCTATTGGAGGAAACTTTTAAGGGTTACTTCCCCCATCCCCATTAGGAGGACCATTATTAGTGTAAAGAGATAAAAGATCACGACTCAATCGTCTTCTATACATGGAGGTATATAGTCATAGGCAGGATAGATGACATGAAATACAATTTCATTTTTATTTACAATATTTTCAATACTTTTAAACAAAATCCTTAGTCATTATTCTGTCTCTTAATCTATGGTGTTTGAGTTCGACATCGTGGTAGAGTTCTTAGCCCAAAAAATATAGACTAGGACTCTTACCAGTGAATATTCCACTATATCACACATATTAATAATGTTCTAGCATATTATTAGTGGATAATCTTTTCATTGGGGTATCATTATTGTTGTGATTAAGCCTTTTGAAATTAACCTTTTTATGGACTAACAATCTTTAGTCCATGCCCTAGTAGACTATAATTGTAGTAAAATGAGGTACCTATGAATTTATGGGATGAAAATATTCATCATATGTGAATACAAATTTTAAGCTAATTCAGTATGTCTCTTATATAGAAAACTACATCTTTATTATAATCAGTTCAACATATTATCCCATGGACAAATAAACTCTTTAGGGACCTAGCATCCAATAGTAATAATGGAATACAAGGACTTATTTCTTGAAGATCTTCTAAAAATACCTCCTGAGCAAGGGATTTAATATTTCATCAACATTTACCCAGGTAATATAATGATATCCTATATGATATATTTTGTGGCCCCTATTGAGATTTTGTAGTTGAGGGTGTATCTTGCAAAATGTGTGGGGAAATGTTTTTTTAGACACTATGTATTCCCATGGGGAGCTCTATTATAATTTTCCAATAAGGAAGACTGGATATTGAGGCAATGTGTTGAATTTAATAACCAATGTTAGGTGATTATCAAGAATAATTAACCCCTTTATGTAGATTTATGATATCTTCAACGGTCTAAAAGATGCAATTTTATTATCAACGATTTACCTAATATCAATCAATCACCAGTTGTGGGTTTGTGAGGAGTATGTCATGAATATGAAATTTATAATTCCATAAGGAGAATTATGATGTCCTTTTAATTCACTTTAGTGTTATTAACTCCACCATAGTGTTAATGGGACTCATGAACTGAATTATACAACCTTTCCTAGATTAGTTCATGATAGTTTTTTTGACGAAATCCACATATACTATGCTTTGGATGAGGATCATGTGGATCATCGAAAACTAGTGTTTGAGTTACCCTTGAATAAGTAGCTATATATTATCTCTTGAATTTCTATTTAGGGATTATTTAATTTCACTTTATGTGGCATTCCATTTCCGATTATGGAGTATTTTTTGACCATAATTAAGATTGGGGTAGTGTTATCATGGGAACCACTCAAGAGTGTGATCGAGGTGCAATGTTTCCTTGGCCTATCATGGTTCAATTAGGGGTTTGTTTCTTTTTAACTCATATATAGGAAACTTTTACTTCATTGACTCTCATAAGATGACCATTAATTGGGAACGCGTAGTTCCATTGATCATTTGAGGAGATGAGGAATAGTTTGGTCAATAACCCATTTTTGAGACTTTTAGAGGAATTTGTTGAGTTCATGGTGTTCCATGATTCCTATAGAACTGTTCTTGGGTTCATGTTGATGAAGTGATAATAAATCATTACTTATAAGATTTTGTTTTGAGACCCCACAAGAAGAACTATGTGACCCTTGTATTGGAGTTTGTAGTAGTAGTTTTTTACCTGAATACTTAGATACATTATCTTATTGGTGACAGCATTACAGTTTTTCGATTGATACATAAATGGAAAATTGTCTAGAGGGGGTGACTAGAACATTATTAATAATAGTTTATTTATTAAATATAAATATGGAATTTTTTTGTTTTAAAATTATTTAATAATTATTTATTAAAAGAATACTAATAGTGGATGCTTGGTGAGTGTATATAAAAAATTAAAGAGAATAACACATGCTATTTTTAAAGAAGTTTGGATCTAAAAATCATACTATACTCTTCACAACCCAACTGATGTATTTTGGATGCCACAAAAAAAGAGATGAAGAGGGCGTATATTACATGGGAGAAATCTAAACCTGTGTTTTTACAACTTGATGAATCCCAACCCATGATTTTTTTTGGAGTATCCCAAATCCTTTTAACACATAGAATTTTGTTGGAGTAGATCAAATACCATATTTTATGTAAGTGAAATCCCCAACCTAATAGTAATTCCTTTTGTTTAGGTAAGAATAACTAAGGAACTACCTTCTTATAAGGTATTACAACCAAAGACTAATTTTTATTGGTTGTGTAACTTGTATGGTAAAATATTATGTGTAGCCTATACTAAGACAAAAATATAGAACACATACTACAACATGATATATGTATGTCGATTTATGCTTATGAAATAATTGATGTTGTCTCTTTTGAATGATATAGATGTTGTAATTTGGGAATTCTAATAAATTTATAGTTTATCTGTTCATGTTAATATAGAAGTTGATGAATAATTTTTCATCCGTTGAGTGTTCATCCCAAATGATGTAAATAGTTGAGTACCAAATCACTTGAATGTTCACAGGAGAAGCTAACTTGGAATTCCTTCAATTATTATAATATGTAAATGTGGAATATGTCCCAGGCATCCTTGGGTCCTTTACACAAAAACCTATTTTTACTACATAATCAAGGAAATGGATAAAATAATTAAAAGTAAAAAATAAAAATTCCATCATAAATATCAATACGATAAAAGATATTACTATAAAATATCAATGAATTCATACTACATTAAATGAAATTTTTGAATAATTTTATATGAGTCAAAAATATTAAATTAAACATTAAATATAATTCAAGAATACATGGTCAATGATTTCTATAAAAATAATATTTTGATTGAATTTAAATAAGACATAATAATTTTTTTTGTATAAATATAGAAAATATTAAAAAATACTAATTTTACACATTAAAAAAATTTGAAAATATTTAAAAATATTAATAAATAATTTATAAATAAATAAAACATAGAATTTAAAAAAGAATAATTATTTTCAACATATTTAATATTTTTCAATGAGAAATAAAGAATGATATAATTTTATAATCAAACAGGATTATAAAAATTTCATAAGTTTTTTGATATAGTAAAAAGTTATTATTAAATATTTTCATACTAATGAAATTAATAAAAAATTTATTATAAACATGCAGTATTTAAAATATATAAATTTAATAAAAAAGGGGATTGAAAAATATAATCCTTGATTTTTTTCTAGGAATTGTTCCATATTTTATACAAAAGGTTGTATGAAAAAATGTTAAATAATGGTAGCATAATTTTTTACCTTGTGGTAGAAATAGTCTTCTACCTCTTCTTAAAAAATAGGGGAACCCGTAATACCATTGGAAGGAGGCTAATCTGATGTTATAACAGTTTCTTCAACATCAGAGACCCGATAAACTCAATGATAGGCATGTTACTAAATTTGGATTAAGGAGTTACCTTTAGAATGATAGAATGAGCTAATGTTGGTAGAAGGATATACCATTTGAGCGAAGGTGCTACCATTGAAGGCTAAGTCATGTGATAAAACCATGTTAAGGAAGTAGAGGTAAGATGTTTCTATAAACCGACAATAGTATGACTTGTACCATCACCCAATAATTCAATCGGTGCTTCCACCGTATCTTATGGTGATATTGATGAAGGTCGTCTTCTACTGTAAGTACTATGTGGGATGCTACCATTGTAGTGCGATGATGGTGGATGAATGTTGAGGTGCCATCATGAAGGATGGTGATTTTTACCTTGAAAATAAAGAAGTTGTAATCTGCTATAGTTTTTGATTCCATGGATGACCGATTATGATGAACCAAGGCCCTACTATGATAGTGCATGGATGAGGATGGTATTTTCGGTGAGTCTTGGTAATGCATGCTACAATGCTTGATAATAGAGATAGAGCGGTCATCCATAGAGGAACCATTTTAGTTTTGGTGTTGCAGATGTATGGACTTGATCCAAGAAACTTTTAGAGCTATAGTATGAGAGTGGGGTTGTGCATAAAAAATCATGGATGAATAAAAAAAATATAGTTTATACATATGATGATATATATAATATAATTAATCATATATATATATATATATATATATTTATATAAAACATGTGATATACAATGAATACTATTCTAAACTAAAAGGTTTAGTCAGGAAAGTTGTAGGAAGCTTGAGGAAGGTGGAGAGTATATGTTGAGGAATTGAATTATCTTGTTAGAGGTTGGAGAAGAGGAATAATACATAATTTTAGGCCAATATTTACAACATAAAATTAAGTGAATTTTTAAACAATATTAAAATTACATTCCGATGTCGGTGAAACTTACATAAATGATGAAAATTTTGATGGAATTATAATGGATTAAATAGAGTTTTAATATGAATTATACAACATGAGATATCATCATAAATAATTAAAACATAAAATAAATGTTTTAAAAAAATAATATTAAGAAGATTCATAACTTAATCCATTTTAATGTATTTAAATTAATTTTCAGCCTATAATGTAGTTTAATGAAATTTATAAAATTTTCAAAGGATTACAACATAAGAAATGATATTTGACTTTCATTTATATCAAAATATTTATCAATGAATTATAGAATAAATAGTATTCTAGAAATTCTTGAATTATGGAACTGTTGTGTAGACTTCAGGAAAATCATAGGGAATATAAAAAATTATTCATACATAATATTATTTTAAATAAATTTATATAAATATATATGCTATCAAATAGAATAAGCTAAAAAAATTCTAATCTATTTAACTCTTTTTATAATAAAAGAACATAAAATAATATAAAAAATGATAAAATATAAAAACTAAGGAGATAAAAGTCATAAAGTTTTTTATTTCAAAATGGGAGCATTCAATAGAATGAATTAAACTTTATTAAGTTCAATGATAGTTATAAAATCCTCTTATAATTCATATGAAATGATATTTATAAATATCCAATCATTAAAATTGAATATATAAAAAAAGTACAGTGAGATAGTAAAACTGTATTCATATAAAATATTGGGTGGGTTCATGTGAGGAAATATAATCAAAACAATATTTAATGTGATAAATCTTTTAATTTAATAAAATAAAATTTAATAAATTAAAAAAAATCACATCACATGCACAAAAAATCATCCCCTTTTCTTATCAAAAAAACATATATGTAACACCAAAAATTTTCCCAATTTTTTGAAAATAAACAAAAAGATTTGTATTAATTGTATTCAAATAAATATTATCATAACGACTAATTATCCCCACGTATAATTTATATATATGAAAATATTAAAGAATACATTAACTCTAATAATAATGAGATTAAAACATAAACTCCATATGAGCACATTCCACATGATAAAACTATAATGCATATGATAGCCATAATAAATAAAATATGACATGATCACCCATAATCGAATATAAAACTATACAGAAGAATATCTCCCCTGAATACAATTAATAGAGAATGTAAAAAAAATAAATTCTCCCTATATCTCAAGGAATTAAAACATTATTTATAGATTATCCACCATTTTATTGAGAAATGAATAACATGTGGTATATTTTAATAAAAATTAAACACAAACACTTTTGGGTACCCATGGGTTTTTAGGTCCAATTGGGTTAGTGTCATAATTTATTCATAATCAATCTTATTTAAAACATTATATATATGTAAGACCATAAAGAAAATTCATTGAGATAAAAACTATAGTAATACCATGACATTGAGAGAACATATGCGATCATTCACCAAAATAATGCACTTTCAATAAATATTTCCAAAATTTAACGATAGAAACCATCCAAGAGTAACTTTTAAAAATATAGGCACATACATATTAGAAATATTAATATTTTCATAAAAACTATATTTATATGTATTTTTTTAATCATAGATATCATCTTATCATATTTTTATTTTACTTGAACAAAGGTAGATGCCATTTATTTCAAATTTACAATTTCATTTTTTAGATTTACATTTTACATCTAAAAAATATCAATATCATAAAATAATTTATCATTTGTAGATTAATTATAATTTATCAAAATATGATTTTAGTTTACAGGATTAATATTATTATTAACCATATTTTTCATTTTCACATTTTCTTTATCAAACACATGAATAGATTTTTTCAACATTTCATTTTCCAGAATATGATTTTTAGTTTCCTTAGAAACATTTTTTATGACCCATAGTAAAATTTCCATTATTTTCATTTCAATATTTTCAATTAACTCTTAATATTTTTAGTATAAATCACATTATTATTTATATTTAGAATTATAACTATAATAACTAGAATAATAATCATAATGAAAATGGTAATTATAATAATTACTAACCTTAGAAATTTTTAAAATATATTAGGGTTTACAATATAATTAAAATGATCAAATATTTGGGGATATATTTCCATAAAAACAAGGTTACTAGTTTCTTTTTAGCTTTTAGATTCTTTAATGTAGTCTGATTATTCAGTGAAACTCCAACCATCATCATAAAAATATTTCATTTATTTTTTGTAATTATTATCTTTAGCATCTTTTTTCATCTTTGGAAACTCACATTTGGTATAGATGGGATTCTTCCATTAATAACATATAATAGTGGATTTATATTTATTACATTCTCTTTTTAAATACATATTCTATCTTGTAATTTTAATTTTTTACTTTTTGGTTATGTGATTTTTTATGACCCCTTGAAAGCATTAAGAAACTAAAATTAGATCCTCATCCTTCTCTAAGCTAGAATAATATGAGAAATCCCTAGAATAGTTAATAGAAACATATTTACATTGAAAATAAATTTCATTTCTTTTATACTATTAATGAAGTTCATTTTCTTCATTTTGAGCATGATTTATAATAGAGATCCAATTAACTCATATAGAGAGTATTCATAATATTATTTTCATTCATTATTGAAAATATTATTTGAATTCCACTTATTTGGTACAACTTGTTGTATCCTTAAAAAACATTATTCATCATGGTTTTTCCATGTATAATCATCATGTTGAAACTATTTGTGACTCTATTCATTATCTCATTCATATTTTAGTTTTCTAGCATTCTAAATTGGTGAAATTCATCATATTGAATTCCATGTTTAGTTCTCTATAATTTTCTAGTTCCTTGATGGGTGAATTTTAAAATACATCAAGTTCCATAAGAAGTTTTACAAGAAGATATTTGAATTTATACACATTTACAAGAGATAATTAATGATAATTAATGAATTTTTCATTAAAAAAGCATTTTACGACATCATTTGTAGATTATGTTTCATGTGTTAATTCAGGACTTTTATAAGGTTTTCCTATGATTGTTCAATTTCAATAACGGTATTTTTTTAAAAAACCTACATAATTTCTAAAATACATACATTTTATCATTCCAAAAACTTTAAAAAGTTACAATAAAATGAGGTGGTCTCAAAAAATTCAATAATTTAATCTCCTGAGTTTCTATAATTGAAATAGATCATTCGATAGTATTGTTAAGGACTAGGATGAATGTTATCTCAAATTATCAAATAAAGAAGAAGAATAGTTGATCTATTGAATCATTAAGATAGTCAAGATCTAATAAAAAGTGTTAGGTATTAAACGTTGATGAAACATGGTCCATAGTGGGAGGGTGGGTGAATAGAAAATTATGAAAATTATTTGAGTTATTAAAAAAAATTATGGAGTTTTGTGGTTTATAATTATTAAATATTTATTTCTTAAAATAGATTACCTAAAAATATCGAGGAATTTAAACAATTTTAAATGCAATGTTTAAATAAGTTTAAATGTGGATAACATATTAAATAAAACAGTCAAACTAATTCTAGAATACTCAGTCAATAATTTCAATGCAATTCATTACTACATTTATTGTAAATAAAACATCAAAATATCTTCATGTATAAACAAAAATATATAAAGACATTTTGGACATGAATTTAATACATCAAAATAATTTGAAAATAATTAACTATATTCATAAATAAATTACAGACAACTAAATAAAGAATTAATGAAAGAATAATTATTTAAATCATTTTCAGAATTTTTTATTGAGCAATGTAGAAGAACATAAAATAATAATAGAACATGTTTAAAACAATTAAAATAATATTCATTTAGACAAAAAATTAATAATAAATAATTTTAAAATAAATAAAATAATTATTAAATTATTTTTATCATTTATTATTTAAAATATAGGAATTCTCCAATGGAATAGAGCATCGTAAAATATTTTCCAAAAAATAAATCCATTTATAAGAATAGTGGCATATTTTTATAAAAGGTTATAAGAGAAAAAATAAAATGGTGGTAGAATAAATTTTTACCTATTGTAGCAAGATTATTATTCAAATACATTAGAAATAAGGGAACATATGTTATGGTTGGAAGGAGGCTTAGTTGGTCCTACTATCACCATGGTGCTAAAACTTTTTGATGAAATCTATAAGACACCCTAAACCCCCACTTCTCAATATGGTGCTAAAAATTCACAATTTTTAATAAATCAGATGAATTTCAACTAAATATCCAGATCAATAGTTTAGTTTTCTAAGGAAATAAGTATATATACATCTAAAATAATTGCACAGTACACATTTATTCCCCATGAATTATCCACATATTTATTTTACTTATTTGTATCCCTTACATTGTGATTCATAGAGAAATAGGGACACATAAGAAAATGATGATCTATAAATCCCAGTAAGGGATAATCAATGAAAAATCTGGAATAAATAATGTCATGGGTAAGACATGAGGCATTATATAAGAACATGTACATGAGTACATGTGGAATAACATGAATATTGGTCCATTTGGAATAACAACATCATAAGTACATGAGGCATAACATCATCTAAGTACAAAAGTCATAACATGAAAATTTGGACACAAATTAATGATACCTTCATAAGTATATCACCGAAGTGTCAAAAAACATTACCAAGCTATACAACCAATGTATCATAACATTTCATCTCTAGAGACTAATTTTATACCAAATGCATTGGATCCATATCGATGAACATCATTTTTGTCTAAATTAATGTTAGACACACTAGGAAAACATTCATAAATCCATCGATACTCATAAAATAATATTCCCATTTGAGATTAAATGGGTATTAAATTAAATTGAATTACTTTCTTGGTAAATACCCACAAATAGGAATAGTGATGTATAATGTATTTATGTCCCATAAATAATGGTAGGAAGTGTTATTCAATAATTTAATTTGTAAATATATATATATATGATTATCTAGGGTAATATCCTTCAATTAGAAGAATCATGAAAATGAATTCACATAGAAATTAATGATTACACATAACTTATTATATGTAAAGAAAAAGGTTATGATTGATAATTCTATAAAGAGACCATTTTACACTATAAAACATGTACATAATAAAATATAAATTTATAAGAAAGTTAAAATAAATTAAAAAGATATAGAGTATAATAGATTATGAATATTGGTTAAAAATTGGGTAGGAAATAAAATATCCCATGGATTAATGAAATTATACTGTGAATATCCAACAACCACCTTTGGAAACAATAGCATATTCCCAATTAAATGGATAATGAACCAATTTAAAGAATGATAATAAGAAATGATGTAGTGTAAATTATTTGTATAGGTTTATCAATTTAATGTAAATTTAAATCCACATATTCACATCCTTTTTATATAATATAAATTCCATGGGAATTATTCATTTTAAATACCTCGAGAGTGTCAAACTAGTTTACAAAAAGGAACCACTAACTATTCACATGAATGATTGAAGAATTATATCTAGCAAAACCATTTCATGTTATAAAAATCTATATGAATCAGTGCTAAACCACATCCACCTATAATGTCTAGAAATGGATGACGTTGCTTATAAAAATACAATCAAATTTCATTAGAAAATTTTTTAGGGTTTTTTTGGTTACCGAAAACCATGATCACTATAATGGATTATCATGTTTGTTTATTGAAGGTGATTGGTTACATATCATTGAAAAAATATTATGGAAATTATAAATTTGATAGAAAATAATATTTTATATAGAAATAATAAGGAATTTAAAATTTATTTCAATGGTATTCGTAAAAGATGGGCGAGAAACCCTCATCTTGGTAGAGTAAAAAATTAGAAAAAAGATATAGTGAGAGGGAAATGAATAACATCATTAAAAATATATCATATTAAAATTAATAGGTTAAAATAAAATTTATTTACAAAATAATGAATTTTGAAACAAATGATTAGAATAAATAAAAACTAGAATCTATTGAAGTGTCAGAAAAGATACCTTTCATTAAGAGGAAGCCTCTTAATGTTTGATAGGAACTCATTAGAACCATTGAATCACCTTAAAGATATTCTAGATATGGTTATTTAGAGATAAATAATGATCAAAGTATTCGATGTGGAATGTGAGGAGGTATTTGTGGTATTTATACATTAGGAGGGGTGGTTTTAAGAGGGAAAATATAGGTTATTTTATTATATAATCAAAAAACTTGTGTGTAAAAACTATTAAAAAATTGATGTATTTTTAATGAGTGTGAGAGAGTTCTTGGATACTAAAGGCTCTATAAATCAAAATATACCTCTATGTTAACCGAATCAAATTACACAACCCGAAAATTACGTTGTAACTCAAAAGTACTTTTTTGAATACTAAAAGTAAATTATAAATTTATAAATTAATATTGAAATTTGAAAATTAAATTTTATACTTATTAAATGAACTTTTAGTTAAATAATATTATTTAAAATTTTTTAATCCTTTTAACATAATAAAAATTTCATAAAATCTTCATGATCATAAAGTATCAAATTTCACTTTTTTACCATAAATTCATCTTATTTAGAAAATTCCAAAAACAAATCTATAAGATAATTTTGAAATACTTAGTATAATAATTAAATTTAATTTATCAAGAAAAATTCACTAAATATCATAATTTTATATTTTATATAAAAATACTAACTTATTTGAAAATTACCATTTTTTAGATCTTAATAAACATTATGTATATTATAAAAATAACTTTGGACTTCATTAGAATATATTATAATTTATTTTACATACCCTGACCACATTATACTGGATCTATAGACTTGTTTACTAAATATTAATATGACAAAATGAATCCCATATTAATTTAAGGAATAATTTATCATTCATGGTAAACTAGAAACATACTTGAATTTTACCTTATATTTGAATACATAAATTACAAAATATTCTTTTTTCAAGAATAAAATTATTCCCTCTATAATACCATTTCATATAAAAGATAGTATACTTCCGGGATTCCTAATAAAGGAAAAATAATAATGGTGAGCTCAAATTATTGGTAAGGGTAATGTAAAATTTAATGAATAATGAATCAATAATATTAATCATTCAAGAAATATAAATAACTAAATAAACATTCCATACAATCAAGACACTTAGAAGAAAGTTCATCCCAAAATAATATCCATGTGAAAATCTCATGGATAATTATAACGATTGAAATGTAAATAAATTAACACAAAAGACATTTAAATAACTAGAATATCATAATAAAGATAAGGAGTAATCCATTTTAAAGGTAAATAACTGAACAAGCATGTCATTTAAATATTAAACCAAGAATTAAATAATTCTTGAGATAATATATTTTTGAAAGTATCATGGATAATTATAAAAAAATTATTAAGGAATGAAATGATTAATTTTTGGATGTCATGTTTCAAAGGCACATGATACCTTTACTGTCAAAATATATCCTCAAGATAGTTTAAAACTGATGGGTAGAAATCCAAATAACTAAGTCTACCCAACTGATTAATCCCCCAAAACTACCAATTAATCTATGGGATATCAATAAAAAGGCACCACCAATATCATTCATTTAAAAAACATTCCTCTTATTTCAAATAATCTATTTAATGTATACAAATTTTCATTGTTATCAAATATCTATAATGAGTAATGAATACAAATTTATCAACATATCCATAGAAAAAAAATGAATATCATTGTATGTCACTGTATGTATAAATGATATGTGGTTCAAGTAATAAAAATATCCATGATAAAAAACTATTTTAATTTAGTGGAAATATATTTTCCAATGATCATATGAAATTTTATAATTTAAGGGGGAGTTAATGAAGTACAAAATAGAAATAAAGGAAGTTAATTTCAATAAAATACTTGTTCAAAATAATCATAAACAACATATAGTAAGAATAAGGACGGTATAGATACTAATTTCATTAGTGTATTATATGTAAAATAATGTGTTTTTGTCGTTATGAATAGAAATACCATAAAAATATCTTTCAGAACATTCTTGATGGAATTAGTCTTTTCGTTTTGAAAATAAATTTTTAAACATAAATGTTCACGAAAAACCATGAGATTAAATTTCATTGAAAATAATATTTTTAAATTATTTTTTATTTTTTAAAAAATTGAGTCGTCATTATGTAAATAAATTCAATACATGTCGAGTATATTAAAATAATGATTCCTTTAGAATATTATGAAAATAAAAAATAGGAATTATCTAAAAATGACATGAAAATTCCGTTAAAAATAATTTCATAAAAACTCAAAATATGAAAAAAAAATTATAAATAATTTTGAAAAGGTTTATTTTATAAATATTTATATAAATAATGATTTTTATGAAAATATATTTCTGACCTAAAAGAGAAATGAAGTTCAATTTTATTAAAAATATTTTCTCAATTATTATAAGTAAAAATCAATGAAAACAATACTAATACTATAAAATTTCAATAATTACCATAAGGGAATAAAATTAAAGGATTTTCTTTATAATTAACTAATAATTTGTATTAACATAAATTGAAGTATAACAATCTTGATTGAAATGAGATTTTGAAATAAACCCTTAGATAGATCATAACATTGAAGTAGGAATTTCACAATGAATAGATTATGTGTGTCAACTATAAATCCAAAAAATTCAAGTGTAATTAGGGTATAATATAATCAAATGTAATTTCATAAATAATATTCGAATATAAAAGTTGATGAAGAATTAATACAACCAATTTAAAAGAAATTTAGTTATAAAATTTATTACCACTTGGTAACTCATATGTCAAACTCTATTTGATTAAATAATTATAATTTATACTATAAATAACATTAATTATTACTTAATCATGATATTAAATGTTAAAAGTGATGTATATAATCCATATAAATAAATTTTTACATAACATACTAATGTCCCTCAATGAATGAAAATTGAGATAAAATACCTTATCTCACATGTCCTTTTGGTTGAACCTAATTTAAGCTATTGTATAGTGGTTTTAAAAATTATATTAACTTATTTCAAAATGATATTAATATTTATAATATCATATATGATAATTTTATAACATCTTATCACCCATTTATTAATAATATTTCATTATTTTCATTGTTTTGGGTGTTAATTAGATTATTGTTTTATTCATTGTTTTTCATGAACGTTACGACTATTGTGCATATTATATAGTAAAATCTTCTTCATAATAATAATGTGGAAATAATTATCATATTTATACATCATTTATACTTTTTATCCCATTCATGATGTATGGTTATAAAAAAATAATTATGTTATGATCATGGGGATAGTGGGTCGTATTACACTTGATTAACGTCTTGATATTTATCGATCATTATAAAAATGAGTGAAGTAAATTTTTATCCATATATAATGATATTTATATCATAATAATTATTTTTATACTTATATATATCATATATATGGCGTGGTGCTGGAAAGAGAGTCAGATAGCTTTGTGAAGGTAGTAGTCCACATGTCTACGAACAATGTTATCATCTTTATGTGGGTGAAAAGGTATTAATGAAAATGATATAATATCATTAAATAATGATAAATATTTCATTAATATAATAATAATTTCATTTATATGACATAAAATCATTAATAATATCTTTATCACTTTCCATGTAAAGCGTTAGTGAATGAAGAATTGCATCTCTTCATGAGGCGTTAGTCGACCATATAGATGAGCGACGTTATCGTATACCCTATGAAATGGAATTTAATATATATATATATATATATGATATAATGAATAAATTAGTAAATATATGTTATAAATAACATATATAGACTTTATATCCATCATCATACCTAACCCTGATTGTTGGTAACAGAAGAATGAATGACATAGGATAGTAAGGCAGTAGTTCGTCATACACATGAATAATGATTTCATAACACAATTGTTGGAAGTGGGGATGGTTTTAGGTAATAAACATAATAGAAAAATAACTTAATATATTTAATATAATAAGTTTATTATAACATCATAGTTCAATAATAATTGATGTAGGTGGAAGAATAAATAAAATAAAAACACTCATTGAAGAATGTTACCTTTTCTTTGGGTATCCTCCTTTGGTTTTCAAAAAATTATCCCTAGGATCTTTTTATTCCAAAAAAGAAGCTTATAATATAATATATTGTATTTTAGGAAGTTATTTGGATAGTTCTTGGCTGAATCAAAGGTTTTAATGTGTGAAAAAGATAGGAGAGCGGGTGGCCATTTATAAGTGATTTAAGTAAAACACTTGTAATATTTTCAAAATATTAAATAATAAATATGGTCTTCTAAATAATAAATCATCCAAAATGGTAAATTAAAAAAATAAAAATATATAAGATCATTTCATGTATTGAAAATTGTTCTGGGAAATGTCGATAGGTTAACCCTGGGTAAAACGATTTTTACTTTAACAGTAGTAATAAATATTTACTATTTACAAAATTCATTATAGTAAAAAATTATCTTTACAATATTATAAATTATAAATTATTCAGTTTCAAAATATGAATTCCATTTATTGAAATAAAATTAAATTACGTATGAATATTTAATTTGAAATTAATTTAGCAGCTGCAATGAATATGCAGGTTTTTAAAGAGAAAATGTTCATATGTTTATATTGTTTATTTATAAAATATAAATATGAACATGTTTAAAATGTAAAAAATTGAATTAATAGAAATATAATTGAACCAATTTTACATTTAAAAATAATTAAAAATATTTTTATATTATAAATTAATTAAATGAATAGAAAATTTTCATTTTATCATAATTATTTTCACTATTTATTAAAAAATGAATCATTTAAAAAAAATACCAATACATAACCATAAGATAATTCTGATATTATGATTTAAAAAATGATTTTTACTTTTCTTAATGAATTTTTTAAATTTTTTAATTTTAAAATTTAATTTTTGTTTGAAAGCAGGATTATAAAACCATTTATAAAAATACAATTTCTAATAATACATTTATTTTTCTTAAAAATGATTATTATTTTATTTATAATCTATATATAACTATAATTTTCATATTTTAGTTATTATTATTCATACCCCACCCCAAAATAATTTCAATGTTATAAATATGATATTAAATAATAATATTTTCATAATAAGTTATATATTTTTTAAACTCTGTGTTGCGTGAAAGGAAAGCTAAAATCAGTGTTCCATGTTTAACATTATAAAATGAGTGTTGTGTGTAATGAAAGATTATTAAGATATTGAATTTATTAAAAAATAATTATATCAAAACATCTTTGTTTCTTATATTTTATTCTGTTCTTGTTGTTTTATTTCTCATAATCTATCATATATAATGTTATTATTTCCGAATATTGGGCTGTTATATTTCCCCCACATTAGATAAATTGCATTCTAAAAATGTAAACATGATATTGTAAATAAAGGGTTTGTAATTTGAAAAAATAATTGTTAAAAACCTAATGTCATAAAAATGGATAATATAATATCCTCTTAAAAAGAAACATGGGTAAGTAAAAACATCATGTGGAATAATATATAACTATGTTTCTATGTAAGAGAACATTATTGTAAAGGAAGATATGTACATTGAGGAAATGAGTAAACAACTATAGAGAGTGAATGATGTAATTGTTCACAAGAAATAGAATATTAAATGGAAATTTACATTCCAAAAACCTTAAATATATGATTATTTAAAAGACCATCAGATTCATCAAATATGAATGTAATTGGATAATGTTTTTTGTTTCGGGATCCCTTTCATAGAGTTGATGAAATATTTTACTATCTAAAAATATTAGGAAATACACATACATGATATTTTTTCATAAAAATAATTTCATCATTTGGATGAGATAAAAACAATTTCTAATTTATCCCATACTCTATGAAATGAAATTCCAAAAATGTTTTTTATGGATGAATCCCTAAATTTTACTTTTAATGGATTGTAGGATCCATAATAGATTATAAATTCTTTCCATCTATCTCTAACCATTTTCCAAAAAAAATAAGGTTTTCAAAAGATATCTAATATATACAATTATTTATAACCCTAATAAGTTATACTACTGGTTCATCATTGATATTTATTTTTTCAATTTTTCAACTTAACCCAATGAAATATTAACCAGGAAATCACATAGACACATGGTAGGTACTTAAACCCATGTCCTAGTTCGGTTATGGGATCATGATCTGTGACCTTTCTAGATATAATTATTTTTCACCCAGCATGGAGGTATTATTTTTAATAACATTCCCTAAGCATATTATGGTCAACCATAAAATGAAATTAATCATTATATAACAATTTTACTAGGGTTTCTAATATAACATAATTTCTTAAAATGTCTAATATTATTTGGAATTTTTTCAAATTTCATTAACGATCATATTAACCCAAAGGGTTATCAATAAATTTATGCTCACATCTATAAAATGAAAGGTTATTATTCCATTAATATATTTTATACTAAAAAAATACTAACCATAAATTTTCCAAAATGTCCACAGTCATGGTAATCTCTCATCATATAAAAACTAAAAAGGATTTTTAAGGAATTCAAATATTGATAAACCTTAAACCCCTAACACATGATGGTAACAATTAAAATTATGTAAATGAAGACACATATTCTTCTAAAATTCATCACAATGATCATATGTTTCATTATTCATAAATCCAAAATAATATTTGTAAAAACACTTCTAAAAATTATTTAATTTTAATCGAAATAAATAAATATTTAATCTATTTTATATCAATATAATTCCTTTATTGGTATTTTGATTAAACTTAAGAATAGGTAATTTAATAATATTATTCATAGGTTCCTCAAATATAAAATAACGAACATTAAATTCATCCTTATGATGAAATTGGTTTCCTTCTATTGTGATCAAAATTTTTTCCTTGGGGAAATATATTATTTTATTCCCTTTTCTCCCAACCATAAAACATATTACAAATACATTGATTCACCTTCATTTCAATATTAGGAACCATATGATTAAGATAGGACATTCATTATCAATATATATTAAAATATATCATAATGGGTTTTAAATAAAATGTGAATTATCCTAACCATCACCCCAAGTACTGTCAAACTGGGAGCATAGTAAGGTCTGTTTCCATATACCAGATGATGATTGAGTAAAGAAAAACATTCTCTTTTACAAGTTATTACCCATAGGTATCTCTGTTCTATAACAATTTATACATGTAGTATCCATAATAAGATGTATTGCTAGAAAAACCCAAATACTAGTCCTTACCAAAACATTAGTATGTTCTTCTATACTTATCCTCAAAGATTATCAAAGGGTTATATTCTCTAATGTATGTAATCCAAAATAAATTTCCTATAGTTTCAACTAAAATTATGATGATTCAAACTATTGATACCCCAACCCCATTATCTTAGAGCATATTTCTGCTTTATTATATTGGAAGAATATACAAGGAATAACATCCCGAAGGACCAAATATTTTTTCAATCTTGGTAAATGAGATACAAACTTGACTATAATATTACATATGAAAAAAAAAATTACAACATATTTTTTATGAGAATAATATTATTACCTCTAGTATAACATTTTAAATAAATCATATTAGACTTATTGGATTTTTGTTAAAGGAATCAAAATAAGGGTGTCATAAAAAAACCAGTAATGTTTAAGTAAAATTGAACAAATTATGAATCAATAAGCACAATAAATATATAAAGTTAAATAACTGAAAACGCATGTATTTTAATTAATAAACTATGAAGGGAGTTCATCCAAAGATAATATTAATTTGAACATATGGTGGATATTAATTAGTATAGAACGAAAAATAATTGAAATCAAATGCCATTTAAAGAACTTGATTATCTTGAAAAGATAATGCATAGTCAATATGGAAAGGTAAATCCATTAACACATGTAGTACCCCCAATTTCTGGTATATAACCCTTAATTGGTAATTTTCATGGTTTTTAATGTTTTGGGTGATGTTTTGGAGAATCGGGAGATCCTGGAGTGTTTTTGAAGCTAAGGAGAAGGCGCATAGGGGGCGCACAGTTTGTCAAACCGTGCGACCAAACCGTGCATGTCTAGATGAGGAGGTAGTGGCTTCTACATAGTCGGTTCACAGTTAAGGGAAACCGTGGGATGAGGTCGTGTGTGAAGGTTTTCCGAGTCAGAAGCTAACATACAGTTAGCGCACGGTTTGTCAAAATGTGCAGACTAACCGTGCCGTCACTTAAAATTATATCCTAAATTTGTGGATCTAACTCGTTTTGCCTTTAATTTCCTTTTTTAAACCTCCTATATGGCCCTAACTCAGGATTATTCTCCCTTTAAGGTTGGAAGACCTCTCCCAAGCATTCCGGAGGTGATCCAAAGGCTTCTCTTGGGAAATCGAAGCAGAATTCTTATGGTATGTGATCATTATTGATCAGTTTCTTAGATCAAATTAGATCTACTTCTCCTCTATTCTCGTTTTCTTTGATCTACGCCAGTTATGGGTAGATCTAAGGGTTTGGATGCCAAATATGACAAGATTTGGTCTTGGTTGTGTTAGGAGAAGAGATCTAAGGAGGTTTTTTGGAGTTTGACCTGGTGTTCTCAAGTGTTCTTCGTCCATGGATTAGATTCACCCTTTTTTATGGTAGGTGGCTTCACCCCCGATTCCTCTTTCTTAGAACTTGAAGGGTTAGTTCAAATTGACTAAATTTCTTGGTTTTAAATTGCGAAATTGTGGTGTAAATCATGTTATAAATCCCTTTAGCGATGATTTATGGGTTTTGAAGAAATTGTGGAAATTGAAAGAATGGTTTGTGAAAAGTGTTTGGTTTCATGATTTTAAAATAGTTATTTTAAAATATGACGTTGTTGGATTTGGAAAATGGTTTACGAAAAACAAGTTTTCAATAAAAGGGTGTTTTATTGAAATTGTTTTGGCATGGTTGAAATGGTGTGGTATTTGGGCATACATGGTGTGTGTGTTCATATTGCATTTACGTGGCTTGGTTGAAATATGACCTTGTTCTCAGTGCGAAAAGTGTAATGGAACATGGGGAATAATTACCTTGTGACGACTTTATTGATCGACGAGAGACCGATCATGAGTATGGAATTGTCAAAACGATCATGCATAGTTGATTTCACGGGTTGTGAAATGGTTGGTTGTGTGGATTTGTGAAATTAAATGGTTATGCCAAAAATGGAAATGTGAATTTGATTGGAAAACTTACTTGTTTGATTTTCATGGAGAAGATGGTTTTTGGTTGGAAGAATGGTTTTGTTGGAAAAATGGTTTTGGATGTGAAACGTTTTATATTATTAAATGTTTTGGAACTGTTTTATATAAATTGATTCATGGAAATGTGCAAACATGTTTTATCTTAGAGGAATTGGTTGGGAAGTAATCAGGGAAAACCTACTGAGTTTCATTACTCACCCCCTAATTTAGCAATTTTGTGCTTTTTCAGATGTCATTTATAGGGATGTTGGAAAGGGAAAGGTGGCACATGAGTTTAGCACTACTTCATGATTTCTTGATCTGTTTGGAAGAGTTGGAGCATGGATCTTGTGGAGCCTTGGAGTCTTGTTTGTATTGAGTCTTGTTGGTTGTATTTCCATTGTTTACTACGATTTAGCTTTGTTTCCATTGTTGTACTTGGGTTGGTTTAAAATGAAATAAATGGATGAACTATCTTGTTTTTAACTCATGCATCATATAGTGGATGCTTGGATATGTTGATCTAGTTTTCATTATTGTTACTTGTTTTCATTTAAAAGGGTAAATTGTCCCCCATGTGTTTTGAAACCCTTCAGCATTTATTTCCAGCATTTGGAGCCTTAGAGAAGTCCCATAAGGCCAAGTAATTACTCGTTGAGCTCTCATGCTAATGAGAATTGGCGGGTCATTACAAATGGTATTAGTCTGGTCCTTCCTTTGAGGTACAAATGGTATCATCTTGTTCGGTCCTTGCCTAACAAGTAGTATTCGATGTTCATGGTCTTGGAGTTGAAATTCATTCTTTTCTATTCCTTGGGTGGTCATTTTAGACCGGAGTAGGGTTTTCAAAGCTTGAATTCTATAGCATAAAATGACGTAGCTAACCCATTTATACTGAACTTCAAGTTATCAGGGTGTTTGGTACATAAGTGTTTTGGATACACTTCTAGAATATTGGATATCTCATTGTCATGGGTTTAGCCAATGAGATGAGAATGGAATGAATTATAGAGCAATGACTTCCCACTAGGACTACAGAAATAATTTTGATAAATGGATTATGGATTGATACAAAGGCGTGACTTCTGAATATTTTAAGCATGTTTTCAAATGAACGACTTTGAAAAAATAATGGATGTTGTATTTCTAAAATACATTGATTTTCAAAAGAAAGAAAATATTTGTTTTAGAAATTATCGCAAATCAACGTTGTGATAGTGATGCGATAATAATTGAAATGTTAAGCCTTCAGTTGCTAGGAAGTGAGACTAACCGCGTGCGTTCTTTGTATAGAAAATGGCACATGTTAGACGTCATAGAAACCAAATGGAAGATGTTGCAGAGAATGTGGTTGCACCTGAACCATGTGTGAACCAAGAGCTGGTTCAGAGTATAGTTCAAGTATTCAAAGCTGTAGACAAGGGGAATCCGAGGGATGAGTTAAGGCATGTAGACCATTCTGTCCAGTTTCAGAAGCAGAATCCACCCATCTTTCGTGGTGATTCTGAACCAGAAAAGACGGAGGTGTGGCTATGTAGGATGAATCATATCTTCAATTTCATTGGCACACCAGTAGAGCTGAATGTAATGTTGGCAACGTATATGTTATAGGATCTTGTGTGAAAATGGTGGGAGCTAGTTGTGCAGGCTAAGGTGGATCAAGGCCTAGTCTTGGAGGAATTTGAAGAATTGTTTAATAAGCAATTCTATCCTCACATGTTCAAGATCCATAGGAAAACTGACTTTTTCAGCCTGAAGCAAAAAAAATATCTCTGTCATAGAGTATGCGGCTAAATTCATGAATTTAGTGCACTTTTCAATGGATATTGTAGAAGTGTGTCACTGAAAGCATGTGTTTTTGAATCAGGGTTGCGACAGAAGATTCGCTCAAAGATAGTGGTACTCTGTATACGGATAATACAGAAATGGTAAATAGAGAAATAGTAGCAGAAAGAGATATCTCAGCAGTTTTGAGAGGAGGAAGTATGATGATACCCATGGGAACAGGTGGGAACTCTAATGATGGGAACAAGAGGAAGAGGGACACCTATTTCTATGGTGGGAGTGCAAATCAGAATCTGACAGCTAGATCGGTAAATCTTCCTCCACGACACATAATGAAAGATGGGTATTTTCAATGTGGCACAATTGACCACATGAAACGAGAATGTAAAACGCCAGCAAAAGCATGTCTCATTTGCAACAAGATGGGGAATCTTCAGTGATATTTTCACAGTGATCCGAGGTCAGGAACGCCTGACACTTCCTAGGCGTCGCAAGCATCTTATGCTTCGAAAGGATGAGGACAACACAATCAGTCTCGCCAGTAGAACAGAGCTAGTTATGGTGATTTCAAGAATATCATGACACCTCAGGAAGGGCAATCTCAACAAGGCAATAAGGAGCAAAGTGAAGCAACAAAACAATTGTATGGAGCAGAAAAGGTGATTGTGGATGACCAGTCTAGACCGTCTACGGTGAAAGGTACGATTATTTTTAATTCTACCCTCATTCAAATGTTTTTCGATACTGGTGAATCACGTTCTTTTCTTGCTTCTAGTATTTCAGATTTTTTTAAACTGTAGTGAAATGATTCCTTCTTTGATAAAACATCAAACACCTCTCGGTGAAAGAGAATGTAGAGCCTTTGTGTGTAGAGCATGTTCTATAACTGTTGATGGAGATGAGATTAAATGGAATTTCCCTGTGTGGGAGATGGTTTTCTATGATATAATCCTAGGTATGTATTGGTTGAAAATGTTCAGGGCTCACATCGACTATTATAGCAGAACAATCAGTTTCGCGACTGAGGATAGCGTCGAGCATCTCTTTAGAGAAGAAAGAGTGTTGAGGGATGGTGCAACTGGATTTTTGGCACCATTACTGGCAACGATATCTTACCAGATGGCTGTGTCAAACTTTGAATCGATGGACGAGATAGTGAATAATAGTTTTCCAATAGTCTTGGATCAATTTCCTGATGTTTTTCCTGAAAACTTCTCAAGGTTAGCACCTGTAAGAGAAGTGGAGTTTTTTATTGATCTCCTTCTACGGACCAGGGCAATCTCACTTCCATCTTATAGGATGGAACCAACGGAGTGAAGGGAATTGAAAGTGTAGTTAGAAGATCTGTAAATCACAGGCTTTATTCATCCAAACGTGTCTCTGTGGGAAACACCAGTTTTGTTTTTAAAGAAAGTAGATGGAACATTGAGGCTATGTGTGGATTATCGTAAACTTAACCATGATAAAATAAATAATAGATATCCACTTCCATGAATTGATGACCTGTTTGATCAATTGAGGGTAGCTCAGTGGTTCTCCAAAATTGACGTACGGTCAGGATATCACCAGTTGCGAGTTCGAAAGGAGGATTTTCCGAAGATAGCCTTTAGAAGCAGATATTGCCACTACAAATATGTAGTCATGCCTTTTGGTCTTATGAATACACCAACGGTATTCATGGATTTGATGAATCAGATATTTCAGCAATATCTAGATTCTTTTGTTGTGGTGTTTGTGGACGACATATTGGTCTATTCAGGAACAAGTGCTGAGCATGACCAATACATGGCGATAGTGTAGGAAATCATGAGAGACCATCAGTTGTATGAAAAATTTTCAAAGTGTGATTTTTGGATACAAGAGGTATGCTTTCTAGGCCATGTTGTTTCTGGGAAAGGTGTTTCAGTGGATCCAGAAAATATAGAAGCTATTTATTCTCGGCAACCGCTGAATAATTCCTTTGAAATACGAAGTTTTAATGGTCTAGATGGTTATTACCAATGATTTTTGTGTGACTTCTCATGGCTAGAATCATCAATTATAGCATTGACAAAAAAATAGTGCATTTCAATGGAATGATGAATGTCATAAATCTTTTCAAGAGTTGAAACTTCTCCTTACATCATCACCCATCTTGATCTTTCTTGAATCAGGACAGGGGTATGTGTTCTATTGTGATGCTTCAGGAATAGGGTTGGGCTGTGTTCTCATGCAAGTATACCGTGTTGTTTTTTAAGGTTTATGGTAGTTGAGGGTGCCTGAGAATAATTATCCAACAGATCACTTGGGATTGGCTGCAGTCATCCATGCTTTGAAAACATGGAGACATTTTCTCATTTGTGAGAAAATTACTATGTCTAGAGATCACAAAAGCCTAGAAAAAAATTCTCACAAAAAGATTTCAATATGAGGCAAAGGAGATGGATGGAGTATATTCAAATGTTCAACTTTGACAAAATGTTTACACCGGGTAAGGAAAATTCGGTGGCCGATGCATTAAGCAGGAAGTCGTATGCTCAATTGGAAAAGGAAGCTTCAGATGAATGGTAGTTGACGTCAGTCATAGCCAACATGCATGTATAATGTGAATACCAAGGTGATGTTGCTATTTTCTTTTCAGCTATAATTGTTCCTGATTTGGTGAATATGGCAAATGAGGTATAGACATCCGATGTGTAATGTGTAGCGGTGGGTTCAAAACTCAATGGTGGGGAGACCATTGAGGGATGAAAGATGGATGGGAATTCAGTTTTTTTGTTTCAAGATCGGATGGTTGTACCCATGTTTTGTTAGGAACAAATCCTTCATGCTTACCACCATTCAAGATGGGATGTACATCCGGGTACAAAAAAGATGTATAAGGCGTTGAAGGTACAATTTTGGTGGAGCGGCATGAAACAGAAGGTTGCTAAATTTGTTTCAAGGTGTTTAACTTGTCAGCAAGTTAAAACAGATCATCAGATACCAGCGGTTATGTTATAGTCTCTACCTATTCCAGTGGGTATATGGGATCAGATAGCAATGGATTGTGTTACAGGTCTTTCATGAACAGTCCGAAAACATGATGCCATTTGGGTGATAGTGGATCATCAGACCATGTTGGCCCATTTCATCCCAATTCATGAAACTCATACACTAGAAGATCATTCAAAAATCTATATTCGAGATGTGGTAAAGAGACATGGAATACCAGTTTCAATCATGTCATACAGAGATCCAAGGTTCACATCTCATTTCTGGAGATCCTTATAGAAATCCATAGGAACTCTGTTGAATATGAGTACGGCGTATCATCCTCATACGGATGGACAATCCAAAAGGATGATACAGACATTGGAAGACATGTTTTGGGCTTGAGTAATGGACTTTGGTGGCTTGTGGGATGATCATGTACCCTTAGTGGAGTTATCATAGAATAAACGTTATCAGGCCTCGATGTGCATGGCCCCCTTTGAAGCATTGTATGAGCGTCCATGTCATTCTCCGCTATGCTGGGTGGAAATGGGTGAAACTTCACTAGTTGGGCCGATCATTGTCCAAGAAACAGTAGAGAAGATTTAGTTGATTAGAAAGAGGATGGAGACGGCTCAGAGTCGTCAGAAATATTATGCAGATCACCGCTGAAGACCGTTGTCATTTGCAGTGAGTGATCATGTCCTTCAGAGAATCTCTCCAAGGCATGGACATCGTCATTTTGGAAAGCAGGGAAATTTATCTCCTCAATATATTGGCCCTTTTGATATATTGGAATGGGTTGGAGAGGTGTAGTATCAGTTGGAATTACCACCACGGTTCTGTGCAATGCATAATGTGTTCCATGTATCCCAATGGATGAAGTATCAACCCGATCCTGACTATGTGATCAGATGGGATCACAGTAACCTAGAGATGGATGCTGCGTTGGTACATATCCTGTTGCGGATTGTGGATAGGCAGGATAATGTCTTCCGTGGTAAAAGAATCGGTCTAGTGCAGGTTTTTTTGCACTATGGTCAGATTAAGGAAGAGATTTGGGCACGTGAGAATGAAATGAAAGAGAAGTGGCCAGAACTCCTTCAGGAAACCCATGGTTTTCTACTTTCTGGGGACGGAAAGGCCAATGTTGGGGAGAATGTAGTAACCCCGGATTCTGGTATTTAACTCTTACTTGATAATTTTCTTGGTTTTAAAAGTGTTGGGTGATGTATGGGAGAATTCAGACATCCTGGAGTGTGTTGGAAGCAAAGGGGAAGGCGCACTGGTGGCGTACGGTTTGTCAAACTGTGCGGCCAAACCGTGCATGTCTACCTGAGGAGGCAGTGGCTTCCGCATGGTCGGCGCATGGTTAATGGAAACCGTACGATGAGGCTGTGCGTGAAGGTTGGCCGAGGCCGAAGCTAACACACGGTTAGCGCACAGTTTGTCAAACCGTGCGGACTAACCATGCAGTCACATAAAATTAGATCCTAAATTTATGGATCTAACTCGTTTTGATTTTAATTTCCTTATTTAAACCTTCTATGCAGCCCTAACTCGGGATTACTCTCCCTTGAAGTTTGGAAGACTTCTTCCAAGCGTTCCGGAGGCAATCCGAAGGCTTTTCTTGGAGATTCGAAGCTGAATTCTTAAGGTTTGTGATCATTCATGATCAGTTTCTTAGATCTCCTTAGATATAATTCTCCTCATTTCTCGTTTTCATAGATCTATGTCCGTTATGGGTAGATCTAAGGGTGTGGATTCCAAATATGATAAGATTTGTTCTTGGTTGTTTTAGGAGAATAGATCTAAGGAGTACATTTGGAGTTTGACCAGGTGTTGTTGAGTGTTATTCTTCCTTGGCTTGGTTTCACCCTTTTTGTTGAGGTTTGTGGCTTCACTCTAGATTCCTCATTCATAGAACACAAAGGCTTAGTTACAATTGACTAAATTTCTTGGTTTTAAATTGTGAAGTTGTTGTTCAAAGCATTTTATAAATCTCTTTAGCAATGATATATGGGTTTTGATGAAATTATGGAAATTAAAAGAATGGTTTGTGCAAAGTGTTTGGTTTATTGATTTTAAAATAGTGATTTTAAAATATGGCTTTGTTTGATTTGGGAAATGGGTTACGAGAAAAAGGTTTTAAATAAAAGTGTTTTTTATTGAAATGGTTTTGGCATGGTTGAAATGGTTTGGTTTTTGGGCAAACTTAGTGTGTGTGTTCATATTGCATTTATGTGGCTTGTTTGAAATATGACCTTGTGCTCGGTGCCAAATGTGTAATGGCACATGGTGAATAATTACCTTGTGACGACTTGGTAGATTGACGAGAGACCCCTCATGACTATGGAACTGTCATAACGATGCATGCATAGTTGATTTCACGGGTTGTGAAATGGTTTGTTGTGTGGATTTGTGAAATGAAATGGTTATGCCAAAAATGGAAGTATGAATTTTATTTGAAACCTGACTTGATTTCTTTTCTTGGAAAAGATAGTTTTTGGTTGGAAGAATGGTTTTTTGGGAAAATGGTTTTGGATGTGAAAATTGTTATATTATGAAATAGTTTCGAACTGTTTTATATAAATTGTTTCATGGAAATGTGCTAACATGCTTTATCCTAGAGGCATGGGTTAGGAAGTCATCGGGGAAAACCTACTGAGTTTCATTACTCACCCCCTGCTTTGGCATGTTGGTGGTTTTGCAGATTTCATTTACCGGGATGTTGGAAAGATAAAGGTGGCACATTAGTTTAACACTACATCATGATTTCTTGAGCTATTCGGTAGAGTTGGAGCATGGAGATTGTGGAGACTTGGAGTCTTCTTTGATTTGAGTCTTGCCGGTTGTCTTTCCACTGTTTACTCTGATTTATTTTGGTTTCTGTTGTTTCACTTGGGTTGGTTTAAAATGAAATAAATGGATGAACTATCATGTTTTTAACTCATGCATCATATAGTGGTTTCATGGAGATGTTGATCTAGTTTTTGTTGTTGTTAGTTGTTTTCATTTAAAAGGGTAAATCATCCCCCATGTGTTTTGAAACCCTTTGGCATTTATTTCCAGCCTTTGGCGCCTTAGGGATGTCGCTTAAGGCCATGTAATGACTTTTGAGCTCTCAATCCAATGAGAATTGGTGGGTCATTACAACACACATGATATTTATGTAATAAACTAAGAATGCAATTCACGTGGAGATAACATAACTATAAAAATATCATGTATTATAATAACTATATTCTTAATGAAGCAAATGATTAATTATTGGATTTCATATTCCCCAAACAAATGATACCTTTACTATCACGATCTACCCCTAAGATAGCTTAAACATGATGGGTAGAAACCCATTTAACAATGAAGAGGGAACTAATTCATCTCATGAGACTAAAACTGAATCAAGTGGAAATCATTAAATTATACCCACCAATGACTTTCATATCTAAATCATTCCTCGTATATCGAATAATTGATTTAATTCATAAAAAATATTTCATATCATAAAATGTTTGTGCTGATTAAGGAATAAGAATGTTTCAATATTCCAATAGACAAATAAATGAATTTCAATATAGAACATTGTAGGTAGAAATTATATATGTATTGAAAAATAAAAATATCCATTATATGTAATATTTATATTTAGTATAAATATAATTTCCTAGGATAATAAAAATGTGAAAAGTTAATGGGGGAATTTTTGGCATAATAAAATGAAATATGGAATTGAATATCAATATCATCAGTGGTCAAAATAATCTTATAAACTACAGAGTAAGAATAAGTATGGTATCAATACACATATCAAAATTAGAGTATATATAAAATAAATGGTTTTGTTGTTTATGAATATAAATTCCATAAATATATCTTTAGAAATTTTCTAGTTTTAAATATCATTATCATTTTGAATATGAATTTTTAAAACTAAAATTTCACAAAAAAACATTGAAAATAAATTTCACTAAAAATAAACAGTGATACTTATAATGGATGTTTAAAAAACTGAATTTTATTGAAAATAAGATATTCCCTACATGCTGAGTATGCTAAAATTACGATTTCACTACATTTATTTGTAAATTCCAAAAATTTATTTTGTATGAAAATAAAATGAATTTTAATTTCAAAAGAATTTGTAAAAAATAAATATGGTTAAATTTTTTTTAATAAATAATTTTGAATAGATTAATATTTTTATAATACATGGTCATTTAAAAATAATATTTCCAAAAGAAGAGAGAAATGAAGTGAGATTTTTATAAAAACATTTTCTAATTTATTTTATGTAACAAACACTGGAAAAATTATAATATTACTCGAAATAATTTATTAATAAATCGATAAGAAGAAAATTAATGTTTTTATTAATAAATGATCCAATAATTTCCTTCATCTGAAATTCAATTATAAACAATAATGATAAAATGAGATTTTAAAATAAAAACATTCAATGGTCATAATGTTTAAGTGAGAATTAACCAATGAATTTATCATTTGTATCAAATTAAATTCAAAATAAAACATGTGGAAAGAAAAAATAAGATAAAATTAATGTCATGAATATTCATTGAATGTCAATGATGATTAAGAAGTAATATAACCCACTAAAAATAATTTTATTTATGAAATTCTTCACCACTTAGAAAATCTAATGTCAAATCCACTTGGATGAAATAATTTGAATTGAAAAATAAAATAAAAAGAATTATTAATGAATCATGATATTAAATTTCAAATTTTCTGTCTAAAACTCATTTAAAATAAATTTCTAAATGACAAAAAAATGTTTCTCAATGAAAGGTAATTCAGACAAAATCACACATGTCACACATCTATTTGGTTGAACATGATTTAACCTCAGGTATGTTGATTTTAAATATTTTAATAACTTATTCTAAAACCATATAAATATTAATAATATTATATATCATCCTTTTATAACATATTATCACTCTTTCATTAATAATCATTCATTATTTTAACTGTTTGTAGATTTATTTACCTTGTTTTCTCATTCATACTTCATCATGAATGTTCTGGTTCTTCTGAATAATATATAATTACATAATATAAAGAATAATAATCTTGAAATAATTGTAATATATATACATCATTTATACTTTTAAAACCATTCATAATACATGGTTATGATAAATGAAGTATGATATGATCATAGAGACGGTATGCCATATATAGGCATCAATAACATTTCAATTTTTTCCCAATCATTATAGAAAGGCGGTAAGTAATTTTTTTATTTATATAATAATAGTAATATCATAATCTCCATATTATATACTTATATATATCATACATGTGGTTTAGTGATGAAAAGAGAGTCACATAGCTTTGTGAAGGTGGTAGTACACACAAACATGAATAATATTATCACCTTTAAGTGAGGGAAAAGGTAACAATGAAAATCATATATTATCTTTATATAATGATAAATATTTAATGAGTATAATAATTATTTCATTTCAATAACATAAAATAATTATAATTTTCATAAAATATTTCCATGTAACAATTTAGTGAAATATGAAACACATCACTTCGTGATGTGGTGGTCCACCTTACACACGAGTGACATTATTGAATCCCTATAATAGTGGAAAATAAAAAATTATATATGATATAATTACTCTATAGGTAAAATATTGTTATAAATATTTTATATATAACTTATATCTATCATTATATTCAACATTTATTTTTATTAAAGGAATAAATGAATAGTATCGGTTTATGAGTTGGTGATCCCCCATACAAGTGACATATGATTTTTTAACCCTTTTATGGAACTGGGAATGTTTGTAGTCCATGAAAATAAAATAAAAGAATCTCAATACATGTAATATATATAGTTTATTATATAATCATTTTGTAAAAAAATTATATAGGTGGATGAATAAATAAAAGTAAATATACTCATTTAAGAACATTACCTCTTCATTAGGTATCATCCTTAGGTTTTCACCAATGTCTTACTAGGTTATCGTTATGTAAAAAATGAGGATTATATGATGATATTAGGGATGTTTTGAATTTATTTGGTTATCTTGTTTTTAAACCATATATATTTGATGGTGTGAAGAATAGGGGAGAGGGGGAGACCTCTTATAAGTGATGTGAGTGGAACACTTGTAATTTTTCGAAAAGATTAAATCATAACCACATTTATATCATGAATAGTTCTTCATAAATGGTCTAATTTTAAAACTAGAAGATATAGGTTGTACTTAGTTCCATTAAATTGGTTTTTTATAGGTCAATTGGTCATTTTTAACCCTTATAATCTTATTTTAACCCCAGGTAAATTAAATTTTACCACAACCACATTAATTAATTTCCACTGTTTTCACTATTTATTTTAGAGAAAAATTATGTAAAAATTATTATAAATTATAAATTATTATATATAAAAATATGAGTTACATTTTTCCAAATTCAATTCACATAATTCGAAAATTTTAATTTAAAATTAATCTCCTATGAAAAATTGGAAAGCAGGTTTTTAAAAATAAAGTGTTAAAAGTTTACAATGTTTTTATATCAATATTCAATATGAAAATGATACCAATAACCTAAATTTTATTAATTTATATATATTATTAAATAATTTTACATTAAAATTAATTTAAAATATAGTTTACCATTATAAATTAGTTAATATATAAGAGAGTTTTCGATTCAAATTTATTGTCTTTTTTCAGTCATCCGAAAATGATTCATTTCAGAATAATAATACGAAATAACCCTAATATAGTTTTGATATTATTATTTAAAAAATTAGGTTTATTTTGGAAAATTAACATTTTTAAAATATTAAAAATTAATTTTACATTATGTGTGAAGTTTTGGTTAAACCACCATTTATAAAAAATATTGTTTTTTTCAAAAAAAAAACATTTCCCTTTCTTTTAAATGATTTTTATTTTATTCCAAATTATAAGATAACCATAATTTTCATAATTTAGATAGTATTATTCATACCCATAAATTTAAAATCTTTTTTATAACTATTATATTAAATGATAATATTTTGATAACATGTCTATTTCATATAAACTATATATTGAATGCAATTCAAGCTAAACTCAGTATTGCATATAATTAAAGATAAACTTAATGTTTCATGTAATTCAATTAATTTAATAGATTTAATTTATTTAAAAATAAATATACCATAATGTATATCGGTGTTATATTTTTTATAGTCTAGTTGTTGTGTGTCTCATATGCTTTCAAATAACGCGTTCTTCTTTTCGAATTTCAGGGTGCTATATTTATAAATTCTTTTATTAGGCTATTTCTGGAAAAAAATTATTTTAAACTTTTAAGTTCAATATCAAACAAATTATTAAAAAAATGTGTATAACCTCAAAAAATAATAAAATCATCATTTTATCAAAAAAATCATACATTTATTATTTATTATTTTTATTTTTCCATGATGTTTATTGTTTATATGAGATTTAAAAGTATTTCTATGTGCCTATAACAAAACATCATAAAATTAGAGTTATATTAATATCATAAAGTCGCTTTTTGGGTGTTAAATTATTCTCCCCCTAAATAAATTCCATCATTATTATTTCACCCATGTAATTCCATTTACAATAATGAAATGTTCAATTTAATGTTTACTATAGAAGGGACACATTATGAATACCTAGTAGACGTTAATCCTTTGTGGTTATACTAGTTATATATAGATAATTGTTTATCCATATAAGGATCTATAACCAAATATTTTTAATCATAATTCCTAAATATAACCAAAATCTATAATGATACCAAATGAGACCTCTCATACACGCAATTCAAGATCTGGAACTAAACATGCATAATTTTTTAATACATCATGTGAATTAAAACAAAATACTGAAATCAAACATTCAGATTCTTTTGGAACTAGGTACATTTAGAACTAAAAACATTATACAATAAATAATTATTCTACAATTATTTTCCACACATTTAATTTCATTATATAAATCCCATTTATTGAAATTCCTTGAGAAATGGGGAGACATAAGAAAAAGGTGGGAAATAAAGCCTAGTAAGGTACGACCAAGGAAAATAGACTATAAAAGAACATCATGGGTAATATATGAGGCATTATATAAGAAAACTAAAATGAGTAATTGGGAAATAACATGATCATGAGTACATGATACCTAACATGATCACAAACACATGAGGCATAACATGATCGTAAGAAAATAAGGCATAACATTATCTTTTGTACATGAGGTATAACATAAAAATGTGGCCACAATATAACACGAGTCATTAATAATAATATCACCAAGGTTCACCACAACGGTGTCATAAAATATTCGTAAGACATAATACCGAGATATAATGGGCATGTCATCTATAGAGATTATTTCATTACCCAATTCATTGGATTTCTATTAGGGTGCACACTTCATATATCATAATTCATGTTAGGAACATATGGAAAACATAGATAAATCAATCAATAATCATATATTGATAAAACCGTTGGAAATTAAATTGATATTAAATAAATTACATAACACTCTATTTAAATACATGTTAAAAATCATAATGAAGTCAAAGGTATTTATATAGTATAGATAAAGAGAATATAGTTTAGTTAAAAATTTCTTTAATCAACTATTGTATGGTTGTCAAGGTGAATATCCTTCCATATGAATATGTATTTGAGGGTATTCAAATGTAAATGAAGGATTCTACATATATGATGATAAGTAATGACAAGGAATTAATGGATCATTTTCAAAAGTGATCATATTTCCAATACAAAACAAGTACATAAGAACATGGACATGTATATTAAAGGTAAAATACACGAGAAATATGTAGAATGAAAGATAATATGAACATTAGATTCAAATTTTGTGGAAAACCCTTTTAACGGATTAATATACCAATCCTTATGAATATCTAATAATTAGATTTGGATGTTATAGGGTGTTCACAATGAAAAGGTGTGTGACCCAATTGAAATAATTTTAAAAAGAAGTGGTAAAGGGTACATTCATGGAATATTAATATCAATTTAATGTAAATTTACATCCATATATTCTGATCTTTTATTAGGGATTATAATTTTCATGAGAATTATACAGTTAAAATCCCCCTAGAGTATCAAACTAGGTGCACAACAACGGACCAACCACCGTGCATAGCAAGGGACCACTCACCGAGCCCAGAATGATGGCTAGGATATACCTGGATAACTCATTTTATGGTTTTAATACCAAAATTAATGTAAACCAAAATAACGTCCACTTATAGTACCATGAAGAGTTATCATTACAATTAAAAAGACACACATATTTCTTTACAATATTTTGGTTTTTTTATGTATATAAGAAACCATTATCATTACAATTACTTATAAAGGTACTGTAATGAGATGTCATGGTGATAACTAATTGATAAAATAGTAAAAATATTATAAAAATGATACATTGTCATGACCCGTCCTCGGGACCCGTGTCGTGACTACCCCATGCCCGCCTCCCATAGGCCAGGGGCTAGCGACTAGCTCCAAGGCGTAAAACCCAACAAAAAGATGAAGGCATTGCCTTTATAAAGTAAACAAACACCATAGAGTAACCAAGAAAAAGTAAACAATAAGTAAAACTAGGTACAATAGTAAGTGCGGAAAGTAAATGGGCCAGAATACAAACCCAAACTGAAAGTAAAGTACAACTAGAAATAAAGTACAATAACTAAAAGTAAAGAAGCAACATCAAGCCATCCACTAGAAGTCCCACATGAATAATTGGTACATATAGCCTCCTCAGCTTCTCGGGTCCAGCCATCTACTCCATGTACGTCCCACCCAGTGGTCCACCTCCAAGTACCGACTTGATCAACAAGCCTTAACCACGATCAGTGTTGTCCGTCGTCTACATCCAACACAACGTAGTTCTAGCATGGCTCATGCAGGGGAAAGTATATGCTACTTAGTAGGGACCCTGAGACCCCCGAAGGTCTCCCAGAATACACAAAAGATAATCCACAAGGGAAATACACAATGAAAAAGTAACATCCAACACTACATAGGTATATTCCCATACATATATCTATGTCATCAATTCCAGTCCGGCTCCAACATCCGAGCCCAAGTTCGATCATGTCCACACGGGATAGCACAAACCAATCCACACAGGATAAAAAACCCAATCCACATAGGAAATAAAATCAATCATATCGAAGATAATGATAAGAGGTCAAGACTCAGCTCACACAGGTATACTTCTTCGTAAGGTTATTGAGATGATTAGATGTAGCCACTAATTCATCTAAGCTAGGACCCACGTAGAATACTAGACCAGCTAAGCAGTCAGACCCACATAGGATACAGACCAACTATTCTGCCAGACCCACGTAGGATATAAGAGCAGATTAACACACTGCCAGACCCACGTAGGATACAAGAATAGTTGTCATCTCCATCGAACCCACGGAGGATTTCAGTACGGTCGCCATCGCTGCCGAACCCACGGAGGATTTCAGTGCAGTGGTCAGCACTTCTGAACCCACATAGGATTTTAGGGAAGTCTTCATTGCTGCCGAACCCATAGAGGATTTCAGTGCAGTCATCATCACTACAGAACCCACAAAGGATTTTAGTGCTGTCGTCATCGTTGCCGCAGTCGTAGCCAGCTCTAGGGTTCCTGCACACAGCATGCTCGATTCCGAGAGGATCCGCTCAATGAGCCAAGGGGGGTAGATACATCATCTGACACGTAGTCTGGAGTTGATGTATAACAAACTTCCATCTTGAAACAAGGAACTCAACGTGACAGACGACGCATCAATCAGACGCCCGGTCTGAGAGTTATTGGCTTTTTCGTTCCAGGGGCCTAGTTGGTTTTTAAGTCAAAACTGACCCGACCGCACTCCAACATTGTCCAAAACTTGAGCAGAGTAAAACAAAAGGTCCATCTCGCTAAGAGGAATCCAAAAAATTTGATGTCACGTCAATCAGACATCCGGAGCTCAAGTTATAAGCGTTTCCGCTCCGATTGCCCGACTGGTTTCGTGTGCCAACCAACCCGGCCATTCCCAAAGTTCATTCAAAACCTTGAGTGTAGTATACCGAAACGACCATCTCTATCTAAGGATCTCATCACAATTTACGGTGCATCTATTAGAGGTCTGTAGCACAAGATACAGGTGTTTGATTGGAACTGTCCGAAAATAGGTGGTTTTGGGCCCAAACCGACCCGGCCCAAGACCCCCTAGGTGGGCCCGAACCAGGTCGACCCGAACTGGGTCTGGGTATGGCCCATTAGGGCGTGGGCCAGCCCGGTGGGCACGGACCGACTCGGTGGTCGCGGTCCGGCCCTACCGGCCCAGCGCGGCTTGGGCGGCCCAGCCCGGTGCGGCCGGTCTGGCCTGGGCGGCCGGGTGGCCTGGCGTGGGTGCGGCCCGCATGGCCAGATAGATCGGCCACCCGAGCTGTCGCGGAAAGGGGGGGGGGGGGGGCTCTGCCCCCCTATTTTGAATTCGCTGCCCGCACGAGGGGGCCGCTCCATTGCCAACCGGGGGTTACAACCCCCGGCTCCTCCGAACAGCCGGCACGGCTGGCCAGCCGGTGGTGCTGCCGCGGGACCCCTCGGTCCCGCTACTCCGAGGCGCCGGTGGCCGGCGGTTCCGACCGCCGCTCCCTGCTCCTCCATGGCCAAAGGTCACGACCTTGTTCCGACCGACGCATCACGATGCCGCTGCGCCCCTCTACCGTGACCCCGCTCCGGCTTCAGTCTTTTCGTGGTTCTCCGATGTGGCACGACGATGTCGCGCCCCTTTTCCGTGGCCCAACTCCGGTCACGGCTTCCTTCAGCCTCAATGGCACCACGCTTCATCACTGCATTCCTCCATGTTTCAGCACAGTGACGTTGCGCCGCGCCGCCTTCCTTTGAGCCGTAACAAACACAACAACAAAGGGGGAGGAGGGTCAACCGTGTTCGTGTGGTCCGACCTCCTCCCATTAAGATGATAACAATCAGCCCAAGATAAAAGATGAAGAACAGAAAATAAAAATCCATGAACATAAAGGTAACCCCTACCTCAAGGAGTTGTCGAACGATGGTCGTCGTGTAGAAAAGAACGTCACAGAAGGTCGTGTCACGGAAGATGACATCATAAGCATCGTCGGCGTTCACCCGATGAAAGATGTGGCACGTCGTCATTCACTGAAGAAGGTGCCTTTCACCGACTGTGGAGAGTTGAGGAGATGGCACGGCGATTCCCTTGCGGTGATGGAGTTCATCATCGTAGACTCAGCGTTCCTCGCATTCTTCGATGAGGATGAAGATATTCTTCAAGAGCACAAGAGTCCTTTCCTTCTTTCCACACACCAAATCAACCACCCAATAAAATAAGTCATGTCTTATTTTACTATCACACATGCATGCCATTAATTTGAAATTCATGAAGAAACTCATTCAATTAGTTTACTTAATTTAAGAGCGTTTAATAATTCAAATTAAATTCAAGGGATGACTTTCCATTTAAAAAGTGATTGTGGGTGACATACAACAATAAATGCACATGGTAGGTTTTAAGGGATTTGAAGGGGTGGGGATCGGGTGGGCGCAACTTCACTAATATACTACTAATTGGATTTAGGATATTAGTGTGTCCCACTCCAACCACTATGCATAGGTTATACTACATAGAATAGAAAATAAATATTGTTGAAATTTTTTTTATTTCATTCCTTAGTTAAAACATTTTTTTAACAACCACACCTGAGAAAACACAACTCCAGAAAAGGTGTTCCTAGAACATTGTTGGTGCTGCGGTTTCCTCGATGCCTTCGGATTTCGATTCTGAGCACCGGTTCCAAAGTTAGAAAAAACCCTCTCATTCGTTCACAGAATGCACCTGAGATAAACTTCAGAAATTGATTTTGGGCACACTGGGCTCGGAATTAGGTTCCGTTAGAAACTACATACATGTAAAATCCCAAAGAAAATTAAGAAAAAATTTCCCTTGAAATTTAAGGGTCTTTACATTACTCCCTCCTCAGGGATTTACGTCCCTGTAAAGATACATCACAAACTAGTGGAACAAATGATGGTACTGAGCAAGAATCTGATCCTCCCACTCCCAAGTGCTCTTCTGGAGGTTCCCGTGCTACCATCTAATGCACACTAGAGGAATAGACCACCCACATAGGACCCGCGCCTATCGATCCTCGATCTCCACCAGGACCTCTGCAAAATTTGCCCTATCATCAAGGTCTAGCTCCCCATGGGCGATGATATGCGTCGGGTCGTGCACATATCTCCTCAGCTGAGATACGTGGAAGACGTCGTGCACCCGGTGCAACTGAGGTGGTAGAACCAGGCGATAAGCCACCTCACCTATCCTACTGAGAACCTGGAATTGTCAGATGAAGTGCCGAGATTACTTGACTCCTTGGCCAAATCTCAATAATCCACATCGAGGTGAGACTCGCAAGAAGACGTGGTTTCTATCCTCGAACTCTAGTGGTCTCCGCCTCCTGTCAGCATAAGACTTCTGCCGGCTCTGAGCTGTCGTCATCTACTCCTGGATTACCCGGACATTCTCTGTCGTGGCCTGGACCATCTCTGGTCCCACAAGTGCTGACTCCCAAGGGTCTGTCTAGCATAGAGGTGATCTGAAAGGCCGGCTGTACAATGAATCGTATGGTGCTATCCTAATGGTGGAGTGGTATCTATTGTTGCAAGAAAACTCCACCAAGGGTAGGTGATCCTCCAAGTTGCGACCAATGTTGAGGAGTCATGCACGGATCATATCCTCGAGTGTCTGAATGATCCCCTCTGTCTAACCATCCATCTGAGGGTGAAAGGCGGTGCTCAAACATAGTTTCGTCCCAAATTCCTCCTGCAACCCCTTCTAAAGCTAGGATGTTAACCGATAATCACGATATGAGATGATATATGAGGGAACACCATGGAGCCATACGATCTTCTGAACTTAGAGGTGTCCCAAGCTCTCCACTGAGACCTACTCTCTAATGGGTAAGAAGTGGGCCAACATAGTATGTCAGTCAACAATTACCCAAATGGAGTCATGACCTATGGAAGTGCGTAGAAGCCCAGTCACAAAATCCAAAGATATCCCATCCCACTTCCACTTTGGGACCTCCAAGGGCTGCACCAAGCCTGTTGGTACCTGGTGCTCCACCTTCACCTGCTGACCGGTGAGGCATCTTGAAATGAACTCAGCTACAACCTTCTTCATACCCGGCCACCAGTGCTGTCGTCTATGATCCTGGTACATCTTCGCCACTCCTAGATGTACCGCTAAAGGGGAAGTGTGAAACTCCCTCAACACCTCCTCCTGTAAAGAATCCAGAACCATGGTACATCCTCTAAAAAGGACGACGTGCTCTCCTCCCATAGAGAATCCATTAGGTGCATGTCCTAAGGATATCTATGCACGCAGTGTCTCATAGTCAACATCCCCATGCTGTGCCTCTCTGACCCATTAAAGAATTGGAGGGGTGAATGTGAGTGACTGAGGAAAGGATGCTCCATATATATCCACGAATGATATCTGCAAAGTGGCTAGCTGGTCCATCAACACGCAAATTAGCTAAATGCCCATCTTTATGCTTAGAGAATCGGCTACTAAGTTCCCCTTTCCAGGAGTATAGGCTATCTCAAAGTCATAGTCCAAGAGGAACTCGAGCCATCGCCGCTGTCTCAGGTTTAGGTCCTTCTGCGAGAAGAAGTATGTGAGACACTGGTGGTCAGAGTAGACTGTAAAGTGCTCACCCATCAGATAATGTCGCCACATATTCAGAGTGAAGACCCGTGCTGCTAACTTCAGGTCATGGGTAGTGTAGTTTTTCTCATGCTGCCTCAATTGACATGACCCACAGGCGGTCAATGCCCTCTCCTGCATCAGGACACATTAAAGTCCGGTCCATGATGCATCGTAGTAGACTACTTACCCCACTCCCTCCTCCAGTATCCTCAAGATATGTGCACTGGTCAATCTCTGTCTTAGCTCCTGGAAGCTCTGCTGACATCTATCTGACCACACTAAGGGTTTCCCCTTCTTCGTCAAAGCTAAAAATGGTTCCGTGACTCTGGAAAAGTCTGGAACAAATCTCCTGTAGTACCCAGCTGGACCTGAAAAACTCCGCACCTCCATCATGCTCCTGGGTGGCTCCCAAGCTAGCACTGCCTCGATCTTCGCAGGATCCACTGAAACTCCTACCTCAGAGATGATGTGTCCTAAGAAGAGGACCTCACGTAACCAGAACTGACACTTCTAGTGCTTACCATAAAGCTGGTTCTCTCGGAGTGTGTCTAGTACAACCCGTAAGTGGTAGGCGTGCTCCTCCTCAGTGGTCGAGTATATCAATATGTCGTCGATAAAGACCATGAAAAATCGATCGAGGTATGGAAGAAAGATCATGTTCATGAGACTCATGAACACCGATGGAGAATTGGTTACCCCAAAAGGCATAACCAAGAACTCATAGATGCCATACCGACATCTGAAGGTCGTCTTCTGCACGTCCTCATCCAAAACTCTAAGCTGATGATAGCCTGGCCAGAGGTCTATCTTCAAGAACCACCGTTCTCCCTTGAGTTGATCGAAGAGGTCTTCAATCCTCGGTAGCGGATACTTGTTCCTCACGGTCACCTGGTTCAGGTGACGATAGTCGAGACACAGTCGCATGCTCCCATCCGCCTTCTTGGCGAACAATATTGGGGAAGCCCAGGGTGAAACACTGGGTTGGATTAATCCCTTGCCCTGCTAGTCCTCTAGATATACCTGTAGCTCTCGAAGCTCAGTGGGAGCCATCCAATATGCTGGAGTACATATCGGGGTTGTCCCAGGGTATAGGTCAATATAAAATTCTACCTCTCTGCGAGGAGGTAGTATTGGAATGTTGTCAGGAAAAACATCTGCATACTAATCCACCACTATAGGAAAACTCCGACTCTGCACGTCAACTACTCCTAGGATGAGGGTAGTCAACTGATGAGTGATCATCTGTCCTCTCCTCTGTATGAGTCCATCCTGCGCTACAAAGGCTCCCTTCTGGCCGGTGAAGGTGAACCTGCTCCCATCGGTGTGAACACACCTCACCTTGCACCAAATACAGTCGATCTGAGCATGGACCGTGGATAACCAATCCATGCCCAAGATGACGTCGTAAGGCCTTGAAGCTGCTAAAAGAATATCCCAGCCAAATCTATTGCCTATTAGAATAAGCTCACACTACCGGAACCAGTGCGTAATCATCGAGTATGCTCCCGTAGGAGCCTCTAGCCGTAATGATTGAGCCAATGGCTCCATCGGAATCTCCGAGCTCCGAACATGGGTAGCGACAATGAATGAATGACTCGCTCCTATGTCTATAAGAACTGCAGCAAGGTTGGAGTATACAGAGATAATACCTCAAATCATCTCTGGTGCACCGTGGTCATAGGACCCCGCTGCCTAAAGATGAGCGTGTCTCTGCCCGCTAGGTCCCTGTGGTCAGGGTGGACCTCCTGGTGGTGGTGGTGGTAAAGCCTCAAAGTGTCGCCCACCACCTTCTACTCGGCCAGCTCCCCTTCCTCGTCCGCCTCCTCCCTGCGGACCGCCATGGTCGACCCTCTACCTCTGCCTGGGTGGCCCCTCAACAGTCTTCTGCTCCTCTGCACGACAAGTTGTTAAATCACGAGCGACGTGGCCCTGCCCGCCGCATGCGTAGCACTGTCTTCTCCGCAAAAGGATGGCTCTACACCGGGTGCCCCACACGTCTGAGCTAGTGTCCTGAGGTTATCCACCTGATGGTCTGGTCCACTTGGACCCCTATGACATCCGTCAACTACCAACTGTTGACGACTCTGCTACGTGCCGCCCAGCGGAAGGTCTCGCTGATGGAGTAGGCTTAACATGAATGATCTCTATGAGAAGAGAACTCTCCAGTACTCCTGCCTATTTCAGTATGCTGAGGGAGATCATCAATGCCCTGATCTCATGCCTCAGTCCCTTCTCAAAGGTCTGGGCCTGGAATAATGGGTCCCATACCATGTCCGCCGAATAGCGTGAAGATCGGTAAATCTCACCGAGTACTGGGCGACCGTCATGCTGTCCTGCCGCAGCTGAAGTAGATTTTGGATGCGCACCCCATGGAGGGTGGCTGGGATGAACTCCGAGTGGAAGAGGCTCTCAAAGTCCATCCAAAGGAGTGATGCCTCGTCATGCACCAGGATCATCATGATCCACCATCTTCCTTCTTCCGCGTTCAGGAGGCTCGCTGCAAGGATCACCATGAGGTCAGCTGGTGTCCCCACTAACCTGAAAACTCGAACTACAGCCGCCAGCCAATCCTCGGCTGCCTGATGGTCCGTCTCCCCGCAGAACCTGGGTGTTCTCTTATGCTAAAATTCATGCAGTACACTATCATGACATGCACTCTCAGCGTCTGGGTATGGTGGCATCAGAGGCTCTGTGGTAGAGGTACCGCCGGTGCCTCTACTATAAAAGGGCCCTCCACCGAGGCCTCGTCGTTCGGTGGGCTGTCGTCTTGCACAAAAATTGGAACCCATGTTGGCTATCATTGTGGGGCCATCCTGAAAAGAAACAGTTGTTTCACAGTCAAAATAGAATACCTGGTGAGCTGACACAAAGTATTCACGAAGAAAACTTTTGAAACACACATGCAATCAATGTTTTCGTGCATTAAGTCAGAAATCATAGGTCAGGGTCCTGGTGTACGGATACGTCGGCTACCGCACCAACACTGGACTCCCTGGATTGATAACCACACTCAATACCCTTAACACTATTTATTCACATTGAATAAAGATCAGATTCATATGTTTTGTGGCAGAACCGAACTCTCTGAAACCAATTTGTCACGACCTATCCTCAGGACCCATGTCGTGACTACCCCAGGCCCACCACCCATAGGCCATGGGCTGTCGACTAGCACCAAGTCGTAAACCTAACAAAAAGTCAAAGGAATTGCCTTTATAAAGTAAAGAAACACCAAAGATTATGCAAGAAGAAGTAAACACTATGTAAAACTGGGTATAATAGTAAGTGCAGAAAGTAAATGGGCCATAATACAAATCCAAACTGAAAGTAAATTACAACTGGAATGAAATTACAATAACTAAAAGTAAAGCAGCAACGTCGAGCTGTCCACTGGAAGTCCCACCTGAAGGGTGGGTATAGATTGCCTCGTCAGCTCCTCGGGTCCAGCCGTCCATTCCATGTACATCCCACCCAGCTGTCCACCTCCATGTACTGACTTACTCCACAGGCCTCAACCACGATCAGGGATGTCCGTCGTCTGTATCCAACACAACGTAGTGTGGGCATAGCCCATGAAATGGTGAGTATATGATACTCAGTAGGGAACCCGAGACCCCCGAAGGTCTCCTAGAAACCACAAAAGATAATCCACAAGGGAAAGATATAATCACGAAGTAACATCCAACACTACTTAGGTATATACCCAAACATATACCTAAGTCATCAATTCCAGTATGTCTCCAACATCCGAGCCCAAGTTCAATCATGTCCATATAGGATATCACAAACCAATCCACATAGTATTACACAACACAATCCACATAGTAAATCAAGTCAATCATATTTAAGATAATGATTGGAAGTCATGAATCGGCTCACACAGGTATACTTCATCGTAAGGTGATAGAGATGATCATATGTAGCCACCGATTCATCTAAGCTGGGTCCCACGTAGGATACTAGACTAGCTAAGCTTTCAGACCCACATAGGATACAGACCAGCTACTCTACCAGACCCACATAGGATACAAGAACAGAGTCAAACACTGCCAGACGCACGTAGGATAGAAGAACAGTAGTCATCGTCGACGAACCCACTGAGGATTTCAATATGGTCGTCATCGCAGCCGAACCCATGGTGGATTTTAGTGCAGCCTTCATCGCTACAAAACCCACAGAGGATTTCAGTCCAGTCATCATCGCTCCCCAACCCACATAGGATTTCAGTGCAGTCGTCATCGTCGCTGCAGTCACAACCATCTCTAGGTTTCCCGCACACAACATGCTCGATTCCGGGAGGGTCCACTCCACGAACCAAGGGGGGTCGATGCATAAACTATCACATAGTCCAGATTTTATGTATCCTGGTTTTCTGTCTTGACACAAGGAACTCAACGTGACAGATGGCGCGTCAATTAGACGCCTGGTCTGAGAGTTATTGGCTTTTTCATTCTAGGGGCCCGATTGGGTTTTAAATAAAAACCAACCTAACCGCACACCAACTACATCCAAACATCAAGAAGATCAATCCAAGAGGTTCGTCTGACTAACAGGAATCCAACAAAGTCGACGGTACATCAATCAGATGTCCGAAGCTCAAGTTATAAGTGTTTCTGCTCCGAGGGCCCGGTTGGTTTTGTGGGGGAACCCACCCGGCCATACCCAAATTTCTCCAAAACCTTGAGTGTAGTATACAAAAACGACCATCTAGATCCAAGGATCACATCGCAACTGAAAATACGTCGATCAGAGGTCTGTAGCCCATGATACGGGAGTTTGAACAGAACTGTATGAAAATAGGGGTTTTGAAACTGCGGCCACCATGCTAGCCGTGGGTTATGACCCCCGACTCCTCCGATCGGCTGGCCCGGCTGGCCTTCTGGTGCCGTCGTCGCAGGACCCCGCGGTCCCGCTCCTCCGAGGCTCCGGCGGCCGGCAGTTCCGGCCACCGCTACCTGCTCCGCCGTGTCCAAAGGCTGCGTCCTTGTTCCAACACACGTGGTGTGATGGCGCTGCACCCCTCCATCGCGGAACCACTCCGGTCACGGTATCTTCATGGTTCTCCGGCGCGGCGTGATGGTGCCATGCCCTTCCACCGCGGCCTGACTCCTGTCGCGGCTTCTTTCGGCCTCAACGGTGCAGCACGACGGTGCCACGCTTCTTCACCGCATTCCTCCATGTTTCCGCAAGGTGACATTGCACCGTTCCACCTTCCTTTGAGCCGCAACAACACAACAACAAAGTGGAAGGAGGGTCTTCCATGATCATGCAGTCCGACCTCCTCCCATTAAGTTGATAACAAGCGGCCAGAGATAAAAGGTGAAGAACGACAAAGAAAAATCCACGAACATAAAGTTAACCCCTACCTCAAATAATTTTCGAATGATGGACATCACAGAGAAAAGAAAGTCACAGAAAACGGCATCGTGGAAGACATCATCATAAGCGTCGTCGACGTTTGCCCGATGAAGGATGCGGCGTGTCATCGTTCTCCGAAGAAGGTGTCTCTCACCGTCTGCAGAGAGGTGAGGAGATGCCATGATGATTCCCTTGCAGTGATTGAGTTCTTTGTCGTAGACTTGGCGTTCCTCACGTTATTCGACGAGGATGATGATATTCCTCATGAGCGCAAGAGTCCTTTTCTTCTTTCTGCACAACGAATCAACCCCCCCAATTAAATAAGTCATGTCTTATTTTATCATGACACACGCATGCCATTAATTTGAAATTCAAAAGAGAAACTCATTCAATTAATTCACTTAATTGAAGAGAGTTAATAATCCAAATTAAATTCGAGGGTTGACTTTCCATTTAAAAAGGGGTTGTGGGTGAGTTTCAAAAATAAATGCACGTGGGAGGTTTTAAGGGATTTGAAGGGGTGGGGCTCTTGTGGGCCCCAGTTCACAACTGCAGGAAAGGTGTTCCTAGGAAATTACCGGTGCTGTGGTTTCATTGGTGCCTTCAGATTTTGATTCTGAGGATCAGTTCAAAAGTTAGAAAAAACCTGCTCGTTCGTTCATTGAACTTACCCGAGCTAAACTTCGGAAATTGATTCTGGGCACACCGGGCCTTGGAATCAGGTGTCGTTAGAAACTGCGTACTTGTAAAATTTCAAAGAAAATTAAGAAAAACTTTCCCTTGAAAATTACGGGTCTTTACATACATAATAATATTTCATATTTAAACTAGAATGAATTTGAAGTTTCTTACAACAGAAGTCGTAAAATATGGGTGAGGAACCCTTATTTTGACTGAGTAAAGAATTCAGAAGGAGATAAAATGAGAGGGAAATAAAGTCTCTCGTTAAATATTTAATCATATTAAAAGTAATAGGGGTATTTATAATCATTTTAAAACATAAAAAAATTAATAACTAATATATTATTAAAAATAATAAATTGAATTCAAAGAATTGGAGGAAAAGATCCCTTATATCAAGATGATTCTAAATAAAGATAGAAGGGACTCCTTATAACCACAAAATAAAATAAGAGAGACTACTGATTGGGAAATTGATAGAGAAATAATTCTCAAATGCATTGGTGTGTAATGTGAGGAGGGTTGGGTTTAAGGGTAAAAATATAGGTTAATTTGTTATATAAGAAAAAGAATTATGGGTGAAATCAATTCCAACAAATTTTATAGCATATTAATTATTGGGAAAGAGTGGTTGGATATTCAAAGGCTCCCAATATAAAAAACATACTTTTATACAACCCATTTAATTTAAAAAATGATATTAATTATTACTCAAAAATTAATTGTTTGGTTCCCAAATTTAAATTATGAATTTAAAAATTAAAATTAATTTTTATACATATAAAATTTTAATTTTTAAAATAAAAAATTTCCAAAATTTTATAATCATGCTGAAATTATATTGATGTTATAAAATCACAGTGCTCGTAATGTGGTAATTTTCTCCTTTTCTCCAGAAAAATACACTTTGTCAAAAAATTCCCATTAAAATCACCAAAAGATATTTTTGATGTGATGAGTCCAAAAATGAGATTAATTTTATAATAATAATTCTATAAATTTAACAATTTTAACTTTTAAATAATAACTCTTACTAATTTGAAAATTTATAGTACTTAAATAATGGTAAACGTTATTATTATTTTAAGATTTACTTAGGGGTTTATTAAAATATAATATTATTTAGAAATAAAATTATAATATTATTTATATAAAAGTATTATTATTTAGAAATTTTATATTTACCGTGAAACACATTTTTAATTGAATATGTTTATAATTTACAAAAATAATAAAATTAAGATTAAATCATTAAAAAGACAATTTATTAGTTTTTTATTGTAGTTGTCCATGATGTGTGTAATTTTTCTGAAATGAATTTTTTTATATTATCATAATTAAAATATATAAAATACATGTTCTATTAATAACATAATGTAATTTATAGGGTGTTATAAGCTATATTCGAAGACATGAATGGTACTGACATTGGTTGAAGGAGTTATCATTTGAGTGATATAAAGAGATACCTTTTATGGAAAGAGATACTATTAAAAACAAACTGCTAATATTGAAGGATAAGGAATGCTCCATTACTATGTGAGGTTATTGTATGTGACATGTTTCTACAACTGGTTAATGGTTAGACTAATTCCATAAAAAATAGTTTTATTAGTGCTGCACTATAACAAACATTTCTATTGGTCAATGTGTGTCAATGCAATGAGTATTACGTGGGATGATGCTATTACATCACTAAAATGGAGGATTAATAGTGAAAACCAATCATAAAGTGGCATGGTGCTACCATCCGTTTAAAATAGTGGATTCATGATCCACTATTTCCATTGATTTCATGGCTATCTATTTTTTAAGAACTAAGGATGTGGTTGTACTAGTGCATGGATGAGGAAGGGTGTGATGGAGATACTTGTTGAAGCACACCACAATGGTAGACAAAAGAAGATAGACCTACCAAACATGGATGACTCACTGAAACAAAATTATATCTAATATGTGGAGTTGATCCATCAAATACTAAGAGGGATATCCTGAGCATGGTGTTTTCGATGAATTATATATAGAAAATAATGCAAAATAGTATATATTTTGTATATATAAATATATATATATATAATATTTAAAAAAAATTGATGTGTATATATATATAAAACATGTAACATACTATGATTATTATTCTAAACTAAGAGGTTTAGTTATAAAGGATGGAGGAAGCACGATCAAGGCAGATAGGAGAAGCTGGCATGTGGAGGAACATGTTGGAGGTAGGATGAAATGAATAGATTATAATTTTCTGAAAACAATTAAAACCATAATAAATTGATAATTTTAAGAACATATTTACATCATATTAATATTTTGGTATAGCTAAATTAAATGCAAATAATTTAAATATGTTTCAAAATGGTTAAATAAAACATCAAATTGACTTACATAACATCATATGTCATCATAATATCATAAAAATGATAATGGTTATAGAAAAAATCATTTAATATGGTAGCAAACATTTTTAATTTTTTTGTTATCAAAACATCATTTTAATCCTTCAACACCATTCAATTAAATGTAGGAAAATTATTTATATTTCAAACACAATAAACAATGTACTATTTTGATGTATATTTCAATATTTACCAGTGAAATATAGATGAAATAGTATTCTATCAATCCTAGAATTCTAGAATTATTTCATAGATTTTTTGAAATTTTTAGGGAACTTTAAAGATAAATCCATAGTTCCTTTTATATTAAGAGAATGAAAACAATTGTAATGGATATCCAGTTGAACATATTGTGCATGAATATGAGCTATATTACCCATGATAAAATATTATAACTAAAGAAAACATTAAAACACTATAAACAGAAAAAACATGATGATACCAAAGTCATTAATTATGTTTAGATCTAAATGAGTACATTCTTGAGATTTATTATTACTTTTTCATAGTTTAATAAAATTAAGATAAACATGTTTTCATTCATTATAATTGTATTTATAAAAATAGTATCAATATAGCATAAGATATAGTATTGGTAGAATGATTTTCTAAAATATTCATCCACATGAAATATGGCGGGGATTCATGTGATAAAAAATAATAAAACCAACATTTTAATTGATCAAAAAATTAAACTAATGATAAATTTATCTCATAAAATAAACAAATAAACAAATTAACTTGCAAAAAATTGTCTTTTCATACCACCATAGTCTTAGGTATTTTTCTCCATAGTGATAACTAATCCTAAAATAGAGGTGATGGTTAGAATTTAGTTATACTGTGACATTGATATAGTCTACACTCCTAGGAAGAGAAACATGGTGGTATCTTCCCCTACCAGGAAGTCACAAATTATTTAGTGGAGGTGGAAAAGGAGTCTATTATCTCTTTATAAATAACCATGGTTATTGAGATAGGATTCACTTACCATTAATTTATAGTTGTGAATCCACATCATTTTTAGTATGTGAGAGATGCTTAGTTAATAGTCATCGAATATGATGTCCATCACAACATGCTATCCTTATAAGAGTCACCTCATGATTTATAGTGGTGGGGAGCTAATCATCATCTAATTAATATTAATGGTTGATCTAGTTTCACAATATTTGGATGTGTTGATTGAGTTTTATACATTCCCTTTGGATGTACATCATAGAGTGGAATAGTTTCATTAGGACCTTTAGTGGATGTTTTAGTGGATTATAGTGAACTCATTGTTTCCTATATTATTTCTCGATGCCTTACCTATAAGAAAATTAAGAAAGAGAAATTGTTTCCAACAATATTGACCAAAACTATAGAGGTATTGAATAGATGTGGGATAGCATATCGATGGACTTCTGTCAAATTTGGGGGGATCACGTACACTTGGTGGAGTTCTCCTATAATAATAGTTATTACTCCACTATCAGTGACACACTATTTGAGTTCCTAGATGGGATACATTTTTGGTCAAAATTATATAGGGTATATGAGGTTGAATCATCACTCATGGGGCCATCTCTAGTGTAGTGAGAAATAGATAAAGTTCAAGAAATCCATTAGTGGCTGAAGATCACTCTAAATGTGAAGGAATTCTATATAGACTGACATCATTGGACCTAGGATTTGGATAAGAATAACATTCTTAAAGGTATCTGAATGATGAGGTTTTTTGAGGTTAGGTCTAGGTTGAAATCTACACCTTGAATTTCACCGGTCTATTAATGGTTCTATATAGGGTTGGTAATGTTTCATACCAAATAACCTAACCCCCACTGATGGACCAAGTGTATGACACATAACATGAGTCATTGTTTAGGAGATATATGTCGAGTATGGATCCAAATTTTAACATTACACAAATGCGATCAAGGATCAGCTAGGTAGTACACATTAATGGAGATCTATCCCCCTAGTATATGTTATTTGGAAGCATATGAAAATCGACGAGAGCCCTTGGGAGTGTAAGGGTCAGCTGTAGGCAAAATACCTTAACCATTTGATTAGGTTTATTATTTTTAGGGTGAATGGAAAAAATGTGGGGAGAGTGTAACATTATTTATTTTCATGTCTGGACCCTTTGAATATTTCATTAATTTTTCATGGATGTTATTTTGGATCCTGTGTAATGTTTTTATTGTTACCGGACACTGACAGCAATGAAATTTTTTTTTTTCATATTTTTATATCATATATATCTTCAATTGTGAAATGAATTGAATTCCAATAAGTTATAATGATATATAGAAAATGTAAGACTATGCTTGAATTTGAAACTCAGGGTTTAACCTATTTATACGATGTATTGTTTCAGTTTTATCTGTTTCATTGTATTGTAGAAATTTAAATGTACGTTAAATAAATGAAATGAATAATTAATTGAATTTATTAAACATATAATCCTGGAATCACATCATTAATTATGATTTTTTAGAAAATACTCACGGTTTCCACAAAACCATTTGAGATTTGATAGGAGGAGGAATGAGTATTTTTTGGCAATGATAGATGGACTTTTCATCTTTGATCGACATCGAACAATTGATGTGATTCATGGGTTGAATGATTAAGAAAAATATATTTCAATGGAATTTATATCAGAAATGTTCTTCACTACTTTCCCATCTATTAATTTATAAGGTATCATCATTTATGGATTCATGTCCTATTATTCTATTTCTAGTATAGTTTGATTTTTTTCTTCTATGAAATTCCTAATTTTATTCTCGAACTATAAATCCATAATAATTTATTTATTCCACCCATTTTAATTTCTCTTTTTTTGGTTCCCTTGATTATGATCATCCTCCAGGTTCAGAATATCCATTAACAATCTTACCTTTTTATTCTGTGTTTTCCCCCTCCTATCTTCATGTTCTTCTTCACGGGGCTATGAGGTCCATGATTCGATACTTCCATACTAATTCGATAATGATGGAACCTATGAATTCATGATGATAATGTAAATAGGGGAGGATTATATGAAATTTAAATGAATGATGAGTAGTGGTGGAATCGTGGATAATGGTTCTAGGTATAGGTGCCCTAGACACCAAAGGTGGTGCAATGGTATATATGTTGATAAATGGGAATTACTTTTTTCCAGATATCATATAATGGAAAATTCTGATGGATAATTTTTAATTAAATTTTAATATCATTGATGAAATAAATTTTACGTTTTATTGTGTTATTGGTTGAAAATATAATGATTTTGGATGAAGATTCAGTTTTGGAATAAATATGACTACGCACAATTTATTTTGGAGGGAAAATGATATGTAACATATAATCTCATAGCATTATTAGTTTTGGCCTAATTTAAATATCACATGTCATGTGGAGTGACCGTACAACATTTGATGTTTGATGTGTATCCAAGAAATTTACTATAAATTCATGACCAGGTACGATCTATGGTCCAACAAGCCATGTCACCCATATTCGACCTTGTTTACTTGGCCTTCCATATCGTTAGTGTAGAAACAAGACATAAACTTGTTTTATAATCATAATAGGACACATTTACTTCATATGTACACATCATATACTTTTTATTGGGGAAAATTCCTCTCATATATCATTCTTGGGGCACAGAATTGGACCCATGACTAGGCTATTCAACGTAGAATTCTAGGTACAATGTGTTGGTGGACATTTTTTTGATAATAGTGATAGAATGAGAGGTACTGAAGAATTTTCTCTTCTATTATCCCAATTAGCAAATATTGATACTTGAGTGTGTTATTTTTAGTGAAATAATGGGTTGAAACGCTTTAAAAATATACAATAGTTAAGGAATGGGTCCCCCCAATTTCAATAAATATAGGATTTGGAAACCCCTCCCAAGATATTCTAGTGTGTGGGTATTCAATCTATGGATTATAACCCCCTCATCATAGACAGTTTGATATGTCCTGGGTCCACAACTTTTATAGGGTTATAACCACCACTCTGTAATATTCCATTTACATGGAATGAGTACCCTATAGATCTAGTCAGGATTAATTTGGGATGCTATATGTAGGGAAATGTAGATGCATGAAGTTGAAATATTAGGGCCTGATATTTTTAAACAAATATTTGATCTATTTATATTTGTATTTAATATATAGAAATATAATACATTGTAGAACCGTAATGGTTTAGAGCCATTGGATGTTATATATACCTTATTTGTATTTTAGTAATGATCTTAAATATCTCCCATAATGATCTTCCCATGTATTACTCTTCATAGGAACAACCTACTAAAAACATACTTCATAACCAGGGGAAAGGAATGATAAGAAAAAGGTGGGATCATATCCCAAGAAAGGGAAAACATAGAAGAAATAAATTGATGATCATAGGAAAGAATAATATAATAATATGGTTATGTTATCTAGAACGTATCTTAAACGTTTCATACCTAATCTATCAGTGAACATAAAATACAATTTATTGAATGAATCATTAAAATTCCAGAAGACATTATTCATATTAATGAGAATTTTCCATTACATAATAATGAACTGTAAGTTCATGTCCAAAATATTTGTGTAGAATCATCATAACTATTAAAACCATTTAATATGTCCTATTTTACTACAAAGACCATCATATTTGGAATCAACACTTTTTTTCCATAGGAGATAAATCACATCAACTTGTTTACTATAATAGATCAAGCACTTCAACTTGTTTCCCATAACTGATCAAGTCATCGAATTATTTACCATATCTATCTCATGAGATATAAAACATCTCCCAATGCATTGGAGAGAGATATTAGTTTCATCTATCACATAATTAAAACCATAAATATCTATTCCATGGGATCATAAAACATTCATCATATTATAACTAGTTAAAAGAAAGGGGTATCATAAATATTTCATCATGGAACAAATCAAGGAAAAGAAATAGGTTTTATAAATAATTATTCTTTTCATCATAAACATAAACCCCCTAGAGAAAGAATAATGATGGTATCAATTAATAAGATCCCTAGAAATTTAAAAAGTTACATTAAAGGATTTCATCTTATATAGAAAATTATTTTCAAAGATCTCTTGGATAAATTCTTAATGAAATTAAATTTTCCACATTAATATCAATTCACATTAAATAATATGCACACTTTTGAATGAAAAACATTACCATTTTAAAAATATGAGTAAAATTATGAATTGGTATTCATATAATTAATGTACCATTATGAAATGAAAATCCATTCATGTTTTATATGTTAAATAACATTCCTTCAATTTATTTGTTTGAAAAGTCACAAAGAACAATGTTTCAAAAATGAAAAAAGAACCCTACAAAATCATATTATAAAAAGTAAAACATATGTATAAATAATTTTTAAAAAGTATAGTAGAATAGTAAAAACTATTTTTTGATAAAAATAAAGTGGAAGGTAAATATTCCCTCAAGGATAATTAAACATAAACAATCCCAAATAAAGATGATATTTTAAAATAAACCCTTACCTCAAGCCTCAAAATTATTTTTTCATGTTAAAAAACTATATATAATAAATTTGGAATTATTATAAATTAAGTAAATAACCATATATCTATCATATGATTTATTATTAATTTATAACATTTGAAATGACTTTTATTAATAATATTTCATTAAAATCACTATTCCGGGTGACAACTGCTTTGTTTTGCATGTATGTTTCTATTTGATATTCCCATAACATATACGTTAATCATTATACCATAAATTACAAAATGTTAATCGTGGTATAAAAATCATTTATATATATTATAAAAATATTTATAATCAATCATTTAAATTATTGATAGAAAAATGAATGTCACCTTTCAAAGAGATGGTAGACCATACATATACTTGAACACTATTTCCATTTTTTGACAACATTAAACAAGGGAGTTTAATGGGGTTAAAGTGTTTAGGGAATGTGAAAGGATGGGGCTCGTGTGGGCCCACCTCCCATATATCCTCACATGGGTAGTTAGGTGCTTGTGGGTCCCAACCCAACTCCCCAATGTAGGATATAACCGCATTAGATATATAATAAAAATGTTCCAAAATTTTATTCACTTCTTTTTTAATCCGAAAATTTTAAATTCTCCCCCCATAGACACGCAACTGAAGTAAAGGCCCCCTTAATCAATTACCAGTGTTGAGAGTTCATCGGTGCCCTCAGATTTCAATTCCGATCACCAGTTCAAAAGAAGAAAAACCCATGCGTTCGTTCACGGAACGTACCTGAGCTAAACTTTGAAAATTGATTATGGGCACACCGGACCTCGGAATTAGGTGTCTTTAGAAACCACAGACTCATAAAATCCCAAATAAATTAAGAAAATAAATTTCCATGAAATTTACAATTCTTTTCATTACTCTCACCTCCGGGCTTTACATCCCTGTAAAGCTACATCACACACTAGGGAAACAAAAGAAGGTACTGAGCATGCATCTGATCCTTTCACTCCCATATGCTGTTCTGGAGGTTCCAGTGCTACCAGCGAATGCATACCAGAGGAATCAACCATCTGTGCAGGACCTGCTCCTATTGGTTCTCAATCTCCACTGGATCCTCCATGAATGTCCCCTGTCATCAACATCCAATTCCCTGTGATCGATGATGAATGATGGGTCGTGCACATATCTCCTCAGGTGAGATATGTGGAAGACGTCATGTACTCGGTGAAAATGTGGCGGAAAGGTCAATTGGTAAACCACCTCACCTACCCTGCTGAGGAACCAGAGGGGTCTGATGATCCTTGGAGATAACTTGCCACTTCGTCCATATCTCCATAGACCTCGTCGAGGTGAGACCCATATAAAGACATGGTTTCCATCCTCGAACTCCAGAGGTCTACGTCTCCTATCAGTATAGGACATCTATCTGCTCTATGCAGTCTCAACTGCTATGAACCATAGGTGATCACTGCTCGATTCTACATTAGGACACACCCGATTCTGGTCCCTGATGCATCGCAGAGAACTATGTAACCAACGTCCTCAAGATGAGCACACTGGTCTACCTATACCTCATCTCCGGAAAGCTCTACAGGAAGTGGTGATGCAACTCTGGAGAGTTCTGGCACAAATGTATGTTTTTCTGTCTCTTGATTGATCGAATGCACCCTATTATGTATGATTCCATCCTGTGATGCCTATGGTTTCATTTTCGCCAACCAAGGAAAACCCACTGCAACGTTTTAGGTAATTCAAAACCTTTTTTCCTAATATAGTCAATCTATGTATGAACTATAGTTGCCCAGTCCATACCCAAACCAACGTCGTAACGCCTCAATGCTGCCACCAAGAGGTTCAAACTGAAATTCTCCCCTTAAGGGTCAGATCACACTGTTGGCATATGCATGATTATCGAGTCTCCTCCAAAAGGTATCTCCAGACGTGAGGGTCATGTAAACGGCTTAACTGGAAACTCTTGGTCTGGGACAAGATTCGTGGAAGGAAGGGATGATTCATATCAATATCTATTGTTACAGAAGCTATTAGTAGTCACATACCGTACATTGAATCATTCATAGAACCCTTGGGTAACACTCCATAACCGCATGAAGCTACTCTCTTCCCATGCCCACCTTCTCCAGGAGCCTGGTGGGGACTACAAAGGCGGGTGGTTGTAACATGTTGAAATGTACACCACCTCATGCTACTCTCATAGCTCTCATTCCACATCTGCTGCTCTACAGATTCATCTGTCCTTAACACTTATTCTTCTTGAAACATTTTACCTACCCATGTCTCTGAGACTGGCACAATTTTCCTATTTTACCACTTCTATCATTCACTCGCTGTATCCCCTCATCCAAATATCATTCTACCAAAAGGGTTCTATCTAGCATCCTAACATAATTAGAAATGAGTAGAGGAATTGTGATGGCTCAGATGTCCTTTAAACACAACTCGCAATGAGGCACGAGCTCTAAAGCACTAATCGTATCATAGTCATCAAGTACCATGAACGACCAGTACGCCTCGATGACTACACAGCTACCGACATGTCGCCCTGCCAAAGCTGTATAAGCCCTAGAAAACTCTCACCCACCTCCTAAAGTCAGCCCTCAGCCGCCTATGAGTCGGGATCGCCTCAGTTCTTGATGGGTATCTGACGCTGAAACACGTGTAAGGCACTTAGCCTACATGTTTCATATATAGGTACCACCGGTTGAAACAGCTGACCAACATGTAGTGATATAGCTATAACACTACCCAAAGGTACTATCTCAGGCATCGATCCAAGTACCGAAGCCTGATCACTATGTGGACCAACCTCATGATCACTCACTAGGAAACACTAGTAGCTATGATCCCTATCTGCTCTACTATGTCTAAACTAGGTGTAGAACTCTAGAAATCGCCTCTATCCAGTCCTCTGCTGCCTGGGAATCTATCTTGCCTTGTAACCTCAGAGGCCTCTGCTACTGGAACTCGTGCGACACGCTCTGTCAGCGTGCACCGTTCGCTAGTATGGCTGGTGGCATCTTCTGCCCAACGGGTGGTGGTGTTGCTGGTACACCACCCGAGGGTGCCAACCTAGAAAGAGGGCACTTCAACGGAGTCTCATCGCTTAGTGTGCCGTCATCGAGTACTCCCTCAGAACTCCAACTGACTGTCTACGTGGAGAAATCATGAACAGATGCGACATGGTCAAATGATTTAAACCTGGTGAGCTGACCTAGTTTGAGCTGACTTAATGGATAATTTTGGAAACACACACGAAATCAGTGTTTTAGTGCACTGGGTCGGAAATTAGTTGTTAGGGTCATGGTGTATGGATATGTCGGCCGCTGCACCAATACTGGACTCCATGAACTAAAAACGACACTCATTACCCTTAACAGTATTCCCTCATAGAAAGGGAATTTTTGAGTTCTATGTTCTGTGGTAGAATCGATGTTCTCTGATACCAATTTTTCACGACCTGTCCTTGGGGCCCGTGTCGTGACTACCCCATGCTAGCCTTCCATAGGCCAGGGGCTCGAGACTTGCACCAATGGCGTAAATCCAGATATAAAGGGAATGCATTTCCTTTACGAAATGAAAACACACACAACCAGAGTACAAGCAGAAGAAAACACTATGTAAGTTGTATAAAAAAAAGAGATGAAAGTACAATGGGGCCAGAAAAATAAGCCCAACAGAAAGGTACAACTACTGCTTAATGAAAAAGTACAACAACTGAAAGGTGAAGTAGCTCTTAGATCCTCCTTCGGGTTCTTACCTGACGGGTAGGTACCAATGTCCTCCCCAACACTCCACGTCCGTCCATCTCCTTCGGGTACTGACTCGTCGTGAATCCACCTCTGGGTATCGTCCAACTCTACAAGCCTCAACCACGATCAGTGTTGTCCGTCATCTGCATCCAACAAAACGAGGTGCGCGCAAAGCCCATGCAGTTGTGATTATAACGATACTCAGTTGGGACCCCGAGACCCTCAAGGTCTCACTAAACCCAACATGGATAAACCACAATGACGGATCTCAATATATAACCTTTACATAGGTATATACCCAAACATATACCTAAGTTATCATGTAACCCATCTCAATCATTAAGTAAACACAAAGGCCATTGACTCAGCTCAAACCTGGATTTTCATTAATGATAAAGAAACCAAAAATGATAAAGAGATCCTCCTCTGACGAGTACAGTGATCCTATCACAACTTCGAGGTGCTACTCACTAATCATAGACTGCTGAGGTATTCCTCCGGTCGAGTACCGCTGGTCTTCCACCCAAACACAGTAGTGCTCCCTGCCATGGGTCTTCCACCCCAACATATTAGTACTCTCCCTAATAGCCTACAGAGGTACTCCTTATGTCGAGTACCGTGGGTCTACCACCCAAACACAGTAGTGCTTCCCACCGTGGGCCTGCCACCCAAAAACAGTAGTGATCCCCACCGGGCTAGTCAAGTCACTACTACTCGAATCAGACAAGCAATCATCAAGTCTCAGCCAGATAAAAGGTCTCCGTACTCCGTACGCTCATCTCTAGGAGGTTCCACTCCATGATCTACTTGTCAATACTTCCATGTGTCACGTAATCTCACGTGGCTGTATCTCAGAGGACTGCCTCATCATAGGGGTCTCAACGCAACATACGGCGCGTAAATCGAACCCCCGGTCTGTGAGTTATTAGCCTTTTAGTCACGGGGGGCCGGTTGGTTTCATGTACAAACCAACCCTACCATATCATAACTCTACCCAGAACTACCATGGGGTATTCTCAAAGGAACTGTTTCTCAACATGATTACCAACTCTGTTGATGGTTCGTCAAACGGACGTCCGGTCTGAGAGTTATTAGTATTACCGTTCTAGGGGCCCGGTTGGATTTCGGGTACAATACAAACCGGCCTTAATCCAACTTCATCCAAACCTATGGTGATGTATTGAAAAAGAACCGTCTCATCATAAGGAATCCAAAAAAGTCAATGACACGTCAATCAGACAACCGAAGCTCAAGTTATAAGCATTTCTGCTCCGTTAGCCCGGTTGGGTTCAAGTTCAAACCAATCCAGCCATACCCAAACTTTTCCAAAACCTTAAGTGTAGTACACCAAAACAACCAACTCGATCCGAGGAATCCTACGCAACTGACGGTGCATTGATCGGAGGTATAAAACTCAAGGTATGTCCATTTACTCGAAAAACAGTCTGAAAATAGGGGGTCTGGGCCCCGTCCGACCCAACCAAACACCCCCTAGGTCGGCACGAACCGGGCGACCTAACTCGGGTTTGGGTCCGGTCTGGTTGGGAGTGGCCTGGCCTAGCTGGTGTGACCCAGCCCAGCCGGCGCGACCTAGCCCAACCGGCGCTGGCGGCCCGGCCCGGCGCTGGTGCCCTAGCCCAGCGGCCAGTTGCAGCTCTGCCAGTGTGGGCGAGCGTTGTGAGTAGTGGGGGGTTACACCCCTCGGTTTTACAAAATGGCTAGCCGTGATGGCCGGCCCCTGGGGAATCACAGGACCCCCCTTGGGTCCCGCCTCTTGATGGAACCGATGGCCGGCACATCCGACCACCCTTCCAGATCTGTCGCGGCCTTAGGCCACGGCTTTGTTCAACCGGTGCGGTGCGACGGCTCTACGCCCCACCGCCGCGGCACGACCCGGCCACATCCCGACTCTACTCTGCGTTGAACGTTGGTTCCTCATCTTTTCGGTGGCCCGACAATCATGCGCTAATTATCCGCTTGTGGTTGGCCCATCTCCGGATAGTTCTTCATAGTCCCCCTCCATCGTCCATAATCAACAAATGAGAGGGGAAGGGTCGGACCATGTTCGTGCGGTCCAAGCCCTTCCTCATCAAGATGGTATCATGCAGACCAAAATAAAACTCACGAATTGAAGAATGATGAACGATATTAAAACTTCAACATAACAACCCCTAACTCAACAATTGATGTTGAACATTGGGTGTCGCAGTAGATGGTGTCAGAGAACGGCATCGCAGAGATCAGTCGACAATTCCGTGGACGTTGGGGTGCGTCTGAGGAGGAAACAACGTTGGCGACAACGCATTCTTCGAATCGTAATGTGTTCCTTGTCGAGGGAGAAAGTCCTTCGTCAGAGGCATTATTTTTCAAAGAGGGTGGTGTTCTTTCATTGAGAGAAGAGCACCCTTCACTATTCCTTCAGAGCTCTCACCAAAATCTCAACCAAACAAATACCCAAAATAAAATAATAGCAAAGCTATTATTTTATTCTCACAACTGTTTCAAAATTCAAAAAACATAATTTAATTATGTGAAGTGTTAGAATTAATTTATTAACTTGTGTTGGCAAACATTTAAGAGGGGGAGAGGAAGAGGATGAGTACTCATAAATAAGAGGGGAGTTGTCAACATTAAATAAGGATGTTTAATGGGGTTAAGGAGTTTAGGGAATGTGAAAGGTTGGGGTTCCTGTGGGCCCCCACCTCATATATATCCTCACATGGGTAGTTAGGTGCTTGTGGGTCCCACCCCAACTCCCCTATGTAGGATATAAACGCCTTAGATATAAAATAAAATTGTTCCACAATTTTATTCACTTCTTATTTAATCTACAAATTTTAACTTCTCCACCTGCACAAACACAACTGCGGTAAAGGTCCCCATAAGCAATTACTAGCATTGCGAGTTCATCGGTGCCCCCCGGTTTTCCATTCCAAGCACCAGTTCAAATGATAGAAAACCGGCTCGTTCGTTCACTGAACGTACCCGATCTAAACAATGGAAATTTATTCTAGGCACACCGGGCCTCAGAATGAGGTGTCGTTAGAAACCACAGACTCGTAAAATTGCAATGAAATTAAGAAAAAAAATTTCCTTGAAAATTACAGGTCTTTATATTCATACATACCAATATAAACATAAAGTGGTAACAAACAAAAAATATTTTAATACTGCTACGTGGTTCGTTTAAACTCACTCATTAGTGAAATATAAGCTATCAAAGAAATCAAATTATTTAAAGAGAAATATTTCAAAAAATAATACAGGGCTGTTCAATTGTACACCCTATAAAATATAATTTTTACTCAATATTCACCCCTCATTTAAAAATAAATAATGAATCCTTTGCATCATCACATCCTTAGGTTCCCGCATATCTTTCTCAAATTGGTGGGTTCTCCACAAAAAGTTAACCATGCAAGTGGTCCTATTTCATCGAACTCTCTCTCTACGATCCAAAATCCCAAACAATTGTTCTTCATAATTAATAACTTGCTCTAATGATACGACCTCTATGTTTAATACATGTGAATGATCTATTATGTACTTACTTAGGAGAGAAACCTGGAACACATAATGAAATTTACAGGGATATCATGGAAGCTCCAATCGATAAGCTACTGTCCTGATATGATCAATAATTTTAAAAGTAACAATATACCCAGTGTTTAGCTTGTCCTTATTTCCAAATTCCATCACCCACATATATGGAGATATTCATTGGAATATATTTTAACCCACAACAATCTCCATATCTTATTGCTGATTCCCATAATAACAATCTTTCGACTGTCATCTACTCTTTGGTGCAATTGAATTTATCAATACCTCTCTACCATTTACTCACCTTGATCTAATTCAATTATATTTCTTTCTCTAAATTCATTCTAGCATGATGGTTTTCAACATTACCTACGATAGTGGGATTCATAAGGATGCATTTGAATTCTTGAGTAAAAGTAATTGTTATAAGAAAATTATACCAAATGAAGGTGTTGGTCCAAACTACTTTAAAAATCTACATAGAAGACTCTCAATATTTATTATAGAGTTTTAATGGTCCCCTCAGATTGAGCATATTTATAAGGCTGAAAAGAAGTGATGATATATAACTCTACATTTATATACTTCAAAATACTTCAATAGAATGTTGAGGAAAACCTCAGATCCTGATATGATACATTAGAAAGAAGTTCTCTATGAAATCATAAAACATCCTTAAAATAAATGTTCGATAACCAATGAAGAGAGAATATTATCTTATATAAATGATGTGTTCTTTATTCATAACGTGTACCACTATAACCCACATATCGTTATGTCATCAAAATATTTTTTGGAGTTTGACTAAAAAATTTATGGTGATGTTTATCCATTTCCATCAAGGTTTTGTTATTGCTTGTAACACCACTTTATGATTCTGTCTCTCAACCTTAACATTATGATTAACCAAGCACCCAGAACCATAATTTTCAATATATCCCTTCATTCCATCCCACTATAATTAATATTTTAGGTATCTATCAGTCCTTTTTTACTTTCAAAATGAATAGGGAATGATGAACTATGAGAATCATCTAATAGATCATTCTTACAATCTTATATGAGAATGACACATACCTGATTCCCAAACACTATTATTCCATCAAAATCAAGGTTGAAATAATTATATTTTCACAGCTTTTTTAGCACTAAATCTTTTTTATTCTCCTATTTATTCACCACTTGGATAAATGGTTAATTATTTATTTTATCTAGATACTATTTTTTCTATTACATTAAAATATCTGGGTATATCCTATGTAAATCCATAAATAATAGTTTTTTTTTTGTTATAGTGGGTGACCAAGACTCAACATGATTAATACATTTTAATTTCCAATTTATGTATATATGGATATATACATGATTTACTCTTATCAATATAGAGTGGATATTTCTACATCCACTATTTGAGTGGTAATTTTTATAGATTAATTTTCATATAAAATGTTTATTGTAGATCCTAAGATATAATGACAAACTCAATATACTATGAAATTAATATTAAATATATGTCACATTTTCTAGATACATCATACATACTGTACTCTATTGACGTCTGACTATCAGGTTTGGGGGATCATAAGAAATGAGACTTTTCTCATGAATTTCCCACTTGGTGATATATTATATATGAGATCACGGTGGAAGACTACCATTTAGAACAACACATGTCTCCGGTGTAATTTTATTTTCTTACCTTTAGAAATTTGTATTGGTCTCCTAACATGAGATCATTATAAATGTAAATCATTTGAATGCATACATTTATGGATGGAAAAAACCATGATAATGAAAACCTAGTGTGGTAGCTTGTGTTGTGTGCATCAATGAGTGTGTGTCATTGATTTTATGGTAAAGATATATTTTTTTCTTTTGAGTTGAGGAAGTAATATATATATGGCGTGGTTGATCAGGATGGTTTTACCTTCATAAATCTATAGCCACGTTAGTTAGAGTATGTCCATCCATATAATCAATAAATAATGAAAAAATATATAATGATGATATAAGTGTGCATCCTAGTTTATGATATCTAATAAAAAATAGATTATATTACACATTATTTTTTCCTAGGTAGTTTTTCATAACTATTACTATTTTTGATAACTTTTGGGGCCTTGATGGGTTACCAGACAACACCGTTGGTCCATGAATACTTTTCAATTTTATTGAGAATAGAACCTAGAGGGTCACAAAGAATAGATTATTCTATAATCTTTCATATTTTGATGAATTGTAAAATTGGAAATGATGAGCCCCATTACGGGGTTTGAGATTTTTTCATGTTAACTATCATCGATTAATTAATAAATTCATTATTATTTTAATATAGAATAATTTGGATGAATTTATTTTTGAAAAGTATTACCGAGGTATCCAATGTATAATGAAAAAATATTATATGAAAAAATATTATTTTTGTAATCCAGGTTGATTGAATATTAGTATGAATTAAATGTAACATATCAAGTAAGTAATTAATAATATATTTTTTTAATCTATGTCTATTTACGAATTATATAGTTTTTAGAGGCTTAAAATGAAAATAAATCCAATCTTAAGCATGGAATACACTAATATTCTTAAAAGATTGTTTTACTGCCTTTCGATGGAAGACCATTTTTAAATCAAACTTTTGAAAATTTTATAAGCTCTATTTTTCAAAATAAACTTATTATTTATGATTGGGACATTGAAATTTACATTGGATAAATGTTTGGTATTTTTCATTCAATGTTCATTTTTTAATGAATAGTGAAAAATAATGCATTTTACATCAAAACAACTTTTTCATCTAATTTAATTATATGGTTATATTATCTTTTTAATTGGTTTTAAAGTGTAAATAGAATATATTTCTACCATGTAATCCAATGGTGGTCATTAGGATTAATTTCACATTGGAATTGGGCACAAACAAGTGCCAAACGTTTCATAGATATTGTTTAAAAAAACCCCGCTGTTTGTTTTGACAACGGGAATTATTTTTAAATATGTTTTTGCAATTTCTGTGTTTGGAATTTGGTAAAATGGATTACATATTTGGAATCAGAGGGTCCAAATTATGTAATCCATACTCTTTTGTTTGTGGCCATTATGAATAGTAATGACGAAATTATCTTTAATTATCTTGATTAATGAGTAATCGGGTAGTTAAGGATAATAAAATAATATAATAATAATAAAAACTTGAACCAACATGTGTCCTAATGCTACTGGTTGTCTCATGACCGACCATGGGATTCCTTGTTCCAAACTTGGGGACCCCATGGAATCACTTTTGTGTGAAAGTGACTTTTTATCTTTTTATGTTTAAAGAATGTTAAATATAACAAAGTATGTATCACCTGAGTAAAACATTTTTAATTTTGTCTACATAAATGATCTTTTGGACTATAAATATTCATTGGAAATTTAAAACGATTTCCTACATTATGATATTTTTTTATAATTTTTAGACATTAAATAATTTAGATTATGTATGACATCATGATGATGCAATGATTACCTCATTAATAACAAATTTAAATAAAATGAAAAGATAATGTTAAAACTATAACTTACACTTGTAAAACACCTATTGTATGAGTATATTTCGAACCTGTATCACCTTATCCTTGAAATAAATCAATGTGGGACCTTTAAAATCCGAAACTCATTGGAAAATAAAGTAACCTTCTATACCTTTCCAAGAGTGTCCCTCCTCTCCTCTTATAAAATGCCCTCACCTCTACCTCATTACCCACACCAATGTTACCTTTGGCTCGGCCAAACCCTGTACATTTTGTCTCTACACATCCCTCTATAACTCTTACAAGCCTCACTTTGGGCTTAAGTCTTCCCAAAGAATCCTTTGAGCTCAAATAAAAAAGAGTTACCCTATTTAAAGGTATTGTCTTCTCTTGTATTCTTATGTATTATTTTTCTTCTCCAACCCCATAAGCTCTTTTTATTTATTTATTTTGTAACAACTCCAGTATCTTAAATATACTAGTATGTGTTTATATAAAGTATTCAAGCTAAACCTACACAAACCTCCATCTAATGGTTAAAGAACATACTGTTTCTCTGGTTGGTGAATTTCTGCCTCACGAGTCAATGATTGTTCAATATTCTTTTGAAACTTTTAATGGTCGACATTAAGATGTCACTATATTTATATATGATATATATTATGTTTATGTTTTCCTCAATCTTATGTATTTTTTATTTATGGAATAACTTTATGGCTTCCATTATGGGACACGTGAGATCTTCATTTTAGGAAGTGCGGACTACCGCCCCCTCAAAGTGATTGGATTTGTTAATACAATATGTGGTACGTATAAAGGATAGATTTAATGATATTATATATGATACCATACTGTAATTATAATACTATTATGTATCATTATGTTTTAATTCCATTAAAGTATGAGATAGAAATGAAAGTAGCGTTCATGCGTACGTACGACTTACCGTCTCCATGAACAGTGCATTTCATTTCTTATCCCCAAATGTAATGTACTATTATAAGTACATACATAAAATAGATATATATGATTTATGATACATATAAATGATGAATATAATTCTGGAATTAAAATATACAAATATCTCATTTAGTTTTAATTCCATTAATATGACATAGAAATGAAAGTAGCGTTCATGCGTACATACAGCTTACCATCTCCATGAATGGTGCATTTCATTTCATACCTCTAAATGATTTTATAATAATATAAATGTATGTACATACTAGATATATATGATATATATGGAATATACAGCATTAATATGATTCTTGAGATAATGGATATTTTACTACGTGAAAAACTTGTAATTATAAAGAACATATTTTTGACTTAAGTACCAATGATCGTCAAAAAGACCATTATTAACTTAAATAATTATATAGTGTTCATGACATGGTAAAAAGTGATATAAAAGGAATAATGAACTTGAAAAATTTTCTCAATAAAGTAGAAATTTACTCAAGTTTATTAATCAGGACATTTAAGAAAGATTGTGTCAAGTCGGACCTGAGGTAAGGGAACTTCCAAACCCAATTTCCATTCTTTGGGTTAATCTCCTAATTTCAAATTATGTCATGATATTATTATGTCCTATCTTTTATTTTTACTTTTTATATGTGTACCTATAGTGAATACACATAATAGATCAATTTTATTTTCAAACTGATATTTGTATGGGACTTCATCTCAATATCCTTTCATTAGGGCATATTATGTTTTATACACAACTTTGTTTTATACGGTGTATAAGCTCCTTCGAATTTTACATTTATCCAAAAGGAATATTTTTTATACGAAGCGTTTTACTAAACAACAAAAGGGAATGTTTTGTCGTACGTATGCGACGACAATGACTTCTCCGCCGCCATGACCATTATTTGAGTTTCGGCTTCCTCTACAAGACATAATTTTTTTAAATGAAAAATAAATACCATGTTTTACTTTTCTTTTATTTTGGTATTGAAAATGGTTTTCATAATGTTTTTATATCAATGTGTTGTATTGATATCTTGTGATTGAAAACTGGAAATGTTATGTTTCCTTTATGCATGTTTTATGTGATACGATTATGTTATGGTTCTTGGGCATTGTTATGAGGACGGGTGGTTCCGTGATAAAATAAGGGCGAGTGAGCCTGATATAGCTCTCCAATGCATTGGGTAACACGAAGGAGTTAAACATTATAGTTTCTTTGAAGAGATTTAGGGAATATACTATGATGGGTATTCCAAACTTATCCATGAGGGTTACTCCCTACGTATAAATGTTATGAATGCCTCAAGTTACCTTTATGTCTTATGATTTCTATGATTTATTCATACTTTGATGAGGTATGTTAATGTGCTTATGTTTTATGTGTAAGGTATGATTTCATTCTTATGTATATATGTACTCATGTTTCCTTTCCATATTTTTATATCCCTTACTGAGCTTTTTATGCTCATCCCAAGTTTTTGAAATGTTTTTCACAGGTCAAGGGAAAGGTACATGATGTGACGATAGTGTCAATGAAGTGTCGAGAAAGAATACATGTTTTATCTTAAATAGGTTTTCATTGATGGTAAAAATGAATACTGTATTTTATATAACCACATTGTTAAAATGTGAAAGGTAATGCATGCTTTATGATCTAATTCTCTATAAATCTAATCCTGAAAAGATCCTCAATGTGTAATCTTGTAATAACTCAAGATTAAGTATGGTTTAAGGATGGGGCCTTATAGTTGGTATCAGAGGTCGGTTTAGACAACTTTTGGAGTTAGAAAACTGTTAAATTATAAATTAATTAATGTTATGATTGAAATGATATATCATTTAAAGATTACTATGTTGTATCACCTAAGATATTTCTATGTTAAGAATGGGTTTTCATAGAGGACACAAAACAACTTTTCTGGGATGGCATATAGAGGGAAATTACCTTTCAAATCAGTATCCTGAGATGGTCAGAATCAGAACTAAATAGTTTGTTGTAGTGATGGATCTGTTGAATTAGGTTACTACCGAAGGAGTTGAAAAGAAGATTGGTGAATGCTCCATTTTTGGCACTACCTTCCAGGAATGGTGAGTTTTTTTATCTTCAGTGATGATTTATTGAAAGGACTTGGTTGCGTTCTAATGCATAATGACCAGGTAATTGCTTATGCTTCACGAGAGTTGACAACTCATGAGGTAAATTACCCTACACATAATTTGGAATTAGCTATTGTTGTTTTTGATTTAAAAATTTGGAGGCATCATTTGTATGGAGTAAAGTGTGATATATATACCGATCACAAAAGTTTAAAGTATATATTCACTCAGAAATAATTGAACATGAGACAGAGGAGATGGATAGAATTAATCAAGGATTATGATTGTACAGTTCATTACCATCCGGGAAAAGCAAATAAAGTGGCTGATCCTTTGAGTCGAAAGAGTAATGCTTCATTAACAATGTTGCGTTTGGAACGTGATCCGTTGGTTAAGGATATGATGAACTTTGGCATAGAAGTTGTTGGTGCAGGATGTTCTTCTGTTTTGTTTCAGGTATCTGTGAAATCTTCTATATCAAACAGAATTAAGCAAGCACAGAAGCAAGACAGTGAGTTTCAGGAAAAGGTAGAGCTGGTTCAGAAGGGTAACTTGCCTAAATTCAATATTGATAATGATTGTGTTTTGAGATTTGGGAAGAGATTGTGTGTGACTTGTGATTCACAGTTGAAGAGAGAGTTGTTATGTGATGCTCATAGTTTTCCATTTTCAGTTAATCCTTGAAGTACTATGATGTACAGAGATCTGCAAGAGTATTACTGGTGGGATGGAATAAAAAGAGATATTGCTGATTTTACTGTGAAGTGTTTGACATGTCAATAGGTTAAAGCAGAGTGGCAGTTACCGAAAGGGATGCTTCATCCTTTACGAGTTTCAGAGTGGAAATGGGAGAATATATCCATGGAATTTGTTGTGGGATTTATGAAGACATCTCGAGTTATAATGCAATCTGGGTTATTGTTGATCTCTTGACTAAATCTACTCATTTCCTTGCTATAAGAGATACTTTTTCCCTAGATCAACATTACCATTTGTATCATAAAGATATAGTCAGGTTACATGGAGTTCCTTTATCCATTGTATCTGATTGTGATCCCAGGTTCACTTCTAACTTTTGAAAAGGCCTTCAGAAGTCATTGGGTACTGAATTAAATTTTAGTACATCTTTTCATCCTCAATCAGATGGGCTGTCATAAAGAACGACTCAGACTTTGGAAGATATGCTACGTGCTTTTTCGATGGATTATCAGGGAATTTCGGACCTACATCTTTCTTTTGTTGGGTGTTCATATAATAACAATTTTCATTCCAGTATACAGATGGCACCATTTGAGGCATTATATGGGAAGCGGTGTCGAACTCCAAATTTTTGGGATGAAGTGGGTGAAAGGAAGGTGATGGGACCGGAATTGGTAGAATAGTTGTCAGAAAAAGTTCAGTTCATATAGAAACACATGAGAACAGCTCAGATCAGGCAGAAGAGTTATTCACATAACGAGAGGAAGGATCTATCTTTTGAGGTAAGTGATCATGTTTTTCTCAAAGTCTCACCATTGAAAAGTGTGGTGCAATTTGGTAAGAACGGAAAGATGAGTCCAAGGTTCATTGGACCATATGAAATTCTGGAGAGAGTCGGATCTGTTGCATACCGAGTGGCTTTACCTCCGAGTTTATCTCAGGTACAAAATGTTTTTCATGTATCGATGTTGAGAAAGTATATGCCAGATCCATCTCATGTTTTGAGTCCAGAGGTAGTTCAGCTGGAAGAGAACCTATCTTATGAGGAACAACCGGTCCAAAGTCTTGACCACAGGGAGAAAGTGTTACAGAATATGGTGATTCATTGGGTAAAGGTTTTGTGAAAAAAACCACATGATTGAAGAGGCAACATGGGAATCTGAAAATGAAATGAGGGCTAAATACCTGCACTTATTCGATAAGTAAATAAATTGCGGGGACACAATTTTATAAAGGGGGGAAGGATGTAACATCACAAGTAAGTAATGAATAATAGATATTTTTTATCTATGTCTTTTTATGAATTAGATAGTGTTTTAGAGGCTTAAAATTAAAATAAATCCAATCTTAAGGGTGAAATACACTAATATTCTTAAAAGATTGTTTTACTGCCTTTTGATGGAAAACCATTTTTAAATAAAACTTTTAACAATTTTATAAGCTCTATTTTCCAAAATAAACTTATTATTTATGATTGGGACATTGAAATTTACATTGGATAAATTTTTGGTATTTTTCTGACAATGTTCATTTTCTAATGAATAGTGAAAAATACTGCATTTTACATCAAAACTACTTTTTCATCTAATTTAATTATATGGTTAGATTATATTTTTAATTAGTTTTAAAATTTAAATAGAATATATTTCTACCATGTAATCCAATGGTGGTCATTGGGATTAATTTCACTTTGAAATTGGGCATAAACAAGTGCCAATCTTTTAATAGATATTGTTTCAAAAAATCCCGCTATTTGTTTTGACAACGGGATTTTATTTTTAAATATATTTTTGAAATTTTGGTTTTTGGAATTTGGTAAAATGGATTACATATTTAGAATCATAAGGTCCAAATTATGTACTCAATACTCTTTTGTTTTTATACATTATGAATAGTAACGACGGTAATTATCTTTAATTATCTTGATTAAGGAGTAATCGGGTAGATAAGGATAATAAAATAATATCATAATAATAAAAAATGACACCAACATGTGTCCTAATGCTACTGGTTGTCTCATGGACGACCATGGGATTCCTTGTGCCTAACCCGGGGACCCCATGGAATCACTTTTGTGGGAAAGTGACTTTTTATCTTTTTATTTTTAAAGAAAGTTAAATATAACAAAGTATGTATCACCTGAGTAAAACATTTTTTATTTTTTATAAATAAATGATATTTTGGACTATAAATATTCATTGGAGATTTAAAAAAATTTCCTACATCATGATATATTTTTTTATAATTTTTATACATTAAATAAATTAAATTATGTATGACATCATGATGATGCAGCGATTACCTCATTAATAAAGGATTTAAATAGAATGAAAAAATAATGTTAAAACTATAACTTAAACTTGTCAAAAACCTATTGAATGAGTATATTTTGAACCCTTATAACCTTATCCTCGAAATAAATCAATGTGGGACCTTTAAAATCCGAAACTCATTTGAAAATAAAGTAACCTTTTATTCCTGTCCAAGAGTTCACCTCCTCTCCTCTTATGAAAGGCCCCCACCTCTACCTACATACCCACACCTCTCAAGCCTTTGGATCAGCCAACCCCTGGCCATTTTTTCTCTCCACATACCTCAATAACTCTTAGAAGCCTTACTTTGGGCAGAAGTCTTCCCAAGGAAGCCTTTGAGCTCAAATCAAAAAGAGTTACCCGATTTATAGGTAGTGTCTTCTCTTGTGTTCTTATGTTTTATTTAGCTTCTCCAGCCCCCTAAACTCTTTTTAATCATTTGTTTTGTAACAACTCCAATATCTTCAATATAATAGGATGTTTTTATAAGAATAATTTGAGCTACAACTACACACACCTCCGTCTAATGGTTAAAGAACATACTGTTTCTGTGGTTGGTGAATTTCTGCCTCATGAAACGATGATTGTTCAATCTTATTTTAAAACCATTAATGGTGTCCTTTAATATGTGACTATATTTATATATGATATATAATATTTTTATTTTTTCCTTAATCGTCTGTATTTTTCATTTATGGCATACCTTTATGGCTTCCATTATGGGTATACACGATATCTTCATTTTAGGAAGTGCGGACTACCGCCCCCTCAGAGTGATTTGATTTGTTAATACCATATGTGGTATGTATAATGGATATATTTAATGATATTATATATGATACCATACTGGAATTATAATACTATTATGTATCATTATGTTTTAATTCCATTAAAGTACGAGATTGAAATGAAAGTAGCGTTCATGCATACGTACGGCTTACCGTCTTTATGAACGGTGCATTTCATTTCTTATCCCCAAATGTAATGTACTATTATAATTACATATATATAATGGATATATATGATTTATGTTACATCAAAATTATGAATATAATTCTGGAAATAAAATATACATATCTCTCATTTAGTTTTAATTCCATTAATATGACATAGAAATGAACGTAGGGTTCATGCATACGTACGACTTACCATCTCCATGAACGGTGAATTTCATTTATTACCTCTAAATGATTATGTAATATTATAAATTCATGTATTTAATGGATTTATATGATATATATGGAATCTATATCATGAATATCATTTTTGAGAAAATGGATATTTGACTACGTGAACAACTTGTAATTATAAAGAGCATATTTTTGACTCATGTACCAATGAGCGTTAAAACGTCCGTTGTTAACTTAAATAATTACATAGTGTTCATGAAATGGTAATAAGTGATATAAAAGGAATAATTAACTTGAAAAAGATTCTTAAGAAAGTATAAATTAACTCAAGTTTATTATTCAGGACATTAAATAACGATCGTGTCAAGTCGGACCCGAGGTAAGGGAACTTCATAACCCCATTTCCATTCATTGGGTTAATCTCCTACTTTCAAATTATGTCATGATATTATTATGCCCTATCTTGTATTTGTACTTTCATTATGTGTACTTATAGTGAATACACATAATAGAACAATTTTATTTGCAAACTGATATTTGTATGGGACTTCATCTTAATCTCGTTTCATTGAGGCATATTATGTTTTATACACAACTATCTTTTATACGGTGTATAAAACCCTATGAATTTTACATTTTTCCAAAAGGAATATTTTTTATACGAAGTGTTTTACTAAACAAAAAAAGGGAATGTTTTGTCGTACGTATGCGACGACAACGACTTCTCCACCGCTGTGTCCATTATTTGAGTTTCGGCTTCCTCTACAAGACATGTTTTTTTTAAATGAAAAAAAATTACCATGTTTTACTTTTCATTTATTTCGGTATTGAAAATGGTTTTCATAATGTTTTTATATCAATGTGTTGTATTGATATATTGTGACTGAAAAGTGGAAATGTTATGTTTCCTTTATGCATGTTTTATGTGATACGATTATGTTATGGTTCTTGGGAATTGTTTTGAAGATGGGTGGTTCCGTGATAAACTAATGGCGGGTGAGCCCGATATAGCTCTCCAATGCATTGGGTAATGTGAAAGAGTTAATCGTTAAGGTTTCTCCGAAGAGATTTAGGGAATATACTGTGATGGGTATTCCAAACGTAACCAAGAGAGTTACTCCCTATGTAAGAATGTTATTAATGGCTCAAGTTACCTTTATGTATTATGATTTCTATGATTTATTCATGATTTGATGAGGTATGTTAATGTGCTTATGTTTTATGGGTAAAATATTATTTCATTATTATGTATATATGTACTCATGTTTCCTTTCCATATTTTTATATCCCTTACTGAGCTTTTTATGCTCATCCCAAGTTTTTGAAATGTTTTTTCACAGGTCAAGGGAATGGTACATGATGTGATGATAGTGTCAATGAAGTGTCAAGAAACAATCCATGTTTTATTTTAAATAGGTTTCTGTTGATTTGAAAAATGAATACTGTATTTTATGTAACCACTTTGTTTAAATTTGGAAGGTAATGCATGTTTTATTATCTAATTGTCAAAAACTATAAACCTGAAAAGATCCTCAATGTGTAATCTTGTAATAACTCACGATTAAGTATGGTTTAAGGCTGGGGCCTTATATTACAAGTTGAGTTAAACTACTTAGTATTATCAAGTAATATATCTAATATATATTACATGTATTTGATAAAATATAAAAAATATTTAAAATGAATATTAATTTGTCATAATTATTTTTTATTATTTATTTAGTGAGAGTTTTATATTAGGGGTCAACAAAACCTTTAGGGTATTTTGAACCTCACAATATATATGTAGCAGAGAATATCTCATTTGATGTGTTGTTCATTTATTCAGAGTGAGAGCCTCTATCTCATCTAACTTTATGGAGAGATAAATTCACTCAATGAATGTTACATAAATGAACTCATACAATGGATTGAAGGAACATGAATGAGTTTATCATGATAATGTAGAAGTATTCTTCAGAGCTCCACCCTAGCACCCAAAATTCAACAAATTGGGAGAGATCATATTTTTAGATCAATCATGGGAGATCTATAGTGGGTTGAGTTTAGATCCTCTAAGAAATGATTGTTATTGACTAGCTGCAATTGAGCTTGCTTCATTTCAAACATGGTGTGTTCCGATTTTTTGTGTTTTTCTAAATTCATGAAATATACATGGACCATTAAAGAGATTTTAGTCACTAGATACAAATGATTCATCACTCTGATAATGAAAATTTTAATTCCTCATATGATCACCTTCGTCTAATCACTCAATTCCATTAATTGGAATCAGTGAGAGAGCATGATTTTCAGAGACAAGAAAATTTAATTAGTTTTAAATTTAAGCAGAAGCATTTAAATTGGTCTCAACAAAATAGACTTTATGTCAATCTAGTTTAAAATAATCATGTTATAGAAATATGAACATATTAATATGGATCATTTGAAGCATTTGATAATTAAAATTAGAAAAACAGATACATTATATATGTTATTTTTTATTTGAATCTATTTGTAGTGGTCATTTTAGGTTGGTGGTGGGATGGTGGTAATAATAGTGTTTCCGTCCTCCCAAAAATTCCCCCCAATTGTGGAATTAATTTTTATAATGTTAAATTTCTATTTATATTATTTTCTTGGATTAATAATAATTTTAAAAAAGAAAAATATAAAAAAATGGTTATAGAACAACAGTGGAAAATTATAAATTGAAACATGCAGCATTGTCAAATTAAAAACTCTAAAAGGGATGTTGAAATTGGAAATGTGCCAAATTATTAAAAAAAGGGCGTGCCAAATTCTTTCTCTTCCTAGATTCCCCCTTATATCTGTGAATCCTCCATGTGAATCCAGATCTTTTCCATCTCTCTTATATAGTGTCGCCTCCCTCTCTTTAAGACCGCTGAATGTCGCATCACCATAAGGCTAAATGCTACACCATTGCTCCTCCACATGAGAATATGAGGGTTCCACCCCACACTAGTCCACCTTCAGCTACTTGCCTTGTGATTGTGCCTCTATGATCAGATACCTCCAGTTGGATTTTTTTTATTTATGGGGTTTATATATTTTTTATATAAAAGGGATATGGTTGAAAATATTTTAAAAAACGAGTCTCAGGATGCATGAACCTCATTCATGCATCTCTCCATGCTGAAGATGCATGAATGGGGTTATCACATCCATTGAAGATTCAGTAAAGGATGTGTGAACCACATTCATGCATCCTGTATGAAATTTATATAGGATATGTGAACCCTGTGCACAAATCAGAAAATATATTAAATAAAAAAATTTATCAATGTTGTAAAAGAAAATTTTTCTTATATATATGATTAATTAAATGAAAACCCATTTTTATAGTAATTATATTTAATTCTAATTGATATAAATATGATAACACATTATTAACCATATTTAGGATTGTTTTTTATTTTTGAAGAATATGAAATCAATATTTTCCACCATGTCCGTAATGTTATCACTAGATGGAGGTATTTTAACAGTAAAATCCTATAGTGAAATATTTTTACCATTAGAACAATTTTCCTTTTATAAATTTTGAATATTTATTTTAACAAAATATGAAAAATAAACTTCTAATTTCATACATCTCATGTTTTGGTTTTTCTAATCTTCAATCACAATCATCTACACTTCACAATTAACCATTATTCATTGATATTTTTCTTCATTCAATTTAATTTTTTTAAACAAAAAATAATTTTTTTTCGTTTTTTGGATTAAAATCATTGAGATCAATAATAGTTTTCATGATTTATTGTTGTCCATGGATATTTTCATCTAGAGTATTAATAGTTATTACTAAATACCAAATAAAAATTATTAATTTTAGAAGATAATTTGATGATAGTAAGGGACTCATTAAAAAAATAGAACTCTATAAATTCTAATAGTAATGCACATACATAATGTATCATAAATCATAATTCGACCAAATATATGACTTTGTAATATATTTTACTTTTTCTGAGATCTAGGTGTATATTGGATGCATCTACGTCGAGTCCATCCCTATCTGCGCTCTGGCATACGATGTACATCTTCCTCAACAGCCATCTCAACATCCTCCTATGTGACATGCGGTGGATGTACAATCTCACCATTTATACCCTGTCATGCATCTAAGGATAGTGGAGGCTAGCTGGAACTCTCACAAACAATGAAATAAGATGGGTTCTATGCTGGGGATGTCCATTATAAAGAATCCTGCTCAACCCAGTCAACGTCTGTATCTACCTATGGCTGAGCCTGAGAAGCTGGAGGAGCATATGACTGATCATGTTGAACGCCCTCCTCATGTAGAATAACATCATTTAACTGATCAATCTGAGCATCCTCATCCTATGGAATAGACAGATACATAATTGTGTCTTCAACCCCTTGTACATCTATATGAGGCTCAATAGGCTCCGGAACCTCCTCAGTATGTGGTAGATAAAAGAAAATACTTTCATAAATCACATCCATCGAATGAAGCAACTGGGTGACAAGGTTGTGAAAATATTCCAAGTCTAATATGGTGCTCTTTACTAGATCATACATGTAGAAGTAGATGATAGATAAGAGAATCCTGCAAAAAAAAAAACAATTTATGTTGTTAAGTAATATGAATAAAAATTCTACTGAATAGTGAAAGAAAAAATATATACCCTCTCATGAAAGACTCATCCATGTTTTGTCATAAATATTATTGGGGACCCATATTACCAAGATTCATAATCCTTCTGGTCCACCAAATAAAAATGAACTGTCCTTTCCTCTCACAACTATAACTCATGTCATATGTCCCATAAATCAAGATATCCAGCGTGGTTTCTCCTCCAATTAAAATCTATCTTCCTTGATATCTTCAGGGAATATATTTATTCTAACTGACTGGGTGGGTCAGAAACATGATGGAAGAATCCAAACTGCCTCATAATTCTGTCTCTCTGATTCCACTCGAATATATGAAAATGAATCAATGGAATCCTACAGGAGCAGATAACAAGCATCGTTGTACAGTATGGTGAAAGACTGTGGATAATAGTATTTGTATATGTAATCCATACAATATGAATGAAAAAATAAATAATCAATTAATAAATTAATACACGTACATTTAAGAATATATTTTTTAGAAAATTAATAATAGTCACTTACATTGTGTGGTTGAATGCGGTCCAACATTTTTCTGTGGTCGTGGACGTCATGTCTAAGAGATTTTGATTGTCGATGTGCCTGACTCCACCTGTAGATAATATTTTTATACTTACATTTAATAGTAGAATATTATAAAATTTAGTTAGACAGTATATGGAAGGAATAACATAACAACGTCCATGTTGAGCCTCTGCTACAATATCTACTGTAAATGGCACATGATCATGTGGTGCTAAAAGAGGGATGTGGTCCCATACCCATATCTGTAGAGGATCCATGAATCTTGTGATCTACATCTTATCAATGTGACATGCACTTCATAGTACCCTGTATGTATATCCTAGAAAATAATACCACCAGCTATATCGCCATACCTCATACAAATCGTACAAAAAAGATAAATAAATCAAATGTAAAAAGGTAGTGGAGTGATCAATAAACACCATCCCACTGATCAGCCTAAAAATATTTTCATGTGAAAATCAAAGCATGATTATCTCATTAGAATTATATACTATCAATGTCAAGTGATGGTCTATCCCAGTCATGTGTTATATACTACCAACAATGGTCCTCCCATCATCAAGAGCATCTATGCATAGTAGTCTATGAACATGCTTCCGCAAATTTTCTCCAACTCGGCCTGTCAGAGCCGCACCATCGATGGGGAGGCCAAACATAATGGCCACATATTGTTGGGTAAATGTCATCTCCCCTCTATAAAATAGAATGTATGTGACTCTAGCCTCCATCTCTCTAAAAGCTCAGTAATTAGCTGATGATTGAGAAATGAGATGTCACAAATCATTTTGACATAGAATCCAGCATGATGAAGATGAGGGATGATAGCGGGAGGTGGTGTAGTATGATGGAAATTGTGAGATCTGCATACACTCAATGGAGGCACTAGACCACCCTCTAAAAGAAACCATGATACAAGAGTAGCATGAGATGTGAGAAATGGAAAACCTTCCATCTGTACATATGATATCATCATTACTTTATTATAGTGAATTCAATAAAAAATCCAACTCCTATTTAAAAAAATATAGATCAATAAAATGAAAAAAATATCATGTAAATATTTTTTATTTATACTTGATTTTGTGTGTGTGGATTAGTGTTTTTCATACATGAAAAATCCCCTCAATAAATAAATAACCCTACTACCCAATTTTGAGATTCATTATTTATGAGGTCTTCATTGATTAAAATGTTAATGATAGACAAAATTGTGTTTTCCATAAGATAGTTCCTTTGTGCGGGCCATAAGATACTTGAATGCTTATGGATGATAATACTAAGGATAGTATCAGAGATATGTCATTTTCTCATGTAATCTCAAGGTAGTATGTAGTGGTTCATGTGGTAGGAGAAGATCAATAAAATTTTGAAACTTTTATTTAAATAAATCTAGTATAATCAAATGAAAAATGATTGTATTAATATTTTTGATTTATACTTGATTTTTTTTGTGTGGATTACTATCTTTGTTACATGTGTAAGCATGATATATTCATTTTTGTTATTTGTTGAATTTTTAATTGTTTGATTCTCATAAAATTCATTATTATAGAATCCGAAAACGAGACAAACCAAAATCGAAACACGTAAGAAATGGTGCAAGTCAGAAATAAAAGCATTCAATATTGAACCTTCCAAATAAAAAAAATATACATATTGATGAAAAAATACACAAAATCGATCATGGATGACGACATGTGGAGCCCTGCCTTTTCACTTGGGGACGTCTCTTGTGAGTATGTCCTTCTACGTGACAAATATTGCATCGTATTCTCCCTCCTCATTGCAGAGGACAATCCTTTTCATTTCTAAATCGAATTGATTTTGGTCTTCCTCAGAGAAAAAACCTAGTTTTATAAAGCCAATAATTTTAAATCATCATACATTAAAAAAAATCATAAATGAAAACAAAACCATATTATGAAACCTAGAAATATCAGGGATGATGGTCGGATGATCAACAGGAAGTGAGATAGAATTAAAGTCACCATCATGCATCCAAGATGTACTATAACATTTAACCAAAGTGCTCATGTGATACAACATGTAAACATATTTCTCCCATGATATATTTACTGAAACAAAAGTTGTCGTAACATGGGAACATGAATATCCAAATGCCTGAAAGATTCCCCAATCACAGTATCTATTATCTAACGTCACTACAAACACTGACCACTAGTGCATGTAGCCCGGTCGTAGCATAGTATTACCTGAAATCTCGTCTTTTCCCAATCAAATTCCAGAACAATCCATATTGATGACTCATTTAGTATCTGATCAATATCACTTTGGAAATGCTGTGTAAAACGCATTCCATTTTCCATTCTCTAATTGTTTTTTTGGACTAGTCAACAAAGTAGTGAACACATCTATAAAATGTATCTTTCACTAACCCTGTGATTGGGAGTTTGTGCACACCCTTGAGTACCCCGTTTATGCATTCTACAATATTAGTGGTCATATGGCCATATCTCCCGCCGCCACCATTTGCTAAATACCATTTTTCCTTCGAAATTTGCATCAGATATTCAAACAAATCTTCATTAGCAGTTCTGATCTCTCTAAGGTGTCGATCAAACCATTCACGTCGGGGCACATATTCTGAAACCATAATAGAATTATGTATTAAAATGGAGAATAAATTCTGTTCAAAAAAATATTTTTTAGATAAACATTCCCAACTTCAGGACCGCAAATTTCATGGAATCATATCGGAACTGCTTATGCACATTACTTGCAACATGTCTAATGCAATAACGATGATAAAAATTCTGCTCAGTCCATAAAACCCCACCAATAGACACAACCACTACAATTGCTCGATGGCTATCAGATATCAGACCCACGCCAAGGTATTGTGTGACATGAGTACATACACATGCCCAAAACCACATCAATCATTAATTTTTTTTCTTTTCAACAACAGAAAAAGCAAGTGTTAGAGGATCACGATTACCATAATTTGTGGTAGCAATGAGTAGAACACATGTATACTTTACATATATAAAAGTTCCATTGACCTAAATAAATTTTTTACAATAAGAAAAGGTAGGAATGCATGGCCTAAATTCCCAAAAAAGCCTATCAAACTCCACCTTTGATAGATCAACTCATTGATTGGGGGATACATATTGAAAAGTGTCTAATTGATATAAAACATGATTGTGTAGAGACAAAAATTACATATATTGTGGAAACATATAATAAGAATCATCCCAATCACCAAGGACTTTAAAATTTTCCTTCTGTTTTGCATTCCATGTTTTGGTATATGATATCTTATAATTATAATAGTATTGATTTCATTACTGAACAAGGGAAGTGGATACATCTTGACATGTTCATATCATCTCAGAAATAACATTTGATATAAAATATGAATCAACGGAAAAGTGATTCTGTGACAAGCATGGAAGCACACAAGTGTCTAGCCCTTCTAATTTGGGTAACCTCCTAGGTGAAAAAAAAATATTTAATATTCCCCTTAATCAAAATTTACATTCTAGCACAAATTTTTCAAAGATAATGATATATTTTGTTTTCTTTAACTCATGAACAAAAATGTGAAATATCGCTCAATGTGGAATTTCATTAAAAAAAATTAATGGCCTTTTTTACTTTCAAACTCCTTCCTGACATAGAAGAAATTATCATTTGATGCAGGACTATTCTCTATAATTCTAGGGAATTCATAAGATCGTGTAATGACTTCCTAATAAAAATTTATTTCACAAGACATTCCTTTAATGTAGTAACTTAATACTGAAGGATTATTACCACAATCCGATGGAATTCATGGATGTATGTCTCTCAAAGGACATTATAAGGTTCATTTCCCAGATCGACCTCACCCACATCTCTCAAAGGAACCTCAGAAGGTTGGTTCCCCACATCATCTCTTGGTGGCTCCGCGAATTCTTCTTCTTTAGATAATCATTCATTCACGATATCAGCACAAAAAGGGATTCCATCTGTATTTCCTTCAAAATTTTGATCATCTTCATCATAATTTGATTCTATTACTAGAGTCATATGGAAGGAGGCAATAAAAAAGACTAATGTGAAAGGGACAACTTCAACAGATCTCACAAAACACAGTTCTGTAGTAGTCAGTTGCATGACATATATATCATTAATAACCACAAACAACTCCATCAAACCATAATCACACTGCTTTCTAAATAAGGATGATGCGCCAATCTAATCATCATCATCGAACAAAGGGTACTCGACGTGCCGGAAATGATTAGGATGTTTTAGATGTGGATATTTGATTGATGAAATGGATTGATTGACCCTAAATTTTAACTGATTATGAATCTTATTGCGAACTGCATGAAATGTCATAAAATCATGAAAATTTACTATTCTGATAGGTGGAACACTATAGATAATTCCATGCTCTGTATAAATGGTCTCATCATTGCAATATATTTTCACAGACATTATTACCTATAAAAAAATAATTAATAAAATATTATATACTATATCAATATTTAACATTATTTAAATTGGTTTTGAATAATTGACTTCTCTCGAGACTTTTAATGTATTGATTTTTCACTATTGAGGTATAGTGATGATGGTATTATTACCAAATAAATTTAATATAAAATTATATATTTTAATTACATATGAATGAATAATCATGAATTGATCTTGAGACTTACGATTAGTTTATCATTATTTGATAAATTAACCAAAATTTATGCGTAGACTCATGGAGTCTCTACTATCAAATTTTTTAGCAACCGTTAGTCTCCTTTCAAATAGAAACACCTCCTATCAAATTCTTCTTCCCGAACATCTCTTCGGGGACTCCTCTCTGTGGATGGCTCTTCGGGGATGCCTATTGTTGATTTCCTTTTAATTAAAAATTTACTCACATGCATTTGAGGGGGTATAGGGGTAATAAATACATAGCATTTTTAATGTGGACACACATTTCTTTGAATTCTTAGTCAGAGATGACTCACATGTCATCAATATAGAAAAATAAATTGAATTATTACAAATTAAATAACCACATTCACAAGATAGGACATGAAATTTCGATTATGCATTGGTCGGTCATCTTAAGACCAGTCATCACAAAACTTACAATGTTTTTGGGAAAACATATTATATCTATTACAAGATAAAATACATATTAAATATCTACATATATTTTATATTTAATTATATAAATTTTATATAATATAAATTTAAATTATTATTTATAAAAATCTATTTTTATACCATTAAAAAACTTTTCTATATATTTTACAATAAATTCAAATATGATACATATAACTAATATATTATTTATATATTTTATTACTAGTGTATAAAATATTATAATTTAAATTAATTTTACTTTCAAAATAACATTCATTATAAAATAATTAATTTTCATAAATATTCTATATTAACTCATATAACATTTTAGACAAGACATAATTAATTTTCCAAAACATTGAATACTAATTCTTACAACAGACATATCATTCAAAAATTAAATCATAAAAAAACACTAATTTACACATCAATACATATGAAATAAATAAACTATAAACACAAACACAAGTTTATACATACCACAAATCAAATAAATAAATCCTTCAAATTAAATAAATAAACATAATTAGACAATTGAAAACTAAAATTTAAATTTAAATTTCTTAAATGAAGAAAAAATATGTTAAGAACGAAATTTTTCAGGGCTTCGCAGAAAAATCCAGATGAGAAGAATGAATTTATGGGGGGACCCACTTTTTTTGATTATCTTGGCCAGATGCGTGAATGGGGTTCGGGCATCCTTCATACCGTCCTTGAAGTATGGGTGAACCCCATTCATGCAACTTCGGCACAAAGAGATGTGTGAATGGGGTTCACGAATCCTTCAAAGATGGGATGAAGGAGGCATGGACCTCGTTCACTCATCTCTCTACCCTAAAGATGCGTGAACGGGGTTCACGCAACTTGAGACCCATTTGTAATATTTTTTTTGAACACTAACAGTTGTCTATAATAAAAAATTAAAACCCATAAATAAAAAAACCCCACCAATCATACCTTCCCCACATCACTGCTTGGTTTTCGATGACTCACCATGGAGCCGACCCCACATCGAGCCGGGCCATGTGGACATCACTGCTCCTAAAAAAGGCCATCACTCTACAAATATGATCAATGCACTAAATATCCGATCAGCCAACTTTTTTCAACTATCATCCCTATGGACTCCCCTTCTAGTGACTGTGAGGTATCTATGCACTGTCTATCCAATTCAAGTCCCAAATCGGATCCCAATCAGGTTCTACCTACCCAATTCAAGATTGGGTGGATCATTCGAAACTAGAACAAGTTCTGGAAGGTCTCCATGGCTAGAAAACCCCTACACAACATCGTCTTGTCATGAAACAAGCCTGCACTGGGTTGGCCTATCCCATAGTGTATTTGTGTTGGATTTTGGGGCCCTTAATGTTTTATAATATTTTTTGAATTAAATTAAATAAATTAAATATTAATTTTTTATTAAAAATACTAATTATTTAGTCCTCTAAAGAAATATTTAATTTAGGTATTAAATTAGTTAATTAATTAATTAAATTTTTGAAATTAAAATTAAAATAATATTAGTACCGAATAGATTATCTAAATTTAAATAATTCATTTAATTTATTGAAAATAGCCCACACATTAAATTTATTTCATTTAATTTTATCCTTCTTTAATTTTACCCTTTGATAGGTAATAAGCAGTGACCAAACATGTGTGTTTCTCATAATGTATTTATTTAATTAATTAATTACATGTGTGTCATGGTTGTAATTATATAAGATCATCTGCACAATTCCATTTATCTCATTTAATATGTACAATAGTACGTGCGTGAAGATAAAAATTGGTTATCTATAATTTTTAATCCCTAAACTTCATCACCTAAATGCGAGTATTTATGTACTATGAGGAAGGTGTAAGACACATAAAAAACCTATTCGATATGAAATCTAGAAGTGAAGTGGACAGAGTGGACTAGAGAAGAGATGCATCATGAGTCAAGCATTGACTCAGGTATGATACTGCTAGGTCATGGTTGATCCATTGAGTTTAAATAGATTAATCGATATAATATTCTCATGAACATTTGTGTTTATTTATTTCCATTATGATTTTTATATTATTTTACATATTTTCATGATAATTGGAAACACACAAAAATTAAATAGAAAAATTCATAAAGATGATAGGAATATATTTTTATATTAATGTCCAATTTTTATCACAAAAACATAAAATGAATATATTAATAAAAATGGATTATATTCTTCAAGAAATATATTATAAAACCTCCAATAAATAGTAAGTCTCAAATTCCTTCAATCATTTCAATTTCAATAAAATAAAGTGTTTGGGGAGCTCATCATCCAATGTTGAGGATTCCTCTTACTACAAGGGAAATATTATGATACTGATGGGATGACATGACTACTTTTGGAAACAATGAAGTAGCCAAAGGTAGATTGCTTGAAATTTAGAGTCAATTTTTAGTAAATCAAATTTATGATTTTAAAAATAGTGACTTCACTCAAGAGATCAATGAAATTAAGAGTTAATGTGATTGGCCAGTCAGATGGGTACCATAAACATTCTATGTAGGGGTGTAGTCAAAGTATGTAGACTATTAAGAGATGTTTAAGGATACATTACACTAGACTACTCATGTGACATAGTATTCCAATTCGAGTACAAAGTGTTTCTAAAGTTTTATAAAATTATTGGAGACAATATTTATTTAAAAAATTTTAATGTCTAATCAGTAGTCAAGATAAATGTACATAAGTTTTATTTAAATTTTTTAGAATATGTAACATTATAGCATAATACATACTGTGATATATAATGAAAAAATGATATTTCAAAAATGGAATAAGTTTCCCAAATGTAGTACTGGTGCTTGAGAAATGTACTACGACATTAGAAATTTAAGGTGGTCATGTCCCCAATGCAGGTTAAGCCATCGTAGAATGTAAGGGTGTAAAAATGCATACATGAGACTCATTTGTAATGTATATGATGTTTATGTTATAATTATATCATCTACGTCTAATGGGAGTTGTGGATAAAAATATTGAGACATTAAATATTTTACATGTTCTCTCATCTCCATGAATCGTACAAGGAAAAGTGAAGCGTAGATATGTATAAATGATTATTACAGTGGATATTTTTATATTGAATGATAGATCACAATATATTAATTGATATTTTTCACATATCATTTTCACCGATTTATCATAGTTTTCATTTGGTTTACAAAATTGAAATTATGGAGAAATCACATTGTTACTTTATAGGTATGGTTCAACAAGTAAATTTAAACGTAAATAAATATTATTAAATAATTATTATCAGAAAAATTTAAAAGACACGGTAAAAAAAGACAATGGAAAAATGGTTCTATAAAAACATTCAGAATATACTTCAATGAATGAGGTATTAATAAAGAGGTTATTTTATTCTTATATCATGAAATAATTATATGGAAGTTTAAATGTAATTAAATGAATCAAAGAAGCAACTAATTGCTTCCACATCAGGTATATAATTCAATTTCATGTAATTTTTCTATTATACATCATTTATATTGAATACAATATGCCTATAATGTATGTGTATTTGAATATAGTAACAAAGTAAGAAATAAAAATTTACAGGAAGTTAGGTGTGTTCTCTATGAAGCTAAGAAAGGGTGGTTCCTATTTTAGTAGTGGGAAACACTCAACTTTTAATTTCATTGAAATTGATTATAGTTGATATTTTATTAATTATTAACAAAATACCTATCTCACGCATGTCTTTGACATAAGGATACATTTTCTCTATTTCGGAATGGATGTTTTTGTGGTGTTTGATACTCAAAAATTCTTTCAATTATATATGAATGAAATCTAATATGTGATGAATATAAAATGTAACACTTATATAGCCAATTGTATAAATATAATTGTTTTTAAGTAAAACATAAAGTGGACATCATGGATATAACCTGTATGTTATTTAGACTCAGTGGATCTAAATGCATAATGTATTATTAATGTATAAACTTATTTAGTTTTGAAAAATGGTCCTTTAGAAATAACGGTATGCCACAATGATTTCGAAACTAGTTCAACTAGAGATTCGGAACTATAATAAGGGTAATTCAGTAGTAAATATACTTCATAAGATTCTATTAAGTGTTTGAGAAATGTGAATGTGATGTATGGTATATGCATGGTCAGAAGATATTAGTTGATTTGGATAGTATGCCAAAGAATATCTAGACCAAGATTTCATAAATCATTATAATTTTGCATGCATGAATTCATAAAGGCACATTACATTATTCTCATTAGAGAAATGATTCTAAATTGTGAGATCAATGACGAGTCTAACATGTTAAAAATGATCAACACAATTTATTGTGGAGAAATTATTAAAAACAAGACTCTTTAAAAACATTAGGGTCTTGATGTATGTAAATAGAAAACCAGTGTTGAGACATATATCCATTTTAAATATATCCATTGTTTGTCAAGACATGGATAATAAAATAACAACATTATCACATAATTCCAAAATGAATATCATGAAAAATGAATACCATATGAGTTATAGGATGATGAAAATCCATTATGTCATAAAAACATTGTTTTTAAATGAAAAGTGTTTAATAAAGATATAAAAAATATTTTATCATGAAAATCACAATGTGATTCTAATGTAATTATCCTAACAGTTTATTAGGAAATGACATAAATCCCATAGATAAAAAAGCTATTTTCATGTTATTAAAATCTCTACTAGAGATAGTGGGAGTGATATTGAATTGGTATTATCCAATGTCTCAGATGCAAAAACTGTTGGTATAAGATGATGTCCACTATAGAAAGTGGAAATGAAATTTTCTAGAGTCACAATATGCATAGGATGGATGATACCCGAGTTACTATATTATATTCACCATGATCAATGATACATTAGTCATTGAGAATATTAATTCCTAAAAGTTATAAGTATATAGTAATTATTTAAAATTGTAAAGGTAAATTAAAATTAAATAATGTATTACATCTATCAAAGTGTAGGGGGATATTTTTTTGAATACTATGGTGGTAATTTGATTGAGAGATACATGGATATTATTAGTGTACTACCAATAATGCCCGATTGGTATCACCATGTCAATTTACCTAAACAATTTAAAAATTTACATGTCATAGCTAATTTTTATGAAAATATTATAAATAATTAGATGTAAAGACCACTAATCATAGAAGGTATCTTTCCAAGACCTCCAGAAAGGGATAGTGACATCATATAATTCCAATAAGTGTGAAAGTTACAAAAATCAAGTTCGTCAATAAAACTGAGAAACAAGATCATATAGAATTAATTTTCTAATGAATTGTTTCTTTGTGTCTACCATAGGTTATTAAGAGCCCCATATTTTTCCAATTGACATATGTTTTATAACATATGAAAACAAATATTTGTCATATAGTATGTTAAGACCATGATAAATGTACCTCTCTATAGATTGAATTGATATAAGAAACCTAAGGTCTTGGGAAAAAGATCTAATAATATGTATTTAATGATTTCTCATACCTATTAAATTATAAATATACAAAAAATGTATTCAATAAATACAAGTTAAAACAATTTGAGATAGAATTAATGCCAATTGTACAGGGCATTAATCTCTCCAAAATGACATGTATGACAGATGGGATGAGATTAAAGAGGCACGTATAATATCATCGGCTTATTTGATTGATCAATCACATATTACATTATATATATGAGACATGATATTTCTATCATAAACATTATAATGTTAAAGTATCTATTATATGTAGGAAAACTGTGAGGGAAGTAGTCAGAACTACCTTTTTGTACTTGAAAAAGTACAAATGATATAAAAACTGTATTTTTAGAGGAAGGGATACTATTTTTTTAAGGATACAAATTACACTTCCCTTACATCAATGTGATATAATATCATAATTAGAATAAGGTAATGAGTGATAAAATATCATAATAGTTTGCGATATAAATACCTACAAATACTAAGTGTGTTGTGTCTTCTGAGGTGAGTATGAAGCATAGTATAGTATATAATAATTTGTTATAGTGTTTGGAATCAATCCTAGTAAGTAACATTTTCTAATTATGATAGTCCTATTCGTTGTGTTATTCAATATGTCAAGAAAAAAAGTGAGAGAATGGAATACACTGAGGTTTTATATATATTGAGGAGTTTTACTCAAGGAAATTATGTCTCACTTCTTAGAATAGCCACACAACCGATATGTGGAAGACCCAGTATCAAAAGCCATGAATCTGTAGAAACATGATATTTATCATGTGTGAGTTAACAAGGATAGTTAGCATGTTAGAGCTGGTGCATGTGGGAGTGTTGTAATAGTGGGTTCCCATGACCAACATGATCAGTACATTTCGATTACCCTTCATTTGAATAGTGAGATATACATGATGTAATCTAACATTATAGTGTATATTTTTTTGCATCCACTTTTTAAATAGTAAGGTATATATATTAATTTTCATTTAAAAGGATATAGTAGATCCAAGGATATAATGAGAACCTTGAGATAAAATGAAATTAATCATAAATATATGTGATATGGTCTAGATACATCATACTTACTGGACATATTTGTTGTATGAATATTTGTTATTGTGGTTATATATGTATTTGGACTTTTCTCATGAATTTTGTACTAGGGGATATATGGATGGGGTGATAATGAAGGCATACACAACAATATGAACACCACATGTTATAGGTGTAATTTGATGTTTTTATATATAGATTTTTTTATTGGTATCATCACCTATGATCATTATCAATTTGTGAAAATTGATCACATTATTTTATTCAAGGAAAGAACCATGATAATGAAATTGTGGCATGGCTTCTTGTTTTGGGCATGTCACAGATGGTATGGCATTGGATGAATGGTAGATATATAGTTTGTCACTTCCATGCTGATGAATTAATATATCCCATGCATGGTTGATCATGATGGTAGTACATTCATAAATTCTCATCCAAGGTAGTCATAAGAAAGTTCGTGGAAATAGATTAATAGATAATAAATCACGAAAGTATAATGACACATATGTGCATCTTATTGTATGAGATATCTAAATACAAAGAGACTATATTACACAATATGTGTTCCTATGATGGTTATTGTTTCTAGGACTATTATACATATTTTTAAGGACCTTTATGGGTTTCTAGACTCTACTTTTGATTTTTTGAAAATTATGTTTTGTTATAGAGATAAATGCCTAGAAGGTCACAGACAATATCATATTCAAGAATCTTCCAGATTCTGGTGAATATGTATATCAGAAATGTTGGTCCCCACCATGGTGTCCAAGAGTTTTCTATGTTATCGATCACCAATTAGATATAAATTCCATTTTAATCGAGTATTGAATAATTTGGATGAATTTATTTATTACATGTATTCATGAGGTATTTAGTGAATATAAGAGAAATACAATATGATTGAATATTATTTTAATATTCTAGGTTATTTTATTTTTATATAGAATTACGAGTTAATTTAAATGACATGGTTTTATCACGTAATATATTTAATATATATTTCATCTATGTGATATAATATTAATAATAATTAACACGCAATTTATTAAATTCTTATTATGTATTTATTACTTTTTTAGTGGTCATTTTATTGGGATGGTCGTGGAACCCTTCAATGTATTTTGAACTTCCCACTATATAACTAGGGGATAAGAGCACATTTCATGAATTTTTAATTCCTATAGTATGATAGAATATCTTTCATATCACGTTCTAGAGAGATAAAGAGTCTATATGAGTGTCTGACCTATGAACTTCTTCGATGGATTGAGGTCAAGGGATCGATGTGATAATCACAAGTCTATAGGATTAGTCGGAGCATTATCCTAGCACTCAGATTTACTTGTATGGGGAGCATAAATATTATTGGGTAATGTGTGGACAATGTAGAGGGGTTTGGCTTCATATCCCTTTATCATCGATCAATAGATACTATTGAAAACCGAGCATTACTTTTTTTGAACATGTTATGTGTTCAATTATATTTTTTTGATTCAATAAATTCATAACAGATCCTCAGAACTCTATTGGGGCTCGAATCATTGGATAAAAATTATTTGTTCACTTCAATGATGAGAAATTTTAAATCCATTTCCCACAAACTTCTAATACATTCCCTAGTACCATCAATTAGTATCATAGGGAACACATGAATTTTATGTGAAAATAAAATTTAATTAATGTAAAATTTTTATATCTGGATTTAAATCGGTCCGAAAAAATAGATCTCACGTTGATCTGATTATGGACGGTCACGTTATGGATATTTGAAATTTTTAATATTGAATAATTTTAGTATTTGGGTTTGGAAATTAGGAAGGGGTACATTTTACATAAGTTAATTTTTCATTCAAATCTATATATGTTAGTAATTTTATACCAGTAGTGGGATGGTGTCTGGAATAGTGTTTTCTGACCACTCATACATTCCACAAAATTGTGGAATTATTTTTTATAATATTAAATTTCTATTTAGAATATTATAAAATCATTATAATATTTCAATAAAAGGAAATTATAATGAAATGGTTATTTGATCGGTGGTAGAAAATTGTAAATTGAAATAGGTGGCTGTAGAAAATTAAAAAGTATAAAAGGTAGTTTGAGAATTGAAACACACCAATTTTGTTTCAAAGTGGGTATATGAGTTTATTTATCTTCCCAGTTCCCCCATCAATGATCAAATCTTCCACATGATTCTAGATATCTTCCCTCCCTCTCCCATAACACCACTTCCATTTTTCCATATCCACCAACCATCATAGCCCTCTATATCCTAACTACCTTCCATCGATCCTCCACCCGAGCATACGAGGGATCCTCCACAGAAAAACCTATCATCAGCCCATCACCAGATACTCTTCTAGAAAATGCTCCTACTTGTTCAAAGCCGACTAATTGGGCCTACCCAGCACCACCTCTTGGTTTCATTTTACTCACCACCAACCTACCCCTCCGCTATCTTGGCTGTGTGGACATAGATACTCCCATAATTGTTCACCACACTATTGATTTGATCGTAGTGATCCATATTCATCTTTGTTGGTATCATCACCTTTACTATTGTGCTGTGACACTACCTCCACCTCCCGTAGATGACAAAAAACCCCTTCCTTGTAACAACTTTCTACCACCTACTTCCAATCCAGACAACTGGATTAGCAGACCAACTTCTTCACAGTTTCTTGTCTGGAATTCCACCCTCTATAGCCTCATCCTCATGATGATATGAACCGAGTCCACCTCCTCCACCCACCAGAATGGAGAACATAGTCACCATCTACCCTCCCCCGGTCAGCTAGCTATGCACCCCTATTTTCCCTATGGACTCTCTTCCATTTCCCATGACGTAACCATGCCACGTCTATCAGATGAAACACCTAGATAGGGTCCTAACCATGTTTTTCCCACCGAGTATGAGCCTGGGAAGATCCACCGAACCCAGAACATATCAGGGCAGGTCCTTTAGTCCTACAACCCCCTTTTAAAGGGTCATCCTAGTTCGAAATGGGCTTGTCTGGGGTGAGCTTAATCCACATTAGCATATTTTGGGGTCTTGAAGCATGATTTTGTTTTATCATTTTAGTATTAAAGTAAATTAATTAAATTCTAATTATATGATTAAAAATACTAATATAATAATACCCCAGAAAAAATAATTTTAATTTAGTTATCAAAATAAACTAATTATTTAATTTAATTTTTGGTATTAAAATGAAATTTTTATCAAGACCAAATAAATTATTTCAATTTAAATAATTAATTTAATTTATTGAAACATCCATATATGTTAAATTCATTGAATTTAATTTAATCATGATTACATTTTACCCATTGACTAGCCTTGAGTAGTGACCAGTCATGCATGTCTATATTTATTTATAAATTTAATTAATTATCTAATTGCTTGTGATGATTTTAAATAAATTCTATGGTATGTGCATCATGATTTTTATCTCGTTTAATTTGTATAATGGAATGCACACTGAGATAAAATTGAGTTATCTATATTTTTTCTCCTGATATCCCCTCCCCAATGTTTGATTATTTATCTACTACAATGAGGATAGTGTGACATCCAATCCATGCCATGTCAAGATAAAATCTAGACGAGAATTAGAGAAACTAGACCAGGGATGAGCTGCATCGTGAGTCAAGATACAACTCATGTATGATACCCCTAGGATATAGTCGATCCATTGAATTTAAATAGATCAACCCATATTATATTCTCAATATTAGTGGGTTATATTTATTTCTAGATGGAATTTTTTTATTATTTTACACATTTCCATAACATCAAGAGACACGTAAAATTTTAAATAGTAAAATGCATAAAGATGTGATGATATTTTTTATTTTTTTAAGGATAAATTGTGTGGATTTCCACATATAATGAACATATTAATAGAAATGGATTACATTTTTCTAGAAAATATTATAAACATTCATAGAAATATTAACTCTTAAACAATTTCTATCATCTGGATTTGAACAAAACTGGGTGTTTGTGGTTCTCGTCAGCCAATGTTGAGGGTGCCTCATACTACCAAAATGTTTTTATATGATTAAAAGGATAAATTAAAAATGTCAGAAGAAAATAAGTATCCAAATAAAGAATTATTCACCTTTAGATTAAATTTATGATTAAATCAAGATTAATATTTTAAAGATGGGACTTCACACAATAGATCAAGGAGGCACGAGGTAATGTAGTTGGATAGAAAAATGCTTACCTTAAACTCTCTGAGTAATGTAATAACCAAAAAATGTAGTCTATGAGGAGATGATAAATGAAACTTTTTGATATAATAGTGAAGAGAAAAAGTGTTCTGATTCTATAGTATCATGTTTTTAGATTTTGATAAAATATTGGGATACATTTATTGATTTAAAAATCAGTAATGTTTAATCTGTAATCAAGATAAATGAACATTCAGATAGATTTTATTTTTTATAAAATTAAATGATAAACCCAAAGAAATATAGTGATATATATTGGAAAAATAGTATGTCTAAACTGATAATAGTTTCCAAAAGGTAGTACAGGTGCTTGCACAAAGTACTATGAAATTATAAATTCATGGTTCCAATGATCACAATACCTATTAAGACACCTATGGAAGCAAGGGTGTAAAAATGTTTATAGGAGACTCATGTATAAATTATATAATTGTTATTTTGTAATTCTTCCATCAATTTCTGATTTTATTTTTGGATAAAGATATAGAGACATCAATGATTTTACATGTTGCATCATCTCCAAGTGTCTTGTGAAGAGTAATTGAATCACATATATGAATAAGTGATGATTGCACTAGATTTTTCTAAATTCAAAGATTGATCATGCTATTTAAATTGACCCCTTTATCATATCATTATCACAAATTGACTCCACTTTATTTTATGTATACAAATTGAATATTATGGATAAAACCGATTTGATAACTTCTATATAAGGTTTACTAAATGAATAAAAACATCACAAATGATTAATCATTAATTCTCATCACTACTAGAAATAAGATCTATACCATTGTATCTATTCCAATGGTTTGGAAAAAACCATTTCCATTAGAACCTTAAAGAGACCCAATACCAACAGTTTAGAGTAATTGTTGGTATAGGTACCATGGAGAGACCCTATACCAATAGTTTTGGATAAAACCATTGGTATAAGTTTCTTGTAGGGACCCTGTACCAACAATTTATCCATAACTGTTAGAAGAGGTCAATAATTAAGACCTATACAAACATATTTGGCCAAAAGTAATGGCATAGGTCACTTATATGGAGCAATACCAATGGTTTTGGAAAAATGTTGGTATATGTCCATTATAGATACCCTACACCAACAGTTTTCCCACAACTATTGGGATAGGTCCACCATATGCCAATGGTTTCACCAAAACCATTGGTATATATAAAGTTATCAAAGAACCTATACCAATGGTTTAGAGAAGCATTTTTAAGGACACCTAGATTAATTTATGGATTATTATCTCTAATAAAATTAAATAAAAGAACAGTTAAAAGGCTTATAAATATATATATATATATATATGTGTGAATTTTTTTTCAACAAAGTCATATCAGGTTAGTGGTTAGGTAGTTGAATTATGAAGGGGTGGTAATAAAATCAGAACCAACATGGGATTTATTTTTTACATTACCTTTACCAACAATTTTATAAAACTGTTGGTATAAGTTCTTTATATGACCTATACTAACGGTTTTCCCAAAACCATTAGTATAGACCTCTACTGAGGCCGTATCATCCAATAGCCCTCCAATGCATTGGTATATAGTTTTTTTGTATTAGTGTATGGTGAAAATGTTAAAAGGCATGATGAAGTCATCAATAGTAAGAGAGACACTAAAGGAACCATCAAAACATCCTTCAATGATAGAGGTTTTAAATATGAGTTAATTTGATTCACATATCATGATATAATGTTATGGAATTTTAAGTGCAATGAAATGTATCGAAGAATAATGTAGTCAATTAAACTAATGTATATTCATTAATTCCATGACTCACCAGTCCCGATTTGCATTGAATTTTATTGATTTTTGGATAATCCCCCCTTTAAGTGTTGAGGGGGAACCCTTGCATGACCCATAAACCCACAACACAAGGCCCATAAATGACCTATAGGCCTAAACGAACATGGAATAATACATGAACATGAAAGAACAAGACCTAAAAAAACATGATACAACCCCTCCCCACCATATGAGTCATGTGGGATCTTATATCCCCAACTCGAAAAGCCAATCATCTTTCATTTCCCCATGTAGAGATGCACGGTGCCTAGTATCGATGGAAGTTGTCATACCCTCTCGTTCTTCCAATCTTGTTAGCTTTTCTTTTGTGGGTTCTATTTTTCTCAAAATCCTCTTCTTTTCCTACTCCCATGTGGCCTTCCACGGGCTTCTTATTTGTCTCTGTATATCAAAATCCCTTTGGCCCAAAGGCCATTGGTGGCCCAAAAGCCTTGGTGGTAGAAGGCCCTTTGCTTCATGAAGGCCCTTGGTTTCCCAAAGGTCCTATTTCCCAAAAGACATGGGTTTAAAAAATGCACTGAAACTCATAAACCCAAACTAGTGGCCAGAAGGCCCAAATCAGATGAATAGTTATGGATTCAATGGTACCGCACATCACCTTCGATAGAAACTACTATAGTACTCCACAAGATCCTAAAAATTCACCTCCACTCGAATTTGAACATTGGCCTTTTTGATGCCAAGAAGGAGAAAGGGTAGTTCCTATGTTAGTGGTGAGAAACAAAAAAACCTTTTAATTTCCATTTAAATGGATCTAGTTGAACTTTTTTTAAGTATTACCAAAACATGTTTTCTCACATTTCATTATGATAGAATGACGCATTATTCTAGTTGTAGAATGAATGGTGTTTATGGAATTAAATACTCCATAAATTGTTTTGTAATACATGAATCAATGTAACTATGCAGTGATTATAAAATATATGACTTATATACCTCGTTTTGGAAAGTTAATTCAATTTCAAGTAAAACTAAAAAGTGGACGTCAATGATATAATCAGTATGATATTTAGACTCAGTGGAGATAAACCCCTATGGTATAATTGATGTATATAAATATTAATGTTGTAAAATGAATCCCTTATAAAAAATTTATGCCACAATGATTAAAGAAAACAGATTAGCTAGAGAGCATTAACTATTCCAATGGTAAGCTAGTGGTGAATAAAATTTAAATGATTCAATTATATTTTTTATGGATTGTGATATTGAAGTGTGGTATATGAATTAAAAGAAGATATGAGTTTATTCAGACTGGAATTCTAAAGAACCAATTGAATAATCATTTATCGATCATTTAAAAAAAATGTATTAATCCACAAATTCACATTAGCATAACCACATAATATCTATGATGATAATAAGGAATTTTGAAGATGAGAGTCACATGATAACAATGATAAAAAAATGAAACATAGGGAAACAAAATTTCTATAAACACATCAGAGTTATGATGTAGGTAAATGATGAAAAAATGTTGAGACGTATATCCATTAAAAATAATTTCATTATTTTTTAGGACAAGCATAGAAAATCACGACGTTATCAAATAATGTCATGCCAAATATCAAGAAAAATGTATATCATAGGAGTTATAGTTTGATAAAAAATACATTATGAGATAAGAATATTGTGTTTGACTATAAAGTGTTTGTTAATGATATAAAAAAACTTTCATCAAGAAAAACATGATGTTTTTCTAAAGTAATTATCCAAGAAGTATCTTAGGATATGACATATATCCTTAAGATCGAAAAGAGATAGTCAAGTTATAGAATATAATTCTATGAGAGAGTGAAAATAATTATTTCACATAGTGAGATCTAGACATACCTGATTTTTGTTAATGATGAAGATGCACACATAGTTGGCATAAAAAGGATTTATATAAGAGAAAGCAGAAAAGAAATTTTCCAAAGACATATAAGGTGTACGAAGGATGAAAGTATAGTTATGGTTTTTTTATTCACCATGACTAGTGATAAATTATTAATTGGGAATATTAATTCCTACATTTTTTCAATATATATAAAATAACTAAAATTGAAAATGTTATTTGTAATTAAATAATGGAATCAATTTTTCAATGTATTGGGTGCTTATTATTTTTTATACCATTGTGGGTATTCAATTGATATGATATAAGGATTGCACATGAATACTACCCTTAAGGCAGGATTTGTAACACCCCGATATTTTATGAGATATTTTTTTTAATTTCTTTGATGTCTTATATTGTATGCTACACCAACATTAGATTGTACTATACGCAACACCGCATTAGCTTGTAGTATATGCAACACTATTCTTGGCTCGTGTTACACACAATTTCAAGTTCGTTTTGTAGAAATTATTCTACGCAACATTAAGTATTGATTTTGTTTAATGTATAAATTAAATAAGTTTTTATTATGTTATATGAAACACCAAACAGATCTTACACTAAACGTAGCCCTGACTTGTCTTTCATTACATGCAATCACGACCTTCCTCGATAGTGTGGGTAGTACACAATATCATGTTTCACTAAAAAATGATATATTATTATAATATTATTATGAACTAGCCGTTATAAATAGTATTCGCCAAATTTTTAATTTTATAACATTATTATTAATCTTACAGATTTTCTAGAACATGTTATGGGAACAAAATAATTTTTTCCGGTAAAATAAGTATTCTAAAAAATGCAGTTTTTCCGCCATTTGATGGCGCACCGACATTAAATCTAGTTTTTGACATGTTTATAATTTATATTTGAAAAAATTAAATTCTTATTTGGAATCACGATATAAAAAATTAAATTGGATAACATTTTCATATTATTCTAATAACCTTCATATTTTAATGAATAGTGAAAACATGATATATTTTAATTAAAAACACCTTTTTTCATTGTAATAATTTATATGGTTAAATTATAATATTGAATGGTTTTAAAGTATAAATAGAATATATTTTTACTATTTAATATAATTTATTTCATTATCATTGAATTTACATTTAATTTATAGGTAAAATCATTTCAATCTTTTGCAATGTTTTAACATTTAAAACTCATTTTCATAACAATGGGATTAATTTTAAATTAATTTCTGAAAATTATATGATTTGAATGTGAAAAAATGGATTCCATATTTGGAATCAGTAGGTCCAAATTAGGTTAATAAGCCACTTTTTATTTTTTAGTAATTAATAATAGTAATTACGGTAATTTGTTTTTACCATAGTTTAACGTAAATCGTGTAATTAAGGTTAAATATAATATTATAAAATTACACAAAAAATTTTACTAATATAATTGGATGATTATATTTTACCCTAAATCGTACTTGGGTAGAAACATAATCTAATGGAACCCACTTGTATTTGATTAAGTCCTTTTATTTATTTTATTTAGTGGAAAGTGAAAGGTCTCACTCAAACTTTAATAATTAGATTATTTTTAATATATTGTTCTACAGAATATAAATTGGATTATAAACACTCATCTGAAAGATAAAATTTTTTTCTTTATTATAGTAATTTATTTTTAATTTTTAATAAATATTTTATTACCTAAAAATCTTATACATTAATGATATAGAAAGTTTTTTAGTGAAACTTCAATAATATAGTTTATATTAAAATAATAATACCTATCAAAAAGACCTTAAACTTGACCAAACATTATTGGTAGCGTATATATAGACCCTAATCATCGAAGGGTGAATTTTTGGAACATTTTGAGCATTATAAAACAGATTAGGACATTTATATTATTTTATTTTAAATGATGTCAAAGATGTCACCTTCATAATTTGATAAATATAACAATTTAAATGTTTTGATTTTAAGATGATAAAATTGAGTAAATATTTTATTATGAAAGTTATTATTTTTATCTTTATCATAGGATTTTATGTATAATTTTTATGAAACAGATAAGTATATTAAATATTTATACAAAAATGTGGTATTAATTACTTTATTAAGAGATATACCAAATAAATGGTATTAAAAATGTTAAAATAAATAATATATGAACCCAGTAATGTTACCTATGATTTTTTGATGAATATGACATGTTAGTAATATTTTATATATTTTGGTTCGAACATATCATCATGTGTGGATTTTATTTATATTCAAATAAATGAGTAGTGTCAAAATTAACATTACTGTTATTTTATTAAAATAACATATTATTAAATTGTTTAAAAATCACAAAAATATTTAAAAATTATAAATTGAAATTTATATTGTCTAAAATATCATAAAGTACCCAATTATGGAAAATTCACAACACATAAGTAATTATTTATTATAATTTAATATTTAGAATATTATTACCACAAATAAAATTAAATAGATTAAATAATGATAAATCATGTTGATATGGTTTAAAATAAATTTCCAACATGTCTAACTTTTATTGGATGAATATATTAAAACCCTATATCATCTAAGCTTAGTATTGGAGTCATTTTGGATTTTTTTATGTGGGGATTGAATTTATATTAAATTTATATTTTTGAGTTTTCCAAAGGTGCCCGTCTCTGCTCTTAAAAAAAGGAACCTCCTCCCTCTTCTTTTCACAAGATGTTGAGCCTTCAATCTCACACAAACCATGCCCATTTCTCTTCTACACTTCCATAGAAACATTCTGGATGTTCTAGTCTTCTCAAAATACCATCTCTAGTCTCTAAAGAGGAAACATAAAGGAGGTGCGTCGAAGAATATGTAATCTCTTCTACCGATTCTTTCAAGTTTCTTTCTTCTTAAACTTCCTCTTATTTAGTAGTTTAATTGTAAAGTAATAAATTCAGTATCAATAATATATAGATATTATATTATAAATACGAAAAATCCTCATTTCACCTTCTATCCATTCTACGGAAAACGAAATCACCGCTCGTGCGTACGTATAGAATATTGTCTCCACACCGTGATGTAATCAGTTTTTCCACCAACACCTTACTTGGATGGGTATAATGTTGTAAATAATAACTATATATTGATATTATAACAACATATAGATTCTTTTATATTATATCATCCACTCCAATTCTATTCCATAATTATGGAAACAATATCATCGCTCGTGTGTACTTACGAACTACCTTCTCCACGAACACGAGGAGATTCCTTTTCCATGATTAACCATTAAAGTATGATTATAAATTATATATAATAAACAATCATGAAATATATTACATAATTTTGATACTGTATTTATGTACATATATTTTTCATTTACTTAATTTCATTCAATTCCATAAGGAAATGAAAACAGCGTTCATGCGTACGTACGACCTACCGTCTCCATGAATAGTGTATTTCTTTCCATTTATCGATCTATCATATATATTTATATGCTGAATATATATTATATATAAATCATGTTTTAAATTCTATAATTATGTAAATCAGGATATAAGTAATAATATAAAGAAGAACAAATTGAAACACGTACGATAAATGAAACAATTTTACCCAAAACGCTCCTTTAACATGGAATTTACAAAAGAACGAGTAATATGATGTCATTAGTGAACCGTATATGATATCATATCAATGAATATGATTCTGTAATAAGTCAATGACATTATTTAAATCCTTATACAGGAGTTTCGGATACATACAAAGCATATCATACATATGTAAAGGGATAACTTTTCCAATCTTGTTTTTATCCGAGATTGAATATTCGTAAGTATTTACTGGGGTTATATTTATCATGCATGTACCTATTTTATAAAAATGCTTTCATGTATGTTTAAATTCATTTTTACCCATTTTTCACTTTTACTAAATGGTATGTATGGAATCTTTCTATTGTTTACCATACAAGGTACTTTTTGACTTTTCCAGAAAAAGTATGAGAAGAATGTTTTTAACTTATACGACTTAAAACAAATTTTGTGGTTTCATGAAACCTTATTTTCATGAATATTTATACACATTATTTCATGATTATTTTCAACAAAATCATTTTATTTTAGAATATCATGGAATTTTGTGAAAAGAAAATTATTTTGAAGAAGAAAGGATATTTTCCTCAAGAATTCATTTCAAGTGTTTTGTCAAAACTATTTTTCATCTAAGATGAAATTTTTAAGTGTTATTATGTTTCATGTATAATATATATATGATTTACATGGTTTGAATTTTTTATATGATTAAATGATATCCATTAGTTTTATATCGATTATGTTATGATGGGATGATGTTTATAAAACCCATTTTATTCTTTGGGTTATGATGAATGATTTATGTTTATGTTGTGGCACACGTAAGAATGATTTCATTATGAGATGGGTGGGACCAATATCTCCCTCCAATTCATTGGGTAATGATTTATAGCTCATGATATAGACATGTATGGAATTTCATGTTAATCTGCTTCAGTGATACAGGACTAGAACGAGGAGTGAACTCGATTCAGTAAGGGACTTTGTCCAATAAGATGGTCTTGGCAGCAATGCCTTGGCTACTATAGAAATCATATCATGTGCATAATAGTTTTCCAAAATTTCATGTTTTTTTTCTCATGCTATTTTATCATGATTTATGTTCCATTATGATCTATGCCTTATGTACTGCCATGTTTTATGTCATTGCTCAAGATTTTGTTATATAGTTATTATGGTCATGTTTTTAATTTCAAATGTATATGGATTGTTTTATTTTTACCAATATTACCCTTTCTGAGCATTTGAGGTCACCCTTTATATGTTTTGTTTTCCCCAGGATATAAAGAAAGGTTTTAGGCATGAAAAAAGGGGAAGATCTTAATGGGAGATGTTGAAGATCATTCACCATGATTAGAAGAGTATGTTACGAGTTTCAAAAGACACTAAACTATTACGATTCTTGACTGTTGGTTTTTTTTATGTATTATGTATTATTAAAAAGTTATGTAATGTCCATGTACATCAAGCTTGGGTCTATACAGTTGTTATTAGAGGAAAGGTTAAGTTAACCTTTGGAAACTAGGATAAGAAAGAATTAGTGAGATCCCTAGAGATATTTCCAAGGTATTCCTAGGGATGTCCCTATCGTTAAGTATATGTATAGGTTATAGTCCTAGGATTATGGTAATGATCATAGAATTAAACCTCAGATGTTAGATATTGAATGTATCCCCCCTTTATTATTTTGTATTCCTAGCATGATTTTTGCCACTTATACTATTCTTTTTGGGTCTTATACAATGGCTGGAACCCGAAGGAACCGTGTTGATCAATGTAATGGGAAATGCAATGATTGTCCTCCTAAACAAACAAATGTTATGGGATATGGAGTGAAAAGTCTTATTGTTATACCTACACAATCTATGAATCATTATGGAATTCCGAATGAGCAGAGAATGGAGAAATAATCTATTGAGTCCTTCATGAGGCAACGTCCATCTTCTTTCCATGGGTCTTTTGATCCACTTTTTGCTGAACAATGGATCCGTACCATTGAAAAGATATTTTTCAAACATCGATGTTTGGAATATGAAAAAATTCATTCCAGTTGTTTATCGTTTAGAAGGTAAAGCAGACCAGTGGTGGAATCCAATTAAGAATACAAAGCCCCAAGGTGAAATTGAATCCATGAAATGGGACGAGTTCAAGAACATTTTTTTAAATAAGTACTTCCCTCATATTCTTCAAACAATGATGGAAAAGGAGTTCTTTGAGCTTAAGGAAAAGGATGATGAATCTGTTGGCATATACAAGACAAATTTTATAAGGCTTTCAAGGTATGCATCTGGATTTATCATCCAACCTGAATGTAATGTTGATCTATTAATCAGTGGCATAAAACCATGTCTTCAAAGGGAATTAGCTATAAGATACTTCAATATCTATGAAGAAACTGTGTTTTTTGCTATCAAGGTAGAACTAGAAGTTGGTGCTACATATCCATCTCATGTTTTTTACAAGAAACCAAGGATGTAGTTCAAGGAAAAATCTCAGAACAATGGTGAAAAGAAGATGAATGTTTCTTTATGATCAAAGTGTGGAAAGAAGCGTGGTGGAGATTGTATTAAAGGAACTAGAAAATGTTTTAAGTGTGGAAAAGAAGGTCATCGAGTAGTTGAGTGTCGAATTAATGGGAAAAAGCTAGCTAATGATGTTAATAGATAAAAGACTACAGAAAACTCTCCACCAACACTTCAATGCTTCAAGTGCAAGGAAATGGGGCGTTATGCTAATCAATGCCCTAATCCATGGGTTAATGATGATCGACGTGAGCAACCTATTAAGGAAAAGGATAATGTGAAGTCTCATGAGATCACTATTTGTGATGTTGAGTATGAAAATGATGTTGTGGAATGAGTAAGTGTTTATGTAATGGTATTTCAAAATAGTATCATGGAATCTTATTTATGGTATCATGGAATTTTAGAATATCTATGTATTTGTTTTTAGTAATTATATGGTACCGGTAACCACGAAAAGTGATTGAAATATTTTTGGAAAGCAGATGATATGCGCATAATGAAGGGATAAAGAGAAAATAAAATGATCTCATGACTGATATAAGGACAAAGTTATATCATGGTTTTAGTATTTAGATATTTTGGGATCTTTTTATGTGGAAAGAGTTAAATTTTGATTGCATTCATGTTTTCAATATGGTTCAATGGGTATTCATTTTTCAAGAGAATACATGATTAAGGTATTCACATGTTCGGAAAGTGATCAACAAGATATATCATATGATATATGGGGGATAAATGATGGTATTCACATGTTCGGTAGATGAAATTTCTAGTAATTGTTTTCTTTATACTATGAGCATGGACATAAGTATTTTAGATAAGCCTAAAGATTATAATGGATTATGTTGCACATAAGTTAGTATTGTTTACTGGTATAACTATTTTCGATATTATTGATGGGATGTTATAATAATGTAGTTTTAGAACAAGGTAAACCTGTAGGATAGGCGAAAACCCGTCGCGTCGGAGAAGGCTATGGGAATCGAACCCACAACCGAAGTGCAACAGACCTTTATCGTCTTCCACTGGCCTACAGGAAATCCCTAGTTAGTAGAAACTAGGTTTATTTTATTAATAATTATGATAGATTAATTATAAGTCCATTTTTGGAATCATATGTGATTAACCTCACCATAGATGGACTTATGTATATTTGATAACTTTTTTTAACCTTTTGTTTGAGACAAATGGAATGACCCATCATTCTATCACATGATTTGCTGACAATTCAAGAATGAAAAATTCAAAATCATTACATTATGATAAGAAGTGTAATTTTTTCACGACGTGAACAATGTTGAGATTGTACCAAAATAAAGTAAGTATTTCTTCTTATTCAAATTCTTCAACTTTAGGGAAATGATCTTCAGAACCAAAAATGTTGTCCAAGTGTCATTATATCTGATGAATTAGATAGTACCATAGATCATCAAAAATTTATGGCATTGTGGTTGTTGGATTTTTCTTATCCATGTTCTCTACCACTCTCCATCAGAACTAGATTGTTATATTTCTCTTCCATATCCATATTTTCACTTATGTTCTCCAATGTGGAAACCCAGTGATGAGTTAATTTGGGTAACCGTTAAGTTTCATACTTCAGTTTTTAAAATCAAGTTTTAATATTCCTTTTTATGAAGTGGGTTTTGATGAAAGAATCTTTCATATAGTAAACCATTTATAACCCCGACGAATCTCGAGGGATAAATTCATTTTAATGGGGGTAAAATGTAACACCCCGAGATTTAATGATACATATTATTCTTAATTTTTTTGATATCTCCTATTTTATTCTACACCAATATTAGCTTGTACTATACATAACACCGTATTAGTTTGCAGTATACGTAACACTATTGATGGCTCGTGTTACACACAATTTCATGTTCGTTTTGTAGAAATTATTCTATGCAACATTAAGTATATAATTTATGTAACGTATAAATAAATTATGCTTTGATTATTTTATACAAAACACCAATGGGATCTTGCACTACATGTAGACCTGACATGGCTTTCATTACACTCAATCACGACCTTCCTCGATAGCATGTGTATTACGCAATACCGGGTTTCACTAAACAATGATGTATTTTTATAATATTATTATGAACTAGCCGTTTTGATTAGTATAAACTAAATTTTGAATTTTATAACTTTATTATTCTTCTTGCACATTTTCTAGATCATTGTATAAGAGCAAAATAATTTTTCCAGGTAAAATTAGTATTTTTAAAAAAAATGTAGTCTTGTCCCCTTTTGATTGCACACAAACATTAAATCTAGTTTTTGACATTTTTATAAATTCAATTTGAGAAAATAAAAATCTTATTTGGAATCTGGATATAAAAATTTTCTTTGGATAAAATTTTCACATTATTCTTATAACTTTTATATTTTAATGTATTGTAAAAGCACACTATTTTAATTAAAACAACTTTTTTCATCATAATAATTTATATTGTTAAATTATAATATTTAATTGTTTTAAACTATAAATAGAATATATTTTTACCATTTAATATAATTTATGTCATTAGCATTGATTTTACATTGAATTCAGATGTAAAATCATTTCAATCTTTTGCAATGTTTTAACTTTTAAAACTCGTTTTCTTAACAACATGAATAATTTTAAATTAAATGCTTCAACATCTGTGATTTGAATTTGAAAAAATGGATTTCATATTTGGAATCACAAGGTCCAAATTATGTTAATAGGCTACTTTTTATTTTTTAGTCATTATGAATAGTAACTATGGTAAATTTTATTTACCATAGTTAAAGGTAAATCAGGTAATTATGGGTAAATAAAATATTATAAAATTAACCTAACACTTGTCCCAATATAATTGGATGATTATATTTTACCCTAAATCATACTTGGGTCGAAATGAAATCTAATGGAACCCACTTGTCTTTGATTAAGTCCTTTTATTTATTTTATTTAAAGGAATGTGAAATGTCTCACTCAAACTTTAATAATTAGATAATTTTTTAATATATTTTTATACAGAATATAAATTTGATTATAAAAACTCATTTTAAAGACAATATGTTATTATTTATCATGGATATTTAATGTTAATTTTTAATAAATATTTTATTACCATAAAAACTTATACATTAATGATGTAGAAATAATTTATTTAGTGAAAAATAAATAATATTGTTTTTATTAAAATAATAATACCTATCAAAAGGACCAGAAACATGACCAAACATTATTGGTAAAGTATATCTATACCCTAATCATCCAAGGGTCTATTTGTGGACCATTGTGAGCCTTATAAAACTGATTAGGACATTTATATTATTTTATTTTATATGATGTCAAAGATGTCACCTTCATTATTTAATAATTATAACAATTTAAATGTTGTGATTTTAAGATGATAAAATCGAGTAAAAATATTATTATGAAAGGTATTATATTTATATTAATCATAGTATTTTTTTTAATTTTTATGCAACAGATAAGTATATTAAATAATTCTAAAAAATGATGTACTAATTATTTTATTAAGAGATATACCAAATAAATTGTTTTAAAAATATTGAACTAAATAATATATGAAAAAATTAATGCGCTGCATGAATGTTTTCGATGAATATGACATGTTATTAATCTATTATATATTTTGGTTTGAACATATCTTCTGTGTGGATTTTATTTAAAATCAAATAAATGAATACTGTCAAAATTAACAATATTTTTATTTTATAAAAATAACATATTATTAAATTGTTTAAAAATCACAAAAATATTTAAAAATTATAAATTGAAATTTATATGGTCTAAAATTTCATAAAGTACCCAATTCTGGATAATACAAAACACATAATTAATTATTATAACAATTTTAAATTTAGAATATTATTACAACAAATAAAATTAAATAGATTAAATAAGTATAAATCATGTTGATATGGTTTAAAATAAATTTCCAACATGTCTAAATTTTATTGGTAGATGATATTACAACCCTATCACATCTAATATTTGGATTTGAGTCATTTTGGATGTATTTATGTGGGGTGAGAATTTATATTAAATTAATATTTCTGAGGATTCAAAAGGTGCCCCTCTCCCCTCTTATAAAAGGGAACCTCCTCCCACTCCACTTCACAACACTTTGAGCCTTCAAGATCAGAAAAACCTTTCCCATTTCTCTTCTCCACTTACCTAGATATATCTTGGAGGTTCTGGTGTTCTCAAAAGACCAACTCTAGTCCCTTAAGAGGAAGCTTATAGGAGGTGCGTTGAAGAATAGGTAATCTCTTCTACGGATTCTTTCATGTTTTATTCTTCTTCAACATCCTCTTCATTAGTTTTTTCATTGTAAAGTAATACAATAAGTATCACTAATATATTGATATGATATTAAAAATATGAAACAACCCCATTTCACCTTTTATCCATCGTATGAAAAATGAAATCACCGCGCATGAGTATGTACGGAATACCGCCTCCACACCGTGGTGGAATCGGTTTTTCCACCACCCCTTACATGGATGGGTATAATGGTGTAAATAATAACTATATATGGTTATTATAACATCATACTTATTCTGAGATATTATACCATCCACTCAAATTCTATTCATAATTATGGGAATGATATCATCGCTCGTGCGTACGTAAGGACTATCGTCTCCACGAACGCGATGCGATTAATTTTCTATGATTAACCATTAAAGTATGATTATAAAGTATATATATTAAATAATCATGAAAAATATTACATAATAGTTATACTGGATTTATGTACATATATGTCTCATTTACTTAATTCCATTCAATTCAATAAGGAAACGGAAACATCATTCATGCGTACGTACGACCTACCGTCTCCATGAACGGTGTATTTCATTCCTTTTATCGATATATCATATATATTTATATGCTGAATATATATTATACTGAAATCATGTTTTACATTCTGGAATTATTTAAATTAGTATATAAGTAATAATATCAATAACAAAAAATCGAAACACATACGATAAATGAAACGATTTTACCCAAAACGCTACATTAATAGGGAATTTACAAAAGAACGGGTAATATAAAGTCATAAGTGAACTATATATGATATCATAAGAATGAATATGATTCTTTAATAATTCAATTACATTATTTATATAATTATACAGTAGGTTCGGATACATACGAATCATATCAGATATAAGGTAAGGGGTAACATTTCCAATCTTGTTTTTATCCGAAATTGTTTATTCGTAAGTATTTACTAGGGTTATATTTATCATCCATGTCCCTGTTTTCTAAAAATCATTTCATGTATATTTAAAGTTATTTTTACCAATTTTTGACTTTTACTACATTGTATTTAAGGAGCCCTTCTTTTGTTTACTATATGAGGTACTTTTTGACTTTTCCGGTAAAATTTTGAGAAGAATTTTTTTTTAACTTACACGGCATGAACGGATTTTTACGGTTTCATAAATCCCTTTTTCATGAAGCTTCCTCAACAAGATTTCATGATTGTTTTCAAAAAATTCCATTTATTTTAAAATTTCATGGCATTTTGTGATAATAATATGATTTTGAAGAAGAAAGGATATTTTCTTCAACAATTCTTTTCAAATGTTTTGTAGAAACAATTTTCCATCTAAGATGAAATTATTTAGTATGATTATGTTTCAAGTATAATGTATCTATTATTCACATGGTTTAACTTTTTTTGTGATGAAGTGATATCCATTTTTTTATATGGATTATGTTATTATGGGATGATGTTTATGAAACCCATTTTATTCTTTGGCTTATGATGAATGATTTAGGTTTATGTTGTCGCACACATAAGAAAGATTTCATTATGAGATGGGTAGGACCTATATCTACTTCCAATGCATTGGGTAAGGATTTATATCTCACAAGATAGAAATGGATGGAATGGAAAGTTAATCTGGTTCTGTGATACAAGACTGGAATGTGGAGTAAACTCGATTCAGTAAGGGACATTATCCACTAAGATGGTCTTTGAAACAATGCCTTGGCTACTATGGAAATCATATCATGTGATTAATGGTTTTTTATAATTATATGTTTTATTCCCATTCTATTTTATCCTTATTGATGTTCTATTATGATCTATGCCTTATGTACTTCCATGTTTTATGTCATTGCTCATGATTTTGATATTTAAACATTATGGTCATGTTATTATGTTCAAATATATATTGTTTGTTTAATTTTCTCCATGATTACCCTTACTGAGAAATTGATATCATCCAATATATGTTTTATTTTCCCCAGGCTATAAAGAAAGGGTTTAGGTAAGAAAACAAAATGAGAATATCTTTATGAGAGATGTTGAAGATCATTCACCATGATTAGAATATTATGTTCTGAGTTTCCAAAGACACTAAACTATTACGATCCTTGAGTGTTGGTTTTTGTTATGTATTAAGTATTACAAAAAATTTATGTAATTTCCATGTACATCAAGATTGGGTCTCTAGAGGATTGGTTACCCCTAGTCATTATAGTAAAATATTTGAGAATTTTACTTGTTATAGATAATTATCTATGATCATCTTATTGAGCATTGGATGACAAGAAAACCAATAATGAAAGGTGTCTACGTGATGCTACCAAAAATTGTTGGTGACATCATATAAATAAAATAATGGTGAATGTTACTGAAACAAAATTTTCAATTAAAATTATCAAATAGGATATTAGAGAACTCCTTTGGAATTAATAGTTTCCATCTATCTACTAGAATTTAGTGGGGGCACCATAGTTTTCCTAGTAATGCATATTTGATAACATATATAAACAACTATTGGACTTTAAATAAGTTAATAATAGAATAAATATATCTCTGTAAAGACTGAATTTATGAAGAAACAACTATTCTAGGGACATGACCTATTGAGGTCGATCTAGCAGTTTATTTGACCTAGTAAATCGTATATATACTTACAATTTATCGAACAAATACAAGATAGTACAATTCGAGAGAGAATTTTTACTAATTACATATGGAATAAATCTCTCCAAGATGACATGTATGGAATATGGGAGGATATTAAATTGGATATATGAATTCCATAGGATTTTCTGATAGATCAATCACATATTCTATGATGCGTATAAGACATCATATTGCCAACATAAATATAATGAAATAATAATATTAGTTATATCTTGGAAATATGTGAGGGAAGCTTTCATAACTATCCTATCATACATAAAAAATAAAAACGGATATATACCTGGTATGCAGAGAAGAAGGGATACAAGTTTTAATGGGATAGAAACTGGTCCTTTTTTATATCAAAATTAATGAATATCACAATTAGGGTAAGGTTATGAGGAAGATAATATCAACAAATCCAATGGTATCCCTAACTATAAATACCAAGTGTGTAACAGATTATTAGGGAAACAAAGAAGATGATAAAAATACTTAACATTGTTTTCTATTTCATTGAATCATACCTAGTATGAATATATTTAAATTTATGATAATTCTATTACTAGTTCTAGACCTGATTTCAATTTTAAATATTGGAAAAAAGGATTAACATGGGGATTACATATCGTGAATAGTTTTACACAAGGGGTAGAGGTTGAACATAATAGAATAGACAAAAAAATTGAGATATTGAAGACCTAGTAGCTAAATATTTGACTCCTTAAATACATGTTCTTTTTATGTGATATCTAACAAGGAAACTTATCTAGTGGGTTCTAATGAATGTTGGAGGGTAGTAATACTGGGTTACCTAGACACAACATAATTTTTTCTTTTTGAATATAATTTCATTTATACAATGAGATATACATGATGTAATCTTGTCATTATATTATAGATATTTATAATCCACTATTAAAATAGTATTTTACATATATTAATAAACATATCAAAAGGTTATTGCTAGTCCCATGCTATAAGGAGAACCTCAAGATACTATGAAATTAATCTTAAATATATGTACTCTAGTATAGATACACTATAATAACTAGACATAGTTGATGTCCAACTATAATGTACTGGGGGGTAATTTTTTTTTACTTCTTCTCATGGTGTTCGCAGTCGGTGATATCTTGTAAGTTAGATCATAAGGGTTGACCTGACAATAGGAACCCCACATGTTTCAGTTTTCATTGGATGTTTCTATATACTAACATGAGTATTGGTCTTCTAACTTGAGATCATTATCAATGTGTTCCATTTTATCATGTTTTTGATGTATCGAAGAATCTATGACAATTAATCCATGTTGAGGTAGTTTTTATTGGGTGTTTAATTGGTCGTATGACATTAGTTGATTGATTAAGAAATAATTTTTCACTTCTATGATGAATAAGTAATATATCCTGGTAATTACTAATCAGGATGATAGTACCTTCATAAATCCTTGTCCAAGGTAGACGGAGGTATGTCTGTCAAGATTGATCAAAAAAATAAAGCAATAAAGGATGATAAATTAAGTGTGTGTCTGTATTTATCAGATATATAAAAAAATAGATTATATTACACTGTACAATTTTTTAGGTTTGTTACGGTTTCTGTGACTACAACATACCTATTTAAGGGTCCGGATGGGTTTATAGACTCCGTTGTTGGTATATGATTTCTATTATCCTGTATCAAGATAAGGTCCTAGATGGTCTAACACAATAGTGTATTTAGGAATATTTAATATTATAGTTAATAGGTATACATGACGTGGTGAGCCCCACACATGGTCTGAATGTTTTCTATGTTATCAATAACCAATGAATAAATGAATTTATTATAATTTGAGAATAGAATTATTGTGTTGTATTTATTTATATGAAATATTCATGAGGTTTTTATTGAATACATGAAAAATATTATATTAAAAATATAATATTAATATTTCATGTTCATTTAATATTATTGGGAATTATGAGTCATGTTTAATGTTGATGTTTTATCATATAATATCCTAAATATATATTATAATTATTTGATAAAATATCAATAATATTTATGATTCTGTTTAGTTCTTCATAATTAAAAATTTATTTCTTATTTAGTGGGTGATTTATTCTGGTGATTAGGGAACCGTTTCAGGTATTTTAAACCTACCACTATACAAGAAGGATAGAAGATCTCATTCAATGCATGGTTAATTCATTTAGAATGAGAGTCTCTCTATCCTCCATCTTTATGGGTTGATAATTTCTCTTTATATTAGTTTGATTCAAGAATGAATTTTGATATATTGAATGAACATCATCTAGGTGATCGTTGCGATGATGAAGGATTCGTTGGAGCTCTATGCTAACACATTGAATTCAACAGATGAAAAGTTCACAACTTCTTAGTGAATGTGTGTATCATCTAGAGGGGTTTGACTTATGATCTCATAAATAACCATTATCAGGGAATAACTACAGTTGAGTGTGATTCATTTAAAATAAGTTATTCGTTGAGTATTATTTTTGTGCTTCGATAAATTCACATGAAATATTTAGACCACTAATGGGGATCTAATCACTATATAAGATAATTTTCCTCACTTAGATGATGAAAATTTATAAATCTTCATTCCATAGGCCTCTTCTGTGAACCAGATGACCTCAATTTTTTGATCCTCATCATAGATAAGAAAACATGATTTTTTCAGCACAAAGCATCTACCAAAATTTTCCCATTCTCAGGGTGGTAATGTATTAAGCATACATAATATTTCACTAGCTATGATCATCATCTTTTGTGAATTTTTATCTCCATTTAAGTTAAAACATACATTAATCTTTTTTGATCTATATTTATGTCAAAAATTTCACTAGAGAGATAATTCCCCCATATATTTATTAAAGGGATTACCATATGTAACTAAATATAGAGTGTTTGATAACTTTTCTCACGTACTATTAATTGGTGTGAGTCATAATCTCTCACTATATCATTTTTATGTGAACAGATACTGGTAACTTCTTTGATACATCACTCTATATCACAAAACATTCTCCACTATAGGTTAATGTGAGCATAGGTGTGCCTAACAAACATATTTTTATATCCTTGAAATTATATTCCCATTCCTCCATCCATATGATATAAACTATCTTCGAAGTCAACGTCATGAGTTGATAATATAATCATTCAAAATCATTAGAAAATGTCAATAATATCCATCCAACCAAAGAAAACAATGGATATCAGTAACTGTGTGATGATCTAGGCTATTTCCCATTAAATTATATTTTTGAAGGATCTACTAATATACACTAACAAGATATTATATAATCAAAAAATAAAACTTTTTGAAGCCAAAATTCACACTTTTTAAATTTTTCATTGTGCTTATCCTTCCACAGGGTCTACAACAAAATCTTCATGTGATATTCATTCTTTTTCTTTGCCTTTAACTATAAAAGAATATAATCTATAAAGGATACTGCATACTAATGAAGCTAGATTCTAAAGAATATATTCATCAATTCTATGTTGATATCGGGGGAATTTGTTAGACCAAAAGGGATAATTAAAAATCAATAGTGTTTATACCTTTTTCATAATGTTGTTTTTGGTATATCCATCTTCTTGACCCTGAATTGATGATATACAGAATGAAGAACATTCATATAAACTTATTAAGAACCATGTATTTTATCAAATAAAATATCAAAATAGAAAATAATATACTTTTTATCGGTTTTTATTTTTTATGCACTTGATAATAAATGAAAATATATTATTACCTATATTTCTTCTTAAAAAAGGCACTATGTTCACCTCAAGGTGACATAGTAGTGTTTATGAATCCCTTATAAAAATTATCCTAGTATTTATTCTTCCATTACTAAAACTCAATTAGGTCCATTATATAAGGAGTATCATAATTAGTTTTAACACCAGGTATCGATTCAATTGAACACTCAACAAACTGATTCAGTTGAAGACCTAAAAATTATTCTAGAAAAACATCAACAAACTCAGGTAAAATATGTGTGTCATTAATGTTATGTTTATCCCCAATTATCTTATATAGATATATTTAATGTATTTTATAGTGATCTAGGATTATCATAAGTGTATTGTAAAAAAGTTTATATGAATACTCATTTCATTACACAAACACAAGTCTGATGACATTAATATTTTAGTTCCTTTGGAAACATAGAACATAGTCTTCTAAAAGCAAGAAAGATATTGAAACTCCTTCTCTAAGGACTTTCCCCTTTATTACTCCTACTTAAAACCCTTCTTAATAACATATGAAAAAAGAATCATATGAAAGGGCGATCTTAGATTCTTATTAAGGGTAAACGAATGGGATACATATGAATAACAATAACATACATTTATAAGAACATTGACTTAAAATTTTAATACCATTCCATGCATATAAAATTTCATAATCATGATTCATTTCATTAATATTGGATTTTTATATGGAATGAATCTTAATAAAATAAATGGCATGATCCATGACATAATTACATTGACCTATGATATAGAATTGTGGAAAACCCATTATAATAGAATATCATTTCCTTAGTAGTAAAGAGTCATTTTCAAAACATAATCAGGCACTCTCTGGTTTGATACATATCCTAGGTTGGACACACCACCATCCACAATGGAATACCCTTCCTTATAGTTGGATCAGTTAAATCCCCAAACCATCATATTAGTCACGGTATACAGCCAAGAAATTCATTACGGACAAAGTCCCCCACGGAACCAGGTTCACACCCCTTTATAGTCCTAACAATCTCATTAGATATTAATCTTTACCAAAATTATAAAAGGGATATTTAGGAACCACCATTAACATAATGAATGAAATGAATATGTTTTCTAGATATAAGGTCCTAACATTACACATTATATAATATTGACTTTTAATTAGTAAAATTAATTTCATTAACATAGAGTATATTTTCATATTTTGATTTGAAAAGAATTAAGAAATTATACAAAAATAACAACTCGAATATTAAAAACTATCTGCATATACTCAAAATCAATTTTCCACCAAAATAATCATTTAAAAAAACAAAATTTCTTTCTTGAAATGTATTCATAAATTTTACTTGACATCCCATTTTCTCTAACCCATCCTTATTCCACATGAAAATAATTTAAAATATGGGATGAATCCATAAAACCAAGTAAGTTAAATAAAAATAAATAATGAAATTTTTCGTCCATGAATGCTTACAAACCCAAGAAAACAATTTCACAAAGTTATATTTCTCACCCATATATTAGAATCTCTTTACCATTCATCATAAAATCATATGTTTCCTATAAAACTCCGTAGAAAATATAAACCAATAAAGTAACTCATTTAATAATTCCATAACCCTCATAAATTTATTGTAGCTCTGATTAATATATATGGAGTAACCTTCAAGGGTCCATTAGGATGAACCATCATAACATATTTAATTGATATCTTAGGATAAACCCCACTACTTAACATTATCCCATTACCTAATGCGTTAGAGATCTATACTGGAATCTCTCATTCTTGGGCTTTCATGGAACCACCCATACTCCTAAATAATTCCTATGAACCATAACATAATATTTACACATAAATCATCAATAAAAGTAAAATAACACTTCCATATTAAAATTAGTTTACTTTTTTATAAATCCACACACTCATAAATCAAAACACATCATTTGAAATTAAAACTGAACACATTAAAAGGATATATCAATGAATTAATTTAACATGAAAGAATGAAATTTCATTCCCGCCATATATGTTTAAAAATAATTCTTTCTGGATTATGTAAAAATAGTTGAAAGTGTAACATTAAATTAGGGTTTTAAAAAAAATTCCCATACAAATATTATATCCTTGAAGTGAGGATTAATGAAATTAATTGATTATATGTATCCACTGTAAATACAAAAAAAAATTTAAATAAAACAAAATATATTCAAAAGTTATTTCACACATAATCTTTTCATGACATAATCAAGAAGTAGGAATTTAACCCAAAGAATGTAAATTGGGTTTAAAATTCACTTACTACTTTATAATAAGTCGGACTATACTCTACATAAAATTGAAACATTTTAATAAAACAATAAATATAATTAAAATAATAAAATTAATTATATAAAATTTCAATGTAATGTTATATACACCTCATAAAGTACTATGGGTGTATAACATCAAAATATGCATAAATGAGATAAAATTAAGATGAATTCCATGATCTTATGTTAGACTCATCACACACAATCATTATATTTATTAATTATAAATTTAGGTTAATATTTTTTAAGGACCTTTTTAGATATTATTATTACTTTTAAATATCCTGTTATAATGTTATAATAATAGATTAATTATTTTTGTTCATGTTGGATGTTTTGATGATATTTAATACATGAGTCCAGAATGAATTGGGTATGATGTCAGTAGTTAAGTTTGTAATTAGTCCACCTTATATAGAATAATATTCATGGAATGATTATAATTTTTATATGTAAACTATAAATTTAAATCAACCCATTAATTATGGTTGTGAAAAATGAACGGAGATATAATAATAGTGACGGTAGGTCTTACGTACACAGGAGTAAAGTATCCATTTTCAATGATCACAATGGAAAGAAGGATAACATTATTTTATCTTTATCAAATTATAATTATATAATTAATATAACTTTTTTAATTTAAATATACTTATATATATCATCCATGTGATATGGCAATTAAAAATGAATCACATTTCTCTTTTGAAGTCGCAGTCCACGTGTACGGAAAAATGAAATTATCCTTTTTATGTGCACGAAAAAGAAAGAACATAAATGATGTATTATCATATAATAATTATAAATATATAATTAATAACATATATAACCATTAATTATATTAGTATAACCAATCATGATAGATGATGATGGAAAATGAATTATACCGTGTCACGTGGTGGTGGTATTCGTTACACACCAATGATTAATTCTTTTCCCATTTGATTGAAGTGTAAATGGATTTAGGTTATTATATTAACATAAAAATGTAATTATATTTAGGAATCATTATATATTATTTCATTATTGTTTATTTTTATTTTAATGGAGTTTATTGAGAAAGAAAACTAGAATACCTGATTAAAAATGATACTCTTTTATCAAACAATTCTCTTTTCATAACACATTAAGACCACTAAAGATGGTGTTCTTCCTAATATAATATCTATATAATGAGGGGTGGTATTATAGGAAGGGATATGGGAAGATATATTTTAAACCATATATGTTTTTAATTTTTTAAAGAAGAGGAGAATATGTAACCTTTTATAAGAGTGGAGAGGGGCACTCATGGAATTCATCAAAATATTAGATTAATATAAATTAGTTTTCTCATCAAAATGGATCCAAAATAAATGATTTATAATATATAATTATTATGAATCATAATATATTCGTAGAATAATTTTTTTTTGATTTAATCATTTTTTATCCTTATCATTTCACTTTAACCCTTTTTTAACACCTCTAACTATTACTGTGTCAACATGGATTTTTAATTTTTATGGGTTAATATAGTTAAAATAAAATGAAAAATGAACAAAAATGGATAATTGATGAAATATTAAACCATATAATAATGATTTTTACTAATTATATATTTTTTTAAATTTTACATCATTAAATAAAATATTACTTATTTCTAAATATCATTAATTTCAATTTTGACATTATTCATCACATGAAGTTTTAAAAAAATTATAATAACATGATAAATTAAAACTAAATATTTTAACACATCAAAAATATATAAATGTAACTTATAAAGTTATTATATGAAATAAATTGTATGTAATAATATTTATTTTTATATTTTTAATATCATTTATTTGATATTTCCTTTAATTGAATAGTTGCTTCATCATCATTGTGTAAGAATTTAAGGAAATTATTTCATTGTAAAAATTTAAAAATAAATTAGCAAGAAAAATGTCTCTATTTTATAACTAAAATACCACTTATATTTGTATATAACTTATAAATAATCCTATATTAAAAAATTCCTAGTTATTGAAATCATAAGTATGATATCTTTGACTTTTCCTTAAAATAAAATATAATAAAGGGATTAAGAACCACCTAGTGGATCCAAGAGATAATAAAATCACCCCAATGATGTTTGGCTTAAAATCATACATAAAATAAAATTAGGACATGTTATAGTTCATTTTCCCAATATTTACAATATTATTTTTATACTTAATTGCCAAATTTACCCTTAACCATGTTATAAAAAAATTCCTATTTTACTATTCATATTTTCAAAATATAAAAGGGGAATAATTATTAAATTTGAAACTTATGATTCAAAATTGGGAATAAATTTTTTAATATTCAAAATAGATAATTTTCTAAATTTAATTTAAAACAATTCCAATTGACAAAATGGGAAAAATGTTTTCAAATTTTAAATGATAAAAAATTTTAAATATTTTTATCCAAATTCAATGAATAATTTATTTAAATGAACAAAATAAGATTAAATGATATATGATTGATCTAATTATACATTAAAACCATTCAAAAATATATTTTATCACTACAAATCATCTATAAGAAATATTAGTTTTCAATTAAAATTCAATATTTTTCACTATTTATCAAAACATGAAACTTATCAAAAAAATATAGAAAATTAATATAATGTAAATTTATATAATATGATATCAAATAAGATGAATTTTTTCCTATATAAATTATAAAGATGTCAAAAAAATATATTTAAAACATGTGTTCCATTAAAAGGTGAAAAAACTATCTTTCTTGGAAAATACATATTTTATGTATAAAATTGTATTTTTTTCATATCATTACTATAATGAAAATAATAATAATGTCAAAAAATTATATTGATTATATATTTAGTTAATATAATCCAACAAGAGTGACTTTTTTATTTTATTAACATAATTACTTGCATTTAAATATTTTTTAGAAAAAGTTTCCATTTTATTCTAAAAATCATTTTAATTATATTTATAATTAATTGGTCATCATAGAATTAATTATATATACATTTTTACACCATATTTTCTTAAATAAGTTAATCTAACTGGCACCCATCTTTCTAATGACTAGATTTTAACTGTAATATTTATATAACAATAATTAAATGTTTATTTTTGTATGATGTGGTGTATCACATATTTTTTCAAACATAGTGTTTCCTTTGAAATACTCTAGTTGTTATATTATCCACCCCATTTAATATATTGAATCCTCATAAATTGAACCCAGGATTGAAAACTATTGTTTTTGAATTTAAAATACCTTTGTTGAAATACCACAATAGAAAAATATTAATAAATCATTCAAATAATAAGAGAGAAAATAAAGTTCAGAGATCACTTGAGATAATAAAAACTAGGATTCCATGTATAAAAAATAGACATGTAAGACAAAACTAACTCTCAAGGAATAATAGAAAGTGACAGATAAAATGATCATTAGAATGTTAACTAAAACAAAGCCATAAATATGTGATGGGTTAAAAGGACATTTATTAAGGTAAACAAATAACATTTTTTTATGATACATTATTATAGAGTTAAGGCTATATTTTACTACCAAGACTAATAGAATAAGAAAATATACTTATATGGAATTTATATTTTAGTCCATTAATCAATTTACAACAAATTATTATCCATTTCTCCAAATGATGACTATTCAATGCAAATTTTTCATGCCCAAACAACTGGAATCAAATTCTAGAGGATCACATAATACATAAAAGAATAAAATTTTTTATATATTGAACAGAAAAATTATGAAAAAATGAAATGGTTTGGAAAAGATATGATAATTCTTTTAAAATAATCATCTTTTATATGAAGAAAAAATAATTCAATATCCCAAATTCAATAGTAATACCAAAAGTTCAACATAGTCCATTTTATAAATAACTATCCTTAAAATTCCATAACAAAATCCAAACTATTATTGGTACCAGTCTCAATAATTATTTGATTACATAAACATAAAAGTCAAATTTAAATAATTAAATCCAAATAACATCAATGACTCATGATTTATTATACAAAAATGCATTTTTCCCATTAATATTCATGATATGAAATCCATTTCCATAAATAAAATCATATATGATCCCAAAATATAATTCATCCTTTATTCCTCAAATAAAATAGTATATTACTCTATTTATGTCAATCATAAAAGGTTTCCCAAAATAGTAAACATATTATGAAATAAAAATATTCAATTAATCACCAAATGATTGTCCAATATGAAGTTTATCTATTAAATAAAACATATGTTCCCAAAATAATCTTATTTATCATCCACAAAATCACTTGAATAAAAAAGTGTCAATAAGTAGGACATCATGTTGTCCAGTGGAAGTTGATGCACCATTGTCACCCTTCAGTTATTTGTTTGATTACTATAGACCTGTCGAACGTGAATAGATTTCACAAATCCCACAATTTATATTCTTTATTTAAATATATAATTCTTATAACATTCCCAATATATTATAAAATCCTCAAAATAACTTTAGAATGTTTTATGATCAATTGATATCTAACACCTTCAAATTTTCAACCCAACCAACAATTACCTCAATGTCTTAATTCATGATGTATTTTATATCATTAAATATGAAATTTCATCTCTAATTGATTTAATAAAATTATTCCATGAAAGATAACATCACACTTTTATCATGGTTTCAACCTCAATTTTTTTCACATAGATAGAATTACTATACAATGCAATTATACTTTAGATCTTATTCAAAGTCCCATTTCATTATTTGTCCCAAAAAACATGAACGCTTGGTTTGTATGGATGTTGGTAGATAAATAGTCTTTGAAATTCATTTTTAATGGCATATTATTTCCACGCATCTAAAAAAACTATATTTTTAAAAAACATTCATATATAGTATTTTTTACTTCCAATCAAGGGTCCTTTTAAAATTGCATAAATGTGTACTAAAAGACTATAAGTTAAAAACAAATATAAACATGATTTATAAGGGTCTCCATATGAAGAATATATATTAAATTCATTTTACTCTTAAAAATATTGTGATAAGGTAAAATATTTTAAAATGACTATATAATATTTACCATCTTTTAAAATATTATAATATTGATAAAATTATACTTGATTAACAACAAACCATGAACCATAGTGGTGTCAAGGTATAGAGGATGTGTTTTATATTTCATAAACTATTTTAAAGATTATTTTATGTTATAAGACTTTTCATAATCTTAATTACGCGTCTTTGAAATAATTATTGCAAGTAATTCATTTGGAAGAGATAAAAATACTGTTTGAGATCTTCCTTCTTCCATTTCAAACTAACTTACCTCGATCTGTAAAAGTTATAGAACATAGATTTATCTAAAATAAAATACTTATAAACTTTTCCTATTATTAACCAAATGTCATAATCCCTTAATATTTATAAATCATTATTTGATATCAATTATAATGACCAGACCTTATACCTTACATAATAACATTTTTTAGTTAAGGTAATTACTTTCATTCAAATTGAGGATTGTTTCATGTTTAGAGTTTTAGATAATTCAGCCATAACTCATATAGAACAACTAAAATATTGCCATGTAGAGACTTCTACTAAAAATACATTTTTTACCAATGGAATCCCTTCTAAAATTAAATATGATTTCGTTTTTAGGAAACATATTCCTAAGTTTTTACGTGACTTCATATATTATCTTAACCATCCCTATAACCTATGAAAATCAATTTAAAATTTCGTATGAGCACAAAATTATTAGTAAGGGACATAAATAGAATGCAATATACAATTAATATGTGAATACATAAAACCCATGATACCATTTTAGCAAAGTTATACTTTTCACCCATAAAACAAATGCTCTTTTGCTTAGCTCACGAAATAAAAGCTTTCATATAAAACTCGATAGAAAACATAAATTATCCAGGTAACTTGTGTAATAATTTTCAAACCACTCTTACATTTACTTTAACTCTCATGGATATATAGGGATTAACGTTCATAGATACATTTGGAATAACTACCACAGTATATTACCTTAATCTCTAAGGAGAAACTATACCAGTAAAATCCTACTCATTATCCAATGCATTAAAGATATATAATGTGAAACCTCACCCTTGGTTTATCATGGAACTAACTATAATCATAAAAAAATCTCATGAACCATAACATAATACAACACATAAATCATGCATAAAAGGAAAATAACTTTTCAACATTGAAATCACTTTTTATTTTTTACAAAGCCGCGTAATCATACTTGAAAAAAAATTATTTAAAAAATTGTTAACGTTTAAAGAATGAATGAAATCATTAAATAGACTTTAAATTGTAAAATTACAATCATATTGTATGTTTTAAAAAAATTAATTTCGTATTTTGAAGAAACAGTTGAATGGCTAACATTGATAGAGGTTTTTAAAAGAATGTCCCTTATAAATATCATATAATTGAAGTGAGATTTTATCAAATGAATTGACTATGTGTATCATTTGTAAGTAAAAATATAAATAAATATAAATAAAAACAAATATATTCATATTTTATTTCAAACATAAGCTTATCTTGACATAATAAATAAGTAGGAATTAACCCAAAGAATAGATATTGTATTATGAATTCCCTTAGTACTTTGTTTTAAGTTAAATCATATGCCACATGATGTTGAAGCATTTAAAAAAGTTTAAATATAATTAGAATTAATTATATCATGATATAACATATCAAATGAATGTTATATACTCCTCAAGAAATAATATAGGTGCATTAAATCAAAACATGCCTCAATGAAAGAAAATTTGGGCGAAGTCCCTTACCATAAGTTAGACTAATCATGTACAATAATTATAATCATAAATAATAAACATATGTTTATTATTAACATAATTTTGATCCATTTAGGAGTTTATTATTCCTTTTACATCACTTTTTATCATGTTATAAAAATTACTTAATTATTGAGGTTCAAGTTAGATGATTTGACAATATTCAGTACATGAGTCCAAAATGAATTTGGTATGAAGTCAATGGTCAAGATGGAAATTAGTTGACCATATTCAGAATAATATTCATTAAATTATAATTATTTTTATGAATAAATTATACTTTTAAATAATGCCATTTTGTATGGTTATAAAAAATTAATTATGATATAATCATAGAGATGGTAGGCCCTACGTACAGATGAGTAACATTTCCATTTTTCAATGATAATTATTGAAAGAATTTATGTTTTATTTTATCATTAAATAATAATAATAATATAATATTATTCAAATAAATATACTTATATATATATCATTTATGTGATGTGGTAAGGAACAATGAATCACATCGCATCGTAGAGGTGATAGTTCACACATACACACTAACGACATTATCATTTTTATGGGGATGGAAAGGTAAAAATTTAAATAAAATATTATTCTTTTAAAATGATATATATGTCATTAATATCATATATAACTATTAATTACATCATTATAACTAGTCTTTAGAGTAAATGATGAAAAAAATTATATCAGTTTGCGTAGTGGTAGTATGTTGTACACATGAACTATTAATTATTTTCCCATTTGATGGAAGTGGAGAAGGATTTATGAGATGATATAAATATAATAAAATATAATCATATTGAGGAGATTATATTTATTATTTCATCATGTTTTAATAACAATTTAATATAGTATAAGAAGAAATATAATAGAAATACTTGATTAAAAATGATACATTTTCTTTGGACAATCTCCTTTTATTAACACCTTAAAACCACTAAGGATGGTGTTCATTGTAAAATAAGAGCTAAAAAATGTTGGCAGGGATTATAGTAATGTATTTGGTAAGATTTGTTCTTAAAAAAATAGTTTTTTATGTGTGTAGATAATAGTACATGAGTTGTAATAAGTGGGGACATTAAAACTCTTAGAATTCTTAATAATATTAAATTAACATAAATTAATATTTTATTTAAAATGAAAAATAAATAATTGAATTTGAATATATTATGAATATTGGAATAAATAAATTCATCCAATAAAATTTATCTTTGTTTTGTGTATTTATTAATCCTTGTCATTTAGAATTAACTCCCTTTTAAGTCCTTTCACTTTTACTGTGGCGACTACGATTTTTACTCATTAAGGGTTAATATTGTTATTATAAATTTTCAAAAATATCATAGATGGATCATTTATGAAATATGAAACCTTAACCAAATCATTTGGAAAAAAAATAAATGTTTATTAATTTTATATCATTTAACAAAAAAGTATTTATTTTAAATTATCATTAATGTCAATTTTCTACTATTCATTACATGCATTTTTTAAATATCATAATAATGATATTGTAAATAAATCTCTTAAAACATAAATAAAACATAATATCAATATATAAAATTTATGGATGGCATTAATTTTCTCAAATTATATTTATCTTAATTTTTTTAATATCATTTAGGTGACATTATCTTGAATTAAACAATAAATTCATCATCACTGTGTAAGCCCTTATGGTAATTATATATTTTTGAGAAATTTTTTATAATTTAGAAAGATTAATATAAAAGTTATACCTTTAAAAATATTTTTTATGATATAAAATATCTTCTATATATCACTAAATTAAATATGTTATACATATTACAAACAGAAGTATGACATCTTTAGGTTTTCATTAAAATAAAAATCTATAAAGGGTTTAAAGTCATTCAAGAGTCTTGAAGTAGTTATAAAATTAGAAAAATGATTATTTTAGCTTAAAATCTGCCATAAAATAATATTAGAACATTTTTAGGGTAATTATCTAATATTTATATTAATAGGTTTACCCTTAAATTCTTGATTTAGCATTAGTTGTGTTAATAAAAATTAGAATGTTTACAAATCATATTATCCAAAATAAAACTCTCCTACTTAAAAAAATGTTACCTTATGATTCCATATTTTGAATCAAATTTTAATAATTCCAAACAAATAATTGGATTAAAATAATTTAAAAAATACCTTGTTGACAGAAGGGGAGACCATATTTTTACGGTGAAAACTTTCAAAAAATTGTAATTAATTTATATTGATATTCAATTTGAAATTAATTCCAATGGCTGAAATTTTATTAAATGGTATAAAATTGATATAATTATACTTCAAAGTCAATATAAAATCTTATTTATCATTATAAATTATTTAGAGGAAAAGATGTTTTAAATTTATATTCATTATTTTTCCCTATTAATCAAAACATGAACTTATCATAAAAATATAGAAATTTTAACCAAAATAAAATATGACATTAAAATTTCAATGAATAATTTTATTTTGATAAATCGAACTTATAAAAGGGTAAAATATATTTAATATAAGTGAACAATACTAATTTGAAAAAAACTATCTTTTAATAGAAATATAACTTTTTTACGTAAAATTAATCATTTTCTTATATAATGTATTAAAAAAATAAAATGAATGTTAAAAATTATATTGAATATATATATATATTTGATTAATATTATCCAAAAAAGAGTGCTTTATTTATTTTATGAACACAAATTTTAACATTTAAATATATTTTAGAATAAAAAATTATTTATCTTTAAAAGGGTTTTATTTTTATTTATAATTCATTGTCCACCGAAGAATTATTATATTAATGCATTTGTACAATATATTTTAATAATTTAGTTAATAATTTTTATACATATCATTCTAACACTTAGTTAGTAACCTTAAAATTTACATAACAATATTTAATTAATCATTTATGCTTTATGTGGCATACCATATACTATATCGAACATAATGTATCTTTTTTAAAACACATGAAGTTACACCATAAGATTATAAAAAATTAATTATATTATGAACAATTAAATAAAATGGGTTTCAAAAAAATTTCCTCATGTCATAACATATTGGAAAGAGAAATCTTTCATAATAAATTCCTCATTTCTCCATAGCATAACCTATAGAAGAAGAAGTGGGTTTTGAAAGAATTTTATTATGGTATAACCTATGGGAGAGAAATGAGTTTCATTAAAATATTTTGAATATAAATCATTATGAGAGAAAATAACTATTATTCCCCTTCATTATATCCCTATTAAATCATAAGTATCATAAACAGATTCTCTCTTAAATGGAAAATTATTTTGAATTATCACTAGGAACATTTCTTGAGGAAAATAAATTTCCTTTTAAAAAACGTTTTTAAACACAAGATTTATCAAAATATTTTTAAAATAATCTTATTTGATAATATCCTTGAAAAAATTAAGTGAATATTTAAAAATAGTTTAAAATCATTCTTGAGGAAAATATAATTTTTACTTTGAAAACATTTTTTCAGACATAAAACATTTTCAAAATCCATACAATTATTAAATCACAAATTTACAACATAAAAATTTCCCAAGTTAAAATTGTTTTTTTCATTGAAAATAAATATTTAAACTTTTAATTAAAGTAATAAATCATTGACCAGTTATGATGGTGATAAATACTATTCATGTCGTTCATATTAAATACAATTAATACTTTCATATTTTTAGAAAAATTCAAACAAAAATTATTTTTGAAAAAGAAGTGAAGATTAAATTTTAAAAAAGTTTCTAAAATTTAAAACACGAGTAAAAATTAATTTAATAAACATAGTCAATAATTTTAAAAAATTTAAAACATTTATATAATTTTTTTTGAAGAACGTCAATTTTTTGACCAAAAAAAAAGAAATAAAGGCTGTTTTCTTAAAAGCATCATTGAGACTTCATGGTTAAATATAGAGAGTAAACTAAAGGGAAAACATATATCATAATGAAATAACTAAATTAGAAGAAAAATTCATCAGTTTATTAAGATATGGATCATAATATGTTTTCATCAGAAACATAATTATAAACAATCCTGATAAAAAATCAGATTTTAAGATATTTTCATTTCCACTTTGGTAACATAGAAACATCATCCCCATGAAAAAACATAATTAAATGAAGCATAAATATATCATGAAGATAAATAAATGAATTATATTTCATTTAAAATGGTCTATTTATATACCTTATAAAAGAAGATAGGTTTATAACCTAACATATGTCTCAAAGAAGGTCAAATGTGACAAAAATGACTTATTGTTTGGTTATATTTTTTAGGGTATGCCCTAATATATGATAACATCATATTATACATTAAATATCATGAATATAATTATAATAATTATATAAAATTTCAAAGGAGAAGTATATAAACTAAAAAAAGAAATGGGTGGTGAATTTTCAGATGTCTCCCAAAAATAAAAGAGATACATGAAATCTCTTACCTTATGTATCAATTTATTTAGTAAACATTAAAAACACATGTATAATAAATATAGTTTTCTTAAAAATATATTAAATAACCATAATCATATATATATTACCATATATGGTTTAATTTTTAATCTATTTATTACCCATTTGATAACAATTCCATGTTGAAGTCATATTTCGGGAACCATCATCTTTATTTTGCATATATGTTTTGTTTTTTTGTTCTTGGTAATATAAAATTGATTTTGGTTATGTAAACTAAATAAAAATAATCATTACATAATTATTATATTTATTCCTACATTATACTTTTAGTACCAATCATGACATATGGGTTTTAAAAATGAAATATATTACGATCATTAATACGGCAAGTCATAAGTTCGTTGAGTGATGTTTCAATTTTTATATAATCATATGGAAAGGAGGTAAGTAATATGTTAAAATTAAATAATAATAATAATAAAACCATAAATAATATATTATTTATTTAAACACAAGTATACATATTATCCATGTGGTGTGATGATGAAAATAAAGAGTCATATATTTTCTTGAAGGCGGTAGTCCACATGTACACGAACGATCACCTTTCAAAGAGTGAAATAGTAATAAATAAAATGATATATTTTATTTTCAAAATGGGATTTTTTTACTAATATCGTATTTATTTTATTTAGGTAAAACATATATTTCTTGTTATCTTCTATGTAATGCGTTAATGAAAATCTAATCACATCATTACACGAGATTGTAGTCCATAGAATACACGAGAGATGTTATCATATATCCTATGCAATGGAATATAAAAAATGAATATATTATATAATGATTAAATAGGTTTTATTATGTTCTAAATATCATTTATATACATTATATATATCATCATAAACAACCTTGATAGACTGTTATTGAAAAATGAATTACATATATTTGTGAGGCAGTAGTCCACTGTACACATGAACAATGGTTTTGAAACCTAAGTTATGTAATTAGAGGATTTTATGTCATTAAATTGACATAAAAAATATCATTATATTGAAGATACTTATTTTATTAAATATTCATGGTATAATAATATTTTATTAAATTGGAGGATGAAATCAAATAAAAATGATCGTTGAATAATGATTCATCTTCTTCGGTTAACCACCTTCCGTTTTCACCAAAAAACATCATAGGATGGACTTATTCCAAATATATTTATTCTAGGATGAGGGTAATTTATTTTTACTGTTATTTTTGTAGGTATTGGTCAATCCAAATGGCTTGATAGGTTTGAAAAATTCATCAGACTGAGAACCCAATTATAATTGTGGTGGAGTGGAATTTTTTATACATACCCAAAAGTATCATATAGTGGGAGGTGAATATGAAATCATGTGGATGGAAAATTAAAAAATAATTTATGGGAGGGATGATATGTTATACACCCACCTCATTCAAAACATTTTTTTACGCATATCATTCCATTGTCTTTATGTTTTACTCACTTTAAATATTATAATTTTCACTATAGTAACTTGTGTTTTTAACATTGGTAATTTTTAATTTCAGCCTAAAATAACATTTTACATATTAGTTAAATTATAAATAATTAATTTAAAAAGGTAATTAGTTTTTTTAAATAAAAAAAGTCATGTGGAAACTTATTTTAATGAAAGTGCATGTAATACACAAAACCCCGTTTAACGTTAATCTCAATTATTATTATTTTAGATATTTTTACTAATGATTATGGTTAAAAATTAAGTTGAACAAATTTTATATTATAAAACAATGTAATTACAAATATGGGATCTATTTTTCAAATGTCAATAAAAAGTGTAAAATTTAAATTTAAAAATAGTCTCGTAGATTGGATGAGAAATAGTTGTTTCAATGTGAAAATTATAAAATGTTTACATCATTTTTTTTAAATTCAACATGAAAATGATTCTAATGTCACAAATTATATTTAAATATATATATATATATATTTACAAAGTTTACTTCAAAATAAATTTGAATTATAATTTATCTTTATAATTTAATTAAAAAAATAACATATTTTCAATTAAAATTCATTGTATTACACTATTCATCAAAATAAAAATCTTTTCAGAAAATTATTAAAAACCAACCCTAATATAATATTGATCTGAAGATATGAAAAATTATTTTTATTTTTTTAATTTTTTCCTAAATTTAAATAAATTATTTTTAAAATAATTTCAAAAAAGTGACATAACTATATTTAGAAAAATATAAATTTTAAGGGTAAAAATTTATTTATTCTTATCTATTATCTATAAAACACAAAATATGATAGTTAATTTTTTTATTAAATTTATAATATATATATATAATTATAATAACTCACCAAAAGTTATTTGTATAATTTATTGAGGTAAAACTAGTTTGTTTTCATAAAATAGTTCTTTAGAAAATTATTTCATTTTTTTTCAAATAGTTCTCATATTCATTTTTAATTAATTGGACACCACATAATTAATAATATATATATATGTTTAAACATTATATGTTTAAATTTTTTTTAATAATTTTCATTCACTCTATTCTATTTCTGGGGAGATTACTATCATTCAAAATCATAAAATTCTAATAGTTTGTCTTGTTTCGTTTGAACTCAGTGTTTCATCTAGCACAAGATATGCTTAGTGTTTCATGTAACACATGCCAAACGTAGTATTTCATGCAATGAAATATAATATTCATATTATGTATAATGAAAAATATTTAAATTATTAAATTATTATGAAATAATTATTGCACCGAACTTCACGGTGTTACATATAGGAATTAAGACCCAGAATATGGAAGAAATTTCTATTAGAAGTTCATATTCATCCATGGATCAATATAGGTTCATCTAGAAAATTAAATATGAATTCCACTCCTTTAAAGTTAATAAGCTATCTATATAGATTAATTGAAACCACTCCCATAATGACATCATATTCAACTAAAAGAAGAATCATAGTATTGGATGGAAGCACAATCCCATAAACACAACTTTTATAAAGAAATATAAACATGTGATGTGAATGTTGTGAAATTAAAGTTTTCATGAAAACAAAAAATTAAAAATTTTAGGTGATAAATTGATACCATTTTCAGTTTGTTTTATAAATACTGGTTTTGGTGGATTCAAAATCAAATAATAAATAATCTATTATAGAGGGGATGCTATGTATAACTTTATCCACATCTTTTCATACTCCACTTAAGTAATCATGATCAAATGAAATGTCACATTCAATATAGGTTTAATAGGTTATTGATTCTGATTATAAAAAACAGTCAGATTCATTCATTGGTTGGAATAATTCTCACACTTTTTGCATTTAAAACAGTTAAGCATGGGTGGGGTATTAATAGGGATATTATTTTCTTCCATTGTATTAAATAGTATATTCATCACCATTCTACATTTATGGGATTTATGACCCAATATGAAGCATATAAAGTACCTCCCATTCCAATTCATACACATCCTTTTTTGTTTCATCCCCCGTTTTAGGCTTGTATATGGATGGAATTTTATTCCCTTATGTGATTTATTTGAGTTTTCCAAAGAAAAAATCATTCTTTTTTTATCAAAACCATGTGAATAGTGTGAATATAGAATTTGAATTTCATATTTGAGTAAACATCAGAAAATTAATTCATAACTACTGATGAAAATTATAGATAATTCCTTTAAGTGACATGGCTTTAAGCCACTAAAGAATCGACCAGTATTACATTTACAGTTGATAATTCAATTAGAGGCATACGTGGAAAGCCTTTTAAAATTTTAATTATAGGTACCCAAAGATTCATCCTATTTTTTCTTCAGTTGAATAATTCCTTCTTCACCATTGTATATCGAATACAAGTAAATTAATTACTAAATAACATCCACATAAACACTTCTTATTCCGTGGAAACAATTTATTTCTCTTGACTCTTATTCTTAAAAAATTTTGAAAATTGATCTTCTTCACCTTCTAGATTATAAATAGCTCATACATTATATATAATTTCTAATTATTGAAGAATTGAAAATATTTTTTTGAATTGTGTTGATCCATCATGAAGTCACTAGTGGATCATAAGTTCCACTAAAATTAAGTGGATAGTGCCTCATTAATGATTTGAAAGTATCTTATTCCCCCCATTTATTTTTTTAATATTGGCATAATTCATATCCTAAGAATATTGTGTGTTAATAATAGTAAGAATATGAATTATAGCTCCCCTAACAGTTGGTTTCTCATGTGGTCAACAATTTCATTCTCTATCACATTTTTTATCAGTAATATCCCATCATGTTCCTTCATTGACTAAAACAAAAAAATATCATTTGAAACAATAATCATAGTATATGGCCACATAATATGGAAAAATCATTTTTAAATTTTTTAAATTACAAATAATTCTTCTATTAAACCATCTTTAACCTATTCCTTTCAGGATCATTAACCAAAATTTAATATGTTATCGTATACTTATAGAAATCCCCATGGTTTTCATGAAATTTTTATAACACCAATCAACAAATAACGAATAAACTATTGTATGATAAAAAATATAACTTCCTAAGCTATTATAAATAGATTTTACATCAATTTATATTCATATTCAATACATAACAACACAATCCATGAATGAAACAAATGTTTGTAGAGTCTTTAGAGATTATATATATATAATATTTTTATATTATGAAAGCTATTAAATATCTTCCATAAATATCATTACATATAGTAAACATCATTGGAATATGCTACTAAAAACATAATTCATAACATAGTGAAACAAACCAAAAGAAAAGGTGTGATTAGATGCTTTTTCAGGTAAACATAGAAGATATCAACTGACGATCACAAGAAATCATTAGACGATTATAAGGTTTTGATATCTTGAATGTATCTTAAATGGATCATAACTAATATAAAAATATTCATAAAAATGAGTTATGGAATAAAAAATTAATATTTCAAAATACATTAATCATAAGAATTATTATTCATCAAGACTCAATCATTAACCATATGTTCATGTCATAAATGTCTGTGGAGTCATAAAAAGTAATGAAAACATTTAATATTTCAATGTTAACTACAATAATTATCATATCGGGAATCAAAAAAATGTTTTCCATAACAGATCAAATAGATCAACTTGTTTCCCACAATAGATCAATCACATCAATTAGTTTCCCATAACATATTAAGCACATAGACTTTTTTTCCATGGCTATCTCATGAGATATAATAATGTACCAAACTCATATAATTTATATATAAGTATGACCCATCACATAATGAAAACTATACCAACATGTTCCACTGGATAATAAAAAATTCATTATATTAGATCCCATGAAAAGAAATCTGTTCTATAGACATTTCATCATAACACAACCCATGGAAAATAATTGTGTTTCATAAATATTTATTCATTTCATCATAAAAAACAATATATATATAAATAATAAGGATTATATCCTTGAATAATATCCCCAGTAAAAAATAAGTAACATAAATGTATTTCATCTTATGTGTAAATTTTTTTTTAAATATCTGCTGGAAATATTCATGAGGAAAATAACATTTCCATTCTAGAATCACTTCTCATAAAAAAATAGTATAATTTTAAAAGAAAAAGGTTATTTGAAAATAAAATTTCATAATTTTAAAGGATTATCGTAATAATTTACGAATCGAGATGGTGTTAAAATCTTCTCATTCTGTATAAGATAAAAAATATTCCTTTTTTTTGGAAAAACAAAAAGAACCATGTTTAGAAAACATCCAAAAGATTCCATTCAAATAATTTTTTCAAAAATGTAAAACATGTGTAAAAATGATTTTAAATTTTTTGGATACTAGTAAATAACTATTTGAATTTCTTTTACGAAACATGGATATTGAGGATAAATATTACCCAATGAAGAATTAAACACACACAATCTTGAAAAACGATGAGATTATGATATATACCCTTATCCCAAGTCTCACTTTTTCTTATTCAAAATTAAAAATCATATATAATAAATATGGATTTACTATAATTTTATTCCATGAAAATATATATATTATAACATGATATATTTATTTATAATATCTTATTAACTATTTGTTAATATTTGTTTACTAAAATCACTGTTATGGGTGATAACTACATCATTTTCAAAGCATTTTTCAGATTAGAAAGCCCGACCCTTATAATTTTATCATGGTCATATAATATATAAAATTATTTTCATTCTATAAACATTATATATATTATTTATATACTTATATATAATCATTCATAAAAATTATGGACAGAAAAATGAATTATTCCAATCATATAGAGGGTAGGTTTATGTACATAAGAACACTATTTCCATTTTTTGACTAATGGAATGAAAGAAATGTAAAAAAATTACCTTAATTTTTTATTATATAATATATATCATATATGTTCATAAATTTCTTATTTATTACTATATATGTGAAATATAAATAAAATGTGAATCACATTGCATCATGGAGATGGTAGTTCATTATAACACACTAGCGACATTATCATTTTCCAAAATATTGGATGATTAGAAGGTATCAATTATATTATTTCATTCATAATTATAATAATGTCATAAAAATAATTATTAAACATTATAACTATCATAATTAGAATACATGAAATATTGTGACGAAAAATGAATTATATGACTACGAGGAGACGATAAGATGTACATACCCACAACAAATAAATTAACATATTATTTAATTATAATAAGGATGTATAATGTTTTTTTAATAATAAAAATAAAGTTTTATTATAATTATATTAAATAATTTAGTACTTTATGATAAATAACGTATATTTAGAGGAGGTAAAGTAGAGTACAAAAAAAAAGTGATCAGTTAGAGAGATTAACTCTTCATTGCAATGACTCCTTTTGATATCCTCTAAAATGTAACAAGGATGATATTTTGGGAATCTAATAAACTCTATAATGTATATATAGTTAATTTTATGCCATATTGCTTGAGATTTTTCCAATATATAAGGTTACAAGTGATGTAATGGAGTGAGGTAAGAGGTTTCCTTTAATAACTAATGTGAGGGTCCCTTAAAGAATTTCTGTAATGATTAAATTATAATAATTCAATCAAAATAAAAATGCCGATAGATATAATAGTTTTGATATATAAGGTTGGGTAAGATATTAATCCCACCAAAAAAAATTAGGTATGTTTTTTGTTAAATTTTGTCCTTGTTGTATTGATTAACCCTTAGGTAACCTATTTTAGTTTCCATTATGGTAACAACTTCTTTAATATAAAAAGGTTCTAATTTGTTACATATAAAGTAAAAATTGTCTAATAAATGAGAAATTTAAATTTTTCGAAAAAATATCATATTCATTTTGTATTATTTAACTTTTCTTAATTTTGTATAAAAATTAATAAAATATTAGCTTCCTAAAATATAATTATTGTCAACATTGAGACAGTTCATTACATTGGATTTATTAACATTATGAAAATACATATAAATCCAAAAAATTATTTTAACACAACCTGAAAATGTCATGGTAATATATTAAATTAATTTTTTACCTTAATCATCTCAAATTATAATACATTTCATATTTCTAATGTTATTTATTTGATTTCTCCATTAAATAAAAAATTATGACTTAAGGATTATATGAGTTTTTAAGGTAGTTATATTATTAATAAAAATTATAAATAAAGTACTATAATGAATATAATTTCATTAGGACCAAAATTAAATTTAATTTTCATTCATAAGTAATTTTTTTCGTTATGTGAAGTCATAAATTATATTTCTATCTAATAGAGTTACATTTTTTCACTTACTTTGATTAAAATAATATATCAGTCATTTTAATGGAAAATGATCTATTAAATAACAAAATTAAAACCATAGGTTTCGAGGGTCAAATTTAAATCCTCTAATAAGAATTAGGATAAAAACATGAGATCCTTATAACTTATTTTTTTATCTATACTAACCTGATTTACCCTTTATGTAGTTGATAAATTTCACCATAGTTACTATTTATATCAAATAAAAATTAATAGTTCATAATTATAAATATTTAATCTCCTGATTACATATATGATTTTTATTTTATATAATTAAATATCTATAAATGTAAAATTTAAGACAAAAATATGTATACAAAATTTTAAAAAAATATTTTTAGGAAAATATATGTTTAAGTATTAATGTGTATTTATTCTTATCATATGTTTAGAAAAATATTAATTGAATGTTTAGAAGCAATGATCGTGTAAATAATATATAGATTTTATTAAAACCATTCACTTCTAGGGATTAATTTAATATATAGATATAAAATTAATTATTGAGGTAAAATAAATTTACTTCAAGAAAACATCAAACTAATATTAAAATAATTTTTTTATTTAATTATAATAATTCGACAACTAATGATTTTATTTTATAATTTGTTAGATCATATATTTTTTCATTACATAGTTATTACTATTCATACCCACTGATATTTTTTCTAGGCGATAATGAACACATAATATTTTAATAATGGAATGATGTTCTCTTAAACTCAATTTTTTTGTGAAACCCAAACTATCAATGAAATAATATTATTTAAAGAGAAATATTTCCTAATATTTTCTATTTGTTACATAAATGAAGGCTTGACTTTGACACTGGCTATGAATATGGATATCCCCTCCCACTTTTTGATTTAGTTTCTTTTGTGGAAGTATGTTTCCTAGATTTGTATTTCTATATTTCATCACGGGTTGACATGACTATTTCGTTTAACCATTTTCCTATATTTTTTAGGAATTCTTTCTGGGTATGTATATACTCACCCCTTAATTGGATTCACTAATAGAAAATATCTTTTAACCTAATTTTTTGACTTTTAACATCAGTTTTCTATCCAAACTTTTTTTAATGGGCACTTTAATTGATATTTTTATTATCAGTTAAATAAAAAATATTAAAATAAATATTTTTTGAGGACATGGATATTGGTTATTTTGATAAACAAAAAAGATAAATATTCACATTTTGATGTTGTTTTTTCCGATAACTAATTTCAAATCACATTTTCAAAGTTGGTTATCAATATAATGGATGAAGAATGTGTATTAATTTTTTACTTTATAAATATAGATTACTCACATAGAAGAAAACATGAGATATATGAAAAAAATTTAGAAACCAAATTAATAAAATGAGAAAAGGATTTCAAGAATTTATTTAATTTTATTAGTCACAACAGTGTCTATATAATGAATTTCATATCTATTAAAATTATTCTTCATTTGAGGAAATAAATCAGAAGACATCTGAAAAATAGAATGGGAAGAAATTTAAATCTCCAACTTGTAAATCAGTAGAAGAAGATTCATCTTCTTAACAAGATTAGAAGAAGTTTTATTCATAAAAAATAAATAAATCATCTTAACCTTTGTAGGTGAATAAAACAAATAATAAAGAAACAATATTATCAAGGAATACTGTTAAATAAAATTTTGATATCGTCAATTGAAAAAAAACTAGAATGTTAAATTGGATTATTGAGGGATAAATTAAAAATATATAAAGATAGAAAAGGATATGTTATATAATATACATGTAAATATGTTTTTCTATGTTCTAATAAAATATAATTTTGATTTTAATAATTGAAATCTCACTATGGAATAATTAAAATATCGATTTCGCATGATTGTAATTTTAATTTTAATATAATTAAAATTTATAATAAATGTTAAAATCATTCCAAATTGGTGTTCTAATATCATTTATTTATATAATCGATTTTAATTCCTAATGAGATTGGGTTTTAACAAATGTTATTTAATAACCATCATTAAATAATAGATGTTAAAATATATTTTTCTTATAGTACTGTACCAGCCTGTTTCATGTCTTATACAAATGGGAGGTTGATAATATTAGGATCTAGTGGAATTTGTGTTTTCCTAACAAAACATTACGTAATATCAAATGAGAATGTTTAGTGGTTGGTTGATAGATATCATTTGTAGGGCTCTCCCTTTATATTCTGTTTATGAAGTATCTAGGTGGAACAATTTTTTAGTTTGTGTGTATTTTCCCCCTATTTATTATTTTTTACCCAGTTCTTATACATTAATTTTATCTTTTGGGGTTTTTAATACATTTACATAGTCTCAAGTTGATTTAGTATATTTAATACTAATCTTTTCATAGAGTTTGGTGGTGTGCATGAATATAGGTACATCATGATAAGGGCTCCCATGTGTATGATATGCCTACCCAACACTAGTCACTAGTCCCTAACCAATTGAATGTGGCATTGTGATGTCACTCTCAGCATACCACAATTCAATGTGGGACCCATTTGTGACCCATTTGGGTTGGGTCTTGATAGAGTATTATGAGGATGATACTTATTAAGTTGTGAATCATTGGAAACACCATTTATAGAAGTCAACTATGATGAAAAATATAACTGATAAGAAACATTTTCAATATTCTCAGTGATCTCAAAAGGTACCGCATATATCAAATAGAACTTCCAATACCCTCTTAACTAGAAAAAAACTAATAGAGGTGAAACTATCTAGAACACCTTGATACATAAAAATATTCAATAGTATTGTACTCATTCTTTACCTAAAAAATATGAAAACATTGATCCTTATCCAGTGCTTCAAAAATAATCTAAATTACTTCCAACATAACCTAGTGAATAATTGTTCCCATTAGATTAATTTAACCTAGCATAGAATAGAAAATAATTGATTTACATGGATAACCATATAAATCCTCAAAGGAATCCATTATGATGGAATATTAATAACAATTTTTATAAAAAATATCCACTATTATAATATAAATATACCATGAGTATCCTCCAAAATTAGAATTGATCATTGTGTTTTTCATCAATCTGAGAATGGGATGTTATGATCAATTTAAAATCCTAACTCATTGAATCCTGGAGCCATTTCCAAAAGTTAGAGGTAATGTGGGGGATGATGTCTAATATAATAGAATATTAACCCCTATGAAATATCACAATCACGTGAACATAAAACATTTCCAAACCCTAAACCCAGGTGGTGTATCGAATTTGAATAAAATAAAAGACTTGGTTAGTCGATCAACCACCCCCATATGGAATTCATACCTCTATTATTTTATGGTAACCCAATGATATAATATAAAGACTCCTCACACTAGATTTAGATGCAGATTTTGAGAGGATAAATCCCTCTAGAAGGATTTTAATTTTAGGCCTTAATCTACTGATAAGTGTATCATGGAGACATTAAATTAGCTATTTCACTTTTCAATCGAAACAACCAAAATTGATTCTTCATTTTATACTATAAAATAAATATACATGATTAAAAAAAATATAACAATAATGAAAAATTTCCCCCAAAGACATATTTATATAATAAAGGAAGAAATACCAGTTCATGAAACAATGAAAGCCTTCTAGGGAGAGAGACCACTAAAATACCTTTTCACCAATATATAAAGTGTTTTTAATATATATAAACTTGGAATCCTACAATTTATCTTAAAAAATAAACCTGAGAATAAGAAATATCAACTGAGAACTTGTAATAATGATAGTATTTTCTTCCCTTATCACATCCTGGTATATCTAAGAAATGAATCCCATGATATTCTATTTATATTTCTATTCCATCACTTATTGAGAAGGTAAATTTTTAATCATATTATCAAATTCAAATATCCCATTTACCAGTGTATAGGTAATGAAGAATTCAAAATTTTAAAGACACTCCCCCCATCAATTTTTTCTAAGGCTTTAATAATTTTTAAAAATATGTCAGTCAAAATTTTATGGTCAGAATTAATAATAATACTTTCCCTAAAGCGATGATTTAAGAAAATCACGAGATAATGCATAACAAAAAAATTTTCTAAATCTTTAGTGTAGAAATTATTCTCATATGTCCAAATATAATGAGAGTTGAACGGCCCTATATAATCCATTTTCATAATAACAGAACCCAAACCAACACATGATGCATTGAAAAATAATGAAAATCCTCGTACAATTTAATGTAAAAAATTAGTGTTAAGGTATGACATAACTTATATTCATCAATGTATGTCTATCACTTAGAACCTGATATTTAGTTTACCCATTTCATAATAGGGTAATCAAAATTGAAATAATATTTTATATTTCCTACAAAAAACATTGATTATATCATTATAGACCCAAAATTATATAAATATGAAAGATGTTTTGTGGCTTATCCATTGAAAAGATAAATATTATCCTCTTAGGATAAACTGAGATGTTTATTTTGGAAGATATATATCATAATAATGTAACTTATTTAACCAATAAATAAGATTTAGGTAACACTTCATAAAGTTTGTTATCCCCCAAGATTCCTAATATGAAATTTAGGTGATACCCATTCTCTTCTTCCATTCTCGAGTAAACCGAAATGTTTTCCATTAACACTATGATATAGGAATAAATTTACCAGTGAAAAAAATATAATTAATAAATTCTATGAAAACAAAAGGATAATTATTTAAGAAAAAAGTCATTACAGAATATTAAAAGTGGACATACCTTCTATTGAAGTTGGTCTTTAGAATATCTGACTTTTTAACTTCATGATGATGATATCAAGGCCAATGGAAATTTTTAAAGAACCAATTTTCTTCCTTAAAAAAATCAATCGGGTCATTAGTAGTTGTAATGGTTTTTATTTATTTATTTTATCCAGTTTATCTTAGTGTAATCAATAAATAAATAGAGAGTTTATAAATTTTCTTAAGAACAATGTCTGGGGATTCCCAAAGTGATACACTAGGATGAATGAAGTATTTATCATTCAAATAGACCCATCGAATTATTAGATCTATAAATTAATTCATTTCCTCATTATATGAATGAATGAATATTAGTTCAGTTCTCAGATCAAAATCAATCAAAATCAAAACATCCCACTTTGGAGGAAATCATGAGAAATTAGATGGAATCACTACATGAAATTCTTAGATGATTAGTGGAAACTATCTATATAAGGATTAATTAAAATATTTAACTATGAAATAATATATCAACACCCATAGTTCTAGTAAATTAGTTATACACAACTAGATATTGGATCCCATTATTCCTAAAAAATATTGGATCTCCCAATGTAGGAAGTAATGAGCATTCACTAATGATAAAAATCAATTTATGATTTATTGAAAACTACATAATCCATACTGATTTTAACATAAAATTTGTCCATGTTGGGAACTGGATGATCAAAAATTAACTTAGTTTCAAATATAGAGAAAGAACATGTGTGACAACAAAGAACCAAACCCTTATTCTTTCGGAGAGGTGTTGTCAACCTCTTGAAAAATGATATGAGTTATATTTCATGTTTTAAACAATTATTTAAATTTTTACATATTATGGATTTAGAGGGATTTGTATTAAAATAATTATCCATAAAATATAAATCAATAGAGAATTACCTCTTATAATTGAATGGTCTAGGACAACTTCAACTAGAGACTCTACCACTATGTGAATCTTCTTTACTCATAATTACTTTGGGTGGAACCCTACATTCCATGAAGCATCATAATACATCACAAATTATTTTTATTGAAGATCCTATTCCATATTGGGGAGTATATATATTTTTCCATACCATTTTAATGTGACCTTGACATCCTCACGAATTATATATTTCTGGAGGTTCAAGGAAAGTACATCTCATTCTCCCTATCATTCCAAAATGGTATCACGCTAGGGGCCCACTGTTGTAATTTCAAAATTGGTGGGATAAGTCTACTACTATGATACACTACAACCACATTTATAATAATCATTCCACTTTCACTTATTTACATGGGAGTTGCTGAAAAACCACTAGGTTGTAAAGGAATTCCAACCAACCTCGACATTCAAACATTATGAATTTATTCCACTAGGGATATATCAAACAATTTATCATATGAGGTAAGTTTCAATATGAAAATATGAGAATATGTACATGGAAACTAGACCATCTGAAATATATTAGTCTTTAAATTAACATTTAATATCACCTAAGGATAAAAATGAACCAATTGATCAAAAATGGTTTCCATATTTTTCAATGTTAGATCACCATGTAGAATGTTTAGGAACCCCACAGATTTATCAATAAACAATTATTTAAGAACAAATTCAAGGAAAATATGGTATCAAAATATTTCCCCTCCAAACCATCATAAAATTTTCAAGAACCACTATGTCCCACTATCCCATGTTAGGTCCTTTAATCATTAAGGTAACACATATAAACATAATATAATCTATATTTTCTCTAAAGTATAATTAATGGATGGTCTTCACCTTACAGTCCTCCATGCCCTATGGAGCATTCATTCTTTGGAAGTATAATGAATTATTGTAAAGTAACTACATGGTTTTTTATTTATCCTATATAGTCCTTGGTTTTACTTCAATGGATTGATTTGAGGTCGTGACAACAACCTAATCTATGTTACAAACCACTGAAAATACAGATTCAACAATATTCTCATAGATGTGAGGGGTTACTTATGAAAAATCATCCCAAGCACCCTCTTAAATAACTCTCGGTATCCTTCTATATGGAAGGGTATAACATCAAATAATGAATATATAATCTTATAAAAGTGAGAGAACATAGTTTGATTAAGGATTAAAAAAATAAAAGAATTGATATTTGATAAAAAAATCAACACCAGAGACACACTTCCAAACATATTATTCAAACATAGGGATCATTATGTTGATTTTTTTCTAGAATCCCACTCATTACCTAGTCCAAAAATCCATAATAATTGATATATAATCTATAAGAACATCTAAAACATGAAAACATGGGAATATAACCCTATATTGATACTAATGTTTCATGAACCAACCTTGTAATAAGTACTATAAGGGAAATCCATGACCAAATATATGTATTCCACTTAATATATTTTGATTTTATATTTATTTTATTATTTTTATAAATACTTTATGAATCCTTAAAAGCCATTAATATATTTAATGGTTTTAAAATAGTTTTTTAAGATTATGACTCACTTCCACATCAGAAAATTTATTATTTTTATAATTTTGGACCTTATCCTAATAAAATAATTAAATCCAACCCATTGATGCATAGATAATGGGAAAACCATTGGATAGTTTTTGGTTTTGATTAATTTATTATATAGATTCCAAAACATAAGTTTGGGAAATACCAAATAATTCTCCACTCATTTCTTATATAATACCACCCATGACCCAACTTATATTCAATAAAAATCCCCAGATCGTGTGTTTACTCTACCCTACCCTCTCTATAGTCCTCCACATGTTCCCTAAATCTCTCAAGAATATCCTCCAAAGCATTTGAAGTCACACACTAAAGCTAAGGGTTCTTTTGATTCTCCTCTTCATTAAAGTTTTGTCATTTTGTTATGCCCTCCATTAACAACTCCTATTATTAGGATATTTTTTTCCATGCATCTATTAATATAATTTTTTTCCAAATTATTATAGACCACTTTCTCTCACACCAACCATTTTTTTGAATTTATATGTGACGTCGTTATGCTACCAAAATTCCACCTTGAATTTCCATTCCATACAATTGTTTAGAGAATACACGTACCCATTTCCTATCAAAGTTGTTCTCCTTTATAAAATTCTAATTATTTATTAGGGAATTAAATTTATTTATTATATACTAAATTACCATGATATAAAATATGATGATAATTTTTTTACACTTTTTATGATATATTTTCCACACATAATCATGAAAATGAAATGAATGTGATGGGTGTAGCCAAAATTATATAGTGCTCTAATGAATTGGGTAATGTTTAGTCTCATGAGAAATCCTATTGGGACAAGGATTTAACTTAATTACCTTATGGGAATTTTTCTAGAATGATTCCATTCCATTTATCTTTGACCTATGTTTATGAGGTAGTGATTTATGTTATTTTTACATTTTCCATTATTCCATTATGTTATCATGATATATCATGCCTCATTGTTCATTTTTATTATTCTCAACCCTTCTATGTTCGATTGAAATACCTATTTTATAAAATTTATTGAATTATTCATGCTATTAAATGTTTATTAACTTACTAGTTTTTATATATCACATGTTTCTTATGTATTCCACTAGGTTATCCCATATAGTTTTATGTTCGAGAATGTTAAAAATGTGTTCAATAAAGACAATATACTTTATATTTTAAATTGTTATGTAATGTACCAATTTCCAAAAGGAAAAAGTATTACAAATATTCTAGAATTTATTTAGTGTAATACTATGTAATAAAATAATTATTAATGTGATGTAAATAAAATGGTTGTTATAGTTGTTACCAAAGGAAAAGTTCATCTATATTTTGGAATAGGATTAGAAAACACAAGTGAAGGCCATAGATATGGGACCAAGTATAATAAAACATCCCTAAATTTTGTTAAGTATAGATTACATGGATTATAAATAATATAAATCCCAATATAGATACTATAATTGGATGTGGATCTGGTAGAGAGATGTATAGGGGTAAAACTGAAAAACACTGCATTGCGATAGACTTGGTTTCGAACTCATGCATGAGAATATTCCTTACTTCACAGCAAGTTTGACACTCTTGTGTGATATGATTTTGTAAATTCATAATATAATTACAAACTATTACTAAGGGAATATAAATAAACCTTAGAATATATTTACGAAATTAGATCATGGATAAAATATTTTGAATCCATGAAATTAATAAGTTATAGAAATGCATGTAATTTATTATTAACATATTTAATGCCATTTGATTAAATTTTTTGTGTTTAATAGTTTAAAAATATTTATCCCTAATTTTACCTTTATACTAGAATATGGAAAAAATAGGAGGAATCAGGTAAACAATCAATGTTACTGGTGATGTGATGACTGCCCCAATGAGATGCCCAACTAGTTCGGAGAGGGAATCCCATAATTTGTGATGATACTCTCTCACTTGTATCATGTTTTGAATAGAATCCTAGATTAGTAACAGAGCCTAATACACTAATTAAAGGTAAAAATATTCATTTTTGATGTTTACGTGACAAAGGGACATGAATTTTAATGGACCATTTGATCCCTTAATTACAAGACACTGTATCAACTATATTGAGAAGATATTATCCATCCTTTTATGTTAAATGATAGAGTAGGTTATACATTATTTTTATCATATGGAGGGAGAATCAGGTCAGCGGTTGAAATTTATTACTAATATGAAGAGTAAGGAAAAGATTAATGTGATCGAGTGGAAGGAATTTAAAAACAAGTTTTTTGAAAAATACATTCCACACACTCTGTAACATAAATTGGAAAGGGATTTCCATACCATAAAGAGAAAATATGATGAATATATGATGATATATGAGTAAAACATCAAAATAAATGAATGATATGACTCCAAAACTGTTGTTACTCTCGAATGTGATATTGATCGCTTCTTTGGTGGGGAAAACCATATTCTATGAAAATCCCTAGTGTTTTTGAGACATTAATAGCTATAAGAAAGTTGTTTAATGTGTACTAAATGTAAAAATAGATATTAAAAAATATCAACGGAATAATGCTGATTTGAATCGAATAGTTTATTTTAATTTTGTTTGTTTGATGGAGAAATCCAATGGTTTCATGAAATTTCAACACTCCACTTGCCGAAGATGCTGAAAGAAGCACCCTGGAAATTGCCTAAAGGGAATGAGGAAATGATTTATGTTTGGGAAGAAAGGGAACCTAACTAGTAATTTTTTATAGGATAAAACAACTAATTTATTGCAGTATAGGAATGCTCTAGTCAAATCTTTGCTCATTTTTTACTACTTCAACTACAAGGAACCATGGATTTTTCTAAACTAATTCACTATGCCAAGGGGTTTTAAAGACAACCAACAACCTCAATGGAATAAAGGGTGAGAATTTCCCATCACAACAGGTGAGGTGGACCCCAAAAGGGTCTGGTGAATGGTACACTAGTTATTAAAAAAAAATAATGAATTTACCTTTTTATTTTGATTCTATGAAATCCATCATATCGTGCATGTTTTCTACGACTATTCAAACACCACCACAGTGCATGGAAGTGGAGTTATCATTGAAAATGAACAATAGGGAAATTATTTCATCCTTGGTATGTAACTCATCCCTTATCAAAATATTTGGTGTGAAAATTCTTGTGAACCATGTGATATTAACTTTTGTGTAATTTGATGCAATTCTCGTTATGGATTGACTTTCCCAATATATATCCAACATAAATTAATGCAAAAATGAAATCACATTCCATATCATGAATCGAACCCAAATTCTATACAACAACAAGGATATTGATTAATGTTATTTAGAATAAAATCACAATAATTCATATTATTTCCCTATGATAACTAATATCTAGCTCATAAAATTAAGTCCAAGGAAAGGGAAATAATTACACATTGTGAGGTAATACAATGATTTGATTCTCAAGGAATTAACTAGTCTTACTCTTAGCCAAGAAGTTTAATTTCTAATCTACATTATACCAATGGAATTTACATTATCCTTGTTTCTATATAGAATGGTTGTTGTGGATATTGATATCCTGGATAAACAACTAGATACGAATTTAGATAAAGGGTTCGTATTCATATATTCTTCATTGTGGTGTGCACCAGTCCTATTCATTATAATGATGTATGGGTCAATATTACTTTTCATTGATTATAATGAGCTCAACAATATCAATATAAACAACAAGTATCCTCTTCCACATATTTATGACTCATTTGATCAGCTACATGGAGCACAAAACTTCTCTATGGGGGATCAGTGTTTGGGATATTACCACGTTATGGTGAATAAAGAGGATATCCTCAATAATTATTTTCATACAAGTTAAGGACACTATGAGTTTATAGTAATTCCCTTAGGAATAACTAATGGTCTATCAATTTTCATGGACTTGATGAATAGAGTTTTTTATATATTACCTTCAAAAATTTATCGCTATATTTATAGATGATATTCTAATATAATCCATAATTATGGATGGTCATGTAGATAATCTATGAAATATTATAAAGACATTATGAAATGATAATGTTTACTTCTAGTCTAAAAAATATGAGTTTTGTTTGAATAAATGATCATTTGTTGGGAAAATCATCACAAAAAATTTGATATCAGGGGACCCTTATGAATAGAAGTGATTAAAGGATGGTGGAGGTCAAACTAATTTCCATATATTCGTAGATTTCACGGATTTTCTATATACTATATTTGAATTGAGATAAATATATCACAATTGTGAAACCCTCCAAAAAAAATATCTTTGAATCGAGTCATGTTTTCCTGGAATAATGAATGTGAAGATATATTCAAGGAGATAAAAAAGAGGCTTATCACTACACGGGTACTCACAAAACCCAGAAGTGTAGAACATTTAGTGGTATTTAGAGATTCATTAAATAAGGGATTTGACTCTGTGTTAATGTAGAATGACAAAGCCATAGCCTATTATTCAAGGAAGTTGAATGACCATTAACTAAATTACCTAAAAAATGATTTAGAATTTGATATGATGATTTTATCTTTGAAAATATTGTGACACTATCACTTTGGGGATAAGTATTAAATATATATGTATCACCAAAGCCTAAAATATATAGTCACATAAAAAGAGGTGAATATGAGAGAAACATATGGTTAGATATTATCAATGACTATAATGACTCAATTCACTACCATAATGGGAAATTGAATAAAGTGAAACACACTATTATTATAATTGATCTAATAATTCTATAATTGATGTGAATTTAGAGGTATTTGAACTTATTACAAATGGAAATGATGTACATGGGAATCATAAAGGAAGGAAAACCATCAATCCCTTCACAAATGTTTTTTCAATTGTCCCATATAGAGATGATAAATGATACTCAATGAGATGATGTGGGAATTCAGAAGAAGGTAGAATCTATAAGAAATGTTAAATCCATGGAGTTAAATATTAATGAAGAAGGTATTGTGATTTTTGGGTCATGACTATGTGTTCAATAAAATCCTGAGAAAAATTAGTTGTTGGATGATACATATAAATCCACATTCTTGATCCATTAATGAGGGAAAATATATATGATGATTTCCAAGAGAACTATTTGTGGGATAACATTAATAAGAATATTGATGATTATACATCATGATGTCCTATATGTCAGCAAGTGAAGGAGGAAACCAAAAAATAAAAGGGGATGATGAAATTAGTTTCCAAACAAACATGGAAATGGGAAAACATCACCATATAAGTTTTCAATGGTATGAGGAAGACATCAAGAGGGAATAATGCTATATGGGTTATGGTGGGTTGACTTATAATGACTGTACACATCATTGCGATTCAAAATTACTTCTCACTAAATCAACATGCATGGATATACCTTAGAGAAGTGGTGAGGCTACATGGAACACCAATATTAATTATATATAATACAGATCTATGATTTACCTCTATGTTTTGGAAGAGTCTCCGAAAATCCATAAATACTGAGTTGAACTTCATCACAACTTATCACCCCCAAACAAATGGCCAATATTGGTAGACTATCATGAAGGTTTAAATCATATTGGGAGTTTTATTAATTGACATCAAAGGAGGATGAGATCAAAATATTCTTCTATTAGAGGTATTATACAATAAAAGTTTCCACTATAGTATCCAAATAGATATATATGAATCCCTTTATAGGAAGAGGTGAATAACACCTACATGTTGGGATGATGTTTGGGAATAAAAACTACTATGTATGAAAGTCGCAAAGGAAATAGAGGAATACATCATGATCATTCAGTAGCACATCAAGAGTGCATGGATTCTATAAAAGATTTATACTTCAATTTTTATATGATACATGGAGTTTGATGTTGGAAAAATGGTATTCCTCTACACATATACATGGAATAATGTCATGAGATTTGGGAAGAAGGGAAATCTTAATCAAAGATACATCGGTCCCTTTTAGATCCATGATCACATTGGAGTAGTGTCTTACAGAATATCACTCCCACCTAAAAAACCTTATGTACATGATGCATTACATGTATCCCTATTGATTAAATGCATACTAGACCCATCACATGTACTCAATCTATAGGAGGTGCAATTGGGGAATGATTTCTCATATGAGGAGCAGTCGATGAAAATCTTAGATCAAAGATACAATATTCTATATAATAAGATAATGAACCTAATCAAAGTATAGTAGAGAAACCATAAGATTGAAGAAACAATGTGTGAATTATAGGAAGCGATGAAATATAATTACACTCATCTATTTTAGTGTTTGAAATGAAAATGCCAATTATAGAATTTATGAAGGGGATCCGATTGTAATGACCAAAATTGTTAGAAATGAAATTCCCCATATTATTTAATTAAATTTCATATTATGTATCATGGTAATAAAAACACATGAAAATCTATGGTTCTATTATATCCAATTAAATTTAAAATACTATTATTATTTATTTATATTTATAATATCTCCATTTAAAAGTGAACACATGATGAGTATAAATATAATGTTTTAACAAATCCAGTTGACATAGAAAAATAATGTGGTGGCCTCAACCAGTAAGGTCATACCATATGAAGCCCATTTATCTGAGCATACATGGGAGATAGAATCAGTGATATTTTCCAATGACCAACACTTATCAAATATCTAATAAAATAAGCATGAGAAAAACCATTTATGGGAGAAGTTCAAGGTCATCGAAATCACGGCCCAAACCATGTACACCGAACCACCCCATGATAGTCACATCGTCATAAAACATACTCTTAGAAGGATTTTTGGTGTATTAGTGAGATATGAATCAAGACCATCGAAATATTATTATATACCTTATTTTCTATAGAATAATGAATATATTTTCATCCATTTAATGTTCTTTTATAAATTATTTTTATTTTGATACCATAAAACACAAATTGTATTTATGAGTAATAATCAAATTTAATTAAAGAATATATTTTGATGAATTAATGAATTTTTGAAATAAATTTTATTTTAATAAAATATGAATATTAAATAATTTTTATTAAATATAAATGATCACAAAATTTTTATGAAGTCAAACGTAATTTTTAGAAGGGTTTGACAACAATTATTGTCAAAAACCCAACATTTCTTAATAAATATCAATTATTATTTTAAAAAATAAAATAAAAATATTTAGAAACTTATTTTGATAAAATGAATATTATTTTAGGAATCATAATCTCAAAATTATAAAATGTTGATTTTTTATTAATTTTATGATATAGTCATATTTTTATGTAAAAATTAAATATTGTATAATTATACAGTGTGTTTCATGACATCATATTGACCCAATAGTAATGTAATAAATAATATAAAGGGAACCCATGACCAAATATATATACTCTATATATAATAATTTTATTTTATTTTTTTGGATTAATTTTATAAATATTTTATGAATCCTCAAAAAATATTAATATATTTTATGATTTTAAAATAATTTCATTAGGGGCATGACAAAATTCTACATAACCATGAATATTATTTTATTATGTAAGTCAAATTGCTTAATAATATAGTAAAGGCACCCCTATTTATTAGAAATTATGGGAAAATCATTGTATGGTTTGTTGTTTTGACTACTTTATTAAATAGATTCCAATATCTATTTTTTAGAAATAATAATGAATTCCCCACACATTTTCTCTATAAAACCACTAAATATTTCACGTATATTAAAAAATAATATTTGTATACTGTCAATAATCTTACAAAATCTCTCTAGAGTCGTCCCAAGGTACCCCTAATCTCTAAAAAATCTCTTCCCAATCATTTCAGGTCACACCATCAAGGTATGGGTTCTTTTCTGTCTCCTCTCTTATGAAGTTTCTTAATTATCTTTTTCCTTGTATTTATAACTACTATTATTGTGATATGTTTTTTCACATCACTTAAAAATTAAATTTTTATTATTATCAAACACATTTAAGGAAAAGAGTGGGCAACCAAGTCAAGCACTGAAGGGGGGAACATTGTCACTAAAATGGAATTGCATCCTACCCATTTTAACCTCTATAAACAGTTTCCATGATATAGTGTTTACCTGGATGTCTGGCTATTCCATCAGAATGTCTTCAAACATGATTTCCAGCTTTCCCAATGATTTGATGTACTCCTCTACATTGATCTTTCCGTTGTAGAAACCCCGAACTAGAATCAAGTCCTTCTTGTCTATCCATGCTCTCTACTCATCATTGGTGTCCAAATTGAGAGTCCCCGTCATCATTCTTTCTACCTCCTCATCAAGACCATTTATTGTCAGAACAGTTTCAATCATATCCTCTTCTGAGGTCATAAGCATATCAAGAGGGTTATCATCCACCTCCCCTTGATGGCTGGCCCCTTGGGAGGATAGGGGCCACAATCCTTCGCCTTGTCCTTCTCCTTCTTTACCAATTAGGTCACCATTAGTAAGGGTAAATATGAGTAGTCCTTTTTCTCCTTATGTTTTCTCCTTCTATTATTGGCATGCCTTGGACTAGGGTACCTTCTTTCCTGATCCTCCTCCTCTGTATCACCAGTAAAGAAGCTTGATTGGTCGTCACTGGACGCTCTCTCAGAAGAAGTCTCCACATTCACATAGGCTCGGGCCAAGTCATTTTCAACAACTTGGGTGGGGTCCTCAACTACCAGTGCATCAAACCAATTAACCAACTCAATATCTTCAACCGCTATAGAGCATCTCGTGACTACAGCCACACACTTACCTGCCTGTTCAAAGGGCTTAACTCCACTTCCGCTCTTGCCACCATCCGAGCATAGCAACTCTGCATAAGAGGCCTTACCATGAAACATGTAGACTACGTCATCCACCATTTGTGAAACCTCCCTATTGTTGACACTTCCATATGGTTCCTCTACCCCAAAAGATTCCCCAAGCCCCGATGTAGCCTGCATCTGGAGTTGAGGTGCATGCAAATCGGTCCTTAGTCGGTTAAAGACTTCGGTCACCAAGGGGTTCACCTCTTGTGATTCATTCTGCATGCCCCTTTCTTCAGCATGTTCATGGGCCTCACCCACTGGGTTCTTCATAAACCCTGCACCCTCATCCACTAAGGTAACTGCCTACCACGGTCCACTTAGTGAGCCCCATGCATCGGTACATCCAGAATTCCCACCCACTAAAATTTGCTCAGCCACTTTGAGCTAGGTGTGAACTTGTGTCCCCTTGCCACTAACTATTGTCATCTTCATGGAGAGACTCATAGCCCCCCATCGACAGATAGATTGCAAATGACCCAGTCACTTCCATCCCAAATAGAACTCAGAAAAATCATTATATATCACTGAATGCTTACACCTAAATTCTTCTCCCACTATAATGAAGTTGTACTCAAAGGGCACCCTGGACACATCCACCTCTACACAGATGCGCGGGTTAACTGGATGGAACAGGGACTACGTTGGAATATCGGAGCAATGGTATCTCCTGACCAAGTTTGCAAGAATTCAAATCACAGAGGGATTTTGAAAGGGTAGGGTGAGATTAGGGAAAATCAATTAGATCACCATCTATGGAGAATCACGCCGCATATGAAATTCATACGACTAATGAAAAAGATAGAAGCAGGTGTCGTTGAAGCTACGAGGAGCCCCGAACCAGGCTATGATTAGATCTTCCTCCGACCAGAAGTGTATCATGATATGCCTGTTTACAAGAAACCCACCGTCGCTCGCTCCTATAAATCCCACGACGTGAATACATGTCGATCAAACGAATCAACCGAGCGACAACACTACTTAAAGCGAGTCACCAGGGTGAGGTTCAGAAGGGAAGAGGCTCCATTAAACTCTTAAAATGAAAGCAGGAGATTACGGATCCCATTGAATAGATCCGGAACTTTAGGAAATAGCGAATCTTGAGGAAAAGGCTGAACAAGGTCAGGGTTAGAAAAGCGGGTGATTGAGGATCCCACCCCTTTGCAGATCGACAAAGGCCCCTCCCCCGCCATGAGGAGAAGGGCCGGCGTAGTGGCCAATGCCGTCGCGGGAGCCCTAGGATAGGGTCAAGCATTGGAGATGACATGATATTGTTATGTTTTTTCATTTCCATATTACTGTCCATTTTATGTCAAAATAATGATGGAACCCTTTTTACCTCATCAAATCATTTTATCAATTTTTAACTTACGTCATTATTTTTCTAAAATTCAACCACAATTTTCCATACCAATCAATTGTGTAGTGAATACCCAAACACATTTCATATAAAGGGTTATAAAATTTATGAACTTATACATATTGATTTGGGAATTACATGTATATATAATGCACGCCATGATCGTGCAATAATGTTTTATCAAAAATGATTCGATGTTTTATAATCAATGTGGCACACTTAAGCATGAGAATGGAATGAATGTGATTGGTGAGCCCATAATAATATAGATATCCAATGAATTGGGAAATTTTTAGTCTCATGAGACATCATTTTGGGATAGGGAGTGAAACTAACTCATTTATGGTAGTTTTTCACTCATGATGTCTTGGAAGTTAACCATGACCTATTTTGTATATAGTGTCTTATGTTGTTTCCACATTTCCCATGTTTCTTTAATGTTATCATGCTATATCATTCAACATTGTTCATGTTTATGATTATCACCACAATTATTTCCAATTGATTTGAATATTATCTAAAATACATTATATTTTTAATGTTATTCCATGTTTATTCACTTACATAACTTTATATGTCACCCCTTTCTTGTGTATGTCCCTAGGTTAACCCATGCAGTTGTATGTATGATCATGTTATGGATGTTTTCTATAAATATGATGTATTTCCTATTTTAAATTGTTTTGTAGTGAACCTAATTCAAAATACACTAAAATTATTGATCATCTCGATTGTATTAAATTTATTATTATGTAATAAATCATGTGTTAATGTTAAATAATGTGTAGGGTTATCATGTAAAGTTTCTATCAAAGGAGAACTATAAAAGTGTCCCTCAAGGAAATCTTAGCATGATAAAATCTATCCCTATCCAATGAATCTCACATAGGGTAGCGAGTATCACATGAGGAATGGAATATCCATTTTATATCAAGGCCGTCCATAGATTCTCCCATAGAGAACTATTTTCACTCATGAGTATAATAATCCACCCATAGTTCTTATCCAAGAAATGAAAATGGTGAATCATTATGTATCGAACATATCCAAATATAGAGCATGGCGAGTCCTTCCATGGAATCCTTAATTCAGAACCCTTGTTCTCCCCCATACCAAAGCATGGAAGGCATAGAAACACGTTGAAATAACATGACAAGATATTTAAATGTCTATGTGACAAGTAATCTAGCTGAATCACTATTCTCAATCCCAATAAACTTGGAATAATTAAATAAGAACAAGGAATCAAGGAAAGAATACATGACAAAACACAAAGGAATTATATAACTAAACCATGAAATTAAGTAATATAATTATTATTTAGAAATAATCATCATTATAAAGGAAATAGTCATGGAATACAATTCATTTTATGTAGAAACATTAAATATGGAATTTAATACAATCAAAACAAACATAAATGGTTGTTAACATACCAAGGAATTGGAAATTTATCCATTATGGTGGGCACATCCAAGGGGTGGATTTTGATCATGAGAACAACACAAAAAATGGCTTTTCAATAGTCTACGGTCAAAATTTACATGAATAAGCATTGAGATTATTTTTTTCAACATCATAGATGCATTTCTGGAATCATATGGCATGCGGCACACTAACACATATTATAAAAGTGATGAAACTAGAGTGAATGAACTAGACCACCTACCTTGGACTCATAGAATTAGAATAATTTTTAACCCTCAAATTTATCTAGAATATGGGATATTATAGAAATCTCCAAAATTCCTATAAATAGTGAAAAGTGATCGAACCTATATACCACTACATAATGAAGAATAAAAAAAGAACATTAGGAAGAGGAATATAGAGAATACCTAAATCATTTGGTTCCTTCCAATGGTGTTAAATTTGTATCTCATATGAGGTGGATATCAAAATAAATACATAGAAAATAATAGAGGCTCATGGGTAGTAGATGGAGGAGAAGAAGAAAGGAGGAAAAATGGGTTAAGTGTTTCCTTTTTTTAAGGTAAAAATGTTATTTCACCCATATAGACAAGGGAACATAGTTTGGACTATAGTTTTACAAACAATGCACCAATTATGCGCCATTCCCCATCCCAAGGAGGAACCTAGTATGAGATAAGTTAAGAGCAAGGTTGATCGTGTGCAGCCTATGAAAAATGCCACTTCATATTTTCTGATACAAGTTGAACAGGCATGTGGGCCATTGCGCAAGGTTTCATTGAAACCATACAGAGCCATACACACCACAATCGTAATACATAAAATTATGTAAATTGTGTTGGACGAGATTCAAGATTTATCTGAATCTTGAGGCCTTGTCTGCTTATTTTATATTTGGGGCTCTGGGTTCCGAACAATCCCCACACACCATGATACCCCCATAAATGAATTAAGTAACATTTAAATGGAAAAATTAAGGAATTAGAGATGAAAAAATAGTTTATACCTATAAGAATAGGTAATTAGTTATACCCTCCTCCTTTTAAGAAAACTCATCCTCTAGTATTCCATTAGAGGGTGGTAAAACGTCATATGATAAAAGTTTCATCCACTACACACACATATTAGCCTTTTATTTCTAGGTCTCATCTAAGACAAATATATGTTATATAGTAATTAGACCAGTGGGATTGACTTTTCAAAGAGATCCCTCATGCTCCAATTAATGTTATATATTGGATGATCTTAGAAATATGCATCTTTCTACAACTCAATATCCCCGGGTTCAAACTAATGAGACGAATTAGGATGATAATGTTGATATTGGGAAATGTAGAATATATCATGTATGGAATGGAACCTCTAATGTTACTATAATCGATATGATACTATATCGATTATATCCACTATCTTGAAAGGACTAACATATCTAGGTGATAGATTTCCCTGTGACTGGATTCATCTATGAGCCAATCTGGGTGAAACACCTAAGAATACTTGATGTCCCGCCTCAAACTCTAGAGGTATACGGTGATGATTGATATAAGATTTCCCCATATTTTTAGTTGTCTACATACACTTCCAGATCAGTTGGACATTCTCTAATGTCTCCTGAACGTAATGAGGACCCAGTCAAGCTACTTCCCTTCCTCTAAACATCACAAAGGTGAATGGTAGTACCTTCTATAAATGGCCTCAAACAGATCCATTGAGATCATTTCATGAAAATGTTATTGTTGGAAATCTCAAAAATACGTATGTAATTTTCCCATGAATCTCCAAAATCAAGGATACATGCCCAAAGCATGTACTCTAACACCCTTATCATCCACTCAGATTTCTTGTTGGTATGATAGTGTTATGTTTTACTCAAGAGTACATGGGAACCTCATACCCTCTACAACCCTTTACAGAATCGTGACGTAATGTGGAAGTCTCATTCCAACCTAATAGAATGGGGAACACCTTGAATGCATGCTATCATCCTAAAATTAATCATTCCATGCTCATCAATAAAGAGGGTATCCTAGATCGGTAGAAAATGTGCATCTTTGGTTAACATGTCAATGACCACCCATACTGAATCAAAGACATGATGGGATCTCATCAATCCTATCTTTAAATCAATGGTTATATCATATAATTTACACTACAGAATGGATAGAATCTATAATAGTTTAAAAGGACGTTGGTGCTCCACCTTCACCAACTGACAGGTGGAACACCTCATAATAAAAAATGAAATATACCTTTTCATAATAGTACATCAATATTAAATACATACAACTCAATATGCGTTGGTAATACAAGGGTGAACATCCAAAAAATAGTCATTAGATCCTTACCTCAACAATTTATATAATTATGAAGACACCCATACACTAACATAGAAGAGTAGGGTCTCATCCTCATCAATAAACAGCCTGGCTGTGAGTTCTCACTAGAGAAACTTCCCCTCCGGATGAGGCCCTTAGGATATAATATTTTTCTCATATTCACCCACTCCAGAAGTGATAATTCCACCACTAGAGCTTCAAAAATTTGTTTCCCATGTTGTTCCTTAACCTCCAAGTGTATCTACAAAAATAGATCCATCAAATACAACTCACAACTGGCCTCCTTGATAGTTTGTGTATGATTATTCTAGCTAAATTATTTAGGTACAAAATTTCCCTTACCATTTGTGTAATAAAAATTAAAATTTAAGAACTAAATATATTGAACCCACATGAATTGTATTGGATTAAAATATTTATATATGTATATTTGTTGAGGAATTTGTGTTCCATTTAAACAATGAACCACTAACACAATAGTTAATGCCTCCAATAATGTAGATAATGACCAATGACTATTAGATTGAGGTCAATCATAGGGTAACTCCTTTCCTGATGCCTCAAATATTTGGACCTGTATACTATAACCTAATCACCCTAAATCATAACTACTCCTAGGTAGATACCTAACGCATCAAAATACACTGTATGTCATATTAACATATTTTGGAGAATTAGGATTGGTGTTGGAGTTAGTCTTACCCTCAAATCATGAGTGGTTATCTCATAAGAATCAGACCAGAATGATTTTGCAACTTTATTTTTCGGGATTGTATGAGGCACTAATAAGAGGGAGAAATCCAAGATGAATATCACGTAACATCCACAAAACCCCTTGATATTGTGTATTTTAGATACATTACTGGGTTATTCCAATGAAAACATGAGACTCTCCTTCTCTATGTGAGTAGATATGTCTTCCTATGAAACAATATGACCCAAGAAGTGAACCGTTCTAATTGAAAAGTGGAATTTACAAAGCTTTACATATATATGGTGCTCTTTTAGTGTATTAAACATTGTCTCATGATGCTTATAATGGGTGTTTTTGGGGAGAGAACATACTAGGATGTTATCTACGAATACTACCAATAACGAATCCACGTATAGGCGGAAAACCCGACTCATCATAGCCGTAAAGACTATTAGTGCATTCACCAATACGAACAACATATCTAAATACTTGTACAAGATATTACTTATTTATAATTTTGTATATGGTATGGCTGATGGAATCACAAGAACGTGATGGTATCCTGACCTCGAAGCGATCTTGGTAAAAGCTGTCTCCCATTGGAGTTCATCAAAGGGATCATCTACAAGACGTAGGGGATACTAGTTCTTCAACGTAATTTGGATATATTGGTGGTAATAAACACAAAATCCATGTTTATAATATGTCTTATTTGTGAAAAGGATATGTGAATTCTTTAGTGATGTACTGGGTTGGATAAAACCTTTTGGATCAAGATATTCAAGTTTCTTCATGGGTTCCTAGAGCTCTACATGTTCCATCATATGGGTAGGAATGGACACTAGTGTGAAACATGATACTAACTGAATGGTGAACTCAACCTCTCTCCAAATAGGTAACCTAAAAAAATCAGCGAAAAAATACCTAAAAAATCCATGCTTTGAAGGAATTATACAATTTACAATCCCTAGTCACTCATAAATAGACTCATCATCTAAGTTGTCACCCAGCGTAGCCCAATATGCTTGGGTACAACTCAACATTCCTTGATATCCCATTGACACTTACAAGTATATGTTCTACACATAGTGGATATAAAAGAAACCCATTAATGGTAGTAACAACATTGTTTAGATAAGGCATAAGAAAGTCCATACTAAGAATGACATTAAAATTCGTCTTCTTGATAATGAAGAAACATCATAAGAAGGAGTACCCACCAATCTCAAGGGGGTACTCATTCAACAAATTCATTCCATATTATATGACCCATAGTGGTGTACCTATAGTGTAATTCCCTGACCCCAAAATAAAAAATTCGGTGTGTTATTTTAATAAATTTTCATGATCATAATGAACAAAATCCAGAATGATCGATCGGTTTAGCAGTCATGGAAAATAGATTATACAAGAACATTACATTAAAATTAATAACAAAAAATAAAACGTAGATAATTCATTGATAGATCCATTATTTTCCATGAATAACCCTTCAAAATATTCATTAAACACTTATTTTCATCCTGGGAAAATAAAATATATGAACTGGGAGTGCTCGGATGCTCAGTTAGGGGGGAAAATAGAGCAAAAGCTATCATAAATAAAAATATACTTTTAAGAAAGGTATAAATCTGAATCAAAATCCTTTTAGACATAATGTTTTGAAAAATATTTCAAGAATAAATGATATAATTCCATTTAAACATTCACATGTATATTGTACTATCTTAATAATAAAATGTAATATCAATAACTAATCTCATAATGAGGAAATGCATAATTCTGGACATCATAAACATTCATTTAAGGCCTCATACTGAGACTATACATAAACATAACATCAAAAGAATCATGCCAATACACTTGTTTTTCTCATGAGACATACAGATGCTACGATGGCATATAGAGGGCCTCACCCATCACTTAGTAAGTCCAATGCATTCCACTTATGAAAGGGGTAAAACATATCCACCATTAATATTCATATTAAAACTAGAATAAAAAATGTTAATAAATTAACCAGGAACAATTAATTGTATCAAAATAGTACATACATAATCAAAAATATCATAAATCCAACAATATAATATGGTAGATTTTATACTAACAAATCAACATCAGTAATGTATAAAATCCAACAAATGATGTTGAAATATATGAAAAATAATCTTATAAAACCATTAAAATACATTGAGAGAAATATTCCTTTTTAAAATTGAAAACAATAAAATTCGGGAAATTTATAAAATAACACATTTAAATGAGTTTTTTTGATTAAACGAGTCCCATACAACTTTGAATCTTTTGAAATGATATAACATTTTAGAACATTTATATCCATATAAATAAATACATATATCTCTTTTGAAAACATTGAAATTAATGATAATGATTTAGAATAAAAAATATTTAAAACATTTAAAATGATGTTTTAGATAATTATTCCATAACAGAAAACAATAAAAATATTTTTCTTTAAATCATTATACATAAACATGTACACGGATGATTAATATCTCCCAGTATATACATAAGTATAAACGATCTCAAATAATAATGAGATTGTGAAATTAACCCTGACCGGGCACTTTACCTTAGTCTAGTGTAATTTTACCTCTTGTATATTGGTTAAATCATTTTATTAAACAATATCAGGAACATATCCATATTTATGATATCATATATGATCCACTTATATCGTTTTGTTAATAATATTTCATTATTACCATTGTTTCGAGTGTTAACTACTTCATTTTTCTATATATGTTTTATCGTGTAAATAATTTATTTATGCATAGGATTTATTTTATTGATATCCAAAATGAGGTTATAATTATTATTTTTACTCATCATATATATTTACTAATTATTATGGAATTGTTAATATGGATAATGAATCTCACTGTGTCATGGAGACCTTATGACGTACATATGCATGAGTGACAATATCATTCCCTTGATGGTTAAATTTTAAAGAATTTGATTGTATATTAACAATAATGAATAATTATCCTCTTATATTAATTATTTATTTCCATTATAATCATTATCATACTAATCAAAATACTATAGTCTTGAATAAAAAATTACACCACAGCGTGGAGATGGAAAACCATTCATACACAAACACATGGTGATATTTTTATTCGTAGGATTGATGAAATGAGGAATATTACTGGATCATAATCATAATAAAATACCATCATGTAGAAGATATTGGATTTATTAAATTAATATGGAAAAGTTATAGGAGGATGAAGTAGAAGAAGAAAAGAAATTGAATGGAATTGGTAAATAAATTACCTATTCTTTCAGCGTCTCCATTTCATTTACACAAAAGGACTCCATAGGATGGCTTTCACCAAAAGTATGGTCTGTAGTATTATTTCATGGATTATTTAAGGTGAATTGTGTAGGGTTTAAATGAGAAAAAGGGCTTTAGATGTTTTAATAAAAAAGGAGATGTGTTATTTTATAAGATAGGGGAGGGTACTTGTAGAAACTCCAAAACTATTAAAATATTATAAATTAATTTTCAGTTTCAAATAGATCAATAATAAATTATTTCTAAGATAAGGTTAGGATGTGTCTAAATTATTTTACCAATTTATTTTTAGAAAGTATAGGTCAAATAAGTAACCTTATCTTTTGGATTTAACTATTAGTTAAACAGTTTATCTCTTACTATGTTTACTTGTGTTTTTATAATATAGGGTTAATATAGTAACATTAAAATGGAAAAAACCAAAATTGGATCATTTATAACATATTTAACATTATAATAGTTATTTTTACAATCCTTATATTTTTATTAATTTTAGTACATTAAATAATATATTTTTTATTTTAATGTATCGTTTCTATCAATTTTGATACAATTCAATATTTTCATTTCTAAAAATATAAATCCAACATGATAACTCAAAACCAATTAATAAAATAAGTCAATAACATGTCTATGTTTTGTATAAAATTAGTTTATATCATTTATTATTTAATATTATATTTATTTTAATATTATTAATATCATTTAATTGATTATTCCATTAATAAGTCAATAACTACATCATTATTGTGTCATGATTTAATATAATGGTCTATTTATAAAATTATAAATAAATTAATATAATGTATATAAACATATTTGATTTTAAATTTCTATTTATATATGACCATATAATTTATATAACCACATTGTAAAAATTATATAGTTATTAAAATTTGAATATGACATTTTTTACTCTTCTTTAAATAAATTATAATAACAATCTTAGTCTAACAAAAGTGTCTTAAAAGGGATCATATTTTAGGACTAAGGTTGATTTTTGTCATAGAAAACATAACCAATGAAATTAGAACACTTTTTATAATAATATAATATTATTATAACATTCAACATTCACTTTAATTACCCTATATACCTTCAACTATGGAAAATAAAATAAAAATGTTGCTTTTCACCAAAAATAATTTTGATCTTATTAAGACAAATTTTCATAATGATTACAACCATGTATGTTCATTTTTTAAAATTCAATTTATAGAATCAATAAAATTACGTTTAATTAAAATCTCATAGATGTGGCATTAAGGCGGGTAAAAGAGACGTACAAAAGTTCAAGAGATTTTAATATCAAATTCTTTTATAAAATGATTCCAATGAAATATATAGAATTAATATATGTATAATTTACCTTTTGTTACTTTAAAAATCAATTTACAATAAAATAATTATTTAAATGATAAATTTGGTTTTTTAACTACAATATAGTTTTTTTCACTATTAATCAAAAAATGAAACTTTTAAGAAAAATTAAAAAAATCACCCTAATATAATTTTGATGTTCAAAATAAAAAACTGAAATATATTTTTATTTTTTTATAAATTTTAAAAATTTTATAATTCTATTCATAACTTCATTTTAAATGGCTTGGTTGATATGTCATGGTTCACTTGAACTCATTGTTGCATGGAGTGGAAGATATTGACATATTTAAAATGAAGCATACCATGTAAGATCGGGGTGTTACATAAAGTCATTACACATCTGGTGTATTCTCTAACAATTCACAAACCTTCCCATAGTTTTAGTAGATAGAAAAGCGTGTGAAACACATGTATCAAAGATGATAGAAACTAAGGTAGAGGATACCAAAATAGTACCGTGTACTGTAGAAGTCACTGGAATCTACCACTTAGGAGTTGGTTGTACTTCTTAGATATGTCCTAACCTACATACCTAATATTATTCATTACTATTATACATAGGTCAATTTTTATGATGATAATGATTTGAGTCTTGACTACCTTAGCCACAAACACCACCTTATCCCTATAGACTCGTAGAATACAAAAACTCCCATCCTAAAGAGGGGTTATTGATCCTATACCATAAAGAATCAGCACTACATAACCTTCTCCACTGGATGATAGAAGGAAAGAATTTAATAATCCCTAGAGGTGACCCATCTTGACACGTGATCAACAATGGATCAGGTTCCACATTCACTTATAGTTGTTATAGCATGTCCATCTCCACAGGTAACACACTACATAACAATCAGTGTGTGTATTGTAGCTGAAATTTCCCCCACGTGAACCCTCAAAAGTGTGTTTCTATAAGCTAGATGATTTGTCACCCTACCTCCAAAAATGATGCCACCTGGCTCACATTTCCAGCTTCTCTGATATTTCACTATAAAATAAGGGCATAATACACTATATCTGTAATAGTACTAAACCAGAATACTGTAATGACCCAGAGATTCATTATTGGAAATCCATCTTGATCAAATTAAATGTCTATTTATGTTTATATAAAATGTAAAATTCTTTGGTTTTATGTTAAGAATTTTTACCGTTGCTAATATAGCCATTGATCAGTGATCACATAATTAGTATAAATATAGGACTTTAACAAAACCAATTTACTCAGACAAAAGAAGCGATGGCCTCATCTAGTAGAATTGCTCCAAACGAATCCGATTTTTCGGAACTCATAAAAGAGGTGGCATCCTTGGTCTTCACTCTTGAACAAGTCCAAGCTGAGCTTCATCATGTCAAGATCTAACGGGACCGTCTACGGGAAAAGTGGCAGTTGATAGAAATTACCACTTGAGCGATGTTATCCGAGCCACCCCAAGAGTCTGTCAACATCGCACACCTTACCCTTAGGACTTATGCAGCTATTTTAAGGGGTTATGTAACAAATAAATAGTACTATGTTCATGTACATTATTTGTTTATATAATAATGAATATACTTTCTTGTCATTAATGATACATTGTAAATAGTTTTTAAAGTACAAATAATGTTTTTAGTTATTATTTAATTAAGAATTATATTTTATTCATTTAATTGATTTTTGAATTAAATAATATTTTAAAAAATTATTATTATTATTATATTAATTTTTATTAAATATAAATGATCTTATAATTTTATGAATGCATTTGTAATTTTTATTATGGTTTGAAAGCCATTTCTGTCAAAACCCGTGAATTTTTGATAAATGTCGGTTTTTATTTTAAAAGTGAAAATTAAAATATTTCGAAACTTTTTTAGTTAAAATTAATGTTATTTATGGAATCAGGATGTTGAAATTATCCAATGGTGATTTTTTCATAATTTTCTTAGACAGTAAAATTTTTGGGTAAAAATTAAATACCGTTTAAATATATAATGTGTTTTATGACATCATAATGAACCAATAGTGATGTAATAAAATACTATAATCTTTATGTTCGGAAAATATATGTTTTACCATTAAAATAATGTAATTTTGGGTTGTTTTACTTACTTTTAAAATCATTAATGGACCCCTCAAGACTTATTAAACACCTTGTCTTTTTAAATTAATTTCCATGGGAGTATGACTCACCTCCACATAAGCAACCCTATTATTTTAAGAAGTTAGGACTTTGGCCTAATAAAATATTGTTTTCCTCTTCCCTTTTCCAAAAACCATGGGCAAAAACCATGCGATGGTTTGTGGTTTGTATTAATTTAATGTAAGGGGACCCAATCATAAATAATAAATAATTCCTTCACATTTTATATATAAACCCACCCAAGCTCCCACTTCCTCCTCACTCAAATCCATTGGAGTTCGTCTAACCTCTTCAATACTCTCTCTAGAATCTTCTAAAGGTTACCCAAGCTCCCAAGAAGCCTCTCTCAAGCCTATCTCAAGCCTTTGTAATCACACTTCCAAGTAAGGTTTTTTTCTTCCTTTCTCATTTTTGTCCAATTTTCTTCATATTGTTATACCCTTTTAATTTAAATTATAAATTCTGGGGTATGGTTTCGCAACCCCCCCATACGTTCCTCTTATTTTATTAATGATGGGAGACCCCATTCTCTCTCATTAAATGCCTCCCATGTACACCCGTTACTATGCCTAAATTCCAAAAGGAACTTCTCTCTCCCTTTTTACATTCTAGCAATACTTCTTTATCATGAATCTAAATTATATTACAATTGTTTGGACATGGAAATACACGACCCCCTTACATTCTGTTTCTTTTAAATATGATAAGGCACCCCTTTCTCTCTCATCAACCATTTTTTCTTTGAATTCTTATGTCACGCCATCGCGCTGCCGAAATTGCAATGATTTTCTAAGCCAATGCCATTGTGTAGTGAATACCATGCCCATTTCTCCATCAAGTGTATTCACCTTTATGCACACTTACATATTGATTATAAAGTTTCATTCATTAATTCCACATTCCTTTATCGTGGAATAACTGATTAGGTTTTATGAATCAATGTTATATGATCCATGTGGCACACTTATGCATGAAATGAAATTTTTATGAAGGCTGCGCCCTTATAGCGCTCCAATGCATTGGGTAAAGTATAGTATCATGATAAATCATGTGAAATGATTGTTGACTCTTGCTAATTCATGTGAAATAAGGGTTTACTTGTGCTTCATGTGCAATAAGGGTTTACTCATGCTCCATGTGCAATGAGCCTTGGCTCATGCTAATTCCCTGTTAAGTGTTGTTGCCACATCTCCATGTTATGATTATCATGCTTTATCATGCCTTTATGTTCATGTTTCTCTTGTTATCTATTGATATGCCTAATTTATAACATGTATTATACTCCTGATGTTATTCCATGTGTATTCCCTTAATGGGCTTTATAGCTCACCCTCTTCTTATGCTTGTCCTCAGGTTATCCCATTCATTGATAAGTACAAGGGAATGTAGTGGTCATGTAAAGGAAGTTTTCAATAAATATGTTTTATTTTCATGTTTAATGTATTTATATAATGATCCAAAGCCCCAAAGACACTAAAACTCTTGATATTCTAGTTGTATCATGTGATGTTTTATGTAATTAATCATGTTTAAGTTTGTAATAAAAACAGGGTTGTCATAGTTGTCATCAGAGGATAGGTTTAGTTATTTTTTGGGATTAGGATTAGAAAACCCTAGTAAAGCCTTAGAGACAATACTAAGTGTAATAAAAACATCCCTAATTTTTGGTATGTACTGAGTAAGTGGTTTATCAAATACATACATCCTTGTCTGGATACAAGAAGGTAGAGGCGGCTTTGGCACAGATGTATCCTAGGGGTAAAACATGAAAACACCACTTTCTGATAGACTTGAATGGGAACTGATGCACGACAACAGGCCTTGCTACACTCTTGGTTACGACACTCACAGGGGATATGCTTTGGTAAGTTCACAATCTTAGTATGAACCTTATTAGGGGAATTAAAAAAAATTCCCCTAAGAATATTTGTTAGAACGTAGATCATAAAAATCCTAGATTAAGGCCTATAGACTCGTGAGTTAAGGAAATAAAAGTTTATTTATATGTAATCAACTTCTGTCTTTGGATTACCCTATATTTTTACGCCTAAATTTCTTTTTATTCCAGCCAATGCCCTGTAATAGGAGGACTTGGGCTAAAAACCGTTGTGAAAATCAGTGTAATGACTTTACTAATGAGATTCCCAATCCAATGGGAGTGGGAATCGCGAAATTTTCCATGCTTCTCTCTCAGATAACTCATGTTTTGAATAGAAACACGGGTCAACAGGAATGTTCAACCACCCATAAGAAAGAAAAAGTCATTATCGAGAGCTTCATGAGACAAAGACCTCATACTTTTAGTGGATCATCTAATCCCACGATTGCTGAACAATGGATCAACTCCATTGAAAAGATATTCTCCATACATTAATGTTCTGAACAAGAGAAGGTTCTCCTGGCAGCTTATCATATGGAGGGTAAAGCTGATCAATGGTGGATGTTGATCAAAAATACGAAGCCTGAGGAGGATATCAAGGCATTGGAATGGAAGGATTTCAAGAAGATGTTTTTCGATAAATATTTTCCACGAACCCTCTGGCTTAAGATGGAAAGCGACTTCCATTCCCTCAATAAAAAAGACGAAGAATCTGTTGGATAGTACGAGGAAAATATTACAAGGCTTGCACGATACGCTTCTGGCATTTTCGTTTACCCCTGAATGGAAAGTTGACTACATCATTGGTGGGATGAAGCCTAGCCTATGGAAAGAATTGGCGATCCGTGACTTCAATATCTATGAGGAAATTGTCCGATGTGCCCTCAAGGTCGAAATGGAGATCGGAGAATCATAGGGGTATCATGGGGATAAGAAGCATAAGGTGGACTTCAATGTTGGAGGTCCAATGGAATAATCCATTGGTGCTAAGAAGATCCAACACCCACTTACCAAAAGTGCGGAAAGAAGCACCCTGGAAATTTCCTTAAGGGGATGAGGAAATGCTTCAGGTGTGGAAGATAAGGGCACCTAGTTGTTAATTGTTGGAAAGAAAGACACACAGCTATGACATAGGAGAGGTACACTCCATTCTAACCACAATGCGTTGTTCAATGCTAAAAATTCAATAAAACATGTCATTTTACAAATTAATACCATAATCCAAGGGTTTTTGGAGGTAACCAACAACCTATAAGGCAGCAAGGAAGAGCATTTTCCATCACTTCTTCTGAAGTGAACCCCAACAAAGAAGTGGCCACAGGTACTCTAGTTATTCATTCAAGAATAGTGAATGTACTTTTTGATAAAGGTTCTACACATTCTTTTATATCTTGAAGGTTTAGTAGAACAATCCCAGAACCACCAAAAATCATGGAAGTGAGGATGTCAGTGAGTACAGAAAATGGGGAAATCATTACATCCCATGAATATAAGTCCTTCCATGTTATAATATGTGGATCGAATTTCCTGGCGAACCACTTCATACTCCCTCTGGTGGAATTTGATGCAATTCTTGGCATGGATTGGCTTTCCTTATATAGAGCCAACATAAATTATAGGGAGAGGGAAATCACACTCCATATGGAGAATCGACCCCTGATTCTTTACAAGTGTAAGGAGGAAGATGAATCTCTTTTAGATCCATCATCTCAATCATGGATATTACTGCCATATGAGCACACGTATCTGGGTCATATGATTGAGTCCAAGGAAGAAAGCATCCTTGAAGAAATTCCTATTGTGAGGGAATTCACAAAAGTGTTTCCTGAGGAAATGAATGGTCTTCCTCCTAGAATAGATATTGAATTCTCAATTGAACTTATACCCGGGGAATTACCAATATCCAAGACTCCATATAGAATGGCTGTTGTAGAGCATGAATAGCTGATGAAACAACTACAAGAGAATCTAGATAAGGGGTTTATATGCCCAAGTGCTTCACCATAGGATGCACCAGTCCTCTTCATCAAGAATAAGGATGGGTCAATGCGGCTTTGCATCGATTATCATGAACTTAACAAAATCAGGATAAAGAACAAGTATCCTCCATCAAGAATTGATGACATGTTTGATCACTTTCATTGAGCACAATAAGTTTCCAAGGTGGACTTGCGGTGGGGATATTATCATGTAAGGGTGAAGAAGGAAGATATCCCCAAGACATCTTTTCGCACAAGATACGGGCACTATGAATTCATAGTAATGCCTTTCGGACTCACTAATGCTCCAACAATATATATAGACTTAATGAATAGAGTCTTTATAGATTTCCTAGACAAATTTGTGGTAGTATTTATAGATGATAATCAAATATACTCCAAAACCAAGGAGGATCTTGAGAATCATTTATGAACTATACTGTAGACTTTGCGCAAGGAGAAGATCTATGAAAAGTACAATAAGTGTGAGTTTTGTTTGATGGAAGTCTCATTCTTGGGCCATATCATCACAAGCAATGGGATATATGTGGATCCCTAAAAAATAGATGCAAGTGAGGAATGGACGAGGCCAACATTAGTAACATATATCCATAGCTTCGTGGGGTTAGCTAGATATTATCGACAATTTGTGAGAAATTTCTCATGATTGTTCAACCCACTTACCAAGCTAACTCGAAAGGGAGTAAAGATTTCATGGAGTGATGAATGCAAATACATCTTCAAGGAGTTGAAAAGGAGGCTTATCACTGCGCTCGTTCTCACTTTACCCACAAGTGGGGAAGTTTTTGTGGCATTCAGTGATGCATCAAATAAGGGCTTAGGTTATGTGCTGATGAAGAATGATAAAATGATATCCTATGCCTCACGGTAGTTGAAAATCCATGAGAGAAACTATCCACCGCATGATCTAGAGTTGGAAGTGGTGATCTTTGCCTTGAAAATTTGGCAGTATTATCTCTATGGGGAGAAATGTGAGATATATACTAACCACAAGAGTCTTAAATATATATATACAGAGAAAGAGCTTAATATGCACCAGAGAAGATGGATAGAGCTCATCAACGATTATGAATGTTCAATACATTACCACCCTGGGAAAGCCAACATGGTGGCAGATTCCCTAAGTAGAAAGTACCCAACGATTCTATCAATGATGATAATTTAGAAGGATCCAATCTTCTTATTCTTGATGAAGATAGATATAAGAATCATAAGGAAGGGAACATCATCAATCATTTCACAAATTATTTCTCAACCAACTCTTTTGAAATGGTTAAAGGATGCTCAAAAGGATGATGTGGGAATTTAGGAAAAAGTGGAAGCTATAAAAAAGGGAAATTCTCGGTGTTTAATGTTAATGAAAAAAGGAATTGTGCAATTTGGGAAAAGAATATGTGTTCAATCGAGTCCAGTGATGAAGAAGGAACTTTTGGATGATGCACATAGTTCAAATTTCTCTATTAACCCAGGGAGCACAAAGATGTATCAAGATCTCTGAGAAAACATTTGGTGGGATAATTTAAAGAAGGAGATTGCTGAATATAGATCAATGTGCCTGGTGTGTCAGCAAGTGAAGGCAGAAAGGAAAAAGTCTAAGGGGATGATGCAACCATTTCCCATACCAGAATGGAAATGGGGAAACATCACAATAGACTTTGTCACCATACTTCCAAGGACATCCAAAGGCAACAATTCAGTCTAGGTTGTTGTGGATCATCTTAAAAATACTGCACACTTCATTACTATTCAGGTGGATTTCTCTTTGGATCAACTGGCACAAATATATATCAGGGAAGTGGTAAGGTTTCATGGAGTACCACTATCTATTGTGTCTGACCGGGATCCAAGATTCACCTCTATGTTTTGGAAGAGTTTTCAACATTCTCTGAATACTGAACAGAACTTCAGTACGGCCTATCATACTCAAACTGATGGAAAATCTTAGCAGACTATCCAAAAACATGAGGACATGTTGAGAGGATGCTCAAAGGACATTAAAGGGGATGGGATCAACATCTTCCTCTGGTTGAGTTCTATTATAATAACAGTTTACACTCAAGCATCCAAATGGAACCAATTGAAGCCCTGTATGGGAAAAGGTGAAGAACACTGGCATGTTGGGATGAGGTCTGTAAACGTAAGCTACATGAACCAGAAATGGTCGAGGAAATGGTGGAGAAGGTGAAAACCATTCAGAAGCATATCAAGGCAGCCCAGAGTCGAGAAAAGAGTTATGCTGATAACCATCGATGAGACCTTTAGTTCAACGTTGGAGACATGGTTTTTCTATGCATATCTCAGTGGAAGAAGGTCATGAGGTTTGGAATCAATGGGAAGTTAAGTCAAAGGTACATTGGCCCCTTTGAGATTCTTGATCGTGTCAGGGATGTGGCCTATCGACTAGCACTTCCACCTACCATGGAAAAAGTACATAATGTCTTTCATGTATCCCTCTTAAGGAAGTACATACCAGACCCTTCACATGTACTCTCTTTTGTGGTGGTACAATTGGATGATGATCTTTCTTATGAGGAGAAACCAGTGAAGATCATAGAACGTAGAGAAAAAGTCCTACGAAATAAGACAATGCCCCTCATCAAGGTGTTGTGGAGAAACAACATGTTTGAAGAAGAGACTTGGGAATTATAGGAAATGAGGAAGCTGAGTTACCCACATCTGTTTTAGTGTGGGGAGAGGAAAATTTCGAGGGTAAAATTTCTTAAGGGGGGAATATTGTAACGACCCAAAGTTTCATTAATGGAAATAACTCTTGATCTAATTAAATGTCACCTTATGTTTATATAAAATTTAATATTCTTTGGTTTTATGTTAAGAATTTTTACCGTTGCTAATATAGCCATTGAACAGTGATCACATAATTAGTATAAATATAAGACTTTAACAAATCCAATTTACTCAGACAAAAGTAGTGATGGCCTCATCCAGTAGAATTGCTCCATAAGAGGCCCATTTTTCAGATCTTGGAAAAGAGATGGCGTCCTTGGGCTTCACTCTTGACCAATCCCATGCTGAGCTTCATCATGTCAAGCTCGAATAGGATCGTCTACAGGAAAAGTGGAAGTTGATAGAAATTACCACTCGTGTGATGTTATCTGAGCCACCCCAAGAGTCTGTCACCATCGCACACCTTACCCATAGGTCTTAGGTGGCTATTTTAAGGGGTTATGTAACAAATAAATAGTACTATGTTCATGTACATTATTTTTTTAAATAATAATGAATATACTTTCTTGTCATTATTGATACATTGTAAATAGTTTTTAAAGTACTAATAATTTTTTTATTTATTATTATATTAAGAATTATATTTTATTAAATTAAGAGATTTATGAATTAAATAATATTTTAATAAAATATTATTATTATTAAATTAATATATATTAAATATAAATGATCTTATAATTTTATGAATGCAATTGTAATTTTTATTAAGGTTTGAAAGCCATTTCTGTCAAAACTCATGAATTTTCGATAAATACCGGTTTTCATTTTAAAAGTGAAAATTAAAATATTTAGAAAATTATTTAGATAAAATAAATGTTATTTCTGGAATAAAGATGTCAAAATTATTCAATGGTAATTTTTTCATAATTTTCTGAGACAGTCCAATTTTTGGGTAAAAATTAAATATCGTTTAAATATATAATGTGTTTTATAACATCATAATGGACCAATAGTGATGTAATAAAATACTATAATTATTATGTTAGGACAATATATGTTTTAAAAATAAAATAATGTGATTTTGGGTTTGTGTGAATTACTTTTCAAAGCATTAATGGACCCCTCAAGACTTATTAAACACCTTTTCTTTTTAAATTAATTTCCATGGGAATATGACTCACCTCCACATAAGCAACCCTATTATTTTAAAATTTTCGGACTTTTTCCTTATAAAATATTTTTTTCCTCTCCTCGTTTCCAAAAACCATGGGCAAAAACCATGGGATGGTTTGTGTTTTGGATTAATTTATTGTAAGGGGATCCAAACCTAAAAAATAAAAAATTCCATCAATTTTCCTATATAAACCCACCCATGTCCCCACTTCCTCCTCACTCAAAGCCTTTGGTGTTCCTCCAAATGCTACCTTAATATCTCTAGAATCCTCTCAAGGTGCCCCAAGATCCCAAGAATCCTCTCTTAAGCCTCTCTCAGGACATTGGATGCACACTTTTAAGTAAGTGTTATTTCTTCCTTTCTCAATTTTGTCCAATTTTCTTCATATTGTTATGCCATTTTAATTTCAATTATAAATTCTGGGGTATTGTTACACACCCCCCACATACTGCCCTATTATTTTTTGAATGATGGGAGAACCCTTTATCTCTCAATAAATTCCTCCCATGTACACCCATTACTATGCTGAAATTCCGAAAGAAACTTCTCTCTAATATTTTACATTCAAGCAATACATTTGTATCATGAATCTAAATTTCATTGACATTTTTTGGAAATGTATCTATATGACCCCATTACTTTCCATTTTAATTTAAATATGATGAGACACACCGTTCTCTCTCATCAACTGTTTTTTCTTTGAATTCATATGTCATGTCGTTACACTACCGAAATTGCACCGATGTTCTAATCCAATGCCATTATATAGAGAATAACATGCCCATTTCTCCATCAAGGGTATTAACCTTTATTCACACATACTTATTGATTATAAATTTTCATGTATGAATTCCACATTCCTTTATCGTGGAATAAATGATTAAGTTTTATGAGTCAATGTTTTATGATCCATGTGGAACACTTATGCATGAAGTGAAATGTTTATGAAGGGTGCACCTTTATAGCGCTCCAATGCGTTTGGTAAAGTATAGTATCATGAGAAGTCATGTGTAATGTGTGTTGACTCATTCTAATTCAAGTGCAATGAGGTTTTACTCGTTATGCATGTGCAACGAGGGTTTACTCATGCTCTATGTGCTATGAGCCTTGGCTCATGATAATTCTATGTTAAGTGTTGTTTCCACATTTCCATGTTATGATTATCATGATTTATCATGACTTTATGTTTATGTTTCTATTGTGATATATTGATATTCCTAATTTCTAACATGTATTATACTCCTCATGTTATTCTATGTGTATTCCCTTACTGGGCTTTATATGTCACCCTCTTCTTATGCATGTCCTTAGGTTATCCCATGCAATGCTAAGTACGAGGGAATGTAGTGGTCATGTAAACGAAGTTTTCAACAAAGATGTTGTATTGTCATGTTTTAAGTTTTTATGTAATGATCCTAAGCCCCAAAGACACTAAAACACTTGATCTTCTTGTTGTATCAAGTGAAGTTTTATGTAATAAACCATGTTTATGTTTGTAATAAATGCATGGTTATCATAAATACATTCCCCAAAAACCGAAAAATGCACATGATACCATAATCAAATAGCCTAGTATTCATCAAATCCTCTCCATTGAAGAATGATGAGAAGTTATTGAGCTCAGTGAAGAGAGCAGAATACTCATGCACTTTCATATCACCCTTCTAAATATTCAAAAACAACCCAGCATAGTTTTCTCTCAGTGTTTTTTGAAAGAGGATATCGTATAATACTCTATGGAAGTCTTCCAAGACCACACCATTATGTCTCTAAACCATAGAGATGATGTACCACTATCTCGTGGATGAATCACATAGCAAATAGGTATAAATCTTCACCCTCAACTCTATAGGTGTATCTAGATAGGAAAATATCGATACCATGGATTCTAACCATGTCTCAAAAGCTTGAGGCCCATCTTACCCTAAGAATTTGGGAGGATTCTACTACTAGAAGTCATATTCCAGCTCTTCCATTTGATGTGTAGGATAGGGAGAACCCTAAATAGACTGCATAAATCAGAATAAGCTATGATAGAACTTATCATTAGCACCAATGGGATGGTCTGCTAGAGGTGCTTCAGGTAGCTCTACAAAATGTAGAATGGGTCCCTCAGGGCCCACCACATCCTCATCATTCCTATGACCACCCACGTGGAGTATGGTGAAAGGATTTCACTACGGAATAGTTCTAATATTGTCAATCACATACCTCAGACAACATTTATAACAAATAAGAAAAACCATAATGAAGAAACATGCATGACGACTTCCTACAGTAAGTCACAACTCTCAGCCTACTAATAGAGACTGGTATATTTGATAATAAAAATATCAAAATGTATCACATGATACACAACCTATTGACTACTACCATGGTCAGTTCAAGGTCATGTTATCATAAAATTAATGGGTTTCTTGTAAAGGGAGTTTTAAATTCCTAATATTGGGTAAAACACCCTTTACTTTTAATGTAGAATATTCAACTAATGTTAACCTATTTCATTTTTAAAACATTATGTTAATTTTTGTTTTTATTTATGAATAATAATATAGATATCTCATTCTAGTAAATTTCATCATCTACACCAATTTATAATGTACTATTCACTTTATAAATTAATTTTTTCGAGTCATGTGAATGTGACATGGTCTGTAGGTCTAGTATAATGATGTAATAGGAAATTTATAGTGATTTTATTTAATGAAAATCCCTTTAAGATATATATAAGTACATGCGTTAAAAATTTAGTAAACAGTCCCCAAGAAAATGAAATAATATAGCACAATTGGTTAGTCATGTTTTCATCATCAATATATTTCGTAAAACACCATTTAGATAGATGTAGGAACATTAATTGAACCAATTATGTCATCCTGTAAGAATCACTGGAACAATACAACACAAAAAGGTAAGGAACCACACAAGTACATTAAACACATTCAATTCAAAGTGAATATTGATATGGCATGTCAAAATGTATGAAAATTAAAATCCTATGGTTCCTAGTATGATACATGATTTTATATAACTTGATATAATCTGGCCCAGAAAAAGTATTTTCCATTATAATATTATAACTAAATAATCACAGTAGAAAAAAAATTGCATCACCCACTGGTGAAATCCACAAAATAGTAACATGTAGAAATTAGAACTACATTTTCCTATCCCTAGAAATTTTGGTTTACCCTATATGTGGGTTAGCTACTCCCAGAAACATGTCAATAACAAATTCCTAAAACTCTTGGTGTCATTTCTAAACCCAAAATAATAATAAATAAATGAAAAAGCTCTAATAACACATTGTAGCATACCGCCTTAGGCGCCAATTAATAGTACCTAGATATGGAGGGACAAATATGTAACACCCCAACCCCAGTTACCCAGAGACGACGGTTATTGCCTCATGATGATATATAACATTTATCCTCCATGTTGTGGATCAGGGTGCTTCATATGGGTAAGGTTATTATTCATAACCTGAGTGAGTTGTCCCAGTATGGTGATTAGTTGATCAGCACCAGTTGCATCACCAGCTCCACTATAATTATCTTGAGTATGAGGTCAATTTTAAGAACCCAGATCTTCTTTTCAGGTACGTTTTCCCCTTTTCTAGAGTTTTTATGAAAAGTAATTTTTTCAGTAAATTTTCAAAGTACGTTCCATGTACTCTCTTTCGGCTTGAAGTTGTGTGCTAGCCGTGTCCAGGCCACACACACGGTTTGTAAGGCTGAGGTGGAGGGCGGTTAATTCAGAGTACGTAAAATTTAAGTACACGCCGTGTACTCAATATGTACACACAGTGTACTTTATTTTTTTCATTAAATGGACCGAGGCCGTGACTATCCTCCAAAATCATCTTCTTCTCCATATTTCGTCCACCCGGGAGCGACCATATGGCCGAACCTTCTTCGAGCTCCCATCTCACCGTCTGTTCTCGGATTCAATCATGTTCAATTGCATTGGAATCGTAGCGGTGAGTTCTTCCTTCTATTTTAGCATTGTTTCATGATTCCTCCTCATTTCCAAGATAACATGGGATGAACGTTTTGTGCGTTTTCTCAGATCTATGTTGTTCTAAGAGGAATCTGTCGTCTTGGTTCACGTATATCGATCTCCTTATATCGAGGTAGGTGGTTTGTACCTTTCTCTAAAAAGTTTATGAATATTATGTGAAAATTACACCAAAACCCATGAACGGGGTATTGCATGTTTCCTGTTTTTACCCTAATGTTTTCCTTATTTGCTTGTTTACTTTAGTAGAGGTTATTAATTATGAGTAGAGTAATTTATTTTGTGCTTATATTGGTTTTCCATTCTTGTTTTTCATTTTCAGCATTTTTCCAGTTGCCATGCCTATTTGTAGGAGAGTGGAACTATTGTTTTGTTATTGTCGTTGAGCCGTAGAATGATAGCCAAGTAGTTCTTGAGGTCTACTTGGATGATATACATGTGATGAGCATGTTTAGTTATACTCAGGACTTTGAGAACCTAGAATAGTAGACCAAAGAGAGAATTGATGGAAGGGCTTATCCAGAGTGTCTTTTAATTACGATGTAAGATTTTGGGGGGAATTTACGTTGCGTGCTTCCCCAGAGAGTCTGTAGATCCTTGACGCGGGCCAAGGGGGGAATTGACGTTGAGTGCTTCCCCAGAGAGCCTTTAGCACGATATGAGACTATAGGGGGAATTGACGGTGAGTTCTTCCCTAGAGTGTCTTCTTAATTATGCAGCTGAACTAGAGGGCTGAGACTGTGTGTGCCTCCCAAAGGGTTGCTAGTACTATAGGTCGAACCATAGGGGTTAGGCTGTCAGAGCTACCCAGAGGGTTACCTATTTTCTTGTTGTTGCTGACTGCTTACTTGTGTTCTTTACTAGTTAGAACTGTCGATTGTAGATGCTTGTGCTTTCCTGTTTACTGCTTCTTGTTTATTTACTGCCATGTATTCATTTGACTATAAGGCACAAATATTTGGGTGATTTCCTACTGGGATTGTATCTCACACCCTGTTTGGGCCATGCTTTTGGGCCCAAGAAGACTATGTTTCTACAGGTATAGACAAGGTAAAGCGCCCTTCTACTTCAGGATCTTGATTGCACAAGGAGTTGGGGAGAATGGGACCACACCGTGGCTCGCGATGCTGAAGAGTTTACTTTGTTTTCTTTTTCACTTGTATTTATTTGTATTTCAGCATGTTGTTGTGTTTTCTGTTTCTCTTATATACTTGTACCTGCTGCATCATTGTCATCATATTTATATATTTACATTGCTTCCGCTGTTTTGTTTCTATTGTTATGCATGTTGTTTATGCCTTCTGTTGTTTATTATTATTTTCTTACCTTGTATACCTTACCGAATGAGGGTATAGTTTCCCCATCGACTCACCAAGGCCCTCAATGGTAGTCGACAGCCTCTGGCATTCTGGGAAACACACTTGAGGTCATGTGGTGAACTGGGTATGGGGCTCCAGACTCGGGTCGTTATAAAGTGGTATTAGAGGAGTTCTTTTCACTTGACTTACTGTTTGGGTACTTTATCTAGGGATATGACAGATTCGGTACATGGTATTAAGTTGTGCCTGGGAGTAGCTAAACCGTGTACAGGGAAAAGCCATAATACCTCATTAATTGTAGTTTTCTGGTTTTGAGATTTTATGGTTGGTATGTTTTCACCTAGAGTGATTCGTATAACTTTTGTGGTTATTGTTTTGATATTTTTGTTCTATTTCTGTCGCAAACCGTTGAGATGAGGGTATGCCACCTCATGCATCATATAAGCACTTATAGAAATCACATGTCATGCATTCTTACCATGCCATCTAGGGTGCATTAGCGATTGAATGTTGTTGTGATAGGCACTGTGTAGATTATTCATGCTGTTGTGATAGATGCTTGATAGATTCTATGATGTGGTGTTAGAAAACTGATGTTTTGTTCTTTGCAGAAAATGAATTCCAAATTTTGGTTCTTGAGGAATTATGGGCCCTCTTGGATAGGAATTTGGAATCTTTTCCCTTTTTTAGTCTTTCTGGATTTCTGTGCAGTTTCTGAGCTACTGCCGAAAAAAACTTAGAATACACGGCGTGTACTTTTCGAGAACACACCTTGTAGTTTTCAGGCCGTTTCACTGACTGTGTGAGCATAACACGGTGTCGTGGGAGTAACTTTGGGAACACGTCGTGTACCATTGGTACACGCCGTGTGAGTTTGGAGCCGTGTACCCAGTCTTGTCACAATCAAAACTGGCCGGGGAAGCTCGGGTATAACATGCTGTGTCTATAGGGAACACGCCGTGTAGTCCTGTCCAGGTAGCTGACCGTGTCATGAACAACATGAGCCGACGTTACCTTCTTTTCCACATGCCGTGTTTTTTCAAAAAATGCCGTGTAGTTGTGCCAGGTACCCGGCCGTGTCACGAACAACACGGGACAGTGTCTTCATCGCCTATGCATTCCGTGCTTGTTTGGAGCACACTTTGTAAGGACCAGCCGTGTAGACGTCCGTTTACTCAACAACATGGACCGCCGAAACCTTGTCTAGTGCACTTTGTGTTTGTTTCAAACATGTCGTGTAGTCTTGGGTTAAGTCAGACCGTGTGGGTTAGCCATGTAAGGAGACTCGGGCAGGGGAACAGTTTTTAAGTACACGCCATGTGTGGGTGCAACACGCCGTGTAGTGGAGGTGTTACACGACTTGTAGGGTGAGAGTACCCGCCCATGTTAGTGGTTTTAGAAGACACACCGTGTAGTTTTTACACGCCGTGTAGTCGTGTTTTGCAATATTGTGTGTTTTCTTCCCCTGTTTCCATTTAGTCCTATTGTGTTCTATGTCCTTGTTTTCCTGACCTAAGGTGTGCTTTTGATCTTTCAGAGCTATGCCTCCGAGACGTCCCACGGTCATACGTCTGTCATCAGGCAGTGATCAGATGCTAGACAGGGTTGATCAAGGACATCCTGTCAATCCCCCAGCTGAGACAACCATGGAACCAGTTGTTGTACCAGTTGTGGGCACTGATGCGCAGTTTAGGGAGGGTTTCATGATGGTGATGCAGGACTTCTAGGGAGCACCGCATCCTGCCTCATCTATGCCACACTGGATGCGGGTTTTCCAGCAGCATCCTCCCATGTTATCGTGGGAGGGAGAACCTCAGGCTGTAGAGTCATGAATGGAAGCCATGATGACTATCTTCGAGCATCTAAAGATGCCTCCAGAGAGGTAGGTGAAGCTCCCCACCTACATGCTCCGAGACTTCTCCAAGAGGCGGTGGAACGTGGTATCACATGCGGGTCAACAACATGCTATGACTTGGGAGGAGTTCCAGCGCGTGTTCTACGACTACTTCTACCTGGAGACCCTGAGGGCCGATCGATCCCGGGAGTTCATGATCTTAGAGTAGGTTACTCTATCTGTCATGGAGTATTCCTCTCATTTCACTGAGCTGCAGCATTTTACACTCCTTCTAGAGGGGAGTGGGGTGTTCTTGGCGAGGAAATTTGAGGATGGACTCAGGCGGGAGATCGGCTCACAGGTGAACATCTTCCAGCTGACATCTATTACTACCATTGTCAATCAAGAACTGATTGCATAGCACAATCTGAGAGACTATGGAGCTGCAAGTCAGGGTGGTTCTGCTTCCAGAGTTAGATTTCCTACAAATGACACCAAGAAGCACCGTTGTGAGCCTACACACGGTGATTCGAGGAAGCGAGACGCATCATCAGGCAGCTAGGTGACATGATATCATTGTGTCTGGATAGGTCACATCAGGCCACAGTTCCATAGGGACCCAGTGGAGTGCCGATCTTATGGAAAGATGGGTCACCTTCAGCGTTTCTACCAGGTTTTCTCATTAGTAGCTGGTGACCGGTGTTCGTCTATGGCTCCTCGTTCAGGAGCAGCCCCACCAGTTTCACACCAGTCAGGAAAATGGTGTTTTTCCGGCCATTCGGGCTAAGGTGGAGGTCGATTCCGTGGCGGTCAACCACCGGTTCCTTAGCACCAGCAGGGAGGCTCACCTCAGAGTGGTCAGCCAGGGGCACATGGCTGCAGTACATGCCAGTCTTTCGCCGTGGAGCAGTCTTATCAGGAAAAGGATCCCGACCCTTCTACTGTTCGAGGTACGATTTTAGTAGCCTCTGTTTTATCTTCAGCTCTTTTTCATACTGGTTCTACGTATAGATTTATCTCCATTGCAGTCGTGGAGATCCTTGGGCTCTGCATCTTTTCTTCTACCGACTCATTGACACTAGACACACCTTTAGGGATGAGGACATCTAGTGAACTCTTGTGTAGAGAGTGACCTCTCGAGGTTGCAGGGTATCGCTTCTTATGGGATTTCTATGTCCTAGAGATGACATGATAAGATGTCATCCTCAGTATGGAATAGTTAATTCCCTTCCAGGAAGTCGTTGACTGTTATCACCGTAGAGTCAGTTTCATTTCACCAAGGGGTGAATCCTTCCTTCATAGAGGTGAGTGGGATGTTCGGGCGAGTCGGGTGGGACTCGAGCATCTTGGTCTAGGAGGGGTGACAACCCAGACTGCTATTCTTTATCTAGATGATCAGGGGACTCCACAATTGGACTTTCCTCCAGTGGTGGATCGTTTCAAGGACGTCTTTCCAGAGGAATTTTTAGGTTTACCTCCAGATTGTGAGGTAGACTTTTCTATTGAGATCGTGCCAGGAGAGGCACCAGTATCCATTCCTCCCTATAGGATGGACACACCTGAGTTGCAGGAGCTCAATAAGCAGTTGGAGGAGCTAAATGCTAAGGGTTTCATCCGACCCAGTACTTCTCCTTGGGGTTCGCCTGTCCTGTTTTCGTAGAAGGGAGACGGTACCCTTCATCTTTGTGTGGATTATCAGTAGCTAAACCAGTTGACGATCAAGAACCGATATCCTCTGCCAAGGATGGATGACCTTTTTGATCAGCTTTGAGGAGCGCTGGTGTTCTCGAAGATCGACTTGAGGTCCGGTTATCATCAGTTTCCTGTTAGACCATCAGATATAACTCTGACAGCTTTCAAGAGAAGATATGGTCTATACGAGTATACATTAATGTCGTCCAGTCTCATGAACGCACCTTCAGTTTTGATGGAACTGATGAACCGAGTGTTCCTTCCATACTTGGACTCCTTCGTCGTGGTCTTCGTGGATGATATCTTGGTGTACTCTCACACTCGACACGACCATGCGACACATCTTTAGATCGTTTTGAGTACACTGAGAGAGCATAGGCTTTATGATAAACTCTCGAAGTGCCACTTCTGGATGGATCAAATTCACTTCTTGGGTCACGTCATCTCAGATGAAGAAGTATCTATGGACCCAAAAAAAGTTAGAGTTGTAGTTTCCTAGGAGTAGCTGAAGAACTTTTTTGAGGTACAGAGCTTCTGAGGTCTGGATGGATACTACAGATGCTTCATATGGAACTTTTCTCATCTAGCAGCACCCTTTATAGGTCTGACCAAGAAGGGGGAAAATTTATTATGGTCAAATTCTTGTGAGTCAGTCTTTTAAGAGCTAAAAGGGAGGTTGACTTCAGCAACAATACTAGTCCTTCTAGAGCCTGGAACGAGCTACACAGTTTATTGTGATGCTTCAGGTATCGGGTTGGGATCTGTGCTTATGTAGGGAGATGGATTCATTGCGTATGGGTCTCAGCAGTTGAGGCCACATGAGAGGAACAACCCTACACACGATCTGGAGTTAGCAGATGTTGTTCATGGCTTGCGTTGTTGGAGACACTATCTTCTGGGAGAGCACTTTGTGGTCTTTACTGACTAGAAGAGTCTCGAGTATATCTTCACTCAACATGATCTGAATCTAAGGCAGCGCATGTGGGTTGAGTATCTACAATCTTATGGCTTTGAGCTTGCCTATACGCTGGAAAAAGGAAACACCATGGAAGATGCGTTGAGTAGGATAACTCAGATTCAGGAAGTTCAGAAGGCCAGTAGTGAGTGGCAGTTGATGGCCTTGTTCTCTGAGATGTATCTGGAGGTGTACAACAGGTGGGTATAGACTTTTCTATCTTCTATAGCTGGTACCTCCATGCTACTTGATCCGGTACATATGAGGTAGCTATCAGACTCATAAGGCTTAGTCCTGCGGGATAGTGTGTCAGGAGAGGACCCTCTTCCTAGATGGACAGTGGGCGAGGAAGAGATCTTGTGTTTCCAGGGACGTCTATGGGTTCTAGCAGACATACACGAGGATCTGATGTGGTATTTTCATTCCTCTGTTTGGGCAATTCATCCTGGCATCACCAAGATGTATCAGGACCTTTGTCACCAATACTGGTTGCCAGGTATGAAGAAGGATGTTCCTGGTTTTGCCATGAGATGTTCTACTTGTCAGTAGGTGAAAGCATAGCATCAGTGACCAACAGGGCTTTTAAAGTAGTTACCCATTCCAGAGTGGAAATGGAACGATGTTGCGATGGAATTTGTGACCGGGTTGCCGAGATTGCCTCAGGGAAACGATGATATTTGGGTTGTCATCGACAGGATTACAAAGGTTTCTCACTTATTTCCAATCAAGGAGACCTTCAGTGTCGATGATTTGGGACAACTTTACATCAGGGAGATTGTGCATCTTCATGGAGTTCCACACTCCATTGTTTCAGACAGGGATGCACACTTTACCTCTCGGTTCTAACAGGGACTTTAGAAGGCCTTGGGTACACATGTACTTTTGAGTACAGCTTACCATCCCCATACTGATGGCCAACCCAAGCGCACGATCCAGGTGCTTGAGGATATGCATTGGGCCTACATCCTTGACTTTGGTGGTTCTTGGGAAAAGCATATTCCTCTCGTGGAGTTTTCTTACAACCAAAGTTTTCAAGAGACAATTCATATGGCACCATACGAGGCTTCATACGGTAGGTCATGTCGATCAACAATATGTTGGCTGGAGGCAGGAGAGGCCGCTTTGCTGGGACCTCATCTTGTTCAGGAGACTTCAGAGTAGATAGAGCTGATTCGGATGTAGATGGCTACAATGTAGTCTAGACAGTATTCTTATGCTGATCAGCGGAGATGACCTCTGGAGTTCGAGGTCGGTGATCAGGTTTTTCTGCGTGTTGCACGTAGGTTGGGATATAAGAGGATTCCGAGACAGGGTAAACTTTCATCGCGGTACGTCGGGCCGTTTGAGGTCTTGGAGAGTGTTGGGCCGGTCGCCTATCGGTTGTAGCTACCTCAGTGGTATTAGGCCATGCACGATGTATTCCACGTCTCTCAAATCTGACGTTACATTTCAGACCTGTCTCACATCTTTCAGCCCGATGAAGTCGAGTTTGAAGCGGATGCATCATTCGAGGAGCATCCTATCCGGATTGTTGATCGTAGTATGAAGGTTCTCCGTGGGCAGTCTGTTTTTCTAGTATGGGTGCTATGGCAGCACGAGCGAGTACATGATGAGACCAGGGAGAGGGAGGCCGATGTACGATCATAATGGCCAGAGCTATTCAGGGTTTCTTCTTCTCCGTCTCATTAGGGAAATTTTGGGACAAATTTATTTAAGGGGGAAGTTTATAAGAACCTAGATCTTCTTTTCAAGTACGTTTTCCCTTTTTCTGGAGTTTTTATGAAAAGTGATTTTGTCTATAAATTTTCAATGTACATGCCGTGTACTTTCTGAGTACACATCGTGTACTCTCTTCTGGCTCGAAGCCGTGTGCTGGCCGTTTTTGGGCCACACACACGGTGTGTAAGGCTGAGGTGTAGGGCGGTTAATTCAAAGTATGGAAAATTTAATTACACGCCGTGTACTCAAGGAGTACATGTCGTGCACTTTCTTTATTTCATTAAACGGACTGGGGTCGTGCCTAACCCCCAAAATCATATTCTTCTCTTGATTTCGTCCTCCAGGGAGTGACCGTACGACCGAATCTTGTCCGATCTCCCGTATTGTCGTCTGTTCTCCGATTTTAGCATGGTCAATTGCGTTGGAATCGCAGCGGTGAGTTCTTCCTTCTACTTTAGCCTTGTTTCTTGACTTCTCCTCATTACCAAGATATCGTGGGATGAACGTTTTGTATGTTTTCTCAGATCTACATTGTTATAAGAGGAATCTGTCGTCGTGGTTCACATATATCGATCTCCTCGGATTGAGGTAGGTGGTTTGTTCCTTTCTGTAGATAGTTGATGAATATTATGTTCAAATTCCACCAATACCTGTGAATCGGGTATTGCGTGTTTCTTTTTTTCCCCTGTTGTTTTCCTGCTTTTCTTGTTTTATTTAGTAGAGGTTATTTCTTATGAGTAGAGTAATTTATTTTGTGCTCAGATTGCTTTTCCATGCTTGTTTTGCCTGTTGGGCGTTTTTCCAGTTTCCATGCCTAGTTGTAGGATAGAGAAACTATTGTTTTGTTATTGCTATTGAGTCGTAGAATGATAGACAAGTAGTTCTTGAGGTTTACTTGGATGATATACACACGCTGAGCATGTGTAGATATACTCAAGATAGTGAGAACCTAGAGTAGTAGACCAAAGGGAGAATTGACGGAAGGGCTTCTCCAGAGTGTCTTTTAATTACGATGTGCGACTATAGGAGAAATTGACGTTGAGTGCTTCCCCAGAGAGTCTTTAGATCCTCGACATGGGCCACAGGGGAAATTGACGTTGAGTGATTTCCCAGAGAGCCTTTATCATGATAAGAGACTATAGGGGGAAATGACGGTGAGTGCTTCCTCAGAGAGTCTACTTAATTATGTAGCTGAATCAGAGGGGTGAGACTGTGTGTGCCCCCTAGAGGGTTTCTAGTACTATATGTTGAACCATAGGGGTTAGGCTGTGAGAGATACCTAGAGGGTTACCTGTTTTCTTCATATTACTGACTTCTTACTTGTGTGCTTTACTTGTTAGAACTGTGGATTTTAGCTCCTTGTACTTTCCTGTTTTCCGCTTCTTGTTTATTTACTTCCATGTATTCATTTCACTGTAAGGCATAAATCGTTGGGTGATTTCCTACTGGGATTGTATCTCACACCCTGTTTGGGCCATGCTTTTGGGCCCAAACAGACTATGTTGCTGCAGGTATAGACAAAGGCAAGATCCCTTCTACATCAGTATCTTGACTACACCAAGAGCTGGGGAGCATGGGACCGAGCCGTGGCTCGCGATGCTGAGGAGTTTACTTTGTTTTCTTTTTCACTTGGTTACATTTTTATTTCATCACATTGTTGTGTTTTATATTTTCCATAGATACTTGTACCTGTTGCATCATTGTCATCAAAGTTATATATCTACATTGCTTCCGCTATTTGGTTTCTATTGTTATGCATGTTGTTTACTGCTTCCGTTGATTATTGTTGTTTTCTTACCTTGTATACCTTACCGAATGAGGGTATAGTTTCCCCACTGACTCACCAAGGCCCTCGCTGCTAGTCGGCAACCTCTGGCATTTAGGGAAACACGCTTGAGGTCATGTGGCAAACTAGGTACGGGGCACCAGTGGAGGGGCTCCGGACTCAGGTCATTACATCAATTCCTACATGGAGTGCGTTCATTGATATGGAATCCATTCTTTCCATTAGGCACTATTAAAAAACAATGGAATAAATTAGATTAGTTTATGAATCGCAATACATAAATCCAAATATATAAAACACTGAACATATATTAAACAATTTATAGATAAAATCCATAATAGAAAAATGTATTCTTTAAGAAAGTATATACTCATAAACCCATCATAATGGTTTTTAAAGAAAATGATAATTATCCTAAGTATATCCCCCGGGAGTGTCGTAACCAAGAGTGCAGCGAGGCCCATTTTCATGAACCAGTTCTCGTTCGAGTATAGCTCAAAGGGGTGTTTTTGGGTTTTACCCCTAGGTACATCTGTGCCAGAGCTGCCTCTACCTACTCGTATCCAGACAGGGATGTATTTCTTCGAAAACTAACAAAATCTATACAATAAAAAAAAATTCTAGGATGTTCTTCTATACAAATCCTCAAAGCCTATCTTAGGTCTATGTGCCCTAATAAGAGTTTATTCAAATCTATTTTCCACAGTTTTTACTAAACTTCCTCTGATACGAAATATATCGCCCCGACCCCAGAAGCCCAGAGTCGGTGCATTATTACATATCATTGGCGTGATCCGAAAAGATATAGTCTCGAATGACTGATTAGTTTATTAGCCTTGGAAGTACAAGATACATTCATAAGGATTAAATTACATAATTAAATGGAAAAATACAAAAACATTGTTTCCATAGACAACACTGAGATCTCATAGAGTATCCTTACAGGTCAGTCATAATATACTTTTTCTTATCCTGGAAGAAATAAAACATAGAAAGGGGTGATCTCAGATTCTCAGTAAGGATAACAATATAGCGGAAACATTCATAAATAATCATAAAAATTTATGGCAATTTATAAAACTAAAATTAAATCCTTTTAAACTTGAACATCATCATAATATGGAAATGGTATAATCAAAATAATGCCATTTACTCACTCACATGGATATTCTACTAGTCTAATAGTCACATTCATAATTATTTTTCCACTTTAAAAATGATGGAATGCATAATTCTAGACATTCATAACCACATTGTCAAGGCCTTTTGCCAAGACTACAAATAAGATTTTATCAGGGCCTTGTTATAAGACATTAGTTTGTCTCATGAGACCAACTAATGCATTGATGAGCTATAGCGGGCTCCACCTGCACATATTTAGTCCAATAGATTCCTCATATAAAAATTTTTAAAAATAAAAAAAACATTCATATAAAAAATGTCATATGAAATGTCAATACGTTATCCATAAACCATGAATGGTATGAAATAACACATCCATGGTCAAACATATGACAAAACGTTCAGTAAAATATAAGAAGTTTTGTCTCATAATAAATAAACATCCAATAATATTATAATCTATCAAGGATGTAGACATTAAGGAAATAAAAACCTTTTTTTATTAATATATACATCTATTTTGAAATAATTTAAGAATAAATTATTTTGAAAATATTTTTTATAAGATTGTAAGGTATGCTTCGACGATGTTATATTGGCGGAAAATATCCACACCCGCCGTATATATTATAAAAAAATTCGTACCTTAATTTTTTTGAAAAGGTTATAAAGGACATTGTTTGGAAAACAACGGAATCATTCCTTTATAAAAATATTATGAAAGTAAAACAAGGGTATAAATGACTTTAACCCGTAGTCTATAAAATAGTATGAATGTTTTAAAATTCATTTTTATGAAACATGGATGTGGATGATAAAGAGATCCCAGTTGATAATTACATATAAACAACCTCAGATAATGAAAAGATGGTTGACTTAACCCTTACATTGTAATTTTTCTTGGTAGAGGGTAGGTTAACCTCTTGTTTAATGGTGAAATAATTTTTATTAAATTATAAAATAATCATATACATTAATATGATATCATCTATGATCTTCTAACATTGTTTTGTTAATAATATCTTTTTATTTTCATCGTTTCTGGTGTTAACAGATTCATTTTAATTTATATTCATTATTATGTAAGTCATATTTGTTATGGTTGGGATGTATCTTTTTGATATCCAGAATGATATCAAGTCTTTAAACATTATTTTTAATTATCAAATTAAAATTAGTCTTGAATGGGTACAATGGGGAATGAATCTAATCGCATTTGTGGAGACAGTAATCTGTACGTACGCATGAGTGACAATATCATTCTTAAAATAATATATAATTGGATGGTATATCATATATAAAGAATAATTATAATTTTTTATTTTTTATTTACATCAATCACACATCATTATTATGACCATCCAAATAATAATGTATTGAATAAAAATTATACCACGACATGGAGACGGTAAGCCATACGTACACAGATATGGTGACATGTCATTCAAATAATGAATAGAGTAATGAATATGGATGTACCATATTTATAATAACATCATAGTATATAGAATATACTGGAGTTATTATATTATAATGGTAACAACAGTGAATGAGAAAGTGGTATAAGAAAGGAACATGAAAGAGCTGATGAAATATATACCTCTTCTTCGGGTTCTTCCTTTTGATTTGATCAAAAAGGCTCCATAGGTTGACATTATGACTAAAGGAGGGCCTCTAGGATGAAGATAAAATAATTAAAAGGGTATTTGGGAAGGGTTTGGCCAATCCAAATGGCTTTGAAGGTGTTAATTAGAGAGAAGGGGGAGTGCCCTTTTATTAGAGGGGTGGGGGGAACCTTTGGAGAAGTTACAAATATTATTTTATAATAAAATCATTTTAGAATTATAATTGCTCCAAAATTTATTATTTAAATCCTATGGTAGGGTTGGGTTGATAAACACTCAACCGATAAGTTTTAGAGCGGTTTGGGTCACTATATTAACTTTACATTTTAGATTTACCTTTTAGTTAAATAGTGTGACATTTACCATGTCTCTTTGTATTTTTATATTATATGGTTAATAAAAATACAGTATACTTCCATTAGAACAACAAGTGGTTCGTTAATGATACACTTATAATTATATAATTCTTTTGGACAAAACATAGATTTTTAGGAATATAATATCAATTAATAATATAATATTGTTTTTAAAAACACTTTTATGTCAATTTTGAAACTATTTCGTATTTTGTTTTTGATAAATTCATAATAGCATTATAAATTCGAAACAATTCATCTAACAAATCCTAATATGTCATATTAACCTGTAAAATTATTGGAATTCATAAAAAGTCTCAAATTACATTTATTTAGAAATTCATAATATGAATTATTTTAATATTTCATTAATTTTGTTATTACTGCCTCATTATTATGTCATAAGTAAATTAAATTATTTAACATCTATAAAATATACATAAAATACAATTATGTTGGAAATATTTTTATCTTTCTAATGAATATTTATAGTAGAATTTATTTTGTTTATAACTCTATATTAAAAATGTTTTAGCTATTAAACAATGATTTTAAATCTATTAACTCCTTTTTAAATAAAATAATAATAAATGTACTAATCTAATCCATGTTGACTTAAGGATAATATTTTATTACTCAGGTAGTTTTTGGTCGAATCGCATTTATCCAATATAATTAGGACATGTGCTATTGTAATAATAATATCATTTTAACCCTTAATTACCCAATTTACTTTTAACCGTCGTAAATAAAAGTAAAAAGAAACTATTCAGAAAAAACTATTTTCATCTTATTCAACCACATTTTACATACTGATATCAACCATGTCTCTATGATTTTTGAAATTCAACTCAAAAAAGTGTTAAAATTACATTTGTGGTGTGTTAGAAACTCGATGTTGAGTACAACACACACTACTCTATTATTCAAAGTGAAACGTACTGTGGAAGCTCGGGGTGTTACAAAAGATCTCAAGTGCACCTCCCCATACACTAGTGGCTTCTGAATAGTAGCTAGGGCCTAGGGTGTGTCTATGGGGAGACTATTCCCTCATAGCACGGAGTGGAGCGCATTGGTATAAGAAATAAGAAATATTGAAAACATACTCTATAATAATTGTACCAGTCAACCATTATAGTGGAAGTAGTAATAAGAACAGATAGAATCATAAAATAAATAAATAACATCCATGATAAATAAAAAATAGGTGGAAGCTTCTCAATAAACAAATACAATATATAATGATCTTGATGTAATGTATCTATACCAAATGAGTAAATGGGGGACATAGGATACATGCATATACCACATCCTATAAAAAAATAGAAAAATACTAAACACTTATACTTCTAACATCTGGAGCATAGGCTCAGTCCTCTGCTCCAACAAACCATCCTATAAAATAAATCGTGCATCGAATGCCATATGATTACCTTTCACTATACTTAAAATCGTGTTGTTTACTAGGGTACCAAAGGATTCCCAAGTAGGGTCTGAGATACAATCCAAGTAGGCCACCACGAATAATGTCTTGATCAGTCTAGTTCTTTAAATATAAAATAAATAGTTTTCTAATATCGTAAATTAGAGTAGTAAATAATAAATAAAATCACCTCGGTTTGGGTTCCTCAATGGAATCATAACCAGTTAATCCTACTTTGGATGAAGGTAGATGTGATAACCAAGGAAAACCTATAAAGAGTAATAAGGTTCCCAAATCGGAAATCAAAATTAAGTTAGCAGAAATTATCGAACACCAAGATTGTGAGTTGGGTCAGAATTCACACACTTATGACATCATTAGAGCATGATCATAACATAATAATTATAATAATAAGGTGTCACGTGTATTCTAAAGAAAGAATCCATAAAATCTAGTATGACACCCTGGGCTCATCCAAGGTAATGCATAAGGCATCCCAAGGGTTTATATAGGAGCCACCAATATAACCAATACCATAGAGTCCATCTATGTCGACCCATAATGGTTTCCCTCATATCACTCTTAACAATTAAACCTCTAACCCTGTTATCAGTGTCTCACATAGCGGACTAAGTGTCATTTGAGGTATGTCATAACCATATTTTAAATGATCCAATCTACTGTTTCTCCCCATGGGAACAAGTTTCACTCATGATTATAATAATCTGACTAGAGAGGCCATCCAATGAAATCTATGGGTAACTCCTGACACATTGAGTAGATCATGATACAGAACATGGCCAACCCATCTATGGAATCCTTATGTCAGAACCCGTCTTCTCTCCCAACCCATAAGCATATAAGGTATAAAAACAGGCTCCCATAATATCAAAATGTATTTCAATATCTCTATAATTAGCAATATAGAAAAATCACACTTCTTAAGCCCAAAAAACAAGACATAAGTCAATAAGAAAATGGAATCGAGGCATTCACATGAGGAACAACACATATCCATAAAATCAAATACATAAGAAAATATAAATTAAAATTAATGTATGGGAATAATGATTAAGTTAAAGGGTAAACTCATGCACTACCATTCACCATATGTCAAAACATTAATTACTTCATTTAATATAATTTCTACACACAGACATGGTGGTTAAAATCCCAAGGCTTGGGAAATTAGGTCGTTATGATGGGAACACCAAAGGGGTTGATTACGACAAGGAATAAAACCAAATAATTGTTTTCTCTATAGTATAAGATCACAATAAACATAAGTAACCTTGTTGATTTATTTATTTGACATATTAGATGTATTTTGGAATAGTCTAGTATGTGGCACACAGACTAAAATCACCATATATAGTGGTAAATAACTGTACCACATACCTTTTCCTCATGGAAGACCACCCATCCATTTTCATACCAATAATTGATCAAAAATATGGGATATTATAGAAATTTCATAGAGTTTCTAAAATTGGGGGAAATACCATAGATAATTATTTCAACAGATGAAATATTCTACGAATAACAAAAGGAATAGCAGTTTAGAAAATACCTAAATTTTTTTAATAATTCTGATGATGATAGATTTGGAGCTCATAGTAGAGAGATATTAAAATCAATATGGGGGAATGGGAGAAGGATGGATCTGGGGTGAATTCTAGAGCAAAAAAGCTTATGAGGAGAAATGGTTAAAGGGATTTACACATTTTAAGGGAAAAAATTTAATTTCACCCACATAGACAATGACACATGGGATGACATAATTTCTAGAGAAACCATATCTTCCATCTATGTGCCATGCCACTTTGTAGGGAGAAACATTTCATAGGTTATGCATACGGTTTTTTAATTAAGTGAAGCCCAAAAAAGACTCTCTGAATCTTGTCTAAGACAAGTTTCATTGGTTTGTGGTCATCTACACATAGTTTCATATAAACTGTTAGGAGCCCTTCTACCCCCTATATCAAGCCGCATGGTTAGAGAAACTATACAGGCTGGTTAATATAGTTCTCCTAACCATGTGACCATGTCTACATCCATATAATTCTAGGCTATGGTTTTTGATGAATCCCCATACACCCCCGATATCACCATGTCACCATTTGGAAACATTAAAAGGTACAAAGTATGTTACTAAAGACTAAAACTAAAGGTATTTACCCTAGATAAATTATGGAACATTATAACCCAAAATGACAGTAAAACATGCATCCAAATACATTATTATCCTCAATACCATAGTAGACAACCATTTTTCAAAAGAAGACCATCACATAATATTTAAAGAAGCATAAATCACACCATTAATCAAATTAGAAAACAAATTTAAATTGATCAATCAAGAGTGGTTCATAATCAAATGACTTTTCATAAAACCACATATCCGAAACACATAGTACATTCAACAATCAAAAAATATTTTCATGATATAGAGAATTAGTTATCTAAGATAAAAATGATTATTCTAACCAATTAAAACCTTATGAATAAAGCTGTATTCAACAATAATTAAATCAACAGAGCAAAAAAATGACCTACCAAGAAAATATCTAGATAAGTGTATAGAGATATAGATTGAACTATATCTAAAAACATTTCTCACAACAGAACTATAAGAAACCCCACTACATCATGAAAAACAAAATAATCCTATCCATTAAATCCTATATCTGTTGTTCCTGTCAAGATAAAGAGAAGAATGATGAATGAGAACAATGAAAATTATCATACATTGAGTGTTACAGATTTAGCACCTCATAATACATTGGAATCTCCATCTAGAAGGGTTGGGATCTCAAAAACCACTTAAAGGAATCCCTAGGGTTTAGGGTCTTGGATGTAGGAGGATAAATAAGATAAATATGAGGTGTATTGGGTTTAAAAATCAATTTTAAGATCAATGTATTTTCATCACATTGTCTGGTTAAATGATTTAGTAAATAGTGCACTAACATTGCACCCATTTCTATCCTCTATGATGCTATAGACATTGGTTTAATGGTTAGGATATCATTTTGAAAAGCGTGTTTCAATAAAATTATACTCCACTATCCCAAATATAAGAACCCAGACCTTCTTTTTAGGTATATTTTTCCTTTTCTAGTCATTTTTGAGAAAAAGGGGAAATTTTGGAAATTTTCAGAGTACACGCCATGTACATTATAAGTACATGCCATATACTTCTCTCCCGCTTAAGGCCGTGTCTAGGACACACACACGATGTGTAGAGGTTATGTGGAGGACGCTTAATGCGGTGTACCTAAAGGGAGAGTACAAGCTATGTAGTCATGAAGTACACGCCGTGAACTTTTCTTTTTTTATTTCATTAATCGGACTGGGATGGCGCCTTAACCCTGTTTGCATCTTCTTCTTGGCCTATTTCCACCCATAGCATCTGACGAGGCCGAATATTCTCTAAGAAACCGATCCGTCACCTATTATCCGAATCGAACACCGTTGGGTGCAATAGAATCACATTGGTGAATTATTAGTTCTTATTTGGCCTCGTTTCTTGATTCTTCCTCTCATGTGAGTTATCTGAGGTTAAATGTTTTAGACTTTTTTGCAGATCTAATCCATTCAAGGCCGATTCATAGGCCGAGGATCATGTATATCCACCTACGAGGATCGAGGTTGGTGGTTTTTTTCCCTACGTTGAGTGTCTTTGAGTTTTTGGCGCAAATGTGTCGGGTACCCATGTATCAGGTATCTCAGGTTAGGGTTTTGATCATGTATTTAAATCTTACATAAATTTCATGTATTCTTGAGATTATTAGATGGTTAATTTTTTCTTGTTAGAATGTTCAAGGATCAACCCATTGGTGTTTCCCTTCATTTTGGCTATTTACCACTGTTTGGATTAAGTTTCCTATGAGGCAAACCATGTTGCATTGATTGCTTGCCTTGGTATGAATGATTGCATGTGTTGCCTACTGTTTAAATGATTTTTATGCATTTTCACTATTATAAAAGTAGTTTTTGAACATACTTAGGTCTGATACGAATCCTTAATGTACGATTGATTTTACTTAGGGCTACGGGAACCTGGTGTAGTAAGAACATAGGGGGAATTGACATTGACTGCTTCCCCCGAGGTCCTGTTTAATTGTTACCATTACAAGACCATAAAGGGAATTGAATTTGTGATCTCTCAGAGGGTATGATAATTTATCAAATCAAGACTATAGGGGGAATTAGATACAAGTGCTTCCTCAGAGAGTCTTCAGTATCGCTGCAAGACCATAGGGGGAATTGATGTTGAGTGCTTCCTCAGAGTGTCTTTACCTTTGTTCGAATGCTTGACCATAAGGGCCTGCCCACATGATCCACCCAAAGGGTTAGTGTAATAAATATTTTAGGTTGGTTGTGACGAGTCCACCAAGACAAAGAACACCATTGGGTTTGTAATGCTTGTAGTTTAGGTAGTCTGCTGAGATACCTGTTGTTTTACTTGCTATGTCTTTGGACTATAGAGATATTTGTTAGATTATTTGGTTTATGATTAAATGATTGAATTAAATTAATAAATAAATATGAATGGAGAATTATAGTATTGTTTACTTTAGTGTACCCATGTTTCTCTGCTACATTTATTTCCATTACTTTTTCTATATTTCTCACTGACAGTAGGGAATAGTTCTTTTGGTGGTTGCCTTCTGGGATTAGTCTCACACACTATTTGGGTCCTGATTTTCAGGCCAAATAGGTTATATTGTTTCAGGTGTGGATAGGGATTGCGAAAATTCTACCTCAGGTGCTTGAATTCTAGTTAGAGCTAGAGAGCATGGGACCGAGAATAGGCACACGATGCTGATAGAGTTTACTGTTTACTTTGCAACTTGGGTATCAGTTGTATTCCATCATGTTGTTTTGTTTTCTGCTTTCCATAGACACATGTGCCATGATACATCATTTTTATATTATTCATTACTTCCTCTGTTTAGTTTTAGTTGTCATGTGATGTTTACTTCTTCCACTATAGTTTATGTTATTTTCCCTCTTCTGCATACTTTACTAAATGAGGGAATAGTTTCCCCACTGACTAACTAAGGCCCTTGCTGCTAGTCGGCAACCTCTGGAATTTGGGGAAACACGCTTGAGGTTATTTGGATAACCAGGAATGGGGCGCCAGTAGTGTGGCTCCAGATTCGGGTCATTACAAAGTGGTATCAGAGGAGTTTTCATTCATTTATATTTCCTTACTATTTGGTGACAATAGATAGGGATATGTAGGAATCGGTAGTTGGTACGTAACTGTGCCCGAGAGTAATTTACCTGTGTATAGGGAAAGGCTATATTACCTCTTAATTGGATTTTTTAGTTTTTTCAAGTGTTACAGTTGATTATATTCCATAGTTTGGTGATGCACTTTTTTTTCCTGTTACATTTTATATTATTTTGGTTCTATTTTGTTGCAACCCGATGAGATGAGGGTATGCCATCTCATGCATCATATAGGCACTGGTTCAAAAAATCACATGTCATGAATTTTACCATGACATCAAGGGTGCATTAGAAATTGCATGTTGTTGTGATAGATGTCGTGATAGATTATGCATGCTTTTGTGATAGATGATGTGATAGAAATACCTACTATGTTGACAGAGTTTTTTTATCTTACAACTTATTTAGCATGGAAGTCATGCTTTGGTCTTAGAAGTGTTATGTGCCCTCGGGGGTTGGAATTTGATGGATCATGGAATTTTTATACCGTCTACTTATTATATGTATTTTTAAGAAGTCAAGCTTTGATTTACAGAGTATATGGGCCCCATAGATCTAAATTTGTCACATAGATGCTAGTTTTCAGTGTTTCAGTGGTATTGGGGAGTTCTATATGCCTACTGCCCAGAAACCCAGACAACACAATGTGTGGCCTAATGATCACACACCATGTGTTTTTCTATTCAGGAAGAACTACTTTTCACGGTTGCACGCCGTGTACTTTGAAGTACACACCATGTACCCTTCTTCCGTGTAATCCAACTCTATTGATGAATACATGGGGTGAAAAATCGCAGTAATTACACACATTGTACAACGTTGACATGCCTTGTAGTAATGGTATGTATGACGCAGTTGTGTAGTTGAATACATGGGTTGGAAAATATTAATGACAACACGCCGTGTAAGTTATTAAGACGCCGAGTAGTTTTGGTCCGTGTACCAGTCCGTGTGACTAACGACACGAATAGAGAAAAAACCATAAGGTCACACCGTTTAGTGGATAGACATGCCGTGTAGTCCTCGGTGGGGATATTCCATGTGACTTAGTCATGTAGGAGTAACTGGGTAGGAGAAAAAATAATGGTACACACCATGTATATTAAAAGAACACACCGTGTAGTTTGGGTTTACAAAACCATGTTTTCCGGTGTCCACGGCCAAGTATAATATTTTAGGAACACACCATGAGTGGGAACTACATGCTGCGTAACTATGTTTTTTCTAGTTTTAAATGTTTTCATCTTCTGTTCTGTTTTCACCCTTTTGAGTTTGCAACTATGCTCGTTGTTAATAAAGGTGTGCTTTTGACCTTGAAGGGTCATGCCGCCAAGACATCATCCCATTTTACATCATGGATCTGACGATGATCGTACGCCGGATATGGAACACCCAGTTATCTCAGATACTACTATAGACGCACAGTTCTATGAGGGATTCATGAAGCTTATATAGAACTTGCAGGGAGCTCAACAACCTGCCCATTCAATGGCATAGCTTACGTGAGTCTTCCAATAGCAGCATCCTCCCACATTCTCAGGGGATGGAGGACCTCAGGCTGCTAAATTTTGGTTCAAAGTGATGGTTTCTATCTTTGATCATCTCGATACACCCTTAAACAGAAGGGTGAAGCTCAAGACTTACATGCTGCGAGATTCCGCCAAGAGATGGTGGGGCGTAGTTTTTCAGGCAGGGCTCCAAGAGATAGTTTCTTACGAGGGGTTTCAGTTTATATTCTATGACTAATTCTATCAATAAAACATGGAGGGATGATAGAGCCAGAGATTTCTTGAACCTGCAGATGGGTACTCTATTAGTTATGGAGTGTTCCTCCAGTTTTACTAAGTTACAGAGTTTTACTCCTGTTCTAGGGAATTACGAGCTATTCTTATCAAATAAGTTTGAGGAGGGCCTCAGACCAGAGATAAGATCATAGGTGAACGTCTTCCATTTGACGTCTATTTCATTTATAGTTAACTAGGTGTTGATCAAAGAGAGGAATCAGGGGCATAGTGGAGTAGTGAGCCAGGGCGGTTCAGCATCCAGAGTTAGTACCCTTCCTTATGATAGTAGGAAGCACCACCGGGAGTCTATACGAGGTGACTCGAAGAAGCGATATTTTCCTTTCGGTAGAAAAGTTGTGTTATACCAGTGTGGGATAGATGGGCATTAAATCCCCAGTGCCTGAGGGAACCAGTAGAGTGTTGATCTTGCGGCAAAGTGGGTCATCTTCAATGGTTTAGAAATGTTCTTCTTACAGCGGCTAGAGAAGGAGGATCTGTTTCGGCCCCGCATACTGGAGCAGGTTTACAAGTTCCGCAGAAGACTGAGGGCTGGAGTTCTACAGGCCATTCAGGCTAGGGTAGAGGTCATTGGTGCAGTGGTTATGCTCAAGGATGATCGACTCAGGGATCTCAGGCTGTTACACAAGGTCATGGTACTGGCCAGACATTTACAGTAGAGTAGATTCAACAGGAGCATGATCCGGGACCTTCCACAGTGCGAGGTACGATATTGGTGTCCTCAGTTTTATCTTCTATACTTTTCAATCCAGGAACTTCTCATAGCATTATTTCTATGCCCACTGTGGAGAGCCTTAGGCTTACTATCATTACTTCTGGGGATATTATAACACCAGACACTCCCATGGGACTTAGAACTTCGAGTATGTGTCAGTGCTGGGAGTTCCCCCTTGAGGTTGGTGGGTGTCACTTCTTGTAGGATCATTATGTCCTAGAGATGACAGGTTATGGTGTCATTCTCAGAATGGAATGGCTAGTTTCTTTTTAGGCTCTTTTCGATTTCCATCATCGTAGGGTGAGTTTCACGTCACCAGAGGGTAGGTCTCTTCTTCACTAGCGAGAACAGGATGTACAGGGAAGCAGAGATATACCAGAGCATCATGGGTTGGGTAGTATCACATCCCAGATTCCTAGTTTATACATGGGAGATCTAGGGACTTCTCAAATGGATTTTCCTTTGGTAGTTGATCATTTTCCGGATGTCTTTCCAGAATTTTTTTTTTGGGTTTCCTCTGTAGCATGAGGTAGACTTCTCTATAGATCTTCTGCTAGGAGTAGCACCTATATCCATACCTCCTTATAGGATGTCTATGCCTTTGTTGCAAGAGCTCAAGAATTAGTTGGAGGATTTACATGAAAAGGGTTTTATCTGGCCCAGTATGTCCCCTTGGGGTTCTCTTGTTTTTTTTTGTCAAGAAGGCAGATGGTACTTTACGCCATTGTGTTGATTATCGGAAGCTGAACCAGTTAACGGTCAAGAACTGTTATCCCTTGCTAAGGATTTATGATCTTTTTGATCAGCGTCATGGAGCCAGGGTGTTCTCAAACATTGACATGAGATATGGATATCATCATTTGGGTGTCAGACCATTGGATAAACCTCCTACAGCCTTCCAAAGGAGGTATGTCTTGTACGAGTATTGGGTTATGCCGTTCAGTCTCACAAACGCACCAGCAGTCTTCATGGCACTAATGAAGAGAGTTTTCCATCATTAATTGGATTCCATCGTGGTGGTTTTTGTGGAATATATATTGGTGTACTCTCACACTCTACATGACCATGCTATCCATCTTGAGATCATATTGAGTACACTGAGAGATAATCAGTTATACACTATGCTCTTTAAGTCCCACTTCTGGATGGACGAGATTCACCTCATTGATCGTGACATCTCAGAGACATGAGTATCAGTAGACCCAGAGATTGTGAAAGTGGTAGTTACCTGGGAGAAACTGAAGAATGTATTTGAGGTACGATGTTTCTTAGGACTCACTGGTTAATACATGTGATTTATACAAGACTTCTCCGGCTTGCAAGCACCGTTGACGATCTTCACTAAGAAAGGTGTGAAGTACGATTGGTTAGAAGCCTGCGATTCAACCTTTCATGAACTAAAGGGGAGATTGACTTCATCCCCGATTATAGTTTTACCAGAGCTGGGAAAGAGTTATACAGTTTTCTATGATGCATCTGGCATCAGGATTAGAGAAGTGCTCTTTCAGGAGGATCATGTCGTTGCATATGGATCTCGGCAGTTGAGGCCACATGAGAAGAACTATCCAACTCATGAACTGGAGTTGGCTACTGTTGTTCATGCTTTTCATTGTTGTAGACACTATCTTAAGGGATATCATTTTGTGGTATATACTGTCTACAAGAGCATCATGTATATCTTCACACAACGTGACATACATCTGAGACAGTGGAGGTTGGTCGGGTACTTACAATCTTTTGACTTCGTCCTTGCTTATACGCATGGGAAAGGCAATGCTCTGGCAGATGCACTGAGTAGGAGAAATCAGTTACAACCAGTTCAAGACGCTAGTAGAGAGTGGTAGCTTATGGCTCTATTCTGTGAGATGCATTTGGAGGTAATCAACAAATAGGGATAGAGGGTTCTTTCTTCTCTAGCTATTACCTCTACTCTAATGGATCGAGTTCAAATTAGGCAGCTATCAGACCCAGAAGCCCTAGTCCTATGGGAGGGTGTGTCAGATGGGGAACCTAATCGGGGGTGGATAGTGGACGATGATGATGTGTTACGTTTTCATGGCCGCATATGGGTTTCAGCAGACATAGGTGAGGAGCTGATGCAGGAGTTTCATGCTTCAGCATGTGAATTTCATCTTAGTGTTACAAAGATGTATCGAGACTTTTGTCTCCAGTATTAGTGGCCATGTATGAATAAGGATGTGGATAATTTTCTTATGCGGTGCTCCACCTGTCAGCAGGTGATGGAAGAGCATCAGCGACCAATAAGGCTTCTACAGTAGTTACCCATTCATGAATGTAAATGGAATGATGTCACGATGGAATTCGTGGCAAGGTTACCGAGATCGCCTAGAGAGAATAATGCGGTTTGGGTTGTAGTGGACAGGCTCATGAAGGTTTCACATTTCTTACCAATCAAGGAGACCATTGGTGTGGATGATCTTGGGAGGTTGTACATCCGGGAGATTGTATGCTTGCATGGGGTTCCATGTTCTATCATTTCTGATAGTGACGCCCACTTTACTTCTCATTTCTGGTAGGGTCTACAAAGGGCTCTCAGTATACATGTACTTCTGGGTACAACTTACCATCCCTAGATAGAAGGCTAGGCAGAGCGCAAGATTCAGGAGCTGGAGTACGTGCTACGAGCATGTTTCCTTGATATTGGAGGTTCTTGGGAGAAACATATACCTCTGGTGGAGTTTTCCTATAATAATAGTTTTCAAGACACTATTTATAAGGCACCTTACGAGGATTTGTATAGTAGGCCATGCCGATCACCCTTGTATTGGCTGGTTGTGGGAGAGGAAGTTGTTCTAGGACCTCATCTTGTTCAAGAGACCACAGAGCAGGTGGAGCTGATTAGGAAGAGAATGGATATAACATAGTCTCAGTAGAAATCTAATGATGATCAGTAGAGACGTTCTATAGACTTCATGGTTGGAGATATGGTTTTCTTTCATTTTACCCCGAGGATGGGACATAAGAGGACTAAGAGTCATGGAAAGCATTCACTAAGATACGTCATACCATTCCGTGTTTTGGATAGAGTCATGTTGGTTGCTTACAGATTGCAATTTCCTTAAAGGTACCATGCTATGCACAACGTTTTCCATGTTTCTCATCTTCAACGCTATTTCCCAGACCCGTCTAATGTTTTTCAACCCGAGGATGTCGAGCTGGAGTAGGATGCATTGTTCGAGGAGTATCCTATCAGGACTTTTGATCATATTTCCAAGATACTCTGTGGCCGTATACTCCTCTAGTATGGGTGTTATGGAAGCACGACCATGTATAGGATGAGACATGGGAAAGGGAGGATGACATTCGATCATAGTGGCCAGAGTTGTTCGAGGGTTCTTCTTCTACACCTCGTTAGGAAATTTGGTGACAGATTTCTTTAATGGGGGAAGTTTTTAAGAACTCGAACCTTCTTTTCAGGTATTTTTTTCCTTTTCTTTTTGTTTTTGAGAAAAGGGGGAAATCTGAAAATTTTCAGAGTACACACCGTGTACTTTATAAGTATACGACATGTACTTGTCTCCCAAACGAGGCCGTGTCTAGGCCACACACACGGTGTGTAGCGGTGATGTGGAGGCTGCTTAATGTAGTGTATGGAAAGGGTGAGTACACACCGTGTATCCATGAAGTAAAAATCATGTACTTTTCTTTTCATTTCATTAATCGGACCAGGGTCGCGCCTTAACGTTGTTTTTTTCTTCCTCTCTGCCTATTTCTACCCAGAGCTTCTGAGGAGGCCGAATCTTCTCCAAGCCACCGATCTATCACCGACTATCCGAATCGAACACCGTAGGGTGCAATAGAATCGCAGCAGTGAGTTCTTGGTTCTTCTTCGGCCTCATTTCCAGATTCTTTCTCTCGTGTGAGTTATCTGAGGTTGAATGTTTTAGACGTTTTTGTAGATCTACTCTATTCTAGGATGATTCACAGGAAAATGTTCAATTAAATCAACTTAAGAGGATCTAGGTAGGTGGTTTGTTGCCCTATGTTTACAGTCTCTGTGCTTTTGGCGCAAAAGTGTCGGGTATCCATGTATCAGGTATCTCTGGTTAGGGTTTTGATCGTGTGTTGTTATCTGCCTTAAATTTGATGTATGCATGATTTCATTAGATGGTTAATGTTTTCTTGTTAGCATGTTCAAGGATCACCCCATGGGTGTTTCCATTCATTTTGGATGTTTTTCACTGTTTGGCTTAGGTTTCCTATGAGGCAAACCTTGTTGCATTGATTTCGTGCCTTGGTATGAATGATTGCATGTGTTGCATACTATTTATATTCTTTTGATGCATTGTAGTATTAGCCAAGTAGTTTACTAAACATACTTATGGATTCTAAGAATCATTTATTTACAATTTCTTTTTCCCATGACTGCAGGAACCTGGTGTAGTAAGGCCATAGGGGGAATTGACGTTGAGTTCTTCCTCAGTGGTCATGTTTAATTATTAACATTACGAGGCCATAAGGGGTATTGACATTGTGCTCTCTTAGAGGGTCTGATAATTTATCGAATCGAGACTAAAGGGGGAATTAGACTTAAGTGCTTCCTCATAGTGTATGTAGTATCATTGCAAGACCATCTAGGGAATAGACGTTGAGTGCTTCTCATAGTGTCTTTGCCTTTGTTCGAATGCTTTACCATAAGGGACTACCCACGTGAGCCACCATAGGGTTAGTGTAATAAATATTGTTGGTTGGTGGTGATGAGTCCACCAAGCCAAATAACAAGATTAGGTCTGTACTTCTTATAGTTGAGGCAATATGCTGAGATACCTGTTGTGTTACTTACTATGTCTTTGGACAATATAGCTATTTTCAAGATTCTTTGGTTGATGATAAAATGATTGAATTAAATTAATAAATAAATATGAATGGAGAATTATAGGACTTTTTACTTTAGTGTACCCTTGTTTCACTGATGCTTTTATTTCCATTATATTCTCTATATTGCTCACTGAAAGTAGGGCACCGATCTTTTGGTGGTTGCCTACTAGGTTTAGTCTCACACCTAGTTTGGGTCCTGCTTTTCGGCCCAAAAAGGTTATATGGATTCAAGTGTGGATAGGCATTGTGTCCCTTCTACCTCTGGTGCTTGACTGCTTGTTGGAGTTGGAGAGCATGGGACTAATCTTAGGCTCACGATGTTGCTGGAGTTTGCTGTTTACTTTGTTACATGGGTTTCAGTTGTATTCCAGCACATTGTTTTGTTTACTCCTTTCTATAGACACATGGGCCATGCTGCATCATTATTATATTATGAATTGATTTCACTATTTAGTTTCAGTTTTCGTGTGATGTTTACTTATTCCACTATTGTTTATGTTATTTTCCTTCCGCTGCATACTTTACCAAATGAGGGCATAGTTTCCCCCACTGACTCTCCAAGGCCCTCACTGCTAGTCGGCTACCACTGGCATTTAGGGAAACACACTTGATTTCATGTGGCGAACCAGGAATGGGGCTCCAGTTGAGTGGCCCCAGATTCGGGTCGTTACACCAAGACACTACAAGTCACTTGATTTCTTACTAAAGTTTCTTGTTTTATTGTAAACATGCAATAATAATGAACATGCCCAGAAAACCCAGAAAATCCAAAATATCAACTTGAATTATCTATGATCGGTTAAAATCAAAATATTTTCATAAGAAATGAATTTATGTACCTAAATTTGACATCAATGTGTTTTAGTATTCTATATATGGATGTTAAAAAGACTCCATATCTGATATGGACTAAGAAGAATATCTGAAATATCTAGATTCTAATAAATATAGACATAAATGTGGAAATTTATGAATGATTATCCTAAAAATTGTAAGGGATATTATCTCTATATTTATTGTGAACAAATAGTATTTATATCTTTTGATTATTTTTTCCTTGACTGATAAGACATGAATCTAGGATTCCTTAAGAGGAATGTTGAACATAGAGAAGTTCAAGAACAATAAACATATTCCTAATATGGATGTTGATTTGTTTCTAAAAATAGTTGTGAAAGATGAACTAACTCTAGTTATATAAAAATATTGATGGTTTTGTAGGATTTATTAATATCCAAATAGATATGGATTTATTTTTGAAAATGATGATATATTGTTCATAGATAATGGGATAAATTCATATTGAATGTCTTTTAAGTGATTAGATTTCAATAAATACTAAAATTATATGAACTTAATATAGATTCCATGTATATTAAACTTGTTGGGAACTTGGTGGATATACCAGATGTTTTGAGACCTAACAGGTGTATGTTGTTTTTCGTAATGAAAAATAACATGGATTATAGAGTTTCTACCTATAGAACTCATCTACTGTATTATGGGTTTAATAATTTTTGTGGAATTTAATGTGAAGATACATTTTCTCAAGTGTCAATGATAAATCCCTTTTAGATATTAAATACCATAGTTGATCCTTATGACTAAGATATATATTTAATTGATATCAAAACCATTGTCCTTAATGGTAATTTAGTATATGACATATATATATATAATATAAAACTGAGGATTCTATGATCCAAATGAGAATTATATGGTTTTTCAAAATTCAATGGTCAATTTAGGGATTTATGTAAGATTCTTGGAGTTTGATCATTTAAATAGAGTATTTAATAAAATAGTTTGGTTTCATAAAAAAATGTATTTGATTCATGTGTATACAGGTTGGTTAGTTTGAGTTTTGTAATATTTCAAATATTTTATATACATGTCATACTCCATATTATAAATTATTCCACAACATAACATTGTTTAAAGATGTGGTTGAGAAAATTATCCCACTCAAAATACCCAGGTAATGTAATCTACATACATTGGATACAGATATATACATTAATATATAATAGATTTCTTAGAATACATTAGAATTATTATATAGGTAAAATTATAATGATGTTTATCATAGTGAACTCTTGGAGGGGTTCATTACCATTATTTTATGGAATGAATCCTAGGAAGCTTCAAAATCATTATAAAGAGTTAAAAAGGATATATATGATTACTCATGTGTCTTTATTATGACTTATCTAATATTAAATGATATTTAATTAATATGTTGTCTCTTGTGATTTGAGAAAAACAGGTGAATCCCAATCAAATTTTGATTAAATTTAATGGATTTCTAAAAAATATCCGTAATTTCTTCAGAAGATGTAAGGATATTAACATGGTATATTTGGGAATATTTGATCTCATTATTGTGGGTTAAAAACTCTAGAAATCCTTGTATAAATTATATGCATAATACATCATTTAAGATGAATATTCAACACATTACAAGTGTAAGTTCTTGAATACCACAAAAGTGTAGTGTCTTTGGAAACCTCGAATCATAATATTCTATCATGGTGAAAGATCATCAACACCTCCATTAAATATTATAACAATTATTACTATGATTAAAGATTTTCTTCATAACCCGTGAAATGGAATCATAGGAAATGGGTGAGATCAGATGCTTAGTAAGAGTAAATAATGGAGATATGTAAGCATAAAATGGGCATACGTTTATGAGAATATGTTTCTAATTTTGGATGATAATACATTTCATATGAAATATCACAAACATTGATCATGGAATAAATATTGGAATTTCATAATACATGAATCACAAGGGAATGAAGAGCATAATACATGAAAGAATAAAATTGTAATAAGAAATAGAATTTTTGGAATATACATAAGCATAAAAAATATAAATTCAAGGCTACTTACAAATACATTCATAACATGTTTTTCTTGGTCTAGTTAACCATGAACATTCTTCAGGATTTGGATAACAACCCATATACCATCTTGTTTTCGGGCTTGGGATATTAATTGTGTACTATATAGTTTATGGGCTTGGTAAACAACTGTTGTACCCTATTTTTTATGGGCAAGGGATATAATCCATATACCCTATTTTTTTGGGCTTACTCTATAACCCATGAACACTCTTGTTTTCGGGGAAAAGCTACAACATGTTTACCCTCTTGTTTTAAGTCTTGGGATAAACACGTGTATCCTTGGAGATCATAGAACTTTTCTCGGTACCCAATGAATGAGATGGAGATGAAGGTTCCACCCATAAAATTATGAAATCATACACGCATATCACACAATATTAAATAATATTCATCATATCATGACTTGTTAAAAGATATGGGCTTTATAAATATCATATCATAACCCATGAAATGGGATGGGTATCATAAATATTTATTCATATCATAACCTATGAAAAATGGAACGGTTTCATAATCATTAAATCATAGAATTACATGTGAATGGAAGTGGTTTTCATTTGAATTTATCATTGAATAACCCATGTATGTGAAATGGGTATCATAAACAACATTTAATAAAAAACATAAAACATTTATAGAAAGAATAACAATGATATCATTAGATATTAACCTCGTAAAGACATAGGTAACATGAACAGATGTTATCATAGATGGAAAATAATTTTAATATATCATTTAAAACATTTCTTTAGGAAAATATCCTTTCTACTTTAAAAAAATAGTAGATAAATCCTGAAACCTTTTGAAAACATTTTTATTTGAGTATAGACTTGAGGACATATAATCAAAGATTCAAAATCATTATAAACACATTAATAACATATTTTCAATAATTATACGTGATAATTATGTTAAAATATCATTTAATATTTCTTAAAACATTTATTGAAACCATTTTTATAAAATAACACAGATTTTAGACCAAAGAGATAAATAGGAACATATTTTCTTAAAAACAATTTATTAATTATATTAAGTACCAAATAGTTGAAAAATGGTAATATTACATTATTATATCATGAATATCTATAATTTAAGGAAATAAATGGTATTTCATGATATAAGGATGTTAATATTTAATCAATGGAGGCATAATCATAAACAATCCCTAAATGATGATATTTCAATTATAAACTCATAACATTTGGTAACATTGAATCATAATACTCTTGAGAAAATGAAATTTAATTAAAAATTAAATAACATTAAAATAAGGATATTAATGATACATCATGTAAAATTTCAGTATATAGACCTTATAAATGAATATTGGTGCATAACATAACTTCTGTCTCAGAGAAGAAAAATTGATACAAATTACCTTACCAATTTCATATCATTTAAATGGTAAACGTTAGGAAAGATATTTAATAAAATGTATATGTAAATACCAATAAAATTAAGGATAATATTCATATAATAAATTCATAGTCTTTATATACACCACATAAGATAAATGAGTTTGGAATATGATATAAGTCTTGTGGAAATAAAAATGAGACTAAAAACCCCCCATACAAATATGAGTATCATTTAAATCATTATCCAAATAAATGAATAACATAACTTTTAAGAACAAGAAAGTTAGTAATTCATGATATAAAATGTCACAGTTCATTATATACTTCACAAACTGAGAATAATTTGTTAATATATCATATATCTCTCAAAAATAAATGTCTGATGAGATAAACCTTACATTATGTCTTGAAATTATTTGTACACATTTAAATCTCCTTTATAATATATATAAGTTTATTTTAAATATACCATAGAATAAAAATATTATATATTATATCATTTAATATTTTATTATGACATTATATTACCCTTTTATTAACAATTTCATGTTAAAGTCACATTTTTGGTGACAAGCACTTTATTTTTTGTATATATTTTGATGTTTTATTCATGATCCTCTTATTTAGATCATGATATTATTAAATCCAGAATAAAATAAATGATTTAAATATAATATATATTCATTATATTAATATTTTATACAATATTACATATATAAATATTATATAAAGACATTGTTCATGGAGATAGTAAGCCATATGTATGCATGGATGTTGTTTTTGTTTTCATATCATATTGAACGAAAAAAAGTAAATGAAATATATGTATATATATGTCTGTGTGTTTGTGTGTATTATAAGTAAAGTATAATTATTATTTCATATACATAATATAATTTTACTAAACCCATCCTTAATACATTCCATGTACATTGTGAATGAATCACATCACATTGAGGTGGAAGTAGTCCACATATCCACAACCTAAGTTATCATATTCCCAAAAATGGAAATCATGAAGTTAAATTTTATATAATAATTAACTAAGGATAATTAAATCATATATATAATATATATCATATATAAAATAGTAATTCCATCATTATTCCAAACTCTTAATGGTTGTAATGGAAGAACAAATGAAATCGGGTTGCGAGACGATAGTCAGCCATATACATGAACGATGATTTTGTGTTCCATTTGATGGACGTTTATGTGTGTTTGTAATAAAATTATAATATATATATCATTATATTTAGTATATATAAATTATTATAAACTCATTTAATAAAAATAATTTATTGGCTGGAGAAACCGATAATACAAAAGTGCTTGTTGAAGGATGTTACCTCTTCTTTGGGAAACTCATCTTGGTTTCCACCAACCGACTTCCTTGGTGAGATTTATTCCAAATGTTAGTGTTAAAAGTTTATTAGAGGGATTTTGGGAGATTTTTTCGAATTATATGAAAATAAAAAGATATTTATAAGTGTGAATAAGTGAAGGGGGTGGATGTCATTTTATAGTAGAGGAGTAGTGTCATTCTTATAAATATAAAACATTAAATGCTATCGAGAGACCTCTCATACATCATGTTAGATAAAAAGTAGTATATTGTTAAAATATGGACATGAAATATATTTTTCACATTTTTATATGCCATTTATCTATTTAATATTAATTTTTAACAACTAATTAAACTCGTTTTTTCCATAATCACTGTAATTAAATTTAAATACATTCACTAATATATTTTTTCCAAAATAAAGTTTAACTTAATAGAAAATATTAATTATTCTAATTAAAAATTTGGAATCCATTTTTCCAAATTCAGATAAAATAATTTATATAAATTAATTTAAAATTAATCTCACATACTGGACAAAACAATAGTTTTTTAATGTAAAGAAGTTTAAATAATTGAAATGTTTTAATATCAATTTTCAATGTGAAATTGGTTCCAATTACCTAAATTGGGCTAATTGATGTATAATTGATGTAATTATACTTTAAAACATAATTAAATTATAATTTAACTATATAAATAAATTATATTTAAAAGTTATTTTCAATTAAAATTTAGCATTTTTCAGTATTCATAAAAAATGAAAATTCCTTGAAAAATAAAACAAAATCATACAATGCAAATTTTGATATTCCAAATTCAAAAATAAATTTTATTTCCTCAAAAAAATATAAAAATGTAAAAAGTATATTTAAAATAGGCGTGCTATTAAAAAATGTTATATTTATCTTTTAAACAATACATCTTTTTATTAATTAAATTACATTTTTTCTTATATTTCATCCAGAAAAAACATAAAATGAAAATTACAAAGATGAATTAATATATAAATATATAATTAAAATCATCATTAAAATCAATTATTAAATGTGTTTAAATTAATTTTTTAATATAAAAGTTGTTTTATTTAATAAATATTGTTTTCCAACATATGTTTCTTATATTTTCGAAAGAGTTTTATATTCATTTCTAGTTAAATATTCAAAAAAAACTATTCTTCTTATATATTATATAAACCATAATTTTATAATTTAATTAATGTTATCCATGACTACCATTACAATGTATATGTGATAAATATCGTAATATTTTAATAATATTATTAATAGTGAATTATAGTTTGGTAAAACTTGGTATTACATGTAACATAAACTATTGAACGAATTTGATATTGTGTATAACATAGTGGAAACACAGTTCTTAGTGTTGAAAAATATAATCTAAGTGTTTTGTGTATCTTAATCATAACATGGTGTTTTATGAAAATAGTTATTTCATATTACACAATTCATATTCTGTATGCAGAAAATCAAAAATGTCAAAAATATTAAATTAATCTAAAATAAGTACTTCAAAAAATATTAGGTATTAACTTTCAAGGCCCATTAAAATTTATTTCACCCCAAAAAATCATCTATTTTATCAATGTTTGAATATTTTAATGTTCCAATCATAGAAACCCACATCGTAAAAATTTGTAAAAAAACATAATTTAATAATGGAAATTTGGAATTATAATGGATACCCAATGTAAGTCATATCTAGGTTTCAACATAGGATAACAAAGTTTGGGATTGAATATTATACATGGAATAAAATATTAAATAATTATAGAGAGTGATAAATATCATTTATCAATAGTAGGTGAATGATAAATGGAATATTAAGGGCCTAAAATCAATTAATCAATTATGTTTTCTAAGACCATAGGTGCAACAAAAATTATGGTATTGGGATCAATATGTATCAATATCCTCCTCCTAATGTTGTGTAATTATTTTACTATATAAGAACATAAGTAAATATTATTACATGCATTTATTCATTTTTATATGAAGAATCCCACACTTTGGTTGTTCCTTTCTTGATTTCTACTTCATCTCATTCTCCCAGAAATGAAGGTAAATTTTTCATTCCTAATGTACTAAAATATCATGAGGTATAATGAAAAGTCATTACATATGTGTCTAGTTATCATAAAAAAATTATTTTCATAAGTTATATAATATTCATAGTTACTCATATGGTGATACAATACATTAATCTCTAAAACCTCACTTGACATTTACCATAAACCAATTCATATATTGACAACCTTATAACCCTTCCAAAAGTTGAAAATAAAAAAATTCAGACAAGGGGTCACTAAATTTATCAAAAAAATATTAGCATTTGTCCCTTATATATCATAATTTATTTCTTTGCTATAACATTTAAAATATGTGTATACCTTTATGGTATATTCTCTTGAATCATGGTAATTACTTGAATGACCAGAAATACTTTCGAATAATATGGATGCTTTATTATACAAATTTTATTGGATATATTCCTTAAATCTAAGAAAACTGTAAACTTCAACCATGATAAAATAGACCACTTTTTTAAAAAAAATTATTAGTTCTATGGTAATTAGTACTATTAAATTTAATTTCTCCATATCAACAATCTATTTATCCATTCTAAAATAATTTTATCAAAATTATGAACACATTATGTGTTACAATACAAAAATAAAAATATCACTTTTCTATTAAATCACATTTCTAGTTCATCAACACCATTCAATATATTTTTTAAAATACTTAATAGAAAAAATATACTTCATGATTCATATAACATTATTCCTTAATTATTATACTTATACACTTTAATTGTACTACATTACTCTTAAAACATTTCTTAGGTTTCGTCATATTATTCCATAATACCACTTTCCTAGAATAAAAAATATGAATCATTTCTCAAGTTATATAAATTTCAATATAATCACATAAACAATAATTTTAAAAATCCCATACTTCTCTCATGTCATTCATAATGTCATTTCCATCATATTTATAACCAATAATAATTCCACCTTCATAATTCTCTTTTAGAGATTTCCTCTTAGGGAATAAATTGGTATAGTTACTATACATTCAACATCTTAAACATACTATGTTAAACCAATTACTTCTATTTCCCACCATTGACTAAAATGATAAATCATAATGTAAGAACCACTTATCATAGAAGAAAACCACATCACCATGTAAAATTAATTATATTATGTCTAAATCATGAAAACATATTTAAATTTTTGACACCTTAGACTTTTACTAAGAGACATACCTATACATATCCTTTGAAATACCCCTAGAAATATTGATAAATTTTCCTTATCCTAGTTTCTAAATTTTGATTAACCATTCCATTGATATTAGCTATAGATACCCAGGATTAACACACATTGATATTACATCATTTAAAACGAATGTTCATCACATTAACAAATAACATTACTATGGCCCATTGTAGTTTAGTGTCTTTGGAAACATGAAAAAATAATCATCTATCTTGGTAAAATATCTTCAACATCTCCCTTAAAGAACATCCTTATTATTAAACATATATAATACCTATCTTTAAAACAAAGGGAAAAGAAATATAAGAAATGGTTGAGCTTGTATGACCATTAAGGGTAAAATAGGGGTATATGTAACAATAAAATGAGAATAAGTGTATGATAGTATGATCATATGATTAAAATATCATACCATGTTTACTACATATCATAAACATGAATCATGACATAAATAATTGCATTTCATAAAACATAATTCATAAGGAAAAAATAGCACAATACATGAAAAAATAACATAGGAATAAGACTTGTAATTTGTGGAATACACACAAGAATAGAATATAATATGTCAAGGTTACCTTCTAAGACCAGTATAACATGATAGGGTTGGAATGGTCACCCATGTACCTTCTCCGAGCTTGGGCTAACAACTCGTGTACCCTCTTATTTTTAATTTTGGACTAAAACATATGTAACCTATTTTTTATGGGTTTGGGAAATAACCCATGTACCCTCTTTTATATTGTATTGAGATACAACCCTTATAACCTATTGTTTTAGTTCTTAAGAAACAAATTTTGTACCCTATTGTTTTTGAGATTAAGAAACAACATGTGTAATCTATTTTTTTGGTTTGGGCTACAACTCATGTACCCTCTGTGATAATATAAAATTATCCATTACCCAATTCATTGGGGGAAGATATATGTACCACCCATCACATTATAAAATTATACATGCATGTTCTATAATGTAATAAAACAATCATAATATCATGAACCATAAATAGATATGTATTTCATGAACATTATATCATAACCTTTTAAATGAATTCGTTATCATAAAAATTACATCATATTATGACCTATAAAAAATATTAATTCTTTATAATAATTTCATGTTAGAAAAAACTAAAAAAATAAGTGGGTTTCATAAGCATTTTACCATGGTAAAGCCAATGGAAGAGAAATATGTTTCATAAACAACATGTCATCAAAAGCATACACCATTCATATAAAGAATAAGAATGGTATCCGTGGATCATAACCTCCTTAAGGAATACTCAATAGAAATATATTTTAACATAGATTAAAAAAATAATTTTTAAATATTATTTGAAGCATTTTTTTAATAATATATTATTTCATCCTTGAATAAAATACTTGATAAAACATAAAACATTTTGAAAAAGATTTTCATTGAAAATATTCTTGAAAAATTATATTAGAAGGATTGTAAAAAACATTAAACACATTTTTTAAGAAATAAAGCATTTTAAATATCGTTTTACATCACTATTGACTTTTAATATCATGTAAAATCAATTTCAAAAAATTTATAGAAATCTTTTTTTAAAGAACCCTTATTTCTAAACGAATAGAGTTATAAGGCCAAATTTTATTAAAAACACTTTCTTAATAATATTAAGTAAGAAATAGTGGAAAATTGAAATATTACATGAATATATCAAGAATAACTATAGAATAAGGAAATTTATTAGATTTATAGAGATATGGATCATAATATTTCATCAATGGAGGCATAATAAAAAAGAAGCCCAATATTGAGGAGACTGAATAAAAAAAAATTACCACTTAAGTGACATTTAATCATAATATCCTTAAGAGAATTAAAATACATGAAACATTAATTATCATTAAAATAATTATAATCTTGATAAAACATGGAAAATGGTATTATATACACCTCATAAAATAATATAGTTTCATAACACCACATGTGTCTCAAAGAAGGAAAATTGTGATAGTATTACCTTATCAACTGTGTACCTTTTGATCCATAAAAAACAGGCAAGAGAGATCAAAAATTGATATGTAAAAACCCATAAAATGAATTTTAATATTCATAAAATACATTCATGTTAATTATATAAACCACAAAAAATGAGTGGTGAATATTGAATATGTCTCACAAAAATAAAAGTGAGACTAATAATCCATATGTTATTTGAGAATCCTTTAAATCATGATTACCATGAATGAATAAAATCAATTGGAAATTTAAATATCATGTAATAAATAAAGTCATTATGTAAAATGTAATCATACAGTATATACACCTCATAATAAGAATAACTAGTGAATATATCATATATATCATAGAAATGAAAGTGAGACCATAAAACCCTTACATTAAGTAATGGATTTATTTTTACATGTTAAAACTATTTTATAATACATATTGTTTCATTATAAAAATAAAATACAACCATATAAGTATATATCAGACAATATATGATTTTATTACGACTTTATATTTCCCATTTTTTATAAATTTCTTTTTAATGTTACATTTTTTTAAATAACTACATTCCTTTTTTTGAGGTATTTTGACTTGTTATTCTTAATCATCATATTTATATAATGATTTAATTATTTATATAATGTAAAAAAATATGGAAATATCATATATATTCAGTATATAAATATTTATATTAATCAATAAATGATATAAATATGAAATAGAATACACCATATATGGAGACGGTAGAACGTACATTCACGTTAACATTGTTTCCATTCTATTTTAATATTTGAAAAAAATAAATTAAATGAAATACATGATTATATATTATCATTAATGACAAATTATTATTTCATATATTCCATATAAATCTATTAAACTCATACTTAATAAATTCTTTGTAATGTTTGAACAAATCACATCGATCTTAGTAGACGGTAGTCCACACGTCCATAAATGAATTTATCATATTCTAAAAAAAGGGAAATCATGAAGTAATGCATTTTATAATAATTAATTAATACCATATACATCATAAATATAATATATATAACATAAAATAATTAATTTCTTTAATATTTCTATCATTTAATGGTTGTAATAGAAGAATGAACAACATCAGTTCGTAAGGTTGTAGTCCGTCGTAAAAACAAGAAATTATTTTGTATTGCATTTTATTTAAGAGTGTTTGAGTGTTGGTCATATGCATAAAATAAAAATATCATAGTATATTTATGATAATTAGGTTATTATATAATAATGGAATGATATTTTTCCAGGTAAGGAGAAAAAAGAAAACATGAGTTCTTGTTGAAAGTTGTTACCTCTTCTTTGTGTAACACATTTTTGTTTGCAGAAAAGGGATTACTTGGTTGGAATTATGAGAAACAATATGATTATATAGTGATTGTAATTATTTTTGGTTCTCATTGGGTTAGGTGAAAAATGAGCCAATAGTCTAGAGAGGTGTGAAGAAGTGAGGGGTGTCCTATTTTAATAGAGTAAGAGTGAAATTCTTATACATATAAAAAGGTAAAAACTATTGAGAGGTATACCGTATATCACATGCCTATAATAAACTTCCATTTATATTAATAGGGAGTATATGGTATATATATACATATAAATTATTTTTGGAAAAGTGTGAAGATCATTTTACCTTTCAAGATTAATGTTTAACAACATAGTAAATTCATTTCATCCTAAATAACTATAATTTTATTTAATTATATTCAATATTTTTTTATTCAAAAACTAATTTAACCACAATTTAAATAATAATGTATTATTCTTACAAATATGGAATCTAATTTACCAAGTGCTAATAATATAATTTTCAAAAATTATTTTAAAATTAATCTATAGATAAGACAAAACAACATGCTTTTAAAGTGTGAATGTTCAAAAAAAATGAAATGAGTTTATATCCAATATCAATGTAAAATTGGTTCACATGAACTAAATTGAATTAATTTATGTATAATTTATATAATTATACAGTAAATAAAAATTAATATACAATTAAGCTATATAAATAACTTAGATGAAAAAGATGTTTTCAATTTTAATTTAGTATGTTCACAAATCCTCAAAAAATGAAACTTTTGAGAAAAATACAAAAACATTACCCAAATAAAATTTTAATATTAATATCTAAAAAATGAAGTTTATTTTTTAAATAAAATTAAAATGGTTTAATCAGTTATATTTAGAATAGATGCACTAGTAAAAAGTGATAAAACTACTTTTTAGAAATAAACTTCTTTTATTCATAAAATTAGAATTATAGTCTCCTATTTTCTAGAAAATAGATTAGATTAATGTTAAATAGTTTATTGAATATATATATATATATATATATATATCAGTAAAATAGCTTATCATAAGTGTTTTAATTAATTTATTAATGAAAAACTTGTTTCATTGTATAAATATAGTTTTCCAGAAAAATATTTCCAACACCTTTAAAATTGTTTTATTTTAATCTATAATTAATTGGTCATAATATAAAAATTATTATATACACGTGTAAACCATATTTTCATATTGTAATTAATATTATTCACACACACCATTTTAAAAACTAGGTGAAAACAATAATAATATTTGAACAAAAATATTGATATTACATTATATTTTGGTAAAACTAGGTCTTGCGTTTAATGAAAGATATCCAAGGAACTCTATATTGTTTGTAAAAAATGACAAACATTATGTTTTGTGTATTGAAATATAATATAGATGTTTTGTGTAGCTCAATATTAAATTGGTATTTTGTGAAATTGAAACCAAACATAGTCATTTAATATAACACAAGATATATTCAGTCATGCCAAAAATGTAAACTATCGAAAAGATTAAATTAATTCAAAAAAATAGTTCACAAAATATCAGAGTATTATAGCTAATTTTATTTTTAATATAAAAAAAATACATGAGATCATAAACTAGTTTCATGTTAATTCTAGATGTTAAATTAATATTTTAGAAGATTTATAAACAAATAACATGATGAGAGAGAATATTTTCATGTTTCTGACTAATTTTAATTATAAATTATTCACTTAACATAGATAAAAAATTTAATTAACACATTTTATTCAATTTTAAATATACAACTAAATTATTTATTGAAATTGATCTTGATTTTCCTTTTTTATTAATTTTTTTATTCATTTGAAAATCCATACATCTATTTTTAAAATTGGAAATTAATTATGTAAAGGATTTTAATTCTAAGACTTGTTCTTTAATTTTTGTTTGTAATAAATCTAAACCAGTCATATTCTGAATGTTTTCATTTCGACTATTACTGGTCAAAAAAAATATTATCATAGTACATTTTCCCATCCAACATCATTATAAATGGAAAAGGATGAATGGTAATAATTCTCATAGATTAGCATATGGATTCAACCTACTGACCATAAGACAGTAGTATTTTATATCCAAATAAATCAAAATTTTATAACATCTAATTAATAATCGTATAACATTTTATTGAACCAACAATGGCATAAATATAGAATACTCTCGGTCCATTACACAACATAAGGATCATCACATCAATCAACTAGGTCCGTAAGGGTAACATATATATGTCTATTAATAGGTATTGTTTCCTCAATGTTTATACAACAAGGTCATACACAAAATTTTAATGGTCAAAGAGAGAATATAGAGGTTATTAATTGGTACTCCATTTTCTCTAAGAGCTATATAAAGGTCACATGTAGACAAACAATTTTAAATACGTAATAAATCTCATGATACCTTATCTATTTAGAGGTCATAATAAACTCATGTAATGTGCATTCCCATAGAAAATATTTTTATTTAATCTTCATCCAAATTAAGAACATGTTGCTTAATGGATAGCCCATATAAAATTGGTTGGAGGAACACTAGAGATGTTAATCCCATATCCTTACATGTGGAATTCAAGAATTAATCCTTCGTACAAAAAATATCGTATTTCATTCATCATGAAAAAATTAGGAGTGAATCATTAAATATTTTCACATAATCATCATCCATTCAATATGTGAACAAGGATCATGTGAGCTACCAAAGACGTAGGATATGAATATTCTTAAAGGTGGAAGTACATATAAGATGGTGACAGAAACCAAATATACAAGTATTTGTGGAAAATATCGTGTACTGTTGGAGGCTTCTATATAAAATTTACGGGAATAATAAGAAAAATAGAAAGGGGAGATATCTCTAATACATATATAGGAAATATCACTCGGTTTTTATCATAGTATATTTTTTATCTTGAATGTTGGAATTTTAGGTTGTTGTGGCCTGCCATTGTAGAAACCCCCTGAGGATCTCTTGAAGTTTAATGAAATTATATTTTCAATTCTTTTATTTTATTTTCATAAGATATAAGAGTTTCACAATGAAAATAGATGATCATAACTATTAGTAAGTATTACAACCATTTTTATCTTAATTTAATTTTCACATAATCCCACCATAATCTAATTTCTTTTCTCAAATAATGTATGGGTCATTGGTGAAATGGGACTGATTTGTGGTTCATAATTATCAGGGGTTGGTGAAAGCAGTAAATTAGTGATCATTACATGAAATACCTAAACAAATACTATAAATGTAGAGTGAATGGATCAAGGTCATGAAGTATTCATTAGGATTATATATGGCAGTTAATTGAGTTTATGACTGATGTTATCCATGATTGTATTAATATGTTTTCACATCAGTTGATTTTTATCATAGAATATACTATATCCATCGACAATATTTTATTATTTTAAAATTAAATAATTTTATATTAGTCTAGTGTGATGTGTGTGAGTGAGTATTCTCTTCCATAGGATACACTCACATGGTCTGTATCGCTAGCCCGATTTTTGTTATTTAGAAATTTTCATTTTTTATTTAAAATTCCAGGATATCCTTTACATATCATGGTTCAGTTTTTAGGGATTTGGGCTTATTTTTCATTATTCCTGTATATAATTGTAATTAGAATCCGGATTTTATCAATATAATTTTCATTTTGATTTATTTATTTTTCCATTTCTTATTTCATTCATTATAGAATTTATTTACATGATTGAACAAATTTTTTTCCATTAACTCATAATAAAACACCATTATTATTCCAATTTTATAATGGATATTTAGTTCATTTAAATGGATAAAAAATCAAATGATATTTCTAAAAAAAATTATGTCAACAAATGATGTAATAAAATGAGGATAAAACACTTAATATGGATAAATATATGTTTCAAAATGAAAATGTTAGATCTAATTTTGAAACCATCATAATATAGATCCATATTAATTTTAATTCCATCCATTGCCAATATCAGGAAAAAAAAGTTGGATGTACAGATATTAGAGGAGGACCCTACACTATTTACTATTATAAAAATTTCTCATGTAAACCTATATTTTAATAAATATTTATAAGAATATAAAAATAAGGGATATATTATATCCTTTGAAACATTATCTAATAAAATTTAAACAACATTAAATTTTCTATTTTACCAATAATGTTAATTCAGATCCAACACTCACCCTACATGCCCTCAATTTTAATGTTTAAGATAGAATAAATGGGATACAATTTAGAGGGAGGTTAAAATATCCATTTATTCCCCCATCCATAGTAGTATACTTATAAGAGACAGTTCACTTGTAAAATGAACTACATTATAAGGGAAAATATAATGATAACCTTAACCTAATTTCATTATATTCAAAGTGTTTTTAAATCTTAACACCCTTATGAAATAATAGTATATGAAAATAAAATTATTCATTACCTGTTTGATGATGAAGGAATGTTAGAAGAATTTTTATTGAAATAACTAAGTACCCACATGAGGAATGAATGAAAAATTACATAACAATGTTGTTCCTAAAAAACTTATAAACCTAGGTGGAGCTTATTAAAATTCATTACACAACATTACAATTTTATTAATCATGGAATTTATTATGATTTCCTTAACTATAAAAATATTCATTAAACATGTTATTATAATTTCATTCTATAGGATAAACAAGACATAGAAGAGGTAAAAGAAGAACCAATGTAGTTACCCATTGATATTAATGTTGGGGATACCAAAGTGGTGTATATTCATGATATTTTCTTTCTAGATTAACCTAATTAAAATAAACTAATAGGAGAAGTTTTCACTCAATTAGTATGTTTTACATTAGTTTAAAAATAGTAATTTTGTAACAACCTAATATTTTATGATTGTTTTTCAAATAAATAAAATTGTTTTGATATTTTTTGTTAAACACAACATCGACATTTAAAGAATAATGATATATTATTAAAATATTATAATGTGATAATTACCACATAGATGTTCGATTAGATGTTATGAATAATAATAACTACTTTATGAAAATTTTCTGGATTAGAAATTTATAAAATAAATTTGTTGTTTACCAATTGACTAAAAAATCATTTTAATGTAGAAAAAATAATTTTGTGGAAAAATATTTCTATGAGAAAAAATATGTTTAATAATAATAAATTAAATAGTTCACTTTTTGTGCATGATTCTAATTATTTAATAAAAAATTATAATTCATTTTATAATTTTAAAGGCATGTGTAAGAATAAACATTTTTGTAAGTAAAAAAATATAATATTCTAAAAGGCACTTTTTCCGGTGATTAAGGTTATTTTTTATAAAAAAATCAGCCACTTTAGGTTATTTAATTTATTAAAATTGTTTCATTATTTGGAATCAGGTGTATCAAATTTGTTAAATAATCCCCTTTTATTATTGTCCAATATGAATAATTATAATGGGATCTTTTTTTACCTTGGATCAACGTAAATTAGGTTAATCTAGGTAAAAATTAATTGATAAGGTGATAAATTTTCAACTTAATTATCATCGGATGAATATAATTCTACCCTTATCACTATAGACTTTAAATTTATTTTTTAATAGACACATTTCTATATAAGTGATCTATATATTGTTTATGTAAATGAATTTTAAAAAATTCTATTCATTTAGTTTTAAATGTATATTTTTCCATCGATATGGGGAAGAAATATAGTTATTATTGAATAAGTGTTTATATATGGCATAATGAAATTCATATGAAACACTGATTTCATATTTATAAAATTATTAAAAAAATACAATAAATGATTTTAATAATATTATAATTAATTTAAATTGAGAGAGTAAATGTTTCATATGAATTTGATAGATTTATAAGAAATATTAATGAGGTCTGAAAAAATTAAATTTTAGATACTCATTTGGATTGATGTATTTAAAATGAAATAAAATGAATATTTTTAAAAAGTACATTGATGATATTTTATAATAAATCATATTTTATTAAATAATATAAAATACATAAAAATCATTGATTCATCCAAAAAATGGTATATATTAAAAAAACAATAATGGTCCATTTATTGATCATTTTTTATATTATAGTATCATTATTAACCCTTAATGGATAAGAAACTATAATATTTTCTAATTTTCAAAAGTTTTAACAAACTGTTAAAAAATATATGGGTTAATATGTGTTCCAAACATGTTCAAATTTAACTATATGGGATGATTTAGACTCATCCTAATTTTATATTATAGTATTTTCAATTTTTATATATTTTTATATCAAAATCAATTTATAATTATTTAATATGTTAAGAAATTTTAAGGTTTCCCCTCCCCTAATTTATAAAGGATCACCCCTCCTTTCTATTATTCACAAAAAATTGATCATTTTGACTCAACCAAACTCAACCATGTTATCTTATCTACTCCCCACTACACATTATTGAGGTGATGGTATTCCCAAAAGACAAACCATAAACCCCTTGAGTGGAGATCAACTGGGATAATTTTAATGAATATTTTACCGCTTTAATAAATCGATTTCTTTATAATTATTATTTTACCTCCTCCTAATATATTATGTTACTTATAAAATAATAAATTTAGTTTCTTAATTATTAATGAATTATAATATTATAGATATAATTTTATTCATTTCCTTTCAAACAAATGGAATGTTAAAATATATCTCATGCGTACGTACAACATACCATCTCCATGTAGAGATACCGTTCGTTTTCATCAATCATATTTAATAGATGGTAATTATGGTGATTTTGATGTTTATATTTTCTGTTAATGACATAATTATTATTTTTAATGATAATATTATATCTATCTTTTTTACTTTTGAAGCCATTAGAAAATAATTACATGGATTTGGGTACATGTGAACTATAACCTTTACAAATTCATTTGTGTCATTTTTTCATTTACATCTTAAATGAATTTTTATGTGTAGATTCAATGAATATATATTAAACATATTATATAATAATATTTTTTAATATATTGGTATTATTTATAATATTTTCATTTCATATATCCCAAAATGAAAACATTATTCATGTATACATATGACCTACCGTATCCATGAGTAGTTTAATTCATTTTTATATATCTAATTTCATAAATGACTATAATTATTTATATAATTAATTATTATTATATTTATATCATGATTAAAATTCTAGATACTATGGAATTATGATCAAAATAAAATTTCCAAAATTTATCAAACCAGAACATACGTGGAAAATACTGTAGATATCCCTCATTACAGTGACTTTAATAATAAATTTTTATAAAAGGGAGATATATGGTTATAAGTAAAAATATACGATTTTTTATTTCTAATATATATAGATATATAATAATATATTTATTATAAAGTATTTTCTAATTCACAAGAAGGAGGTCAGACCAAAGGTAAGGGATTTTCGTCTCTATTTTATTACAATGGGACACAATCCATATTCACCATTAGTTTCAACTGTGTGGTGTATAAATTTATCATTAATTAATTTTATGATTCATATTTTAAAAATTATATTGATTTACATATCCACACAAGGTTATTTATTTCATGGTTATTACGATACAAATGTTAACAAAACTGTAAAGGGTTTTCTGTTTTAATCTGATTTTTTATCAGGTTCATTAATGATGATGTTTAATATGATAAAATATTAAGAAATTACTCCCAATAAACTCATTAATTTTATTAAAAACTTGTAATTTTTTGAAAATTAATGTTTTACATCCATTTTAATAACCTTATGTACTCAAGATTCTGAAATTATTTTTTAAAAAACACAACGAAATTCCCTTTTTAGTTGAGAAATTCATTTATTCCATATTGATATTTTAAAAAAATGTATTATTGACAGTTTTTATATATTTTAAAATGATGTTTTAATTCACCCATTATTATTTTTTCACAAAATAATTAAAAAGGAATCTTTATTCTATTTTTTGAATGAGGTAATTTTATTTTTATAAAAAAATTTGAAATGAATGTATTATTTTAATGTATATAATATGAATTAAATTTCGCACCATTATGAAAAATAAAATATTTTAACTCATACTTAATAAATTTACAATTTATTTTTGAGGAAACCTTTTTACTTAGAAATAGAGAAAATTTTACGTCCATAAAGGTCATTTCAAAGTGAAAATTATATTTTCATTAAGAAATATTCCATGTGATCATTAACAATAATTTTTCATATAAGATGGAATCATTGATGTTGATTATGATTTATTAGGGATATGATTAAATAATACAATTCCTATACATTATCTTGATGATTATTGATTATATTATTGCTATTTTTATGAAACTATACTATATTCCTTCGGTTATGTTACAGTGAATTAATGAAATATTTATGAAAATTGTTTTCATTATAGGGGTTATATTATGATAATACTATCGATTTTAGTTTATATTGTGGCACACATATTATTTTAATTATTTATGGATTAGTGGTTACATTATAACCAAATTTAGTGGTTATGTTATAAATAAGGATAGTGGTTACATTATATATAGGGATTGTGTTTATGTTATAACCCAGGATGATAGTTCAGTAATAACCAAGGATGTAAATCATGTTATAGTAAAGGATAGGTGAGACCTATTTAGCCCTATAATGCATTAGGTAAATATTTATATCTCATGAGATAAACAGGACTAAAATGGGGAGAAAATACAGTTAATTAATGGAATCTTTATAGTATGATTGTCTTGTGTGTGAACCTTGGATACTATGATGGGATGGAAAGTGGACCCGTTCCATTGTGATAATCTGGTAATTGAATCTTGACTATGTAGGAACTACTTCTCTATAATTATGTGTATTCTAAAAACATATGCCTCATGCCATTCTTATTCTCTCATGAATCTTGTTCATTTAATTCTTTATGATTCATGTCTTCTGAAACAAAAACAATTATTCCATGATTCGATATTATTATCTACGATATGAATGGTATGATTTTAAAATTTTATTATCATATACTCATTCCATTATGTTTATTTAATTCTCAATGAATCAATGATATATACCTTGTTTTCCCTTACTGAGAATCTTATCTCAACATTTCTTATGTTTCCATTTCCTAGGATATAAAGAAATGTTCTAGGAATTATGTATCCATGAATGGTTCTAGTTATGATGAAATTAATGGGAGACACTTATGAACCTATTGTTTAAGGGTATATATTTCTAATGATACTAGACCAATGTGATGCTGGTGTGACTCATTATGATATATAATAAATATTCATATAATAATATATGATATTTATGAATACAAATTATTGGTTTCTATAATTAATATTAGCTCATAGTTTAGTTAACCATTATTAAATAGGATGAGATAACATTATTAATAACCATAGGTATAAGTATAAATATATGATAGCATCCTAAAAGTTTAATAATGACCATTGATGGGATATGAAATTCCTAATAGACATATATTGAAAAAAATGTGTCCCTATTTAGATATAATATAAATTATTATTTATGATTCAGTCATTTTCCAATATGTTTTTTTCATACCATGATTTTTTATTTTAAATAATGGTTGGAATATGATGAAATCATGGTAATGCTAAATGAAATGGTAATATAGAGTGTTTCCCTCATAATCAAAAAACGTTATTTGAAGTTTAAATGAACAATATCTTTTCTATGTCCACACAAATTATCAAGTATTTGAATCATACTGAACATCCAAACAAGACAAAGTAATGGAAAAATTCTTATTGAGTCCTTCTTGAGGAAACAACCACCTTGTTTAAGTGGTTCAACTGACGCACTAGTTTCAACATAATGGATTAATACCATCAAAAATATATTTTTTGATTTATAGTTCATATAATATGAAAATTATTCTATGAAATTGATCATTTTGACTGTGTAACATATCAATGGTGGAATATTATTAATAATACAAGACTAGAAGAATAAATTGACACTATAGAGTGGGATGAGTTTAATAGTATATTTTTCTGTATGTACATCCCTCATATTTTGTGAAAAAGGATGGAGAATGAATTTATTGAACTCAAGTAGTTTGATAATGATTCAATTGGAAGATTTGAATCTAATTTTATAAGACATGCACGATATTATTCTAGTTTAAGAATTATCCTTGAAATAAACATTGATCGATTAATTGGTGGCTTAAATACAAATATCTGAATGTCATTATCTATTAGAGACATTAACAACTCTGAATAAATAATTTAATGTTCATCCAAGGGAGAAATTAAAATTGGGCATTACATAATTACCAGGCTTTTAATAATAAATGGATGAGTGAGTCTCATGATAACATGAATAAATCAAATGTTGGAATGATATTTTATCCATTATATGAATTAAACGTTGGAAGAAAAATCAAGGTAATTCCTTGAATGGAATTTTGAATTTTTTAAATGTGAGAAGGCTAGTTATAGAGATATTGAATTTGTAAATATGATAAAAATGAAAATTTATTTAATATGGGAAATGAAGACACAAACTGATTCACCACCCATGCTCCAATACATCAATTTCAAGGAGTTTGGTAATTATGGGAATGCATGTCAAGATGCATGGTCTAATGAGGATAATGAACCATAATAACCATTGAGTAAATAGGGAATAATGAAATCTTATTCAATCGTAATAACTATAGGGAACCATGATAATTAGGGATCACTTATCACCCACTTCAGTGTTTTGAATTTAATGAAGGAGTTTGTATAAATAATCCTTATGAATATATTAATCTCCATCCATAAAAGAAATTATTTGTGATTCTAAGCATTAAACATGTCCCTCTACATGGATTATTGAATAATTAGATAAATATTTCTATTCTATTAGTGAATGGATAAACCAATAGTTTTTAATGTAAATTTTTTTATTTATGATAAGGTTTTATTTAAGGAATAGATGTTGAATTATCTTTTAGAATCATAAATCAGTCCATATAAGATTAAATTAAGAGTTATGGTTACCAACATGGGTTTATGAGTTTAAGGTTGATCATATGTTCAATGTTTTATACACCTCATATTGAGGATTTATGTGATGGTACTTTTGAAAAATTTAACGATATTTTGGGAGTCATTTATGATAATATAACCCTTTGGTTTTGTATATACATTTAGTGAGAAACTTATTTTTTTTGATAATTTCTATTATATTCTATGGATGTAATATTCAATTTATTGGTATCCATTTGTGTTAATATTATCATTTATTTTGAGGTAATTGTTGGTTATTGATATTTTGAAATATTAGGGAAACTATATAAATATTGTTCTGAAAAAAGGATGACCGACATACTGAGAAACAACATGTCGTATCTGGTAAGGTTGCGGGCCTATAACAGAAAACCAATGGCAGATATAGTTGTCATGCTTTTCACTGGAATACATGAAATATTTTTTGTAATGGGTATAAATGAAGTGATATATTGTTGAGTATTTATATTGGTTATTTTTATGTTACTAATTTATGGTTGAAAAAATAGTCTATAGGGATGGTATAGCTATGTGTTATAATAGAATGGAAATGGGAAAACGTATATATGTATTTCTTCACTCAAATACCCAAAACATATAATGGTGATAAGGTTATTTTTTTTGCAGTTGATAAAATTATGAATTCGTTACTATAATTTTATATTAGATAAGACTATTCTCTTGAACAACATACTATAATATTCAATTAGGAAGTGGTACTGTCACATGGAGTACCAAAATATAATATATTTGATCTGGATAGGTGGTTTACATCAATGTTCTATTGAATCTTTTAATATTATCTAGATATAGAGTTTAATTTTAGTGAATCATATCATACTTAAATAGAATGTCATTCAGAGACAAAAATTCAGACTATATATGGTATACTGAGATCTTATTCTATTGACATCAAAGCTAACTGGGATCAACAACATCCAATACTGTAATTTTTTTAAAAATTATATTTCACTCATGAATACATATATATCACCAGAATACCTCTATATAAAGAATTATAAAAATAAAAAATTATTTTAGAAATAAGATAAATATATATATATAAGAACCTATTATGGTTATAAAATTAATATATCACGTTAGAACCACTCTACAACACATAAATGCATCATAAAGACATTAATAATGTTTCGGTAATAATCACGGATGTTATCTGTAATTTCAGTATGGTAATATAGTGCTTCTATGAATTTATCCATTGAATAAGTTTTTAATATTCATGAAGAATGGAAAGATAATCCCCAGTAATATTTTCCCATTTTATATTATTGATCTACAAGATACATTTTTTCTCTATTGGTACTTACACCAAACCTCTCCCCAGTTTAAGATGTCTTCTATGTATCTCTCTTAAAAAATTACATATCATATCATTGAAATTTATTAAAATTAGAGGTCATACCACTGAAATACGACCTTTATAATGATAAAAAACCAATATAAATTTTTTATTTTAGAGTTAATGTTCTATATAAGAGGACTACTAACCTGGTGAATGTTCTATACAGAAATAACAAGTTCGAATAAGTTAAACGAGAACCTAATGATGTAATAAAAAATTTATCATTTTTTTTATATAAAATTTATTAATTTGTTGGTAAAAAATAATTTTAATGGGAGTATAATTTAACACACTGACATTTGATATATGAATTTTTCTCAAAAAAAAAATTATTTCTATGATATGTTTCATTACATGCAACACCGAGTATTAATGAACAATGATATACTATGAAAATATTATTATGTGATAGTTAACTCTTATCCATTATATTGGATGATATGAAGAATAATTACCAAATTTTAAAGAATTGATGCTTTATACATGTATAAAATAAAACCACTGGTTACTAATTAATAAAATAAATAAAATAATATCATTTGAAATAAAAATAAATATATTTCAATAAAATTGTGTTATATGTACAAAATTTTATTATCATTACAAATAAATAAAAACCTTTTACATATTTTTCAGTTAAATTATTATATTAAATAATCAAAAAAAAATTAACATTTATTTACCATTTTTCTATGCCTGGTTTTAGAAGAAACCTAAATTTATGCTAAAAATATATTTTTCTAAAAAACTGTTTTAGTCGCATGATGCACAATTACTATAAAAATAAGGATTTAAATTTATTGATATTGAATTTGATAAAATGGATTGAATATTTTGAATCAGGAAGTTAATATTTTTTAAGTATCCCCTTGTTATTTTTGGTCAATATGAATAATAACATTTACAAACATTAATCACCTTGGTAAAGGGTAAATCAGGGTAATAAATTTTAAAATTAAGTGATAAAGACATAATTTGTAAACCAAATTCTTATTGAATGATTACAATTCGATCCATATATCATATTTCATGAAATTTATTTTTGTAATGGAAACATTTCAATGGAAATAAATAATATACTATTAAAATCAATGAATGATGCAAAATGTCTCTCTCATAGTTTAAAATTTCTATTTTTCATTCGAATAGAAAAAAGTAATTTATTAAATAATATAAGTGTTTATTTTTACATTAATATAATTATCATCATGATATATATTTATTTATAATATTTAGTAAGTATATAATGGCTTTAAATTCTTATTCACTACCGACACAATGTATCTCGAATTAATAAAAAAATATAATAAATTAAATAAAAAATATTAAAAGTAATATAATAGGAGTGAGATAATATGTTCCATGAATTGTATTGATATATATAACAAAATAGGTAGGTTTTAATGAATTAAACTCAAAATCACTCATTGTCTTGAAGTATTTAAGGTCAAATTAAATAAATCATGTTATAAATGTCATTAATGATATTTTATAATATATAATATTTTATTGAATGATATAAAATTCATTAAAAAACAACTATTTTTCTTAATTAGTTGGAAATTATTTTAAATATAGATCATTGTCCATTTATGATTATTTTTTAATAGTAATATTATTAACCATCAAACGGTTTTATATTTTAATATTTCAGTAATAGTCATAAGGGTTAGTGAAAGGTTAAAAAAAGATACGGGTAAAAATATGATACAAATTTATGTTAATTAAACTGGTTGAGAGGATTTTGAATCATCCTTGTATTATTTAAAATATTATTAACATTTTTATATATGGATATGAAAAATAATTTATATTATTTTAATATTTTATGAAATTATATGGGTGCCCATCCCCTCAATTGTAAAATGAATCCCTCTTTTCTCCTCTTCATACCACATTGAGCGTTCTAGCTTGGCCAAAATAGACGATGTTATATCATACACTCCATTAACCAGATTCTAAATGTTATTTACTTCCAAAATGACCAACCCTGAGGCCATTAAGAGGATATCCAAATAAGTTATTTCAAATAAGAGGTATTCACCTTAACCGAACACATTATTTTTAATTATTTTACCTCCTCTAAATAAATTATTGTAAGGACCCATAATTTCATCAATGGAAATACATAACTTATTATAATTATTTTATATGGTATAAAAAACATACATATCCATGGTGTAAAAATAAAATATTTATTCTAATAATGGACTATTCATATTAGTGATATTTATAATAAATAATGAACCCATACCAATGGAATAATAACGAGACCCATGGAATAATAACTTAACCATTACAAATAGTAACCTATACAATAGAATAGTAACATATCTTATAAAATAATAAATAATATTATGGCATATCAAAAATGAAAATATGATATAATTACATCATTGTATAACTAAAAAAACTCTTTAAAGATGATAAAGTACATTTTGGTATATTCGTAAAAAAAATATTTATTTAAAAATTTATAATAAACATATATTTATTTAAAATAAAATTTATTTTCATAAATTATACTCATATATTAATATATATTATTTGATTATAAGAAAATATTGTGAGACATTAAATAATTTTTTAAACTGTCTGAAAATCAGTTATAATTTTAAAATCAATATTTTTTTAAAAAATGATAAAATTAATAAAAAATTAAATTTATCATAGTAATAAAATATATTTTATAATTTTTTTCCATTTTTAAATTATATATGATGATAAATGGATTTGATAAATTTGTAGGATTTTTCTAAAATTGTTTAATTTTTTGTGATTACTAAAATTTGATAATTTACTTTATATATACATTATAAGTTAAATAAAATATTCCTTTATTCATTGCTGATTTATTAACCCTAATATAGAAATATAATTTATTATCTTAATATATGTATTTATAATTACCAAACTATTCACATTATTGATTGAAAATAATAAACTAATGTACAAAATAATGAGAAAACAATGCTCTCCTCCCCTATAAATACCACTCGTCACCACATCTCCAACTCACATACTCTAAGATAGGAATCTTATAAACATTATACTAAATAATATCCCAATGATCCTCCCCCATATTTAGGTTCCATTGGTGTCCTCAAAACACCAAAAACATTTCCCTATAAAGGTTCCAAAGAGGATAAATTAACGTTGTAAAATTCTCTTTATTTTTCTTTTAATTTATTTTCAATTTAATATATTTAATTTTCCGCTACTCACCTCCACATATCAATGTGGAAATATAGCTCCAATATATTTTATATAATTTAATTTTATTATGTTTATGGAATAATCCATATTAAAATCACATTCATTTTCCTTTCATTATACAAATTAAAATATTGTCTGTGGTTTGTAGATTTACCACCTCTGTGGATGATGGTTTTTATTTTTCACGACCACCTTCAAGGATGATCATAAACCCATTATTATGGTTATACATTGTAAAGCTACCACCCCAAAATCCCTGATTCTGTGAATTAATTTAATACATTGGCCTGATTACAAGGAACCAAGTTCTGAAAGGCTGATCAGTTTAGCAGTATTGGAAAATAGATTATATAAAAGAATGTTACATTACACATTAGAAAATAAAGAACAACATAAATTATCTTTTTATAATTACATTAATCCACTAGATTAACCCTTCCTATCATTCATAATACACTTCTATAAATCCTTGGAAAATAAAACATAAGAAACGGGTGAGCTCAAATGCTCAGTTAGGATAACTATATAGCAGAAACATTCACAAATAAGCCTATTTTATGGAAATGTAGAAGAATACAAAAAGATTATTAAACAAGAAACATAATTTTAATATGGAAAATAAAAAATCAAATAATTCTATTTTCTTATTCACATGGATATTGTACTAATAGAATAAGCACATGCAATATATATAGACATTTTCATAATGATGGTATGCATAATTTCAAACTTCATAACCATATAGTCAAATCTTTGTTCCAATAATAAAACTATGATTTTGTCAAGGACTTATGACAAGAAAATATTTTTTCTCATGAGACCTACCAATGCATCGAGGGGCTATAGCGGGCTCTACCTGTCAATTACTAATTCCAATGAATTCCTCATATGAAAAGGATTAAACATAACATTAAAATTCGTATTAAAACTAGTAGACGAAATGTCAATGCATTATCCGTAATCCATGAATGGTATAAAAATAAAACATCCACAGTCAAACATATCACCAATCGTTTAATACAATATGAAATATTTGTATCATTATAAATCAAATTCAAACAAGTTTAAAATCTATCAAACGATGTTGATATAGAAGAAAATGATTTGAAAAACTCATGGAGAGAAATATCCCTATTCATGAAAACATTTAAAAGTAACACAATTTAGAAATGAAGAAATTTAATGACATTTTTAATCAATTTTTCCCAAACCACTTTGAATATTTTGAAAGAAATTAAAAATATTAAAAAATTCATGTTCATATAATTAAATCCTTAAAAAAAATTTGAAAACATTATCTTTGATGAGAATGGGTTTGTAGAATAAATCTTTAAAAAAAGTAAAATTATGTTTTAGTAAAATAGTAACATAAACATTATCCATTCAAAAACTCGTTTATGAAACGTTGACATGTATAATAATTATTTCCCAGTAAAATATTACACATAAAAAATCTCGAATAATAATGAGATTGAGGAATTAACTCTAACCAATATGCTAACATTTGAATAATACACCCCATGAAAGAAGTATAATACAACGAAGATGTAAATACACATATATTAAAGAGTATTACACAAATAATACAATTATGGGCAGTAAATACAACACAAAAAGGAAATAGTGGCAATATAGCATGAATCTCACTGGAATAAGAAATGAGATGAAAACCCCTTACCTTACACTTTCCTTTGGTCAAGGGTACGTTTAACGTCCTGTATAATGACCATTTTATGTTATTAAATTATTCCAGAACCATAGTAATATTTTCTATATCAAACATGATTTATTTATGACTTTATTCTACCCATTTTATAATGATTTCCATGATAAATTTACATTTCGGATAATAATCGCTTTCTTTATCGTACATGTTTTAACTTGTTATTCTTGATAGTATCATTTAGATCATGATTTAAATACATCTATAATATAACACATGAGTTATATATCATATATATTTATAATATAAATATGTATATTATATATATATATGAAATGGAAAACACCATTTATGCAGATGGTAGACCATACGTACGTATAAACGCTGTTTCTGTATTCATATCATATTGAATGGAACTAAGTGAATAAGATATAAGTAAGTAAATATATATATATATATATCCAGTATTATTATTATGTCCAATATTACAAACTTATTAATGATATATATTTTTATAATCATCATTGAATTGTGAACATGGAAATGAATCTCATCTTGTTGTTGAGACGGTAATCTGTACGTACGCACGAGCGGCAATATCATAATATTGAAGGTGAAATAATTGGTGATTGGATGGTGTATCATATATACAGAATAATTAACATGTTATATATATTATTTACATTAGTTATACTCATAATTATACCCATCTAAATAATGAAGTGTTTGAATAGGAAACTACACGACGACGTGGAGACTATAAGTTGTACGTATGCACGTATGGTGACTTTTTCATTTATATGATGGATATAATAATGAATATAGTAGTAACAAATTTATAATAACATAAAAATATATATACTATATGAGTTATGTTATTTTATAATGGAAACAATTAAAAAAGAGGATGTCTTAGAAGAAAAAAACACGAAGGAGGTGATGAAATATTATCTCTTCTTCGGGTTCTTCCATTTGATTTGATCAAAATGGATCCTTAAGATGGTTATCTGACCATAGAATGGATTCTATGATGAATTGATGAATGTTGGGAGGATATTAGATTATGTTTTGGCTGATTCAAAAGACATTGGATGTGTGAAATTAATATAAGGGGAGGTTCCATTTTATAAGAGAGATGAGGGTCACTTTTGGAAAAGATTGAAATATTATTTTATAATAAAATAATTTCCATTTTTTAATTCTCCAAAAATAATTATCTATATATTAATTTGTGTATGGATCAAAATCCTCTCAACCAATAGGTTTTGGATTGGTTTGGGAATCATATTAACCTTATCTTTTAGATTTAACTCTTAGATAAATAGTTTGACATTTACCATGTCTTTTTGTATTTTTATATTATATGGTTGATGAAATTAATATCACAAACCTAGAGAACCCCATGTGGATAATTATTAATATATATATAACCTTATCTATGTCCTATGCCTGGTCCTTATATTTTTAAGAATATTATATCAATTAATAATATAATATTTGTTTCAAAAACTAAATTATGTCAATTGGACACTATTTATTATTTTATTTTTTTGAAAGCCATAAAAACTTTATCTCATTAAATAAAATTTATTTAACTAACCCTAAAATTTCATATTAATCTAGAAAATTTTTGTAATTCATCATAAGTCTCAATTTACATTTATTTGGATATTTATAATATAAATTATTTTCATCATTCATTAAATAGGTAATTATTGCTTCATAATTGTGTAATAAATAAATTACTTTTTGTATTTTCTAAAAATTATAAATAAAATAATATTATGTATAAAGTTTTCCTTTATTTATAATGAATATTTATAGTCGAATTTATATTATGTATAACCCAATTTTAAAAATTGTTTTGTCATTAAACATTGAAATTAACTCCTTTAATAATTCTTTAAATAAAATAATAATAAATGTGATAATCTTATCCAAGTGGACCAAATGGGGTCATATTTTATTTATAAGGTTGTTTTTGGTAAAATTATAATTATCCAATAGAATTAGGAGATGTGTTAGGGTAATAATTAAATCAATTTTACCTTTAATTACCCTATTTACTTTTAACCGTTATAAATAAAAGTCAAAAGTTACTAATCACCAAGAAAAATTCATCTTATTGAGCCACATTTTACGTAATGATACTAAATGTGTCTCTTAGATTTTTTAAATTCAACTCACAAAAGTGGAAAGGTTATTTTATGCAGATTTACAAATGCACCTAGGAGGTGGGTAAAAGATGGTACAATGTTCGATAAAATTTTATATTTCAAAACTTATTATAAAATGACTCCAATTAATTAAATTGAACTTATATAAGTATTATATATCTATTATGAATTAAAATAAATTAAATAAAATAACTAAAAATTTAAATAAAAAGTCTGTTTTAAATAATAACACAGTGTTTTTCAATATTCATCAAAAATTGCATGTTTTCCGAAAAATTCGAAAACATTACCGTAAGCTAATTATGATATTACAAATTAAAAAATGAAGTATGTTTTACCAAATTCAAAACATATGAGTTTAATTTATTAATTTAAAATTAATTCTCATTATCAAAACCAAAAGGCGGGTTTTTAAAAAGTAAAAACTATCAAAACATTGACATGAGTTTATGGAAAATTTATAAGTGAAATTACTTATAATGTCTTAAATTGTATTAGAAGACAAAAATATAATCTAATTTTACTTTTAAACCATTAAAATGAATAATTAATCACTATAAAATATTTCAATTAAAAAATTTGTTTTCAATTAAAACATAGTATTTTTTACTATTCATCAAAATAGGAAAGTTATCAGAAATGTACCAAAAAATTATCAAAACTAAATTTTAATTTAATTATTATAATTATGAATTTAATTTAATTTAATGGAATATATAAAAGTGTGATATATTGGTTTTAAAAAGGCTTCTCCCTTAAAAGGTTGTAAATTTTCATTTTTTAAAAAATAGTTACTTTATCCAATAAATAATAGTTTTTTCTTATATTATGTCTATGAAACCCATAATATGGATGATAATATTATATAGAGTATATAATATTCATAATGGTGTTAAAACTATTCATAACCGATTTTTGAATGGTTAGTTTAGTAAGTTCTGGTGCGCTCGAACTCGGTGTTGCGTGTAGCGCAAGCTATTGAATTACATTAATGAGATAATGTACTATGAAATCTTGGGATGCTATAGTCTCCCCTCCTTAAATAAATTCTGTCCTCACAATTTGAAATTTTTCATCAAAAATAAATTGTTAAAAATATAAAAATACCTTTGTGGAAAACCCACATCGGAAATTGGGTTAATAAAAGTTAGTCTTAATAAGAGGGAAAGGGAAAAAAACGTCACCACAAAATTATGATCTCGATTATGAGAACATTGGTGGAAAGAAGGATGCATAGTTGAACATAAAAAATAAATATTTATAATATGTTATTGAGGTCAGCAATCAAAAACAAGTGTAAAATTGAGGACCTCAAAGCCATCAATCTAAGATGATGTAAAATATCATCAGTCCAAAAAATATATTTTGCATTAGGATAACACATTTTTGTTTTGAGATCCCATTCCTCATGTTTAAGAATTAATTTATTCATATAATAAGAGATATATATATATATAATTGACGTGTAGAGTTTAATCTTTCATCTAATTCCTACCACGAAATCATCTTTCACTCCAAAAGATAATAGAATTAAAAAAATATTTTATTTCTCTGAATCGTAGAGGGTTAAAAAAAGGAATTTATATTCATTTTTAATACTATTTATAAAAACTAAATTATACAAACCAAGATATCACATAGGCCAATGGTAGGTGATGAACCCTTGTCACCCTTCAGTTGCGGGTTCAAGTCTCGTGGCCTTGCTGGACGCGACAGGTTATTGCCCGACCACCGGGTTGTCCTTTTTATGATAATCTAAAAATAATATCAATAAATTATTTAACCATATTAATTTTATCAAATTTCAAAAATAATTGATTCCATCCTTTAGACTTATCCAAAATACTTTTGTCCCGACTCATAGTCAAAAATTTATAAGCAAGATAAACATAACAAAGATCATTTTTTCCACATAATAACATTTGAATACCTTCATCATGTATTCTTTTAGAACACGGTAACACCCTAAATTATCATATAATCATATTTATTACATTCATGCTCTCTTATTCCTTATAGAATATTGGATATAATCCTTATATCCATAAATCTTGTAAACTCCAACATTGATGAAATATACAAATCATTAATCTGTTTCAATATAGTCAATAATATCCAATATAATTTACCCAAATTAATAATTTCTTATTAAGAAATTATTATATCATTATTAGAATCATATTAACGTTTATCTTTCTCTAAACCATATATTTTCAAAAAAATAACCTCTTATTGAGTCACTTTTCATGGTTCTACATAATCTCAGGTCCTTAAATAAATAGTAATGCAGTACAATCCTCATATACTATATAATTATTTTAACACGTACATATTTAATACAAATCTCAAATGGCACAATACATTAAAAACAACATAAGAACTTGTAATCATTCCACCTCATATTTAGTTTTATAATAACATGATTATTCTCCAAAAGCATCATTTAGGGTATACTCTGATGATTTTGACATTGATTCACGTAGTGTCCCAACTCCTTGTAGATGAATAATTGTACATTTGAAACCTTTGTCTAACCCTTACAATCACGTACTCAGTGTCCCTTTTCTCCACACTTATAACAAACTCCCATTTCCTTCAAAAACTAATATAGGTGATTCATTCCATGGTTATCACATATGGGTAAATCCTTCTTTCCCTTATTCCCTTTATCCATCTTTCTCTCTACCATACTTTTTTTTCTTCCTTCCCTTCAAATCCATAGGACTCAAGAAATTATTTACTTATCTTATTAAAAAATTATACTATTTCATAATGTGATTATAATACATGAGAGAATATTTCTATTCTAAATGTCAATTTAATACCCGAAATGTTATGATACTTCTTACCCTTTGGATCATGATTATTTCTGGAGTTCTCATTCCATCTATTGGGCACCATTTCTAAACAATGACATACCCTGTGTTACTTATTGAATCACAATTCATAATTCAAATCTTGTAAAATAACTAATGTAAATTGAAATGTTTATGCATATAATGCATAATCATAAAAATGTATCTTTGAGGAAGTATTTAATAATAAATCCTTCATAATTGATTGTAATGAAAATATGAATTATCCTTATCATATAGCTGGGAGTGTCAAAACCAAGAATGCATCAAGGCCTATTATTGTGCACCAGGATACCCCAACAAGCCCAAAACACCTTATTAGAGTTTTCACTCCTAGGTACATCAATGCCAGAGCCACCTCTACTTGGTCGTATCCAGACAGAGATGTATTGTTTGGAAAAAACACAAAATCTCTACATTACCAAAAATCTAGGAAGTTCTTATATAATAATCCTCAAAGAATATCTTATGTTAATGTTCTATAATAAAAATTTATCTAAATATATTTCTAGGGTTTTTGCTAAACTTCCTCTGATACCAACTGTAATTCCCTGACCCTAGAATCCTAGAGTCGGTGCATTATTTTAATACATCGTCCTGATTACAAAGAAACAAGTCCAAAATGAACGATAATTTTAGAAGACTTCAAAAATATATTACATACATGAACATTACATTACAAATTAGTGAACAAAACGCAACATAAATGATCCTTTGAGAAAACCATTAATCCCATATCGTAAAACTTCTTATCAATCAGAATACACTTCTTGGAATCCTGGGAAAATAAAACATAAGAAATGGGTGATCTCAAATGCATAGTAAGGATAAAAATATAGCAGAAACGTTCACAAATAAGAATAAAATTTTTGGAAATTTATAATACTAAAACAAAATCCTTTTAAACATAATCATCATCATAATATGGAAAAGATAAAATCATATAATTCCATTTTCTTAATCACATGGATAGTCAACCAGATTTATAATCAAATGCAGCAATATCCACTTTCATAATGATGGAATACATAATGCCAGGATTCATAACCACATAGTCAAGTCCTTGTGACAAGAATAAAAATAATATTTTGTGAAGGTCTTGTGTCAAGACACTAGTTTGTCTCATGAGACCTAGTGATACGTCAAGGAGCTATAGCACACTCAACTCATCACTTACTAAGTCCAATGCATTCCTCACAAGAAAATGATTAAACATAACATAATCATTCATATTAAAACTATCATATGAAATGTCAATACATTATCCATAATCCATGAATGGTATAAATATTACACATCCATAGAGAAACATATCACAAAACCATCAATAAAATATTGATGATTTGTATCATAATAAATTAACTTCAAACATGTTTAAAATCCATCAAAGGATGTTGACATATATGAAAATGATTTGTAAAACTCTTTGAGATAAATAAAATTAAAAAGTATCACAATTTAGAAAGGAATATATTTAAATTAATTTTTTAATCAACATTTCACATACTAATTAGAATCATTTGAAATGAAATAACATTTTTAAAACATTCATGTCTAAATAAATATGTCCTTAAAACCATTTTGAAAACATGGACATTATTGAGAATGGTTTAGAAGAATAAATATTTAAAACACATAAAATGATGTTTTAGTAACAGATTCCCATAAAAATAATCCCTTTGAAAACGTGTTTTTGAAACATGGACATGGATAATAATTATTTCCCAGTAAAATATTACACATAAAAAATCTCGAATAATAATGAGATTGTGGAATTAACCCTTACCAATTTGGAAACATACGAAACATACACCCCATGAAATAAGTATCATACAATGAATATGTAAAAACATATAAATTAAATATTATTACATAAATAATACAATTATAGGATGTACATAAACCATTAAAAAGGAAATAGTGGCAAGACAACATTAATCAAACGTGAATAAGAAGTTATATGAAAACACCTTACCTTGTACTTTTCTTCGATTGAGTGTACGTTTATCCTCATGTATAATGACTATAGTATGACATTAAATTATAATAGAACCAAATTAATTTTTATTATATCATACATGATTCATTTATGACTTTATACTACCCATTTAATAATGATTTCCATGTTAAATTATCATTTTTGGTGATAATCACTTTCTTTATCCTACGCGTTTTAACTTCTTATTCATGAATATATCATCTATATGATGATTTAAAAACATACAGAATATAACATATGATTTATATATCATATATATTTATAATATAAAAATGTATAATAGATTGATATATGAACTGGAAAACACCGTTTATGGAGACGGTGTGTCGTACGTTAGCACAAACGTTTTTTCCGTAGTCAAATCATATTGAACATGATTAAGTGAATAAGATATATGTAAGTACATATAAATATCTCTAGTAGAATTATTATTCCATATTTTACATACATATTATTGATTTATAATTTAATAATTATCATTGAATATTTAACGTGGAAATGAATCTCATCGCGTCGCGGAGCTGGTAATCCGTGTGTACGCACAAGCGACAATATCATTATATTGATAGTGAAATCGTATGTAATTGGATGTTATATCATATATAAAGAATCATTAAAATGTTATATTATTTATTTAAATAATTTATACTCATTATTATACCCATCCAAATAATGAAGTGTTTGAATAACAAATTACACCACGATGTGGAGACAGTAAACCGTACATACGCATGTATGGTGACTTTGTCATTTATAGGATTGATAGAATGATGAATATAGTTGTTCAATATTTATAATAACATAAAAATATATTTAACGTACTAGAGATATAATTTTATAATGGAAACTACAAATAAAGAGGAAGTGGAAGAAGAAAATAAATTGAAATAGGTGATGAAATATTTACCTCTTCTTCGGGTTCTTACTTTTGATTTGATCAAAAGGGCTCTATAAGTTGGCCTTCTGGCAAATTTAAGGCCTCCAAGATGATGGTAAGAATGTTGGGAGGATATATTTGTAGGGTTTGGCTGCGCCAAAATGCTTTGGATGTGTGAAATTAAGTGAAGTGGAAGTTCCCTTTTATAAGAGAGGTGAGGGTCACTTTAGGAAAAACATGAAATATTATTTTATAATAAAATCATTTTCGATTTCTAATGGCTCCAAAATTAATTATTGATAGTATAAGGTGGTTATAGTTCTTAAAACTCTCATCCAATAGGTTTTATACAGGTTTAAATCATCATATTAACCGTATCGTTTAGATTTAACTCTTAGATAAATAGTTTGACATTTACCATGTCTCTGTATTTTTATATTATATGGTTAATAATCATACTATTACATGACAAGATCACCCCATTTTGTTAATTATTAATATATATAACCTTTTATATGTTATTTTTTCTATCCTTATATTTTTATGAATATTAAATCATTTAAAAATAAAATATTTGTTTTAAAAAATCAATTTTGTCAATTTTGACACTATTTAGTATTTGATTATTTTGAAAGAAATACAAACATTTTCAATTTGATTAATATTTATTTAACCAACACTAAATTTTCATATTAATCTATAAAATTAGTGGAATTCATCATAATTCCCAATTTACATTTATTTGGATATTTATAATATCAATTATTTTAAATTTTCATTAATAAGGAAATTACTGCATCATCATTGTGTCATAAATAAAATATATTATTTATTTTATAAAAATTATAAATAAAATACCATTATGTATTAAATTTTTTTATCTTTCTAATGAATATTTATAGTCAAATTTATCTTATGTGTAACCCTATATTAAAATGTTTTTGTTATTAAACATTTAATTTAATACTTTTAACTCTTCTTTAAATAAAATAATAATAAATTTTCTAATCATATCCTAGTAGACCATTGGGGGTCAAATTTTATTCCTAAGTTTTTTTGGGTCTAATTATACTTATCCAATAGAATTAGGCACTCTTTAGAGTAATTATTATATCATTTTTACCGTTAATTACCCTATTTACCTTTTACAGTGGTAAATAAAAGTCAAAAATTACTATTCACAAAAATTATATTTATCTTATTGAACCATATTTTACTTATTTATATTAACTATGTCTCTCATAATCTTGAAATTCAACTCACAGAAGTGGTAAAATTATATTTTATGCAGATTTTCAAAAGCTCTTAGGAGGTTGGTAAAAGACTGTAAAATGATTGATAAAATTTTATATATCTAAAATTATTATAAAATGACTCCAATGAATTAAATTTATATTATATATGTATTATATATCTATTTTTTACTTAAAATAAATTAAAATAAAATAACCAATTATTTAAATAAAATGTCGTTTTTAAATAATAACACAGTGCTTTTCGTTATTCATCAAAAATTTAATGTTTTCAGAAAATTACAAAAAATGTACACTAAGATAATTTTGATATTATGATTTCAAAAATGAAATCTATTTTACCATATTGAAATCATAAAAGTTTAATTTATTAATTTGAAATTAATACATGTTTTCAAATCCTAAAAGATGGTTTTTAAAAAGTATAAACTTTCAAAAGATTGACATGTGTTTATGTCATATTTAAATGCTAAATCACTCATAATGAACTAAATTGTATAAATGATAAAAATATAATCTAATTATAAATCCAAACCATTGAAATTCATAATTCATCACTAAAAATTATTTCGAATAAAAAATAGTTTTTCAATAAAAACAAAGTATTTTTCACAATTCATCAAAATATGAAAGTTATCAGAATAGTTCCAAAGTTTAATCCAAACAAAATTATATGGTCCCGTTTATAAAGAATAATTTACTTTCATTAAATTGAATATATAAAAGTTTCAATTATTTTTTTAAAAAATTGTTCATCAATAAAAGGCTATAAAATTGAATTTTTTTAAAAACACATACTTTATCCAAAAAAATGAATTTGTTATTATATTATGTTTAAGAAACACATAATATGGATGTTAAAATTATATAGAGTTTATAAGATTTTAAATTAATTTAATACTTTTCAAAACCTCTTTTTTAACGGTTAGTATAGTAAGTTGTGGTGTGCGTGAACTCGGTGTTACGTGTACCGCAAGCTTTTGAATTAAATTAATGAGATAAGTTACTATGAAATATAGGGGTGTATTATTCTCCCATTCTTCAATGAATTGAATCCTTACAATTTGAAATTGTTCTTTGAAAATAAATGGTTAAAAATAGAAAAATAACTTTCTGGAAATCCCAAATCGGAAATTGGGTTAATAAAATTTAGTCTTAATAAGAGGGAAAGGGAAATAAAAAAGGCATCACAAAATTATGATCTCTAGTAGTAGAACATGGGTTGAAAATTATAGAAACATAATTTGAGAAAAACATAAATATTTATACGGAGTGATTGATTTCATCAATCCCAATCAAGTGTAAAATTGAGGGCCTCAAATCCATCAATCTAAGATGATGTAAACTATCATCGGTTCAAAAAACATATGGTATTTGGATAACACATTTTTGGTTCTGAGATCCATTACCTAAAGTTTATGAATTAATTTTTTCATATAATATGTGGAATATATAAATATATATATATATATATATATATATATATATTCCTGAGAAGTAGAGTTTCATATTTCAACTAATTCCTACCAAAAACACATCTTTCACTTCAAATGTCAATAGAATTCCAAAATATTCTACTTATCCTAATCGTATAGGGTTAAAAAATGAATTTATATTAAATTTTCAGACTATTTAAAAAGAATACATTATACAAACAAATACATCACGTAGGCCAATGGTAGGTGATGCACCCTTGTCACCGTTCGGTTGTGGGTTCAGTTCTCATGGCTTTGCCGAACGTGACCGATTTTTTCCCGACCTCCAGGTTGTCCTTTTTATTACAATCCAAAAATAATCTCAAGAAATTATTTAACCTTAAAAATAGTATCCATTTAAAACATAATCAATTCCAACCTTTAGACTTATCCAAAATACTTCTGTCCAAACTCATAGTACAAAATTTATAAGGAAGGTAAACACAATGAAAATCATTTTTTACACGTAACAACATGTGAATACCTTAATCAGGTATTCTATTAGAACATAGTAACACCATCAATTATGATATAACTATACTGATTAAATTCTTTCTATCTTATTCCTTATTGAATATTGGATATACTCTTTATATCTAAAAATTTCCAAAACTCTGACTATGATGGAATATAAAAATCATTAATCAGTTTCAAGGTAGTCAAGAATATCCAAAATTATTTATCCAAATCAATCATATCTTATTCAAAAATTACTACCTCAGTATCATAATCATATTATGGTTTATCTTTCTCTAACAATATATTTTCCAAAAATTGAACCTGCCATTGAGTCACTTTTCTTGGTTCCACACAATCTCATGTCCTTAATGAAATAACACTGCAGTAAAATACTTATATACTCTATAATAATTATAACATGTACATCATTAATGCAATACTCAAATGTAAAAATACATTAATAAAAACATAAGAAATATTAATCATTCCCATTTATATTCTGTTGTATCATAAATTAATTATTATCCAAAAACAGCATTTTGGGTATACTTTGATTATTTGGACATTGATTCACGTAGTGTCCCAACTACATGTAGATGAAGAATTTTACGTTTGAAACCTTTTTCATACCATTTCAATCATGTACTCGATGTCCCTTTTCTCCACACGTAAAAGAAACTCCCATTCCCTAGAAGATTTTAACAATGTGATTATTTCCAGAATTTTCACCTATGTGAAAATACTTCCTTCAATTATTCCATGTATCCATCATTCTCTCTACCATACTTTTCTATTTGGGTTCCCTTCAAAGCGATAGGACTCAGAAAATTATTTACATATCTTATTAACACATGATACTATTAAATAATATGATGATATTACGTGGGATACAATTTCCTTTCTAAATTTCATCTTAATACCAGGAAATATATGATCCTTCTTAATCTTTTGATCATGCATATTGCTGGTGTTCTCATTCCACCTACTAGAAACCATTTCTTTACAATAACAAACTCTATGTTATTTTATGAATCACAATTCATAATTCCAAACTTTTGAAATACCTAAGTTAATTTGAAAAGTTTACGCATATAATTCATAATCATAAAAATGTTTTATTTGAGAAAGTATTTACTCATAAATCCTTCATAATGGATTGTAATGAAAAAATGAATTATCCTAAGTATATCCTCCGGGAGTGTCATAACCAAGAGTGCACCAATGCCCATTTTCATGCACCAGGATACCCCAAGTCAAGCCCGAAACTCCTTGTTGGAGTTTTCAATCCTAGGTACATCTGTGCCAGAGCTACCCCAACATGCTCGTATCCAGATAGGGATGTATTGATAGGAAATACACAAAATCTATACATTAACAAAATTATAGGAAGATATTCCATTCTAATCCTCAAAGTATATCTTTGGGTAATGTTTTCTAATCTGAGTTTATCTAAATATATTTATAAGGTTATTAATAAACTTATTATAATACCAACTATAATTCCCCGACCATAGAAGCCCAGAGTCGGTGATTTATTTTAATACATTGGCCTTATTACCAAGAACCACATCCCAAAAGAGCGATCAATTTAGCTGTCTTGTAAAATAGATTAAATACATGAACGTTACATTACCAATTAGAAAATAAAACACAACATAAATTATCCTTTGAGAATTACATTAATCCCCTAGCTTAACCATTCTTATAAATAATAATACACTTCATGGAATCCTAGGGAAATAAAGCATAAGAAAAGGGTGATCTCAAATGCTCAGTAAGGATAATAATATACTTGAAACTTTCACAAATAATAATAACAATTATGGAAATGCATAAGAATAAACAAAATCCTTTTAAACATAAACTTAATCATAATATGGAAAAGATAAAATCAAATAATTCCATTTACATATCCACATGGATATTATACTACTAGAATAATAACATGCAATATCAATAGCCACATTCATTATGATGGAATGCATAATGCAATAATTTATAACCACAAATTGATGGCATTTTGCCAAGACTAAAAATAAGAATTTTTCAAGGCCTTGTGTTAAGACACTAGGTTGCCTTAAGATACTTACCAATGCATCAAGGAGGTATATTGAGCTCCACATATCACTTACTATGTCCAATTCATACCTCATATGAAAAGGTTTAAACATAACATAAAAATTCAATTTTAAAATAACATAATAAATGCCAATACTTTATCCATAAACTATGAATGGTATAAAAATAAAACATCCACAGTAAAACATATCATAAAACCTTCAATAGAATATGGATGATTTGTATCATAATAAATCAAATTAACACGTGTTTAAAATCCATCAAATGATGTTGACATAGATGAATTTTTTTTGTAAAACTCATTCAGAGAAATATCCCTTTTTCATGAAAACATTTAAAAGTAACACAATTTTGAAAGGAATAAATTTAAAGACATATTTGAAACAATGTGTCTCATACCACATTGAAAAGTTTGACCAAAATTAACATTTTATCAACATTCATGTCCATATAAATAAATCCTTAAAACAATTTTGAAAATATCAACATTAATGGGAAAGGATTAGAAGAATAGATATTTAAAACATATAAAATGATGTTTTCGTAAAATAATCCATTAAAAATAAACCCTTTAAAAAACATTTTATGGAATATAGACTTGGATAATAAATATGTCCAATTGAAAACACACAAATAAACAATCTCGAATAATAATGAGATTGCAAAATTAACCCTTACCAATTTGGTAAAATACGAAACATACACCCCATGAATGAATTATCATACAATTAAGATGTTAAAAAAATAAAATTATAGTTTATCACACAAATAATACAATTATGGGAAGTATATAAACCACACAGAAGGAAGTAGTGTAAATATATCATGAATCTCACGAGAATATGATGTGAGATGAAAACCCCTTACCTTGCACATTCCTTTGGTGGAGGGTATGTTTATCCTCATGTATAATGATCATAGTTTGTTATTAAATTATTCCAAAACCATATTTTTATTTATTATATCATACATGATTCATTTATGACTTTATACAACCCATTTAATAATGATTTCCATGTTTAATTAACATTTCTGGTAGTAATCACTTTCTTTTTCGTACATGTTTTAACTTGTTATTCTTGATCCTATCATTTAGATCATGATTTACATACTTCTAGAATATAACAAATGATTTATATATCATATATATTTATAATATAAATATTTATAATAGATATATATATGAAATGGAAAACACCGTTTATGTAGACGTTAGGCCGTACACATGTATATATGATGTTTCCATTTTCATATCATATTTAACGGAAGTAAGTGAATAAAATATATGTCAGTAAATATATAAATATATATATATATATATATATATATTTATATCTACAGTAGAATTATTATTCCATATATTACATACTTATTAATGATATATATTTTTATAATCATCGTTGAATGATGAATGTGTAAATGAATCTCATCATGTCGTAGAGATGATAATACGTATGTACGCATGAGAGACAATATCATTATATTAATTTTTAAATCGTATGTAATTGGATGGTATAAAATATATACACAATAATTAACATGTTATATTTATTATTTACATTAGTTAAAATCACTATTATACCCATCCAAATAATTAAGTGTTTGAATAACAAACTACACCATGACGTGGAGATGGTAAGCCATATGTATGCTCTTATGGTGACATTGTCATTTATAGGATTTATAGAATAATTAATATGGTTGTAACAAGTTTATAATAACATAAAAATATAAATAATATAATGGAAATATTATTTTATAATGGAAACAACAAATAATGACGAAGTGGAAGAAGAAAAGAATTTGAAAGAGGTGATTAAAAAATATTTAACTCTTCCTCGGGTCCTTCCTTTTGATTTGATCAAAAGGGATCTATAGGATGGATTTATGACCAAAGGAAAGACTCTATGATAAAGGGATAAAATATGGGAGGATATTTGGCCTAGGATTGGCTGAGCCAAAATTCATTGGAGGTGTAAAATTAAGAGAAAGGAAGTTCCCTTTTATAAGAGAGGTGATTGTTACTTTAGGAAAAGCGTGAAATATTATTTTATAATAAAACAATTTTCGGTTTCTAAAGGCCCATAAATGAATTATATAAATGATATGATGTGTATGGGTCGAAAAAATATCAACCAATATGTTTTAGACAGGTTTAGGTAATCATATTATCCTTATTTGTTTGATTTAACTCTTAGTTAAATAGTTTGATATTCACCATGTCTCTTTCTATTTTAATACTATATGGTTAATAAAAATAATATAAAAAAACAAAAGAACCCCATGTGGATAATTATTAATTTATATCCATATCTAAGTCTTTTTTCTGAACCATATATTATTAGTAATATTATATCAATTTATAATATAATATTTGTTTTAAAAACTCAATTATGTAGATTTTGACACTATTTAGTATTTGATTTTTTTTAAATCCATAAAAACATTATCACTTTGAATAAAATCTATTTAACCAAACCTAAAATTTCATATTAACCAATAAAATAATTTTCATTCATCATAAGTCTAAATTTACATTTATTTGGATGTTTATAATATCAATTATTTTAATCTTTCATTAATCAGGTATTTACTGTATCATCATTGTGTCATGAATAAAATAAATTATATAATATCTAAAAATTATAAATAAAATTAAATTATGTAGGAAATTTTATTATCTTTCTCATGAATATTTATTGTATAATTTATCTTATGTATAACCCCATATTAAAATTTGTTTACCTATTAATAATTTAATTTAACCCTTTTAACTCTTCATTAAATAAAATAATAATAAATGTTTTAATCATATCCATGTGGACCAAAAGGAGTCATATTTTATTCCTAAGGTTGTTTTTTGTCGAATTATTCTTATCCAATAGAATTATGAAATGTGTTAGGGTAATTATGATATCATTTTTACCCTTTATTACCCTATTTAATTTTCACCGTGGAGAATAAAAGTCAATAGTTACTATTCACCAAAAAATATTTTTATCTTATGGAAAAACATTTTATTTATTGATATTAACCATGTAACTCAGTTATTTTGAAATTCAACTCACATATGAAGTAAAATTATGGTTTATGCAGATTTTTAAATGCACCTTGTAGGTGGGTAAAAAATGTAAAAAGTTCGATAAAATTTTATATAACTAAACTTATGTTAAAATGACTACAATGAAAAAATTTTAACTTATAATGGTATTACTTATCTATTTTGACTTAAAATAAATTAAAATAAAAGAAACTAATTATTTAAATAAAAATTCAGTTTTAAATAATAATGCAGTGTTGTTCACTATTCATAAAAAATGGAAAGTTTTCAGAAAAATACCAAAACTATACCCTATGTTAATTTTGATATTAAAAATTCAAAAATGAAGTTTATATTACCAAATTAAAAAAATAGACGTTTCATTTATTAATTTAAAATTAATTTCCCGTGTCAAAACCAAAAAGAATTTTTTTAAAAATAAAAAACATTCAGATGATTGGCATGTGTTTATGTCAAATTTAAATGTGAAATTAATTATAATTACCTAAATTTTATTAAATGATTATAATTTAATCTAATTATACTAAAAAACATTTCAAATTCATAATTAATCACTATAAATTATTTGGATTAATTTTATTTAAATTAAAACATACTATTTTTCACTATTCATAAAAATATAAATGTTATCAAAAAAAATCAAAAAATTTATCCAAAAAAATATTTATATCCCACTTATAAAGAATAATTTAATTTCCTTAAATTTAATATATAAAAGATTCAAATATTGGTTTTAAAAAGGTTTCAATATTAAAAGGTGATAACATTGATTTTTTTTAAAATACTTACTTTATCTGAAAAAATGAATTTGTTCATATAATATGTCTAAGAAACACATGATATGAATTTTAAAATTATATAGAGTATATAAGATTCAAAATTCAGTTAATACTATTCATAACCACTTTTGGAATAGTTAGTTTAGTATGTAGTGGTGCGCTCGAACACAGTGTTGTGTGTATCATAAGCTATTGAATTACTCTAATAAGATAACGTACTACGAAATCGTGGGGTGTTACAATCTACCATCCTTCAATAAAATTATTCATCACAATGTGAAATTGTTCTTTGAATGTAAATGGTTAAAAATAGAAAAATACCTTGGTGGGAAACCCACATTGGAAATTGGGTTAACAAAATTTATCCTTAATAAGAGGTAAAGGGAAATGAAAAAGTCACCACCAAATTATGATCTCGATAAGGTGAACATTGGTGGAAATTAAAGACACATAATTAGAGGAAAACATAAATATTTATAGGGAGTGACTGAATACATCGATCAAAAACAAGTGTAAGATTGATGGCTTCAAATCCATCAATATAAGATGATGTAAAATACCATCGGTTAAAAAAACATATGGTATTAGGATAACACATTTTTGGTTTTAAGATCTCTTCCCTGAAGTTTAAGAATTAATTTATTCATAGAAAAAGAGGGAATATATTTATATATATATAATTGATATGTAGTGTTTAATAATTCAATATATTCAAACCATAAACTCATCTTTCACTTCAAAAGATAATAAAAATCAAAAATAATCTTTTTATCCTTATCGTATAGGGTTAAAAAGTGAATTTATATTCATTTGTCAGACTACTTAAAAAAAACATTATAAAAACTAGGACATCATGTAGGCCAGTGGTAGGTGATGCACCTTTATAACCCTATGGTTGTGGGTTCAAGTATTGTGGCCTTTCCAGACGTGATGGGTTGTCTCCCGACCTCCAGGTTTTCCTTTTTAGGAAAATAAAAAAATAATCACAAGAAATGATTTAAACATAATAATAGTATCCAATGTCAAACTTAATTGATATCAACCTTTAGACTTATCTAAAATACTTCTATCCAAACTCACAGTCCAAAATATATATGGAAGGTAAACACAATGAAAATATTTTTATGCTACGTCATACCATGTGAATACCTTCATCATGTATTCTTTTAAAACATGATAACACAATTAATTATTGTATCACCATATTTATTACATTCATGATCCGTTATTCCTTATAGAATACTCTATATACTCCTTATATCAAAAAATGTTTTAAACTCCAAAAATGACGGAATATACAAATTATTAATCAATTTCAAGGTAGTCAAGAATATCAAATATAATTTATCCAAATAAATCATATCTTATTTCAAAATCACTACTTCTGTATCTGAATCATATTAAGGTTAATATTTCTCTCAACCATACATTTTCCAAAAATTTGACATTCTATTGAGTTACTTTTTTTGGTTCCACACAATCTCAAGTCTTTAATGAAATAGTATTGCAGTACAATTATTTTATACTTTATAATTATTATAATGTGTACATCATTAATACAATACTCAAATGGAACATAAATTTAATAACAACATAAGAAATATTAATAATTACCCTACATCTTTGGTTGTATCATAACTTAATTATTATCAAAAAGCAGCATTTGGGGTATACTCTGATGATTTGGACATTGATTCTCATATTTTACCAACTCCTTAAAAATGAATCTTTGTACATTTGAAACCTTTTTTATAACATTACAATAACATCCTCGATGTCCCTTTTTTCCGCACTTATATAAAAAACCCATTCCCTTCATGAATTTACCAAAATGATTCTTTCCACAGTTATCAAATATGGGAAAATCCTTCTTCCCCTTATTCTTTTATCAATATTTCTCTCTACCATCATTTTTTCTGTGGATTCCCATCAAAGCCATATGACTCAAAAAATTCATTACATATCTTACTAATAATAGATAATATTTTTTCATAAGATGATAATATGAGGGATACTATTCTTTTATTAAATGTTGGCTTAATACCATGAAAGATATGATCTTTGTACTCTTTGGATCATGTGTATTGCTGGATTTCTCATTACATCCACTGGGAACCATTTGTAAACAATGAAATACACTATGTTAGCTTATGAATCCCAATTCAAAATTCAAAACTTGTAAAATACCTAACATAAAACTAAATTTTTATGCATATAATTCATAATCATAAAAATGTTTTCATTGAGGAAGTATTTACTCATAAATCCTTCATAATGGCTTGTAATGAAAATTTGAATTATCTTAAGTAAATCCCTTGAGAGTGTCATAACCAATAGTGTAACAAGGCCTGTTATCATGCACCAGGATACCCCAGGTTAAGCCCGAAACTCCTTGTCAGAGTTTTCAATCCTAGGAACATCTATTATAGAGCTTCCTCTACCTACTCATTTCTAGACATAGAAGTATTTCTTGGAAAATACACAAAATCTCTACATTACAAAAATTCAAGGGTATTCTTCTATATTAATACTAAATGTCTATCATAGAGAAATGTTCTCTAATCAGAGTTTAGATAATTCTATTTCCATGGATGTTGCTAAAATTCCTCCGATAAAAACAATAATTCCCCAACCCCAGAAGCCCAGAGTCCGTGCATTATTTTAATACATTAGACGGATTAAAAGGAACCATGTCCAGAACGACTGATTAGTTTACCAGTCTTGGAAAATATGTTACATACATGAACGCTATATTACAAATTAGAATACAAAACACAACATAAATGATACATTTAAAACACCATTAATCCCCTAGCATAACCATTATTATCATTCATAATACTCTTCTTTGAATCATGGGAAATAAATCATAAGAAAGGGGTGAGATCAAATGTTCGGTAAGGATAAAAATATAGCTGAAACATTAAAAAATAAACATAATTTTTAAGGGAATGTATTAGACTTAAACAAATGCCTTTTAAAATGAAACTTCAGCATAATATGGAAAAGATAAAATCAAATAATTACATTTACTTATTCACATGGATATTTTACTAGTATAATAATCACATGAAATATCAACAGCCACATTCATAATGATGGAATGCATATTGCCAGACTTCATAACCACATAGTCAAGGCCTTGTGCCAAGACTACTAAAAAGTTTATATGAAGGAATTGTGCCAAGAAACTAGTTTTTCTCAAGAGACCTACTGATGCATCGAGAAGATATACCGGGATCCACCCCTCACTTAATAAGTCCATTTCATTCCTCATATGAAAAGTTTTAAACATAACATAAACATTCGTATTAAAACTAGCATACGGAATTTCAATACATTATCCATAAACCATTAATGGTATAAAAATAAAACATCCATAGTCAAACATATCACAAAACCTTCAATACAATATTGATTATTTGTATCATAATAAATCATCTTCAAAAAAGTTTAATATCCATCAAAGGATGTTGACATATATGAAAATGATTTGTAAAAATCCTCGAGAAATGTATCTATTTTTTATGAAAATTTTTTGAAGTCACGCAATTTAGAAAGGAAGAATTTTAAATAAATTTTGGAATAAATGTGTCTCATACCACATTGAATATTTTTAAATGAATTAAAATTTTAAATAAATTCATGTCTATATAAATAAATCCCTAAAACACTTTAAAAACATTAATACAAATGAGAAAGGTTTAGAAGAATAATTCATTAAAACATTTAAAATAACGTTTTAGTAAATTAATACCTTAAAATAAACTCTTTGAAAACTCTTCTATGAAACATGAACGTGGATAAAAATTATGACTCAGAAAAAACAAACCCATAAACAATCTCGAATAATAATGAGATTGTGGAATTTACCCATACCAATTTGGTAACGTACGAAACATACACCAAAAGAAAGAAGTTTCATAAAATGAAGATGTAGATACCCATAAATTAAACTATATTACAAAAAAAGTACAATTATGGGCAGTATATACACCACACAAAAGGAAATAATGGGAATATAACATGAATCTCATGGGAATAATAAGTGAGATGAATACCCATTACCTTGCACTTTCTTTTGGTTGAGGGTACGTTTAACCACCTTTATAATGACTATAGAATGTTATTAAAATATTAAATAACCATATTAATATTTATTATATCATAAATGAATCATTTATTACTTTATACTACCCATTTAATAAGGATTTCAATGTTAAATTGACATTTCAGGTAATAATCGCTTCCTTTATCGTATGTGTTTTAACATGTTATTATTATTCGTATCATATAGATCATGATTTTCATACATCGAAAATATAAGACATGATTTATATATAATATATTTTTAGAATATAAATATGTATACTAGGATGATATATGAAATGGAAAACACTGTTTATCGAGACGTTCAGCCGTACATATATATAAATGATGTTTCAGTTTTCATATCATTTTGAACGGAACTAAGTGAATAAGATATATGTAAGTATATACATATAAATATATCTACTATTTCATTATTGTGTCATATATTACATACTTATTAATGATATAAATTTTTATAATTTTTGTTGAATGGTGAACGTGGAAATGAATCAAATCGCGTCATGGAGAAGCTAATCTGAACGTACAGATGATCGACAATATTGTTATATTGATGGTGAAATAAAATGTAATTGGATTATATGTCTTATATAAAGAATAATTAACATTTTATATTTATTATTTACATTATTTATACTCATTATTATTCCCATCATAAAAATAATTCTTTTGAATAACAAACTACACCACAACGTTGAGACGGTAAGCCATACGTACGCACGTACGATGACTTTGTCATTTATAGGATTGATAGAATAATGAATATGGTTTTACCATATTTATAATAACATCACAATATATAGAAGATATTGAAGATATTATATTAGAATTGAAACAAAAATGAAAGAGGAAGTGGAAGATGAAAAGAACATGAAAGAGGTGATGAAATATTACCTCTTCTTCAAGTTCTTCCATTTGATTAGATCAAAAGTTCACAATAGGTTGGATTTATGACCAAATAAAGCCATCTACGATGAATTTAGGAAAGTTGGGAGGATAACTGGTGAGGGATTCACTAAGTCAAAATAATTTGGAGGTATGAAATTAAGAGAAGGGGAAGGTCACATTTATAAGAGAGGTGAGGGTCACTTTAGGACAAGCATGAAATATTATTTTTTAATATTATAATTTTTGTTTTATAATGGCTCCAAAAAAGATTTATTTAAAGGATAAGGTGCGGATGGATCGAAAATATCTCAACCAATAGGTTTTAGATAGGTTTAGGAAATCATATTAACCTTATCATTTAGATTTAACACTTAGTTATATTGTTTGACATTTACCATGTCTCTTGGTATTTTTATATTATATGGTTAATGAACATAATATTAAATCCAATCGAACCCCATGTTGTTATTTATTAATATATATAACATTACCTAAGTCCTTTGGCCAATCCTTATATTTTTATAAATATAATATCAATTAATAATATAATATTTGTTTTAAACACTCAACTATGTTAATTTTGACACTACATCGTTTTTGATTTTTTTGAAAGCCAACAAAACATTATCAATTTTAATAAAAATTATTCAAAAAACACAAACATGTCATATTATCCTAAAAAATTAGTCTAATTCATCATAAGTCTCATTTTAAATTTATTTGGATATTTATAATACCAATTATTTTAATCAGTCATTAATAAGGTAATTACTTCATTGTCATTGTGTCATAAATAAATTAAATTATTTAATGTTTATAAATTATAAATAGAATACCATTATGTTTGAAATATTTTTATATTTATATGAATATTTATAGTCTAATTTATCTTATGTATAACCCTATATTAAAAATGGTTTAGTTAGTAAACATTAAATTTAACTCTTTTTACTCTTCTTTAAATAAAATAATAGTAAATGTCCCAATCTTATGAAAATGGGACAAAGGGGTTCATATTTTATCCCTAAGGATGTTTTTTGTCGAATTAAAATTATCCAATAGAATTAGGACATGTCTTAGGGTAATTATGATAACATTTTTACCCCTAATTACCCTATTTACTTTTAACTGAGGTAAATAAATGTGAAAATCTACTACTCACCAAAAATTATTTTTATCTTATTGAGCCACATTTTTTCTACTGATATTAACCATGTCTCTCATATTTTTGATATATAACTCACAGAAGTGGTAAAATTATGTTTTATGCAGATTTGCAAATGCTTCAAGGAAGTCGGTAAAAGTGGGTAAAAAGTTCGATAAAATATTATATATCTATAATTATTATAAAATGACTCCAATGAATTAAATTGAACATATATAGGTATTAAATATATATTTTTACTTAAAATAAATTAAATTAAAAAAATTAATTATTTAAATAAAAAATCGGTTTTAAATAATAACATATTGTCTTTCACTAATCATCAAAAATTGAATGTTTTCATAAAAATACCAAAAATTTATCCTTAGATAATTTTGATATTATGAATTCAAAACATAGGTGTTGAATTTATTAATTTAATATTAATTCCCATTGTCAAAACCAAAAAGTGGTTTTTAAAAAGTAAAAACTATCAAAATATGGACATGTGTTTATGTCGAATTTAAATGTGAAATTACTTATAACACCCTAAATTGTATTAAATAATAAAAATATAATATAATTATACATCCAAAACATTTAAATTAATAATTAATCACTATAAATAATTACAATTTAAAAAGTTGATTTTTATTAAAACATATTATTTTTTACTAGTCATCAAAATATGAAAGTTATTAGAAAAGTACCAAAAATTTATCCAAACTAATTTTTTGGGTCCCTATTATAGAGAAGAATTTAATTTTATTAAATTTAATATATAAAATTTTCAAGAAATGTTTTTAAAAAGGGTTCGCCATTAAATTGTGGTAAAACATAATTTTTTGAAAAATATATACTTTATTTGGAAAAAAATGAATTTGTTCTTATATTATGTCGGAGAAAAACATAATAAGGATGTTAAAATTTAATATAGTATATAATATTCAAAATCCAGATCATACTATTCATAATATCTTCTTGAATTGTGAGTTTAGTAAGTTGTGGTGCGCTCAAACTCGGTGTTGCGTGTAGCGCAAACAATTAAATTTCTTTAATGAGATAATGTATTATGAAATATTGGGATGTTACATATAAGATTTTTCATACAAATTATATGTTATTTAATGTTAGAGAACCTATAAATAAAATGATGTTAAATAAAATGATATAATCTCATAATGGTCATAAAAACCACCAAAATAATTTAAATCATTTTAATTAACATTATATATAATAAATCATCCTATAAACATTAAAAAAAAGATATATAATACCAAGTAAAATTATTTATTTTCATTAATAAAATTTAATTTCAATTTTTTACAATCATTCTCATTCAAAACGAACATCCATATTTATAAACAAGAGAACATATCATGAAAACTATGAAAATGAACACTCTCCAATGATGAAATTGACATCAATAACTCATCAAAAAGGGTATAAATAAACTTAATATGACATTAATAAATAAAATAAATATATTAAATGTTATTTATATTATAATTAATTAATTTAATTTTATTATCTAGGATATTAAATAAGAATAATCACTCGGACATAAGGTAAGGGGATTCTCGATACAAACTCCATTTCCAATGGGTTTCCCTCTTTCACATCAAATTTCAGTATGTATATTCTTTTAATATTCCTAAAATATAATTTCATTGATATTATCTTATTATTTCTAGAATATACAAGATTCTTATATGAATTTATGAAAATATTGATGATTTTCCATGAAAAAACTATTCCTTCTAGAATCACACATTTTAATTCTCGTGAGATTGTTTATTCATCAATAGAGATTGATGAATATTATATCATGTATGTTATTCACATTTTATTATTGGAACCCCAATGTTTATTAATTAATGTATGATTTATTAAATTAACCTCATTCCTTTCCATGGGTTTTTCTGAAGTCTATGATTGATATAAAATCTATATGGCATGTTATATAATGTAAATCTTATAATGTGATGGGTGCACTGCGAATTATATAGAACATGTATATTTTATGATGTGATAGGTGAGAATGGAGTTATATAGAGCTCTAATTAATTGGGAAATGTTATGTATCTCATGAGATAATGTGAAATACGCAAGAACATGAAGATAGATTTGATCAGAACTATATCTGGTTGTTGACCACTAAAACAAGATGTTTCATTTTTATGCATTTCCATATTCCATTCATGTATCTAATGCTTCATCTCATGATTATGTTTATGATCCCATGCTTATGTTATGAGGATTATTAATATTATCACACATTTTAAATTGACCCGTTTTCTTATCTACAACTTACAAGGATTTTAGCACACCACTTTCTTTTTTATATATCCTCAAGGTATTAATAGTACTTAGGAGAACATGAGATTAACTATGAATCCAAAGAAAAAGGAATTAAATAAATGTTTATATTTTTTATTTGAAAATGTAAGGTCTTTTTCTAATTTTTCCATGATAGTAAACCTTTATATATTTGTTGTGTAATTATTTTATGTTTGTTATCTTTAAAATGATTTAAAAATCATTTAATAATGGTATGTCCACTAATAACTATAGCTACCCTACATTTCATACATGTGTATTACATTATTTTACATTTAAAAAACATAAATTTGTTACACAACAATGATGCAATGGTTTAAGGTATTGGTGAAAGTAGGACTATATATAATTTTTTCATAAAAAAATTAACATTTATTTAATTTCCTTTTTTATAGATTATTAGTTTTCTTCATGGTATCCTTAATAAAAGTAATCACTTGAGGATATATAACAAAAAAAGGGGTGATCTAAGATATAACTGAAAGGAAAGATAATAACATATATCCATATAACATTAATAGGAATAATAATAATCATCATAACATAATCATGGGATAATAAACATAATCATGAGAGGAATCATTAGATAATGACATTGAATGTGGTAATTTAATAAAATGAAACATCATGTCTTAGTGGTCAACTACCACACCAAATTGGGAAAAAAGATAACATGACGTTCATTAATATTTGACTTTATATCAGGAGGTACATCACATTACCCAATGAATTGGATTGATATATAACCCCCAGAACACCTGAGATATCCTAGCATTTACATTTTCTATATAATTTCAGGCGCATGTCTCACATTATAAAAAATACTTAATTATTCCTTCCACAACAAAAATATATCAATCATGGACAAAAAATAACCCATTGAAAGTATTGGTTTTCATTTTTTATATAATACATTTTTAAATAAAATTAGGGTTTCCAAAAAGAAAAAATGAATAATATACAAGGTATAATAATCATCAATACTGAGCGATGAAGAAACAATCTCAATAGAAGTAAAGAATGTGTTCATAGAATAAAAATATTTTGTTTTTTCCAAAATTTAGAATGGAATCATTTATAACAATGAAATTTAAAGGTAAAGATAGTGAAATTATATTTTATGAATATTAAAAGTTTATCCATAGTTAAATTTGGCAAAAACGAGGGAAAAAATCAAGGAAATAATGTCAGGTTTGAGAATCACTTTACCAAATGTATATGCGATTTCTTCACTTTAATATCCTATATAATAAAATTAAATTAATTAATTAAAAAATAAATAACCACTTTTCTCGTTATTTGATGTGTTATAGTTTTATTAATTTTATTTATGGCCTTTTTTATGAGTTATAGTTTTTAATTTTATTATTCAGGAGTGAACATATTCTTAGTTTTCATGATTAGTTTTCTTGTTTATAATTATAAAAGATCATATACAGTTAGAATAATTTTCCAAAATTGAAATTATATGTTATTAAGGAAATATTAGAACTTTAATTGGTATTTTATATCATTTGGATATATGTTATTAGGATTTTTTTATTAGATATGATATTAATTAAAATGATTTAATTTATTTTGGCAGTGCTTACAACCATTATGATTTTATATCATTTTATTTATCATCATGATTATATAGAGGTTTAATAAAATTATATAAATTCTAATATGTATAATGAAATAATATATAATAATAATAATGGTTTTATAACTATCCTTGATGTTGGTAGTGAAAAATGAAAATGCATCATCCACAGTGGTGGTAAATCGACACACGAGAGACGATATTATAATTTTTAGAATAACAAGAAAAAGGGATTAGATTTGTTGATGAATTATTACATTAACATAATAAAATTAATAATATAAAATACAGTATAATTATCCTTCAAGTTGGATAAGTTGAGTTTATGATAGGATAAGAAAAGAAAAGAAATTGAAAAGAAATTAAAAGAAAAAGAAATAGGATTTACCTCTTGAATTTCTCCTCCATGAGAACCATATTAGGGAAAGGGTTTTGATATTTTGATTATAATAAGTGTTCATGGATGTTTTTTAATGGAATGGGTTGTGGATTCGTTAGAATATGGACACACTTCAAGGCTTGGAAGGTGTGAGGTGAAGAGGTGGTGTGTTGTGGTATTTATAGGGGTAGATGGGTGTTTTATTATTATTTTATTGATTAGATTATTATTTTTTCTCAAGAATGTGAATAATTTGAGAGATATCACAAAATATATTAATATAAATAATGGTACTTGTATACTATTTTTATTATTTTAGTAATGACTCATTTAATTGTGTATTTAACTTATAATGTACAGTCACCACAAATTATCGTATTTCACCAATCACTAAAACATATACTATTTTTGAAAACTAAAAAAAATGTCCCCATAAATTTTTAATTTTTTATAATTCATTAAAGAAATCAATTTTGTGAAAATAATTTTTTAACTATGTTAAATTTAGTTTTTAATTAAAATCATCATTTCTTTGAAAAAAATACCTAATTAAAATAATAACTAATTTTACCTTACATTGAAAATTTAATTAAGGTATCATTAAATTGTATTATTATTATAATATAAAAAAATATTATTTTATTATTATATTCTATGAAGATAAACTTCCTTCTAAATCATTATATTACTTATAAAATTGTAAGTAAAAATTTCTGTTTTATAAAAATACCAAAATTTATTTTATCATTTTCAAAAAATTTATTTAATTATATAAGGATATAATTATATCAAATTCTAATTTATGAAATAAAGAAATTATATTTATACATTCATAGGTTTGATTACTATTTTATTCACTACAATAATATTCCAAATGGTCACGTTACTTTTCGAAGGGCTATGTTATTATTCCATCGGTATAACTACCTTATTTTTATAAATATGAATAATTTCATTATTTTTTTCAGAGAATAAATATTTTATTAGGATATATATGATAAATATTTGTTTTATACAATATGAAATAATTATATTAAAGTAAATAAATCCATTTTTAAATGTTTAGGTTATTACATTCTTTCCCCCTTTTGACATTTCACCCTTGAAATTTTATTTTTCATAAAAATGTGATTGTACATTTTTTTAATCACCTCATATAGTTCCCATGTAAATTATTAATACATAAGGTTATTCCAAACCACATTATATCATGAGATAAATCACATTACCCACGTAATTTGGGTGATATATAATTCTGGGCACACCAAACACATCATAACATTTACATATGATATATAATTCTGTGAGCATCTTCTATATCATTACATTTATGTAATTATACATGCCACATAGAATTTATATCAATCATGGACATAAAATTACATGTGTAATGGAATTTGTTGAATTAATATATATTAAATTATTTAATAAACCTTGTTTTCCAAAAATAAATAGTGAATTATGTTCTTGTTATAAGAATAATAAATTTTGAGTGAAGAAGAAACAATCTAAATAGAAGTAAAACATGTGTTTTTAAAAGGAAGTGTTCTTTCAAAAAAAGTTTTTCATTTGTCATAAAGTCAGATTAGAAGAATGTATATATAGTAAATTAAAATGTAAGTATGATTAAATTATATTTTATGAATATTAAATTATCATCCATAATGAAAATATGCACAAAAGGGGGATAACCCATGGAAATGGAGTTGGGTTCGAGAATCCCCTTAACTAATCTCCGAGTGCTTTCATCACATTAATATCTTGGAGAATAAAAATAAATTCATTACAAAAAATTTATAAAACTATTATAAATTTATTTTATCTATTGTCATATTATTAAGTTCAATTATGGGTTTCTATGAGTTATAGAGTTCAATGTCATCATTTAGGAGTGTTCGTATTCTTTCCTTTCATGATTGGTTCTCTTGTTTATAAGTGTGAAAGTCTTTATATAATGGGAATGATTCATTAAAACTAAAATTATATGTTATTAATTAATCTTCATAAGTGTAATTGGTTTTATATATCATTTTATTATATAGTATGAGGATGATTTATTAGATAGAACAATAGTGAGAATGATATAATTTATTTTGGTAGCTTTTACGACCATTATGTGCTTATATCATTTTATTTTTACAATATTTTTTAAATATGTTCCAAAACATTATATAAATTATATTATGTATAATAATATCTTATTTAACATTAATAATTGTTTTATTACAATCCTTGATAGGGGTAGTGAGAATAGATTTTGCATCGTCCATTGTGGCGATAAATCGACACACAACATATGTTATTTTCTGTTTTAAAATAAATGAAAAAATGAGAAGACATTTGAAGATGAATAATACAATTAAAAAAATGAAATACTTTTATAGAAAATATACCATCACTATCATGAATCTTTGATAATATTAGGCTAGGAGTGGATAAGAAAAGGAATTAAATTAAAAAGAAACTAAAATAAAAAGAACAAGGATTTTACTTCTTGAATTTATAATTATTGAGAAACTCATTTATGAAATTATTTTAGTATTTTGATTATAAAATGAGATCATGGAAGTGGGTGAGATGGATTGGAATAGGATGGGTTAGAACATTGATATGATTTAATACATGTAAGGTGTAAGGTTAAGAGGTGGTGTGTGGTAGTATTTATAGGGGAGATATGTGTTTTTTCATTATTTTATTTATTAGGTTTATATTTTAGCTCATGAATTTGAAAAATTTAGGAATTATCACTAATTATATTAAATTAATTAATTTTAGTTTTATATTATGTTGATTATATTAGAAATTAATTATGTAATTGTGTATTTAACATATAATTTTTATATATATATTAAATTACTGTATTTCATTATTCACAAAAAATTCAAGTATTTTATAAAAATACCAAAAACATACAATAACATTTTTTTCAAAGTTTAGAATTTAAAAACTAACAATATTTTATGAAAATAAATTTTTAACTAGGATAAATTTACTTTTTAATTAAAATCATAATTTATTTGAAAAATAACGAATTAAAATTATAACTAATTTTTTGACACATTAAAAAATTAATGTAGGTCTCAAAAAATAATCTTATGATCATAAGAAAATCAAATATTAAATTATGAGTTTTTTATGAAGATAAAATTTCTTTTAAATCATTATATTAATTGTAAAATTTTAAATTAACATTTATGTTTTATAAAAAAAACATACTTTATCATTTTAAAAACATTTATTTACTTATTCAATGATATAATTATATAATATTTTAATTTATGAGATTCTTAAATTTTATTTATACTCTCATAGGTGATTTTAATATTATATTTCCTAAAATACTATTCAAAATGGTAACATCACTATTCCAAGGGTCAAATTAAAATTTAATCAGTTTATGTTCCTTATTTTTTAAAAATACAACTTATTTCATTCTCATTTTCTAAGAATAATGTTTTTTTGTGATATATTTGATTCATATGTGTTTAATAGACTGTAATATAGGTATAATAAGGGAAATAATTCCATTGATAAATGTTTGGGTCATTACAGTATTCCCCACTTTTGAAATTTCGTCGTAAAAATTTCATTTAACAAAGATAGGCGAGGGTTATACTTCTTCATCACCTCATCGTGTTCCCATGTATCTTTTTTATACTTATTTTTATTACACAACACATTATTTGATGAGATAAATCATAATAACAAATTAAATTTAGCACTATATAATTATAGGTGAACCCCTCAAATCATAGCATTTACATGCACTATATTATTCCAGTTGTACCTCTCACATCATAACATTTACATAATTATACATGTTATATAGAACCTATATCAATCATTGAAATAAAATAACAAGTGGAATGTAATTGGTTTAATTTAATAAATCATACATTAATGAATAAAAATTAGGGTTCCATATGAAAAACATTAAGTACATACTTGGTGTAAGAGTCATAAATCATGAGTTAACAAGAAACAATATCAGGAGAAGTAAAACATGTGTTTTTAGAAGGAATAGTTCCTTCATAAAAATCATTAAATTTTTCATAACAAAAGGATTAGAATAATATATATACCATAAATGAAAAGGAAATGAAAATGAAATTATATGTGAGGAATATTAAATGAATATATATAATTAAATTTGTTGTGAATGTGGTAAAACCAAATGAAATAGAGTTTGGATTGAGTTTCCCCTTACCTTATGTACAGGTGCTTTCATCACTTTAATATAATTGATAATAAAATTATATTCATTAATTAAAAAATTTATAACATCGTATACATAAATTTTATTTATTATTATTTTATTTTTTTTCATTTATGGATTTTTTGATAAGTTATAGAGTTCAATTTCATTTTTCGGGAGTAGTTGTTTTCTTTATTTTCATGATTTGTTTGATGGTTTATAAATATGGATGTTCAGGTATAGTGAGAATAATTCTCTAGAATTGAAATTATAATTCATTAATGAACATATATAACTTTAATTGGTATTATATATCATTTGGTTATATTATATGATGATGATTTATTAGATAGAAAATTAATGAAAATGATTTAATCCATTTTAGCGATTTTTATGACAATTATGAGCTTATGTAATTTTATTTAACATAATGATTATATATAGGTTATAAAACATTATATAGATTATAATATGTATAATAAAATTTATTTAACCATAATAATGGTTATATGAATATCCTTGAAGGTGGAATGGAAAAATGAACATGCATTGTCCGTTGTAGTGGTAAATCAGCACACCACAGGTGATATTTTCATTTTTATAATAAACGGGAAATCGAAATATATTTGAATAAGAATTAGTCCATTAAAAAAATATTATTCTATTATATAAAATATTATTATGTTATATTTCCACTTGGATAAGTGGATGTGATGAGAGGATAAGAAAATAAAAAAAATTAAAAAATATCAAGGAAAAAAGAAAGAGGATTTTATCTTTTGAATTTCCCCTCCTTCAGAACCTCCTTAAGGAAAATTATTTGGTATTTTGATACGAAAAAGATATAAAAAATTTGGTGGATGGCCTTGGGAAGTCTATTGGGTAGATAGTGGACAAAATTTATGTCTTGGAAGGTGTGAGGTGAATAGGTGGCTATGAGTGATAATTATAGTGGGATAGGGGTGTTTTTTTAATCATTTGTTTTTTATTTTGGTTGAAGTCTATGAATAGTTTGAGAATTATCACTAAATATATTAAAATAATTATGTGGATTTCTATATTGTTATTATTACACAATCAATGACTCGAGAAATAATTTATTTAACTTATAATGTATATATACTGTAATTACCATATTTCACTATTCAGAAAAAAATCAACAATATTAGAAAAATACCCAAAATTCACCCTAACTATGTTTCGACATGTAGGATTAAAAATTATATAAAATAATTTATCTTCCCAAGACCCTCCAACATTATCCAAGATCTATTGGTCTCATCAAAACTCTAATCCCTTATGATTTTGATTTTTCTGAAGGAGGATAAATTCAAGAGATAAAAACATTTATCTTTTTCTTTTAAATTATTTTTAATTTCATTTATTTTCTTATCCTATCCTCACCTCCAATTATCGATGAGGAATTATAACTCTAGTATATTTTATATAATATAATTAAATTTTTTAAATGAATAATTAATATTCAAATCTCTTCCATTTTCCTTTTATTCTAAAATTGAAAATATCATCTTCAATGTGTCGATTTACAACCACCGTGGATGATGCATTTTCTTTTTTAACTAAAACCACAATGTGTGATCATATAACTACTAATACGATTAAATATGAAATTATTATACATATTATATTATATATATTGTTCTGTATCCTATATAAAGACATGATGATAAATGAAATGATATAAGCTCGTAGTGGTCATAAAAATCACCAAAAAAATTAAATCATTTACACTAAGGTTCTATCGAATAAATAATCCTCATACCATATAACCAAAGGATATATAATATCAATAACACTTATTCATGTTCATTAATAACATATAATTTCAATTATGTTAAATCATAATCATTGTACATCAACATACAAACTTGGAAACAAGCGAACCGATCATGAAAACCAAGAAAACAAACACTCTCGAATGATGAAATATAACACTATAACACATAAAAAGGTCAATAAATGAACATAAAGACACAAAAATAAATAAAAAACATATAGAAGAGGTTTTGTATTTTTAAATTAAATAATTTAATTTTATTATCCAGAATATTAAAGTAAGAAAAGAACTCATATTCAAGGTAAGCTTATTCTCAAACCCAACTCAAATTCCTTGGGGTCTCCCCATTTTGTGAAAATTTTTACTATAGATATTCTTTTAATATTAACCCAATATAATTTCATTTTATTTCCATTTTCATTTTTGGGATATACATTCATCTGATCTGACATTATGATAAATGAAATGATTTTTTTAGAAGAACGCTTCCTTCTAAAAACACATGTTCTAATTATCTTGAGTTTGTTTCTTATTCACTACATATTGATCATTAATATACCAAGTATGTGATTTTATTATTCTTTGGGAACCCAAATGTTTATTAATTATTTCATTCTTTATGCAATGAAACCCATTCCATTCCACGGGTTATTTTATTTCCAAGATTGATATACATTCTATATGGCATGAATGATTATGTAAATATTATGATGTAATAGGTGAACCTAGATTTATATAGTGTGTGTAAATTTTATGATGTGATGGGTGCACCCATAATTATATAGTGCTCCTACTAATTGGGTAATTTGATGTATATCATGAGATAAAGTGAAATATGAATTAATATGATGATTGTTTTGTACAAAAATATTAGTGGAAGTATACCAATAAGGCATGATGTTTATTTTGTAGTTCCCAAAAAAAATGTAAATAACATAGTTTTTAATATAATCTTGAATCTTCTGTAAAGAAGAAACAATTTCAAAACATGCAAAACATCTATTTTTAAAAGAAATATTTCTTTCAGAAAATGGTTTCCATTTGTAATAAATTTAGATTACAATCATGTATATCCTTGAAAAGGAAAAGGTAAGGAAAATTAAATTATATATGGGGAATATTAAAAAACTTCCATAATGAAATTTATCATGAATTGGGATAACAATAGTAAATAGTGTTTGGTTTTTGATTCCCCATCCTTTATGTCCATGTGATTTCATCACTTTAATATCATGCATAATAAAATTTAATTCATTAATAAAAAATCTTGACACTATTCTAAATTTATATGATTTATTATATTTTTATAATGTTAATTTATAGAATTTTGTATGAGTTATAAAGTACAATTTCATCATTTAGGAGTATTATTTTTCTTGGTTTTCGTGATCGGTACTCTTGTTTATCAGTATGGATGTTCATTTAAAATTATAATGATCCTCCAGAACTGAAATAATATGTTATTAATGAAAAAATAGAAGCGTAATTGGTATTATATATTTTTTGGATATATCTTATGAGAATTATTTATTAGATATAACATTAATGAAAATGATTTAATTTATTTTGGAAGGTTTTTTCGACCATTATATGATTATATCATTTTATTTAACATCATGTGTATATATAGGTTACATAAAATTATTGAACATATAATATGTATAATAGAATACTATTTAACTGAAATAATGGTTTTATTACCATCCATTATAGTGGTATTGGAAAATTAAAATGCATCATCCATGGTGGTGGTAAATCAACACATTAGAGATGATATTTTTAATTTTGGAATAAAATGAATAGGGGAAAATATTTGAAGATGCATTATTCCATTAATATAATAATATTAAAACATATAAAATGTATTTTATTTATTATGCCACTGGTATAAATTTATTTTATTATAGTATAACAAAATTTTTGAAATTGAAAAGAAATTAAATGAAAAATAATAAGGATTTTACTGCTTTATATTTTACTCCTTGAGAACCTCCACAGGGAAATGGTTTTTGAATTTTTATGAGACCATGGTCTCTTGAAAATGGTGGAGGGTATTGGGAAGTGGATTTGGTATAACTTGGATAATATTCGAGGATTTAAAGGTGTCAGGGTATGATGTGGTAAGGGGTGATATGTATACGATAGGTATAATGACCCACACTTTACATACATTGTTAATAATTAAAAATTGAAGCACACTAACAAAACCATGAAAGGATCGTATAGGTATAGTGTCTTTAGAAACTGGGAAACATAAATAACTGGTTCATAAAGCATCTATATTGTCTCTCATTTATTTCATCATATATAGAGTCCCTTTTGGCTTATCCTACTTAATAACCTTCTTCCTGACCTGGGGGAAAGAAAACATACAGAAGGGTGAGCTCAAATGCTCAGTAAGGGTAAACAAAAGAAAAATAAATCACATCATATTCATAAGAACAAAACATTTTGGAAATCTTAACCTGCAAAAGAAATCATAATTTCATATCATGGGATAAATCATATAAGTGAAATGTATTCCCAATAATCATAACTTAATACATGACACTTTGTGGCATACACACATAATTAAAGAGAATCATTTCTTAGTAGTCAAGACTCATAGCCAAGACTATCTTAGCGGACAAAGTCCATTTCTGAACTAAGTTCACTCCTCGTTTCAGTCCTATTTCACTGAACCAGATTAACCTGTCATTCCAACCATGTCTATCTCATGTGATATAAATCATTACCCAATGCGTTGGAGGGAGATATAGGTCCCACCCATCTCATAATGATACCATTATTATATGTGCCACAAAATCATAAATCATACGTCATTGTATAACCCATGTAATAAAAATGGGATTCTTAAACATCATGACATCATAAAAAATTTCATATAATATAAAGGAATTCATAAAAATAATTCCATCACAACATAATCAAATCAATGTAATAATAGGGATAGAAACAGAACCCTATATTATCTTAAATGGACAATAATTTTGATAAAACACCTGAACTCTATTCTTAAGGAAAATATAATTTCTACTTCAAAAACATTTTCCTTTCTTGACATGTCATACAATTTTAAACTAAAATAAGTTGATTAAAAATAAACATGAAATCATGTAAAGGGATATTCTTGGAAATAATGTTTTAAAAATCCATTCATGCCATATAAGTAAAAAAAACATTCTTCTCGTACTTTTGTCCGAAAAGTGAAAAAGTACCTCCAACAAAAAATGACAAAAGATTCCTTTCATATCATTTACTAAAAACAAACCGAAGGGTAAAATTGGATTTAAAAAATTGTAGGATGATGGAAATAATATTAAATATTTAGGAAACATGGATGTGGATGATAAAATACACCCCAGTAAATACCAAAGTATAAACAATCTCGGATAAAAATGAGATTGTGATATTTTCCCTTACCTTAGGTCCGATTTGCTTAGTAAGTGTCTGAACCACCTATATAATGATTTAAATAATGTCATTGAATTATTCCAGAATCATACTCATTGTTATGATATCATATATGGCCATATTATTAGCTTCTTATTAGTAATATTTCATTACTACTTGTTATTCAGGTGTTTATTACTTTTTGTTCATATGCGTGTTATGTTGAATAAATTTTTATTCTTCTCTTTTGGTTATAGATACTTAATTTCCAGAATTCTATTAGTGTACTATATATCATATTTATTCATTAAATTCATTTATATAATCATTATGCAATGAAGATCATGTGGAACGAGTCGCATCACATCGTAGAGACGGTATTCTGTACGTATGCACGAGCGGTGATATCATTCCCATGATCGTGGAATTGTATTGGAGTGTATGTATACTATTTAAGAATCAATAAAACTTTAAAATTATCATATATAGTTATTTATGTTCACCATTATACCCATCCAAGTAAGGTGGTGGTAGAACATAGATTACACCACGGCGTGGAGACGGTATTCCGTACGTACGCACGCGCGGTGATTTAATTTTCCGTAGGATGGATAGATGGTGAAATACGGTTGTTTCATACTTATAATAACATATCAGTATATGAGTGATACTGATGTTATTACTTCATAATGAAACAACTAAAGAAGAATAAGTGGAAGAAGAAATAAATTTGAAAGAATCGGTAACGGACATCGCCTCTTCTTTGAAGCGCCTCTTTGAGACCTTCCTTTAGGGAACTAAAATTGGTCTTTGAAGAAGCCCAAGACCTCTAGGATGTTTCTATGGAAGTGGAGAAGAGAATGTGGAAGGGTTTGGCCGATCTTGAAGGCTGAAGGTTGTGTGAGGAAGAGAGGGAGGAGGTGCCCTTTTATAAGGGAGTTGAGAGGCACCGTTGAAAAAACTAAAAATATTATTTTATTATAAAGTCATATTCGGTTTTTAACAGCTCATAATTGATTTATTTAAAATATAAGGTTGATAGGGGTCAAAATCCTCTCATATTATTGAATTTAGACAAGTTTAGGTATCTATTTTAACCTTATCATTTAGATTTATCTTTAAGTTAAATAATTTTACTTTTATTGTGTCTTCTTCTTTTCATACAATATAAGTTTAGTAAACATACAATAACAAGCCAAACGAACCCAAATTTGCTTATTTTAAAAATATATAACCTTATCTAAGTCATATGGATGAACCTTATATTTTTAGGAATAATATAACAATTAATAATATAATATTCGTTTTAAAAAACATTTTATGTCAATTTTGACACTATTTGGTAATTGATTTTTGTGAAAATCATAACAAAATGATTAGTTCTAGAAAGGTTAATTAAATCAGTACTAATATGTAATATTAGACTAGAATATTATTTTATTTCATAAAAAGTCTCAAATTACATTTAGTTGGGTATTTATAACATCAATTATGTCAATATTTCATTAATAATATTATTACTACATCATCATTGTGTCATAAATAAATTAAATTATTTAATCTCTAAAAATAACAAATAAAATACCATTATGTAGGAAATCGTTTTAGCTTTCTAATTAATATTTATAGTCGAATTTATCTTATGTATAACCCTATATTAAAAATTCTTTATTTATTAAACATTGATTTTAACTATTTTAACCCTTCTTTAAATAAATTAATAATAAATGTCCTGATCTAATACATGTGATCCTAAATGGTCATATTGTATTCCTAAGGTTTTTTTGGTCGAATTAAACTTATCCAATAGAATTAGGACATGTTTTAGGGTAATAATAATAATATTTTTAACCTTAATTTCCCTATTTACTTTTAACAGTGGTAAAAAAAAGTAAAATGTAACTATTCACCAAAAATTATTTTCATCTCATTGAACCACATATTCATCCTTGTTATTAACCATGTCTCTCGGATTTTTGAAATTCCACTCACAGAAGTGGTAAAATTACGTTTTATGTAAATTTGCAAATTCTCCTAGGAGGTGGGTAAAAGACGGTGAAATGTTCAATAAATTTTTTTTATATCTAAAATTATTATATAATGACTCCAATAAATTGAATTGAATTTATATAGGTATTATGTATCAATTTTTACCTAATATAAATTTAAATAAAATAAATAATTATTTAAATAAAAAGTCGGTTTTTAAATAGTAACCCATTGTTTTCACTATTAATCAAAAATTGAATGTTTTCAGAAAAATACCAAAATTTCACCCTAGGCTAATTTCGATATTCCGAATCCAAAAATGAGTTATATTTTAAAGGATGAAATTTACAACATTTCAAAAAATAGTCATTACTTTTCATAACGGCTAGTTTTAATAATTTTTTAATAACATATTGTTGTTTAGTGAAACTCGGTATTGCGTACGACGCAAGCTATCGAGGAAGGTCGCGGTTGCGTGTAAAGAAAGCCAAGCTAGTGTTATGTGAAGTGAAAGATTACTTTGATGATTTATATAACAAAAAAACAAAATATTTCTCATAAACGTCTCGGTTGTTACATTCTACCCCCCTTAAAATGAATTTCGCCCCCAAAATTCGTCACTTTGTAACAAACAGATGAGGATACCTTACCCTTATCACATCCTCAAGCTCCCATGTAGCTTCATCTAATTCTTGGATCCTCCATAAAACGTTCACCAAGCGAATGGTCTTGTTCTGTTGGAATTTTTCTCTACGATCCAGAATCTCTATCAGCTGTTCCTCATAAAGAAAGATATTATTACAGTGGTACAACTTCTGAGATGAGTACATGTGAAGGATCAGGTATGTAATTTCTCAGGAGAGATACGTGGAACACATCGTGAACTTGGGATAGATTTTGTGGAAGCTCCATTCGATAAGCTACCTTCCCAACACAATCCAACATTTCGAAAGGACCGATATACCTACCCCTCATCTTTCCCTTCTTTCCAAATCTCATTAATCTCTTCCAAGGAGATATTCATAAGAACTCATTATCACCCACTTAAAACTCTAGGTCTTTTCATCAGTTGTTATCATAATTTTTTTGTCGACTCTGAGCTGCTCTAATGTATTGTTGAATAGATCTGACCTTTTCTGCCATCCCATCAACAAGATCAATTCCTAATAGTTTTCTTTCCCCAACTTCATCCCAGCAAGTTGGAGTCCTGTATTTCTTTCTATATAGAGCTTCATAAGGAGACATTTGAATACTAAAGTTAAATATATTATTATAATAAAATTCCACCAGAGGTAGGTGTTGATCCCAACCACCTTTTAAATCCATAGAGAAAGCTCTCAATATATCTTCTAGTGTTTGAATTGTCCTACCATACTGACCGTCTGTCTGAGGATGATAAGCAGTGCTGAAACTCAACTCTGTAGCGAGAGTATACTGAAGACTTCACCAGAACTTTGAGGTAAAACTCAGATCCCAATCAGATATAATAGAAAGTGGTACTCCATGCAATCTTACCACTTCCTTTAAATATATCCTGGAAATCTGATCCAGAGAGAAATCCTCTCAAATAGCAATGAAGTTTGCCAACTTTTTAAGAAGATCAACTATGACCCAAATAGCATTATTGCCTTTGGATGTTTTATGATGTCCAGTGACAAAGTCCATAGTGATGTTTTCCACTTCCATTTTGGTATGGGTAATGGTTGTAACATCCCCTTGGACTTCTGTCCCTCATCTTTAACTTGCTGACAAACCAAGCATCGAGATACATATTCAGTAACATCTATTTTCATGCCATCCAACTAGATTTACTCTTTCAGGTCCCTAAACATTTTCTTGCATCTAGGATGAATAGAGAATGAAGAATTATGAGCCTCATCCAGCAGCTCCTTTAATTCAGGGATGGGAGGAACACAAACCTGATTCCTGAACTTTATTATCCCATCACAATCATGGTTGAATTCAGGAATATTTCTCACCTTATTTTGTAACTCTACATCTTCTTTTTGTGCCTCTTCAATCATCACATGTATAGATGGTTGAACATTCAATTGAGAATGATACGATTTTTCCCCTTCCATTATAATTCCAAGACCCATCCTTTGTAAATCCATAAATATTGGATCTTTTTTTATCCTCATCATGGATAATCTAGCATGGTCTTGTTGACTTAATGCATCTGCCACGTTGTTTTCTTTCTAGGGTGGTAATGAATTGAGCAGTCGCAATCCTTAATCAGCTCCAACCATCTTCTTTGGAGCATATTCTGCTCCTTTTTTGTGAAAATATACATTAAACTTTTATGATCAGTATAAATATCACACCTTTCTCCATAAAGATAATCCCTCTAAATCATTAATGCAACGATTACCGCAGCTAACTCTAAATCATGAGTTGGGTAATTTTGCTTATAGATTTTCAACTGTCGTGAGGCATAAGCTATCACCATATCATTTTTCAAAATAACACACCCCAATCCCTTCTTGGATGCATCACCTGAGATCACAAACCTTTCTCAACTACAAGGAAGTGTGAGTATAGGTGCACTGGATAACCTTCTTTTCAACTCCTTGAAATTCTCTTCACATTCCTCCGTCCAAACAAACATAACTCCTTTCCGAGTCAACATGGTGAGTGGAATAGATAATCGTGAAAAATCATTCCCAAAACATCGATAATATCCATCCAAAACAAGAAAACTTCGGATCTCAGTTACTATTGTTGGTCTCGACCATCTTTCGATAACCTCTGTTTTCGCTGGATCCACAGATATCCCCTCTTTTGAGATTATGTGACCCAAAAATGAAAATTTTTGAATCCAAAATTCACACTTGGTAAATTTGGCATAATGCTTCTCCTTTCTTAGGGACTTCAATATAATTATCAAGTGATCTTTGTGTTCTTCCTTTCTCTTTGAATAGACATGAGTATCATCTATAAATACTACCAAAAACTGATCAAGAATGTCTCTAATGACTCTATTCATCAGATCCGTGAAGATAGCAGGGGAATTAGTAAGACCAAATGGCATCACTATAAATTCATAGTGTCCATACCTTGTATGGAAAGACGTCTTTGGTATATCCTCCCTTTTGACCCTTAATTGATGATACCTTGAACGAAGATCAATATTGGAAAAGTATTGACCTCCGCGTAGTTGATCAAATAAGTCATCAATGCGTGGGAGAGGATATTTGTTCTTGATTGTGATCTTGTTTTGTTCTCGATAATAAATGCAGAGTCTCATTGATCCATCTTTCTTCCTAACAAACCGAATAGGTGCTCCCCAAGGTGACGCACTAGGGCGTATGAATCCTTTATCAAGATTCTCTTAGAGGTGCTTCTTCAAATCCCGCAACACAATGGGGGTCATTCTATAAGGTGTCTTTGAAATAGGCAAAGCACCCAATACGAGTTCTATTGAATACTCAACTTCACGATTTGGTGGAAGACCCGAATATTTCTCCCGAAGGACATCGTCAAACTACCGTATAATGGGAATATTCATAATCGGGAGTTTCTGACCAACCATTTGAGATAAATAACCTCCATTTAGTGGAATCAAGACCCATAATATGGAAGAAATATCCACTGGAAGGTTATGTTCATCCTTGCTTCGATAATCGATCATAGATTGATCTAGAATATGAAATGTGACTTCCCTTATTCGGAAATTGATATGAGATCCATATAAAGAAATCCCATCCATGCAAAGAATCGCATCAAATTCCACTATCGGAAGGATCACATGATTTGCAGGAAGCACTTTCCCAGAAACTTTAATCCGAGAAGAATTATAAACTTTTGATGCAACTGTTGTGCCATGAGGAGCTGTCACAGCTAAATCAACATCTAATTGGTGAGGTAATATGGTGATACCCCTAGAAAATTCTTTAGAAATAAAAGAGTGGGTGGTTCCAGAATCAAATAAAACATTTTCTACTTTAGAGTGGATGGTCTGTATACCTCTCACCACTTCGTTGTCGTACTCCACATTTCCGATAGTAATTGCATGTGACATTCCTTTTTCTTTAGCCTTAAGAGTTTGTTGATATCGATCATCATCATCAACCCTTGGATTTGGGAATTGATTGGCATAATGCCCCATATCCTTGCACTTGAAACATTGAATTGTACTAGGTTCATTATGTGTATCCCTTCCTTTGTTTGCATCATTAGACATTTTCATCCCATTATTTCAACATTCAACTGCCTGATGACCTTCTTTTCCACACAAATAACATTTTCTTGACCCCTTAAGACATTTTCCTCCATGTTTCTTTCCACAAATTTTGAATAAGGAAAAACTTATCTTCTTTTCAGTGTGCTCTTTATATGTTCCTTTGAATTCCATTTTCCTCTACTTATCAAACCCATATGACTGATGGGTTACTCCAATCTCCATCTCAACTTTGATATAACATCGAATGATTTCCACATAGCTATTGAAGTCCCTTATGTCTAACGCCCTACGAAGACATGGTTTTAAGCCACTAAAGAAACGATAGATCTTACTCTTAGGTTGGATAATAATTCTGGAAACGTACCTTGAATGTCTTGTAAAATTTTCTTCATAGGTACCAATATATTCATCATCCTTTTGCGTCAGTTCAAGAAACTCCTTCTCCATCTTTGTACGAGGAATACGAGGGAAGTACTTATTAAAAAATAAGTTCTTGAACTCGTCCCATTCCATGGACTCAATTTCATCCCTTTGCCTCGTATTCTTAATAATATTCCACCATTGATCAGCATCACCTTGCAAACTATACAATGCTAAGATGTCTTTATCATGATCAGAACATTGAATAACTGAAAATATCCTTTCAGTGGTACTGATCCATTGTTCAGCCACTAATCGATCATAAGACCCGCTAAAGTAATGTGGACGCTGCCTCATGAAGGATTCAAAAAAATGTTTCTCCTTCCTTTGCTTGTTTGGAAGTCCTGCATGATTCATATCTTGAGAATGTTGTGTGAGCATGGATACAAGATTTTGCATTCCAGCCCCCATAACGTTTAGTTGCTCAGGGGGACAATCATTGCATTTCATGTCGCATTCCGCATTAACAAGGTTCTTTCGGGTTCCAGCCATTAACTAAAACGAAGAAGAATAGTGTGAGAAACACTAATTACAATAGGAAAACCACATGGTCATGAATAAAATATTACACTTAAGGTCTTATAATAGGTTATTCATGGCCATTTCTAAAACACTATGATTGTTTTCTATGCTTAGACATATCCTTAGGTTTCTTACTAAGACTTTCACATCCGAGTTTCCAAAGGTTGACAATACCATTCCTATAATACCAACTATTATGACCCATACATTACATACATTGTTAATACTTCAAAATTGAATCACACTTATTACAAAATATAACAAAACCATGAACGAACCGTATAGGTATATTGTCTTTAGAAACTGGGAAACATAAACAACTGGTTCCTAAAGCATCTACATTGTCCCCCATTTATTTTATCATATCTAGAGTCCCTTTTGGCATATCCTGCTTAATAACCCTCTTTTTGACCCGGGGTAATGAAAACATACAAAAGGGTGAGCTCAAATTCTCATTAAGGGTAAAAAAAATAAAAATCAATCACATCATATTCATAAGAACATAACATTTTTGAAATCTTAACCTGCAAAATAAATCATAATTTCATATCATGGGATAAATAATTGAAGTGAAATGTATCCCAATAATCATAACATAAAACATAAAACTTTGTGGCATACACACATAATATCAGAGAATCATTTCCTATTAGTCAAGACTTATAGGAAAGACTATCTTAGCGGAAAAAGTCCATTTATGAACCGAGTTCACTCCTCATTTTAGTCCTGTTTCACTGAACCAGATTAACCTGCCATTCCTGCCATGTATATCTCATGAGATATAAATCATTACCTAATGCATTGTATGGAGATATAGGTTCCACCCATCTCATAATGATACCATTCTTATGTGTGCCACAAAATCATAAATCACACATCATTGCATAACCCATGTAATAAAGATTGTATTCTTAAAAATAATGATATCATAAAAAATTCATATAAGAAAAAGGAATTCATAAAAATAATTTCATCACAACATAATCAAATCAATTTAATAATAGGGATAGAAACAGATCCCTATATTATCTTAGATGGAAAATAATTTTGCTAAAACACTTGAACTCCATTCTTGAGGAAAATATCCTTTCTACTTCAAAAAAAATTTTCATTTGTAACATGTCATAAAATTTTAAACTAACAGAAATTGATTAAAAATACACTTGAAAACATGTAAAGGACTCTTCTTGGAAATAATGTTTTAAAAATCCATTCATGTCGTATAAGTAAAAAAAACATTCTTCTGGTAATTTTGTTAGAAAAGTCAAAAAGTATCACGTACGAAAAACGACAATAGATTCCTTTCATATCATTTACTAAAAACTCACCGAAGGTTAAAATAGGATTTAAACAATTGTAGGTGTATGAAAATAATATTACATGTTGAGGAAACATGGATGTGGATGATAAAATACACACCAGTAAATACCAATGTATAAACAATCTCGGGTAAAAATGAGATTGTAATATTTTCCCTTACCTTAGGTCCGATTTGCATCGTACGTGTCTAAACCTCCTGTATAATGATTTAAATAATGTCATTGACTTATTATAGAATCATACTAATTGTTATGAAATCATATATGGTCATATTCTTAGCTTCTTATTAGTAAAATTTCATTGCTACTTGTTATTCGGGTGTTTATTTCTTTTTGTTCTTATGCAAGTTTTTTTGAATAAATTCTTATTCTTCCCTATAGGTTATAGATACATAATTTATAGAATGGTATTAGTGTTCTATATATCATGTTGATTCATTAATTTCATTTATATAATCATTATGCAATGACGATCATGTAGAACGAGTCGCATCACATCGTGGAGACGATATTCTGTATGCACGCACGAGCGATGATATCATTCCCATGATCGTAGAATTGTATTGGAGTGTATGTATACTATTTCAGAATCAATACCACTTTAAAATAATCATATATAGTTTTTTATTTTCACCATTATATCCATCCAAGTCAGGAGGTGGTGGAAAATAGATTACACCACGACGTGGAGACGGTAACCCGTACGTACGCACGTGCGGTGATTTCATTTTCTGTAGGATGGATAGATGGTGAAATAGGGTTGTTTTATACTTTTAATAACATATCAATATATGATTGATACTGATTTTATTACTTAATAATTAAAGAAAAATGTACGAAGAAGTGGAAGAAGAAATAAATTTGAAATAATTGGTAACGGACATTACCTCTTCTTTGAAGCGCCTCTTTGAGACCTCCTCTTAGGGCACTTAAATTGGTCATTGAAGAAAACCAGGACCTCTAGGATGTTTCTAGGGAAGTGGATAAGAGAATTTTATGGGGTTTTTCTGAGATTTAAGGCTCAAGGTGGTGTGAGGAAGAGAGGGAGGAGGATCCCTTTTATAAGGGAGGAGAGGGGAACCTTTGAAAAAACAAAACATATTATTTTATTATAAAGTCATATTCAGTTTTTAATAGATCCAAATTGATTCATTTCAAAGCTAAGGTGGGTATGGGTCGAAATAATCTCATACAATAGAATTTAGAAAAGTTTAGGTATCTATTTTAAGCTTATCATCTAGATTTAACATTAAGTTAAATAATTTTTCATTTACCATGTCATCTTGTTTTCTTACACTAAATTGTCAATAAACTTACTAAACAAGCCAAACGAACCCCAATTATCTTATTTTTAATATATATAACCTTCTCTAAGTCATTCATCCAATCCTTATATTTTTAGGAATAAAATTACTCTAACACCCCAAGCTTCCATGGTACGCTTCTCTTTGAATAATGCGATAGCGTGTGTTGTATTCAACATCGAGTTCTAACACACCACAACCAATCAAACTAGCCATTATGAATAGTAATACCTACTTTTTGAAATTATATATATTTTATATTTCAAAATGGACACCATTTTTTGATTCTTAATATCGAATTTAGCCTAAGGTGAAATTTTTGTACTCTTCGGATAACTTTAATATTTTGATGAATAGTGAAAATTACTAAATTTTAATTAAATTTTTTTTAATCGAAATAATTTATAGTGATATATTATGTATTTGAGTGGTTTTAAAGTAAATTTAGAATATATTTTTACCATTTAATATAATTTTGGTAATTGGACATAATTTTACATTTAGATCGGACACAAACAAGTGTCAATCTTTTGATAGTTATTATCTCTTAAAAACAAACTTTTTGTTTTAACAACGGGAATTAGCATTAAATTAATTTCTCCCACTTCTGTGTTTTGAATTTGGAAAAATGTATTCCATATTTAGAATCATGATGTTAAAATTGTGTAAATAGGTAACTTTTAATTTTAGAAATTTTTAATAATTACTTCGGTAAATATTTTATTTACTATGGTTAAGGGTACATCCGATAAATAAGGGTTAAAAAATAATATTATAATAATACTAAATTACCCTAAAGCGTGTCCCAGCCTTATTGGTTGATACATGTTCGACCATAGTCATCTTTGGGTCGACATTGGGACCCCATAGTGCCACTTTTAGGTGACAGGGACACTTTACTTTAATTATGTTAAAATGAATACAAAAATGACACAATCATATATCTTTTAGAAAAACAATATTTACTTAAGGTTATATATGTTGTATTTTCAACTATAAATATTCATTAGAAAGATAAAACGATTTCCTACATAATTATATCATATTTATAATTTTTATATATTACATAATTTAATTTATTTATGACACAATGATAATGCAGTAATTACCACAGTAGTAAATATTTAAAATAATTGATATTATAAATACGAAAATAAATATAATTTGAGACATTAAATGAATTACTATAATTTTCTAGGATAATTTGACAAATTATTATTTATTTAATTAACATTTTTCTAAGAAATAATTCTTTTATGAGTTTCACAAAAATCAACAATTGAATAGTGTCAAAATTGACATAAAAGAGTTTTTAAAACAAATATTTTATTATTAATTGATATTAAATTCCTAAAAATCTAAGGTTCATCCAAGATACTTATATCATGATATTTGTATAAGTAATGAACCACTTGGGGGTATCTTGGATTTATATAGTAATATTATTAACTATATAATATAAAAATACAAAGTGACTTAATATTTCTGGCTTTTCCAAAGGTGCCCCTCACCCCTCTTATAATAGGGCACTCCTTATCATTTCTTCACACCTTCAAAGCCTTTTGGTTCGGCTAAACTCAACCCAAATACTCTCCCAAATTCCATAACTACCACCTAGAGGCCTTAGTTTGATCATAAAGCCAACCTAAGGATCCCGTTTGATCAAATCAAAAGGAAGAACCCAAAGACGAGGTAATAATTTCACCACCCTTTTCCAAGTTCCTTTCTACTTCCACTTCTTATTCCTTTGTTATTACCATTCTAAAATAGTAACTCCAGTATCATATATATACTGTGATGTTTTTATAAATATGGTACAACCATATTCAGTATTCTATCCCCCTTTTGAATAACATGTCACCATACGTGCGTACGTACGGCTTATCATCTCCACGTCGTGGTGTAATTGTTATTCAATATATTATTATTTGGATGGGCATAATAATGATCTGTAACTCATGAAAATAATAAATATAACATTTTAATGATTCTGTATATATGATATACCATCCATTTATGTATTATTTTGAAATCAAAAGAATTATATTGTCGCTCGTGCGTACGTACGGACTACCGTCTCCACGAACGCGATGAGATTCATTATCCATCATATCCATTAAAGTATAATTATCATTTTATGATTTAAAAATAATGTTTAAGGACTTGATATCATTCTGTATATTAATAACATACAACCTATCCTTGACAAACATGGCTTATGTAACAAAAAATATAAAAGAAAACGAGTAAGTTAAAACCCAAAACGACGATAATACTAAGATATTATTAACAAAGCCGTGTTAAAAGATCATATATGATATCATATGAATGTATATGATTCTTGTATAATTTAATAACAATTATTTCACTATTATACAGGAGTTTAACCGACCCCAACCATGGAAAAGTACAAGGTAAGGGTTATTTCACAATCTCTTCATTATCCGAGGTTGTTTATACGTAATAATCTATTGGGATCTCTTTATCATCCACATCCATGTTTCGTAAAAATGAATTTCAAAACATTTTAACTTTTTACAATAATATGGGTTAAAGTAATTTATACTCTTGTTTGACTTTTTATAAGAGGTTTATAAATGAATATTTCCATCGTTTTCCAAACAAGGTTCTTTTTAACCTTTTCGAAAAAATTAAGGTAAGAATGTTTTTTTAACTTATACGGCAGGTGCAACTATTTTCCGCTGTTAGAAAATCGTCGAAGCTTTCCATACAATCACATAAGAATATTTTCAAAGAAAATATTTAATTTTATTAATATAAGACTCTTAAAAGATTTCAAAATAGAAAGAGATATTTCTCTAAAAAGAGTTTTGATTTCATCTATGTCAACATCCTTTGATGGATTCTAGGCTTATTTGAAGTTGATTTATTATGATACAAAAGTTCAATATTTTATTGAAGGTTTTGTGATATGTATGACTGTGGATGTGCTATTTTTATACCATTCATAGTTTATGGTGAAAGTATTGACATTTTGTATGATAGTTTTAATATGAATGTTTATGTTATGTTTAAACCTTTTCATATGGGAATTCATTGGTCTTAATATGTGACTGGTGGATCCCTCTATAGCTCCTTGATGCATCGGTAGGTCTCATGAGACAAAATAGTGTCTTGAAATAAGGCCTTGGAAAAATCTTATTAGTAGTCTTGGCACGAGGCCTTGGCTATGTGGTTATGATAGTCTGGCATTATGCATTTCATCATTATGAAAGTGGTTATTGTTATTGCATGTGATTATTCGATTAGTAGAATATCCATGTGAATAAGTAAATGGCATTATTTCATTTTACTTTTTCCATAGTATGTTGAAGTTCATGTTTAATGGATTTTGTTTTAGTTATACATTTCCTTAAATGTTTATTCATATTTATGAATGTTTCCGCTATATTGTTATCCTTACTGGGCATTTCAGCTCACCCCTTTTCTATGTTTTATTTTTCCCAGGAAGTGAAGAAGTAAATTATGAATGACCTGTTGGGATATTATGTGGGGATATGAGTGTGGAATATGGATAAAATATGTTGTTGTAGTAGTTTTTTACTTTATGATGTAATGTAAGACTTATGAATATATCTATTGTTTCCAAGGATACTAAACCAATTGGTCTTTCGAGATTTGATCTTTCTTGTGATCATGCCAATGTTATGTAATAATGCACCGACTCTAGGTAACTGGGGTCGGGGCGTTACAGTTGGTATTAGAGGAAGTTTAGTACAAACCTTGGAAGCTAGATTTAGATAAACTCTGATTAGATCACGTAGACCTAAGATGAACTTTGAGCATTAGTATAGAAGAACTTCCGAGAATTTTGGTATTTTATAGATTTTTTGAGTTTTCTGAGCAATACATCCCTGTCTGGATACGAGCAGGCAGAGGCAGCTCTGGCACAGATGTACCTAGGGGTAAAACCCGAAAACACCGCGTTGATCTAGACTCGAACGGGAACTTGTGCATGACAACAGGCCTTGCTGCAATCTTAGTTACGACACTCACAAGGGATATGCCTACGATAACTCTCATTTTATTTACAAATCATTATGAAGGGTTTATGAGTTTATACTTACTCAATGAAAACATTCTTGTGATTATGGATTATATCCATAAATAGTTCAATTTATGTTAACTGTTTTATATGTATGGGATTATGTATTTTGATTAATAAACTGATCTAGTTTATACCATTGTTTAGAAATGGCGCCTAGTGGAAGAAACAGAAACCATATCAATGCACGCACTCTATGTAGGGATTTCCCTCCTGCTCAAGATAATTATAGTGGAGCTGGTGATGCAACTGGTGCCGATCAGCTAATCACCATACTGGGACAACTCACTCAGGTTATGAATAATAACCTTACCCGTATGGAGCACCCTGATCCACAGCATGGAGGATCAATGTTAGATTGATTCATGAGGCAACAACCTCCAACGTTCAATGGGAGTAAAAATCCCATAGTAGATGTGAAATGGAAAAATTCCCTAGAAAAAAATATTTCAGGATTTGGGGAGTAGTGAAAGGGAAAAAGTTATCATGGAAGTTTACCGCCTCACTGTAGATGCTGATCAATTGTGGTCATTGATTAAAAATATGAAGGAAGATGATGAAGTGTCAAATATTGAATGTAAGGAGTTCAAATATATGTTTTTAGAAAAAAATACTTTCCTCGTGACCACCAAGAAGATATGGAAAGGCAGTTTCTGAGTCTGAGACAAAAGGAGGATGAGAATGTCGCAAAGTATGAGGCTAACTTTACAAGGTTAGCAAGGTATGCTGGAGATTATATACATAACCCAAGAAGTAATATTGGTCGTTTCTTTGATGGGTTAAAACCATTTTTTCGTCAAGAATTAGTCTCACAATCCTTTTCATCATACGAAGACATTGTCTCATGTGCTATCAAGACCGAAAAGGAATTCTCTAATTCTAAAGACTTTAAAGAAAAGCAAGAGAAGAAGAGACCTGCTGATCAGTCTGGGAATGGAAATAAGGGGAAGAAGGGAAAGGTTGAATATCCATCCCGTGGTAAATGTGGTAAGAAACACACTGGTACTTTCATGAAGGGAACGAGAGTATGTTACAAGTGTGGTGAAAAATACCACCAAGCTCATGATTGCAAGGGGAAGAAGGAAGCTACCAATGTTCAGTGCTACAATTGCAGGGACATGGGGCATTATAAAAATGAATGTGCTAAGCATCAGGAGAACATACCTCAGAAAATGCCAAGGGATCAAGGCAAAGCTTATGCTATCACTACTGCTGATGTAGAAGCTCTGAAAGACGTGGCGGCTGGTAATTTAATGGTTTCCTAAAGTTTAACAAATGCATTATCTGATTCTGGATCATCACATTGTTTCATATCTTCCCATTTTGTTAAGAAAATTAGATATTTCCAATTTTATTTAACAATGGAGTTGTCAGTTAAAACTCCTAAGAGAAGTATCACTGCAACAATGTTTTGTGAATTAGTCCCCATTAGAGCACATAAATGTTCTTTATTTACTAATCTCGTCGTCATACCTATGATTGAGTTTGATATAATCCTCTTTATGGACTGGCTTTCGGACTATGATGCGAAGATTTATTCTAAGAAGAAATAGGTTACGATTCTTGATGATGATGATGATAAGGAACACCTTATCTTTAGAGCATAATCATCACCACCTAATTCTTATCTAGATCAACCCCCAGTAGCTCAATTAAATTCAATTATTTGGGAGGAAGAGAATGAAATAACTATGGGTGAGGAATGGAATGTTCAAATAGAGGATATACCTGTTGTGAAAGAATTTGTAGGTGTATTTTCAGAAGATTTAACTAGACATCCTCCAGAATGAGAAGTTGAGTTTTCCATTGATTTAATTCCTAGATCAAGGGCTATATCGAAGAACCCTTATTGAATGGCCACAGGAGAATTAGTCTAACTAAAGAAACAACTAGATGAATTGAGTAATAAAGGATTTATTCTCCCTAGTGTTTCTCCATGGGGAGACCCTGTTCTTTTTGTTAAAAGAAAGATGGATCTATGAGGTTATGTATTGACTACAAGGAGATCAATGCTATAACGATAATGAATATGTATCCCCTACCTCACATTGATGATTTATTTGACCAACTTCATGGAGCTCAATACTTTTCATAAATTGACCTTCGATCTGGATACCATCAGTTGTGTGTGAAGAAGGAATTCATTCCGAAGATAGCATTTAGAACTAGGTACAGGCATTATGAGTTTACAGTAATGACTTTTGGATTGACTAATGCACCCTCTGTATTCATGGATCTGATGAATAGAGTTTTCAAGGAATATCTTGATGAATTTGTGGTGGTATTTGTTGATGATATCTTGGTATACTAAAAAAGCTATGAAGATCATTAAAATCACTTGCACATTATATTGAAGACTCTGTGAAGACATGAATTATATGGGAAGTTTATCAAGTGTGAATTCTGGTTTCAGGAGATTTCATTTCTTGGCCATATTGTCTCTAAAGATGGAATCTCTGTTGATCCTTCTATGACCAAGGCAATCCAAGAATGTCCATCACCTACGAATATAACTGAGGTACGTAGTATTATTGGTTTAGCAGGTTATTATCGATGTTTCGTCCAGAATTTTTCCCGATTGGCTAACCCATTAATGAAGCTCACACGTAAAGGGGTTAAATTTTTTTGGAAAAATGTGTGTGAAGAATTTTTTGAAGAACTGAAGAGAATATTATTCAATTCTCTTATATTGAATCTACCATCGGGGAATGATGGGTTCGTTATTTATAGTGATGCGTCGAAGAAAGGACTTGGTTGTGTCCTTATGCAGAATGATAGGGTTATTGACTATGCATCACGACAGTTGAAAATTCATGAACAAAAATATCTTACTCATTATCTCATCTTAGCAGCTGTGATCTTTTCTTTGAATATATGGACGCACTACCTCTAGGGTAAAAAATGTGAGATTTATACAGATCACAAGAGATTGAAATATATTTTCTCACAAAAAGAACTCAACATGAGGAAAAGGAGATGCCTTGAATTACTCAAGGATTATGATTGCACGATACACTACCACCTGGGGAAGGCAAACAAGGTGGCAGATGCTTTGATCAGAAAGGATCACAGAGTTTTTAACTATATGAGAATTGAAAGGGATCCAATTTTTATGGATCTTGTGATGATGGACATGGGAATAACCAAGGAAGAAGAAACATCAATGATTTTTCAAATGGTTGCCAAACCATCATTACTAGAAATGATTAAGAGTTCTCAGACTAATGATGTAGAATTTCAAAAGAAGATTAAAGATGTGAATGATGGGAGATTGCGAGATTTTGTGTATGAAAATGGAATTTTGAAATTCGGGAAGAGGATTTGTGTTCCCGATATACCTGATATAAAAAGGGAATTGTTGGATGATGCTCATAGTTCCAATTTCTCTATACACCCTGGGAGCACCAAAATGTATAGAGATTTGAAGGAAAATTTTTGGTGGGACAATATGAAGAGGGAGATTGCTAATTTTTTGTCAAGATTTAATGTTTGTCAACAAGTGAAAGCTGTACGGCAACACCCTGGAGGAGTCATGTAACCTCTTCCCATATCGGAGTGGAAATGAGACAATATTATGTTGGACGTTGTCATGGGACTACCGAATACTCCTAGAAGGAACGATGCAATATGGGTTATTTTTGATCGTCTTACCAAGTCAGCATATTTTCTTGCTATAAGAGATGATCTACCCCTGGAACGTCTAGAAAGACTATATATTAATGAAGTTGTGAGACTTCATGGAGTACCCCTGACGATTGTTTCAGATCGTGATCCCTGTTTTACTTCAAGACTCTGGAAAAGTCTTCAGAAATACCTGGATATTGAACATCATTTGATCACTTCCTACAACCCTCAGACAGACGGACAATCAGAATGGACTATCCAAACCTTAAAAGACATGTTGAGATCTTTCTCACTTGACTTTCAGGGTATGTGGTATCAATATTTACCTTTGGTAGAATTTTCCTATAATAATAGGTTCCATTCGAGTATTCAGATGTCACCATATGAATCATTATATGGAAAGAGATGTCGCACACCAACCTATTGGGATGACGTTGGTGAAAGAAAACTTGTAGGTCCAGAACAGGTGGAGGAAATGATGTAAAAGGTGAAGGTAATCCAAGATCACATCAAAGCAGCTCAAAGTAGGCAAAAGAGCTATGCCGATAATCGAATGAAGGATTTGGAATTTCAAGTTGGTGATCATGTTTTCCTGAAGGTATCTCCAAGGAAGGGAGTCATACGTTTTGGTAAGAAAGGTAAATTGAGTCCTAGGACCATCAGACCTTTCAAAATTCTAGAACGAATTGGGGTTGTAGCTTACCGATTGGCAATGCCGCTAAGTCTCTCCAATGTTCACGATGTGTTCCACGTATCTCTGTTGAGGAGGTATATGCCTGAGCCAACGCATGTACTCACCTATGAAGAATTAGAACTAGAACCTGATCAGTCTTATTGTGAAGAGCCTGTTAGGATTCTTGATACAATAGAACAAGTACTGAGAAACCAGACGATGCATCTGGTAAAAGTTTTGTAGATAAACCATAAGATGGAAGAGGCAAAGTGGGAACCCGAGGAACTTATGATGAAGAACCACCTAAGTCTTTTCATGCGGTAGTATTCTGGAAATTTTGAGGACGAAATTATTTGAAGGAGGGGAGAATGTAACACCCCAAGCTTCCATGGTACGCTTCTTTTTGAATAATGTGATAGTGTGTGTTGTTCGCAACATCGAGTTCTAACACCCCACAACCAATCAAACTAGCTGTTATGAATAGTAGTACATACTTTTTGAAATTATATATATTTTATATTTCATAATGGGATTCATTTTTTGATTCGGAATACTGAATTTATCCTAAGGTGAAATTTTGGTACTCTTCAGATAACATTAATATTTTGATGAATAGTGAAAATTACTAAATTTTAATTAAAAACAACATTTTTTAATCGAAATAATTTATAGTGATAAATTATGAATTTTATTGGATTTAGAGTACATTTAGAATATATTTTTACCATTTAATATAATTTTGGTCATTTGACATAATTTTACAATTAAATCGGACATAAACAAGTGTCAATATTTTGATAGTTTTTATCTCTTAAAAACACGCTTTTTGTTTTAACAATGGGAATTAATTTTAAATTTATTTCTACCACTTCTGTGTTTTGAATTTGGAAAAATGGATTCCATAATTGTAATTATGATGTTAAAATTGTGTAAATTGGAAATTTTTATTTTTAGACATTTTAAAAATTATTTCGGTAAATATTTTATTTACCATGGTTAAGGGTAAATCCGGTAAATAATAGTTAAAAATTAAAATTATAATAATACTAAATTACCCTAAAACGTGTCCTAGACTTATTGGTTGATACATGTTCGACCATAGGCATCTTTGGGTCGATATTGGGACCCCATGGATCAACTTGTAGGTGATAGGGACACTTTATTTTAATTATGTTAAAATGAATACAAAAATGAAACAAGCATATATCATTTAGCAAAAAAAATTTACATATGGTTATATATGTTGGATTTTCTACTATAAATATTCATTAAAATGATAACAACATTTCCTACATCATTATATTTTATTTATAATTTTTAATGATTACATTATGTAATTTATTTGTGACACAATGATGATGCAGTAATTACCGTAATAGTGAAAATTTAAAATAATTGATATTATAAATTCCCAAATAAATAGAATTTGAGACTTTTAATGAATTAAAACATTTGTATAAGATAATATGACATATTAGTATTTATTTAATTAACTTTTTTCTAAGTAATAATTCTTTTATGAGTTTCACAAAAATCAACTATTGAATAGGGTCAAAATTGACATAAAAGTGTTTTTAAAACAAATATTATATTATTAATTGATATTAAATTCCTAGAAATCTATGGTTCGGCCAAGAGAATTATATCATGATAGTTGTATCATTAATGGACCACGTGGGGGTAGCTTTGATGTATATATATTGTTTATTAACTATACAATATAAAAAAAAGAACGTGACATGGTAAATGTCAAACTAATTAACTAAGAGTTAATACTTAAAGATAAGGTTAATATAGTAAACCAAACATATCTAAATTCTATTGGTTGAATTGTTTGTGACTTATACCAATATTAAAATTTAAATAATCATCTTTGGAGCCATTATAAAACGAGTAAGAATTTATTATAAATTAATTTTTCTAACTTTTCCAAAGGTGCCCCTCACCCCTCTTATAAAAGGGAACTCCTCCTTCTCATTTATTCACACCTTAAAAGCCTTTTGGTTTGGCCAACCTCAGCCCAAATACTCTCCCAACTTCACTTAATACAACCTAGAGGCCTTACTTTGATCAGAAAGCCAACATAAGATCCCTTTTGATCAAATCAAAAGGAAGAACCCGAAGAAGAGGTAATAATTTCACCACCCTTTTCCAAGTTCCGTTCTTCTTCCACGTCTTCATCCTTTGTTATTACCATTCTAAAATAATAACTCCAATATCATATCTATAATGTCATGTTTCTATCCACCCTTTGAATAATAGGTCACCATACGTGCGTACGTACGGCTTACCGTCTCCACGTCGTGGTGTAATTGTTATTCAATATATTATTATTTGGATGGGTATAATAATTATTTGTAACTCATGTAAATAATAAATCTAACATGTTAATGATTCTTTAAATATGATATTCCATCCATTTATATATTATTTTAATATCAAAAGAATGATATTGTCGCTCGTGCGTACGTACGGACTACCGTCTCCATGAACGCGATGAGATTCATTCTCTATCGTATCCATTCAAGTATAATTATCATTTAACGATTTAAAAATAATGTTTAAGGACTTTATATCATTCTTTATATGAGTTATATACAACCTATCGATGACAAACATGGCTTATTTAACAAAACATATAAAAGAAAACGAGTAAGTTAACACCATAAACGACGAAAATACTAAGATATTATTAACAAAGCAATGTTAAAAGATCATATATGATATCATATGAATGTATTTGATTCTTTTATAATTTAATAACAATTATTTAACTATTATATAGGAGGTTAACCGACCCCAAACAAGGAAAAGTACAAGGTAAGGGTTATTTAACAATCTCTTCATTATCTGAGGTTTTTTATACGTAATAATCTACTGGGAGCTCTTTATCATCCACATCCATGTTTCTTAAAAATGTATTTCAAATTTTTTTTACTATTTACTAGAATATGTGTTAAATTCATTTATACCCTTTTATGACTTTTTATAAGAGGTTTATAAAGGAATATTTCAGTCGTTTTCCAAACAATGTGCTTTTTAACCTTTTCGATAAAATTAAGGTAAGAATGTTTTTATAACTTATACGGTGTGTGAGGCTATTTTCTGCCGTTAGAAAATCATCGAAGGTTCCCTTAAAAGCTTATAAGAATATTTTCAAAGAAAATGTTTTATTTCATAAATATAAGACTCTTAAATTATTTTAAAATTGAAAGAGATATTTCTCTAAAAAAGGTTTTGATTTTATCTATGTCAACATCCTTTGATGGATTTTACGCTTATTTGAAGTTGATTTATTATGATACAAAACTTATATATTGTATTGAAGGTTTTGTGATATGTTTGACTATGGATTTTCTATTTTTATATCGTTCATAGTATATGGTGAAAGTATTGACATTTCTTATGCTGGTTTTAATACGAATGTTAATGTTATGTTTAAACCTTTTCATATGGGAAGGAATTGGACTTAATATGTTACGGGTGGAGCCCACAATAGCTCCTTGATGCATCGGTAGGTCTCATGAGACAAACTAGTGTCTTGGCACAAGGCCTTGGAAAAATCTTATTTGTAGTCTTGGCATGAGGCCTTGGCTATGTGGTTATGATAGTCCGGCATTATGCATTCCATCATTATGAAAGTGGTTATTGATATTGCATGTGATTATTCGATTAGTAGAATATCCATGTGAATAAGTAAATGGAATTATTTCATTTTTCTTTTTCCATACTATATTGAATTAATGTTTAAAAGGCTTTTGTTTTAGTTATACATTGCCTAAAATGTTTATTCTTATTTATGAATGTTTCCGCTATATTGTTATCCTTACTGGGCATTTGAGCTCACCCCTATTATATGTTTTATTTTTCCCATGAAGTGAAGAAGTAAATTATGAATGACCTTCACGGTTATTATGTTGGGATATGAGTGTGGAAAATGGAGACAATATGTAGTTGTAGTAGTTTTCACTTTATGATATAATGTAAGACTTATGAATATATCTAGTGTTTCCAAGGCTACTAAACCAATCGGTCTATCGAGATTTGATATTTCCTATGATCATTACAATGTTATGTAATAATGCACCGACTCTTGGTAACTTGGGTTGGGGCGTTACAAGAACAATTAATAATATAATATTTGTTTAAAAAACAATTATATGTCAATTTTGACACTATTTGGTATTTGATTTTTGTGAAAATCATAATAGAATGATTAGTTTGAACAATGTAAATTAAATTAGTACAAATATGTAATATTAACCTATAAAATTATTTGAATTCATAAAAAGTCTCAAATTACATTTATTTGGGTATTTATAACATCAATTATGTCAATAATTCATTAATAAGATAATTACTGCATCATCATTGTGTCATAAATAAATTAAATTATTTAGTTTCTAAAAATTACAAATAAAATACCATTATATCGGAAATATGTTTTTATTTATAATGAATATTTATAGTCGAATGTATCTTATTTATAACCCTATATTTAAAATGCTTTAGTTATTAAACTTTGAATTTAACTATTTTAACCCTTCTTTAAATAAATTAGTAATAAATGTCCTAATCTAATCCATGTGGGCCTAAATGGTTATATTTTATTCATAAGGTTGTTTTTGGTCGAATGACATTTATTCAATAGAATTAGGACATGTTTTAGGGTAATAATTACATTTTTACCGTTAATTTCTCTATTTACTTTTAACCATGGTAAAAAAAGTAAAAAGTTACTATTCCACAAAAATTATTTTTATCTCATTGAACCACATTTTAGTTCATGATATTAACCAAGTCTCTTCTATTTTTGAAATTCCACTAACAGAAGCAGTAAAATTATGTTCTATGTAAATTTGATAATTCTCCTAGGAGGTGGGTAAAAGACGGTGAAAAATTCAATAAAATTTTTATATATCAAAAATTATTATAAAATGACTCCAATGAATTGAATTGAACTTATAAAGGTATTATTTATCAATTTTGACCTAAAATAAATTGAAATAAAATAAATAATTACTTAAATAAAAAGTCAGTTTTTAAATAGTAACCTATTGTTTTCACTATTCGTCAAAAATTGAATGTTTTCAGAAAAATACCAAAATTTCACCCTAGTCTATTTTCGATATTCCGAATCCAAAAATGAAGCCCATTTTGAAAGATAAATTTAAAAAATTTCAAAAAGTGGTTATTACTCTTCATAATGGCTTGTTTTAATAATATTTTAATAGTATATCGTTGTTTAGTGAAACTCTGTATTGCGTACGACGTAAGCTATCGAGGAAGGTCATGGTTGCATGTAAAGAAAGACAAGAAAGTGTTGTGTGTAGTGAAATATTCCTTTGATGATTTATATAACATAAAAAAATATTTCTCATAAAAGGCTTGGCTGTTACAATAGGAGATGTGTGTTTTCCCATTATTTTATTTATTGGATAATTATTTTTTCTGAAGACTATTATTACATAGTGAATTATCACTAAATATATTAAAATAATGATGTTTAGTTTGATAATATGGTTTTTAAATTAGAAATGAATTAATTTATAGAGTATTTAACAGATAATGTATATATATAGTAAATTTCTACATTTCACTATTCACTAAAAATTCAATTAGTTTAAAAAAATACTAAAAATTCCCCATAATTTTTTTTCACTTTTATAAATAAAAAATGATACCCATTTTATGAAAAGAATTTTATAACTATGAAAATATTGTTTTTATTTTAAATCATCATTTATTTGAAAAAATACAGATTTAAAAATTATAATTGATTTAATGAAACTTTGTTAAATTGATTAAGGTCTCATAAAATTGTATTCAAATCAGAAAAAAAATATTAATTTCTGAGTCTCTTTTATAAAAATAAATTTTCTTTTAAATCATTATATTAATTATAAAATTGTAAATAATCATTTATGTTTTATAAAAATTAAAAAAATTTATAATTATTAAAACATTTTTTAATTATAAAATTATATAATTAAATCATATATTAATTTATGAGACAGTTAAATTATATTTATACTTTCAGATGTGTGGTTACTATTATATTGGTAGGATTATTATTCCTGATGTTCATGTTACTATTCAATGGTTCAAGTTACAATTCCATTGGTATGTGTTCTTTAATTTCAATAAATATTACTTATTCAATTATTCTTTTATGATAATAATGTTTTTATTGGATTTAAATGATATTTTTATGTATTATAAAATATAAAATAATTATAAGAAGGGAAGTAATTCCATTAAATTTTTTGGGTAGTTACATTCTTACCCCTTTTGAAATTTCTCCATCAACATTTCATTTTAAATAAATAGGTGAGGGAATATATCCTTCATTTCCTCCTTTAATTCGCATGACGCTTCTTCATACATATGTTTCTTCCACAACACTTTGACAAGGTGGGTTATTTTTTGGGTATAACTATGTATATTCTTTCTAGAATCTTTACATACTTTTCCTTATAAGAGAAATCATCTTTCAAATACACCTCCTATGGATTAATTACATGTGAGGGACCTAGTTTATACATACATATGAGAGATACATGTAACATTTCAGGATCTTAATCCATATTTGGTGTAGTTGCAAGTTTCTAAGATAGTCCTCTTATGCAATCAACGATATTAAAGATGCCAATGAACCTTGGGATATGCATCCCTTTCATTCCAAAATAGTAGAATAACATTCATGGTGATATTTTAAGAAAGACATTATCTCTAAATTTGAACACCAAATCCATTTGATGCATGTTATCATTGAACATTTTGTAAGTCTAAAAATCTTTTATATGTTGTTGTAAGTTTTCAGACGTCCTTGTCATCTCTTAAACAAGGTCAGGTCCATGTAGCTTTCATTCAACAACTTCATCTCAATATGTTGGAGTTCTACATGGATTTACATACAGAGATTCATATGTATCTATAAGAATATTGAAGTGGAAGATATTATTTTATGATAACCGGAGAAATGGTATATTCATATCCTATCCTCTTTTGAATTCCATTGATCTGGCTCGTAGCATGTCTTCGAGTGTATAAATAGTCTACTCAGATTGGCCATCATTTTAGGGGTGATAATATGTGACAAAATTAAATTTAGTACTCAATGCGTGTTTTAGACTTATCCATCATTTGCATGTGATCATTGGATCATTATCAGAGATGATATATGTAGAACACTCTATAGTCTCACCACTTCCTTCACTTATATCCTAGAGTGATTCTAATGTGATAGATATTATCGAAAAGTAATAAATTTGCCAGTCTTGGTGATTTGGTCCCCCACAACCCATATCACATAGTTTCCTTTGTATATATTTGGTATTGTAGTGACGATGTCTATGGTGACATTCTACCATTTTTACATGGTCATAAGAAAGGGTTGCAGCATTCCTTTGTACTTCTATGACTCTATTTTAACTTTCTTACATATCAATCACCTTGATATATATTCTATAATATCCTTCATCATGTTGTTGAACCAAAAGTGTTATCGAATATCACAATACACCATCGTACTCCGAGGATGGATATAGAAGTCTTATCTATGTGAATTATATAATACCTCATTCTTTATATCATGTGATGAAGGAACAAAAATCCTAGTTCTAAGATGAATCACACCATAATCATTGACATGGAACTCTTGAATATTCCCATTATTTACTTATTTCACCTTCTTTTCAAAAACCATATCATCCCTTTGTGCCTCCACGATATTTTCTTACAATGATGGTTGGGAAATAATTCAAGAATGGTAGGATGTATTACATTTCATCATGATTCCAAATCCAGCCTTTGCATACCATTTAATAGAGTATCATTCTCAATCCAAATCATGGATATAGTAGTAGGTTGTTTTCACCCATGACAATTATCAACCATGGATTCCTTTCATGGATGATAGTGAATAGATAAATCAGAGTCCATGATTTGATCTAGCCATCTCCTTTGACACATGTTTATTACCTTCTGTGTGAATATATACACTATACTCTTGTGATTGGTATATATGTCACACTTCACCCCATAGATGTAGTGACTCCAGATTTTCAAAACAAAAATCACAGTTGCTAACTTCATATCAGGCTTCAGGCAGCTCTTCTCTGGGATCATCAACTATCATGATGTTTAGGCTATCACATTATTATTTTTCATGAGTACACAATACATGAATTTCATTCAAGTATCAAAGTATATCACATAACATTCTCCATGTTTCAGTATTGTGAGTATAGGTACAATAATTTTACACTTCTTTAACTCCATGAGTCATTCCTCAAATTTATCCATGCATAAATTCTTTACCCCTTTACATTTCAACTTAGTCACTAGGATATAAAATAATGATAAATTTCTCACAAGACGTCGGTAATAACCTACTAATCAATGAAAATTGTGGATCTCTATGAAACTAGAGGGTCTTGGACAGTCCTCAATTTCCATTTTTTATGAGTCCAATGAAATTACCTCACTTGTGATCAACTGTTCCATGAATGTAATATACTTTATAAAAAATTCACACTTTTTAAACATAATGGACAATATATCGTTCATTAATTTTACAAGCACAATCCTAAGATGTTCTTCATGATTCTCATTTCTCTTAGAGTAAATGAGAATATTTTCTCTAAACACATCCACAAATTTGTCAAGGTAATTTCAAAATAATTTATTGATAAAATCCATAAATATTTAAAGGGGATTAATAATGCCAAAGGAATCACTAGAAACATATATTACCCATAACTTTTATGAAAATTAGTATTATGAATATATTTCTTCTTCATCATTAGTTAATTATATCCAGAATGAAGATCCATCTTTGAGACGTACATATCTCCATGTAACTGATTGGAAAAATCGTATATCCCTGGAAAAGGATACTTGTTATTTATGGTAATATTATTGAGATTCTGATAATAGATACACAACTGCTTTGGTCCATCCTTCTTCTTCAAAAATAGCACCAGAACACCCTAATGTGATTCAATATTTTGTATGAACTTTTTTCCCAAATTCTTTTCCAATTTCTTCATTAACACCTTCAGTTCAATAGAGTGCATCTTATAGAGACCTTTTGAGATAAGAGTATCTCTGAGTATGAGTTCTATTGATAACTATATCTCAATATCTAGGGGATGAATAAGTAACTCTTTAGGTAATACATCATTGTATTCTCTCACAATGGGCATTTTTCCTAGGATGATACCATACATTCAGTCAACCATTTGATAGAGGTATTATTCTTCATGGGGAATCAATAGCTACACTACTAAGATATCTTATGAAGGAGTTCTATGGTCTTAATTGAATTTATAGACAATCATGGGATCTTTTTTTATTTGATGATATACCTCTTTTTCCCAGAAGTTTATATCTGATCTATATACTAAGATACAATAAATCCCTAGTATAACATCAAATTACCCCATGGAAGTATCTTGAGATTCACTAGAAGAATATTCCCACATATTCAAACAGGAGAAGATTCCAGAACATGTGTTGAAATGATTGCTACACTAGTAATTTTTATGGATATCTATACTTCAGGGCTTCTCAAAATTGATTCAATATTTATAACAAACTTTCACGATATATATTAATGAATAGAACAAGAATAAAATAATTCTTTTTCCATTCATGAGTGAATAGGAAGTGGATGGTGTAGAATTATTTTTATTTTCCCACATCAGGAGTAGTGACAGAAAAATATTTCCATTGATCCTTTGGATTTGGTTGCTCATAATACTGATTACCCTCGAGGAATTGAGATTTAGTGGACAAATTTTCATAGTTCCCTTGCCTTCTAATGTTTAATCATTGAACTATGGGTGGTTCTATCCTTTCCTCCATCACATTGGCCAACATATTTATGTCTCTATAATAATTAGGAGATTGGTGAAATTCTAAGCCACACGTATAGTATGTCGATATCAATTTGAGGTAGTTCACATGATGCATCTTCCCAAATTTTATACATGTTATGGGTTTGGATTTATTTCTACATTTCCCATTATATCACACAACTGAAAAATCTATATTTCATTTCATTTAACCATATCCATGAACCATTCCCTAAACTCCATCTCCATATTGAGATCACATAGAATAGATTCTTCATAAATCCCAATGTACAAAAATTTATAGATCCTTTCGAAGGTGTGGTTTTAATCCAAAAAACATAAATCTATTTTTCTATCATTTTTTTTGAAACAAAACATAATCGTACATTGTAAAACATATAATATTTTCTTTATAAGCAGTGATAGATTCACCCCAAACTGATGTCCAAACTAAAAGGACAATTAATACAATCATATACATTCCAAGAGCCCACTCACTAAAATTTAAAGTTGGGTGGGATAAAAATATAAAATTATATGAGTTCCCATATGAAAAAATCTCACACTCTATAATACATATGGATCCATACGATGCTCTATATGGAAATCGATGTATATTTTCAATTTCTTGGGATGAATTTAGTGAGAGAATGATTATTGGATGATAACTTGTGCCAGAAATGAAAGGGAAAGTTCATTCCATCCAACAACATAGAAAATATACCAAGAGTAGAAAAATAGCTATTCTAAAAACCATCAATGGTAATTGGAGTTAGACGTTGCAGATCAATTCTTCCTCCGAATATCACCATGAAAGAGGGACATTAAACATGGAATAAAAGGGAATGTTAGCCTAAGGTACATTGGCCCCTTTGAGACCGTTTAAAACATAGGATCAATATCCTAGCTGATTTAACATCCACCAAATATGTCTCATGTTTATTATGTTTTCCATGTATCCCTCCAGAGGAATTATATACTAGATCCCTCACATTTAATGAATCCAGAGGTGTTATAACTGTAAGAAAATTTATCTTAAGATGAAAATCCAATATAGATTTGGGATCAGAGAGATATAGTTCTATGATACAAGAAAATCCACCTTGTAAAAGTGTTGTGTATGAACCATAAGTATGAATAAGTGACTTGGGAATCAAAGGAGGCGATGAATGATAATTACCTTTACATTTTTATGTAATAAAAACTTTCATGTTTGAAATTTCAAAGGGTTGGTAGAATGTAAGGACCCAATCTTTATCAACAGAATTATTTCCCTTCTGATAATTATGATATATGGTATAAAAGAAGACCTATCATAGATATCTAAATGAAAACTTTATTATCAAAAAAGAATAATGAAATAGGTGAAATTTATAGAAATTAAGGATCCTATACCGATAGAATAGTATCTTGTCCCTTGGAATAGTAACAAGATCATAAGGAATAGTTATCTTGTAAATAAAATATTAATCACACCAATGAATGTATAAAAAAATTTAGCCATCCCATAAATGAAAATATGATATAATTTTATTATTGTGTTAGTAAATAAATGTTTTAAAAGTGATAAAGTAAGTTTTTGTATTTTAGTAAAACATAAATTTTTATTTAAAATATTATAATTAATATATTTATTTAATATAACTTTTATTTTTATATAATAGACTCAGAAATTAATATTTTGTGGTCTTATGATTAAAATAAAATTTCTGAGACCTTAATTATTTTTTCCAATTATTATAAAATCAGTTATACTTTTAAAATAAATATTTTTTCAATAAATGATGATTTTAATTAAAAAATAAATTGATCATAGTAAGAAAATTATTTTCATAAATTTGAGTTCTTTTTTGAAATATACTCATTGATAAATTTCTATGGTAAATATTTGGGAATTTTCTAAAATAGTTGAATTGTTTTGGTGAATAGTGAAATATGGTAATTTATGGAATATATACATTATAAGATAATAAAAATATTCACTATTTAATTACTAATTTAATCACAATAATCAAAATAATAAATGATTCCCCTTCATTATCGCATTGTTCTTGATATGTCATAATGTAAAATTAAAGTTACATAAGTCGAAAGGGATGGTAAAACACTTACCGATACCCATGAGGAAATTGGAGTATGTCACCGTAGATAGTGTCACCAGTCTCCATAATACAACAAAAGGAAATAATGAAATCTGGTTTTTGGTGCATCGAATCTCCAATAATTCCCACTTTATCACTATTTAGGAAAATCTATCAGTTGAAAAACATGATAGGATATATGTTAATGAAGTGGTGAGAATAAATGGGATTCAACATTTAAGAACACGGATCTTCGTTTCAGGTATTTTTTACATTTTTTTTGTAATTTTTTAAAAAACTGGACTTTCTAGAAAATTATGAAGTACATGACTTGTACTTTATGAGTACACGTTGTGTACTCCCTTGCCGTGCCAGGCCGTATAGTGGCCATGTTCGGGCCACACACACGGTGTGTAGGGGTGAAATGGAGGCCAATTAAAGTGGAGTACGGAAAAATAGAGTACACACCGTGTATTTTATTTTTTTCATTAAACGGACCGGGGTCACACCTGATGCACAGAACACTCTTCTTCTCTAGGTTCTTCATCTGAGGGAACCCGTACAGCCACGAAACTTATCCAGATTCTCGTGCCTCTGCATGTTCTCTGTTTCAGCCGTCGTCGATTACGTTGGAACAACAACAATGATTTCTTCCTTCTCATAGAGCATCATTTCCAAATTCCTCCTCTTTCTCAAGATATCATTGGTTGATAATTTTTGACGTTTTCTCATATCCTTAACATTATAAGAAGAATCAATTATTGTTCTTTACGTATATCATTCTCCTACCATCGAGGTATGTGGTTTGTGCCTTTCTGTAGGATTTCTGTGAATATTTTATGCAAATTCCACCAATACCCATGAACGGGGTATTGCATGTATCTTATTTTGCCTTGTTGTTTGCCTTCTTTTCCTGATTGCTTGAGTAGAGGTAATTGCTTGGGAATAAGGTAGTTTTTACTGCACTCTGGATGTTTTTACATGCTTGTTTTTCTTGTTTGGCGTTTTCCAGTTGCCATGCCTGGTTGAAGGATAGAGGAACTATTGTACTATTATGTTGTAGTGCCTTATAATGATAGCCAAGTAGTTCTTGAGGTTTACTTGGGGTGATAATCACGCTATGCATGTTTGTTTACACAGGGCTGAGAGAACCTAGTGTAGTGGACCATAGGGATAATGGACGTAATGGCTTCTCCAGAGTGTCTTTAATTTATGATGTTATACCATAGGGGGAATTGACATTGAGTTCATTCTCAGAGAGTCTGTAGTTACTCGACAAGGGACACATGGGTAATTGACGTTGAGTGCTTCCCCATAGAGCCTTTAGTACGATACGAGACTATAGGGGGAATTGACGGTGAGTGCTTCCTTTGAGAGACTGTTCATTAGGTGAACCATAGGGGCGATACTGTGTGTGCTTCCTAGAGGGTTACTAGTACTTGTAGGTTTAACCATTAGGGTTAGGCTGTGAGAACTACACAAAGGTTTACCTGTTGTTCTTCTTGTTGTTTGGCTATTATTTGTGCACTTTTTATTCTAGACACTGGATTGTAGCTTCTGTGTGCTTTCCTACTTACAGCTTCCTGTATTTTTACTGCCATGTACTCATTGACTGTTAGGAACACATATTTAGGTGGATTCTTATTTTGACCTTGTCTCACACCCTATTTGGGTCATGATTTTGGGTCCAAACAGATTATATTTTTGCATGTGTAGATAAGGGAAAGATACCTTCTCTTCAGGTACATGAATTGCTATGGAGCTGGAGAGCATAGGACCAAGCCGTGGCTTGCGATGCTGAGGAGTTGCTCATTTTTTTTCTTTATTACTTTTGTTTAGTAATGTATTTAGCATTGTGACCTATTTGGATGTTTTACTAGACATATATGTATTATGAATCATTTACAAACATTCTTCTCCCCTTATTTATTTATCAGTCTTCCATTCTTTACCCTTTTATGGATGTCTACTGTTTCCACTATTGTTTTTATTTCATTTCTCTTCCGATGTGTACTCTGCCAATGAGGGAATTGTTTCCCCACTATCACACCCAAGGCCCTTGCTTCTAGTCAGCATCCCCTGGCATTCGGGGAAATAAGCTTGAGGCCATGTGACCAACCGGGTACGGGGTGCCTCTGGGTGGCTTCTAGAACCGGCACGTTACAAAGTGGTATCAGAGGGTTTATTTTCTCTTTATTTACTTTTTGGAGCCTTTAGCTAGGGATAAAACAAATTAGGTACATGTTATTAAGCTATGATTGTGAGTAGTTAACCCGTGTATGGGGAAAATCCATACTACCTCATTTATTGAAATTTTCTGGTTTTGTGATTTTACGGTTGATATGATTTCACCTTGAGTGATCCGCATACCTTTCATTGTTTTTGTTGTTTCTATTGTGGTTCTATTTCTATTGCCACCTGATGAGATGTGGGTATGTCATCTCATTCATCATATAGGAACTTGTTAGAAATCACATGCCATGCATTCTTGCCATGGCATCTAGGGTGCATTAGCGATTGCATGTTGTTTTGGTAGAATTTTTGTAGAATATGCACGCTGTTGTGATAGATGCTTTGATAGAATCTCTTCTATTTGATATAGGACTGTTGTATTGTATCTTGCTTAACTGAATGCCAAATTTTGGTTCTTGAGGTGTTACAGGCCCTCTTGAATTGGAAATTGGTGAATCATTGACCTGTTTTTTCTTATATATGACTGTATTGGATGCCAAGCTTTGATTAGGGGGGAGTATGGGACCTCACGAATTGGAATTTGGAACCTTCATGATTTTTATTTAGTTTTTTTGGCTTTGGTGCAGTTTTAGATCTACATCCCAAAAAAACCCAAAATACAAGGCGTGTACTTTATATATACATGCCATGTAGTTTTAAACCTTGTCACATACCTTGTGAGGAGAAACACAGGTTGTGAAAATCTCTAGGAACACGCTTTGTACGGTAGGTGCATGCCGTGTAGTATAAAGCCGTGTACCCGGTCATGTCTCTAACAACACGGTCCAAGGAAGCTCGAGTAGAACACTCCATGTTGGTAATGAACATGCCTTGTAGTCTTGTTCCAGGTACCCGACCGTGTCACGAACAACACGGGTCATTGTCACCTCTTTTTATGCATGCGGTGTTTGTTCAGAACATGCTATGTAAGGGTCATCCGTGTACTTGGCTGTGTCGCCAACAACACAGGTCGGAAAAAGTACACACTGTGATTATTCGTAACACACCATGTAGTCTCAGCCATGTAACCGGCCGTGTGACTAACAACACAGGCCATTGAAACCATATATACTACATGTCATGTCCAGAGTGAACACGCCGTGTATTCTCAGTTTAAGAAGACTGTGTGGGTTATCCGTTCAAGGAGACACGGGTAGGGGAAAAGAGTTATGTAAATTCCTTGTAGAGATTATACATGTCATGTAGTCACGTTTTTTAAAACATGAGTGTTTCCTTCTCCTGTTTCTGTTTTTTACTCTTGTGTTCTCTATCCTGGTTTTCATAATCTATGGTATGCTTTTGATCCTTCAGAGCTATGCCTTTGAGAAGTCCTCCGGTTGTATGTCAGTTCAAAGATGGTGATCAGACACCAGATATGACTGATCAGGGACTTCCTACCAATCCACCAGTCGATCCATCCTTGACATCAGATGTCATACTAGTTGCAGGTGCTGATGCACAGTCCAGGGAAGGCTTTGTGAGGATAATGCAGAACATTCAGAGAGCACCAATTCCTACCACGACGATGAAATACTTGACACGGGTTTTCTAGCAGTAGCATCCTCCTATATTCTCAGCGGAAGGAGGACCACAGGCTGTAGAGTCATGGCTGGAAGCCATGCTGACTATCTTTGAGCATCTAGAGATGCATCCCGAGTAGTGAGTCAAGATCATTACATACATGCTTTGAGACTCTTCCAAGAGGTGGTGGGATGTGATCTCACAGGTGGGTTATCAGTAGGTTATGGAATGAGAGGAGTTCTAGTGCGTGTTTTATGATTACGTATACCCGGAGACCCAGAGGGCCGATTGAGCCCGGAAGTTCATGAGTCTAGTGCAGGGTACTCTTTTTGTTATGGAGTATTCCTCTCGTTTCAATGAGCTGCAGCATTTCAAACCCCTCTGGGATGTAAGTGGGGGGTTCATTGCAATGATTTTTGAGGATGGTCTCAGGCAGGAGATCCAATCAGAGGTGAATTTCTTCTGCTTGACTACCATCACTTCAATCGTCACCTAGGCACTGATTGCGGAGCGCAATCTGAGAGACTCCGGAGCTGCGAGCCAGGGAAGTTCTGCTTCCAGAGCTAGTGTTCCTCCAGTTAACAGAAAGAAGCATCGTAGGGAGTCTATGCGCGGTGATCCAAGGATGCGAGATACATCTTCAGGTAGCCATGTAGTATGCTACCAGTGTGGAAGGGCAAGGAACACGAGGTTTTAGTTCCAGTGAGTCCCAGTAGAGTGCCGATCATATGGAAATATGGGTAACCTTTAGTGTTTCAGCCAGGTTTTCTCACCAGTAGATGGTGATGGGGGTTCTTCCATGACTCATCGTTCAGGAGCAGCTCCACCAGTTTCTCACCAGTTGGGGAACTGGAGTTCGTCTGGCCATTTGGGCCAAGGTGGAGATTGAGGACATGGTAGTTAGTCACCAGTCCTTCAGTGCCAGCAGGGAGGATCAGCTCAGAGTGGTCAGGCAGGGTCACTGGGCCGTGGGGCAGGCCAGACATTTGTGGTGGAGTAGACCAATCAGGAGTAGGATCCCGGATCTTCTACAGTTCGAGGTACAATTTTAGTAGCCTCGGTTTTATCTTCAGCCCTTTTTTATACTACTGCTACGCATAGCCTTATCTCAATTGGTATTGTGGAGAGCCTTGGGCTCTGTATCTTTTCATTTTCCGACTTTTTGACACTAGACACACCTTTGGGAACAAGGACATATAGTGTACATCAGTGTAGAGAGTGCCCCCTTGAGGTTGTAGGGTATCGTTTCTTATGGGGTCCTTATGTCCTAGAGATGACATGATTTCATTCTCGGGATGGACTGGTTGGTTCCCTTCCAGGTATTCTTCGACTGTTATCACGGAAGGTTGCGTTTCATTTCACAAGAGGGTGAATCTTTTCTTCATTGAGGCGAATGGGATGTTAATGCGAGTCGAGCAGGACTCGAGCATCATGGGCTAAGAAGGGTGATGACCCAGATTAGTAGTCTTTATCTGGATGACTAGGGGACTTCACAGTTGGACTTTCCTCCAGTGGTGGATCATTCCAGGGATTTCTTTCCAGAGGAATTTTTAGGTTTTCCTCTGGAGCGTGAGGTGGACTTCTCTATTGAGATCGTGCCAGGAGCTGAACCGGTGTCCATTCCTCCTTATAGGATTTATACACCTGAGTTGCACGAGCTCAAGAAAGAGTTGTAGGAGTTGCAGGAAAAGGGTTTCATCCGACCTAGTACTTCTCCTAGTGGATCACCTGTACTATTTGTGCAGAAGGCAGATGGTACCCTTAGGCTCTGTGTGGATTATCGAAAGCTGATCCAGTTGTCAATCAAAAACCGATATCCCTTGCCAAGGATTTATGATCTCTTCAATCAGCATCAAAGATCCCGAATGTTCCCAAAGATCTATTTGAGGTCCAGTTATCATCAGTTACATGCTAGACCACCAGATATACCTTTGACATCCTTCAGGAGCAAGTATGGTCTCTACCAGTATATGGTTATGCCGTTCAGTCTCGCGAATGTTCCAGCTGTTTTCATGGCACTAATGAACTGAGTGTTCCATCCTTACTTATATTCATTCATCGTGGTCTTTGTGGATGATATATTGTTGTACTCTCAATATTGACCTGAACATGCTAACCATATTGATATTGTTCTGAGCACACTGAGAGAGCATCAAATTTATGCTAAACTCTTGAAGTGCCACTTTTGGATCGATCAGATTCACTTCTTGGGTCATTTCATCTCAGAGGGAGGAGTATCTGTGGACCAAGAGAAAGTGAGAGATGTAGTTTCCTGGGAGCAGCTGGAGAACTTTTTTTGAGGTATAGAGTTTCCTAGGACTGGCTGGATACTACAAATGCTTCATTAAATACTTTTCACACATAGCATCACGATTGACAGGTCTGGCCAAGAAGGGGGCGATGTTCTTATGGTCATATTCTTTTGAGTCAGCCTTTCAGAAGTTGAAGGGATAGTTGATGTCAGCACCGATACTAGTCTTACCAGAGACAGGAAAGAGATATATTGTTTATTGTGATGCTTCAGGTATTGGGATGGGTGCTGGGCTTATGCAGGGAGATGTAGTTGTTGTGTATGGGTCTCGACAGTTGAGGCCACATGAGAGGAACTACCCGACGCACGATCTAGAGTTGGAAGCTGTTGTTCATGCCTTAATCAATTGGAGACATTAACTTCTGTGAGAGAAATTTGTGGTTTTCATCGACCATAAGAGTCTCAAGTACATCTTCACTCAGCGTGATCTGAATCTGAGATAGTGCAGGTGGGTCTAGTATCTTTAGTCTTTTGATTTCAATCTTGCCTATAGGTCGAGAAAGGGCAATGCAGTAGCAGATGCGTTGAGCAGGAGAACTCAAGATTCAGGCAGATCAAGAGGCCAATAGTGAGTGGCAGATTATGGCTCTGTTCTCTTAGTTGCATCTGGAGGTACACGATAGATAGGGACAGACTTACCTATCTTCTATAGATGTTACCACTACACTACTTGATCGGGTACGAATGAGGCAGCTATCAAACTCAGAATACATAGTCTTGCTGGAGAGTGTGTCAGGAGAGGATCATATTCCATGAAGGACAGTGGGAATGGATGAGAAATTTCATTTCTAGAGACATGTATGGGTGCTAGAAGACATTCACGAGGAGCTGATGCGGGACTTTAAATCCTCAGTTTTGGCAGTTCATCCTAACGTCACCAAGATGTATCAGTATTTTCATTTCCAGTACTGGTTTCTAGGTATAAAGAAGGATGTTTCTGGTCTCGTCACGAGGAATTATATTTTTCAGTAGGTGAAGGCGGAGTAGCAGCTACCAACATGCCTTTTATAGCAGTTACCCATTACAGATTGGAAGTGGAACGATGTCGCGAGGGACTTCGTGACCAGATTGTCAATGTCGCCTCGAGGGAACTATGTTGTTTGGGTTGTCGTTGACAGACATACGAAGGTTGCTCACTTCTTACCGATCATGTAAACCTTCAGTGTTGATGATATGGTATGACTTTAAATCCGAGATATTGTATGTCTTCATGGAGTTCCACACTCTATTGTTTCAGACGGGGATGCACGCGTTACTTCTCGGTTATGGTAGGGGCATCAGAGGTCTTTGGGTACATAGTTACTTTTGAGTATAGCATACCATCCCCAGACAGATGGCCAGTCTGATCTTACTCTCCATGTGATTGAGGATATGCTTCGACCTTCCATTCTAGACTTTGGCGGTTCTTGGGAGAAGCATATCGCTCTGGTAGAGTTTTCTTACAACAACAGTTTTCAATCGACTATTCAGATGGAACCTTATGAGGATTTGTACGGTAGGTCATGATGATCACCATTATGCTGGCTGGATATAGGAGTGGCTGCTTTTCTGGGACCTTGTCTTGTTCATGAGACCTCAGAGCAGATAGAGTTGATTTGAAATAGGATGTCTACAACACAGTCTTGACAAAAATCTGATTTTGATCAGCGGAGATGACCACTGGAGTTTGAGGTCGGGGATCAGGTTTTCCTGCATGTCGCATCGAGACTGAGACACAAGAGGATTCATAGACAGGGTAAGCTTTCACCGTGGTACGTCGGGCCATTTTAGGTATTGCAGAGAGTTGGGATGGTTGCCTATCTGTTGCAGATACTATAGATGTATCAGGCCATGCATGACGTCTTCCACATCTCTCAACTCTGACGTTACTTTTCAGACCCGTATCATGTTATTTCCGTCACGAGGAGGTTGATCTCGAAGCAGATGCATCGTTTGAGGAGCATCCTATCTGTATTTTCGATTGCAGTATGAAGGTTCTCTGGGGGCAGTCTGTTCCTCTAGTATGGGTGCAATGGAAGGAAGGGCTAGTACAAGACGAGACCTGGGAAAGGGAGGCCAATGTATGATCACAGTGGCTGCAGCTGTTCAGGGTTTCTTCTTCTTCGCCTCATTAGGGAAATTCACGGACAAATTTCTTTAAGTGGGGAAGTTTGAATGAACTTGGATCTTTGTTTTAGGAATTTTTTTCCATTTTATGGATTTTTTGAGAAAAGGGGAGTTTCTGGAAAATTTTTAATTACACGTAGTGTACTTTATGAGTACACGCCGTGTACTCCCTTGCCGCGCCAGGCCATGTGCTGGTCATGTCTGGGCCACACACACAGTGCGTAGGGGTAAAGTGGAGGCCGCTTAAAGTGGAGTACAGAAAAACAGAGTACATGCCGTGTACCCTAGAATTACATGCCTTTTATTTTATTTTATTCATTAAATGGACTGGGGTCACACCTGACAGACATAACACACCCCTTATCCATGTTCTTCATCTGAGGGAACCCATATGACCATGAAAATTCTCCGGATTCTTGATCCTCAGTCTGTTCTCCATTTCATCTGCCGTTGATTGTGTTGGAACCACAGCTATGATTTCTTCCTTCTCCTAGAGCTTCGTTTTCCAATTACTCCACTTTCTCAAGACATCGTTGGTTGATAATTGTTGACATTTTCTCAGATCCTCGACGTTCTAAGGAGAATCAATAATTGTGGTTAACATATATTGTTCTCCTAGCATCGAGGTAGGTGGTTTGTGCCTTTCTAAAGGACGTTTGTGAATATTTTGGGAAAATTCCAGCAATACCCTTGAATGATGTATTGCGTGTTTCCTGTTTTGCCATGTTGTTTGCCTTCTTTGCTTGATTAATTGAGTAGAAGTAATTTCTTATGAATAGGGTAGTTTTTACTGCACTATAGATGTTTTTCCATGCTTGTTTTGATTGTTTGGAATTTTTACAGTTTCCATGCCTGGTTATAGGATAGTAGAACTATTGTACTATTATGATCTTGTGCCTTAGAATGATATCCAAGTAGTTCTTGAGGGTTATGTGGGGATATACACACGCTATGCATGTTTGTTTTAGATAGGGCTGGGAGAACCTAGTGTAGTGGACCATAGGGAGAATGGATGTATGGGCTTCTCCAGAGTGTCTTTAATTTACGATGCGAGACCACAGGGGAAATTGACATTGAGTACTTCCTCAGAGAGTCTGTAGTTTCTCAACATGGGCCACAGGGGGAATTTACATTGAGTGCTTCCCCAGAGAGCCTTTAGCTAAGACTATAGTGGGAATTTCTGATGAGTGCTTCCTCATAGAGTCTATTCTTTAGCTGAACTAGAGGGGCGAGACTGTGTGTGCTTCCTAGAGGGTTACTAGTACTTGTAGGTTGAACCATATGGGTTAGGCTATGATGACTACCCCGAGTGTTACCTATTGTTCTTTTTATTTTTTGGTTGTTACTTGTGTACTTTAAATGCTAGAAACTTTATGGTAGATTCTGTGTGATTTTTTTACTGCTTCCTGTATTTTTATTGGAATGTATTCACTGACTGTTAGGCATAGATCTTTGGGTGGTTGCTTATTGGGACCTTATCTCACACCCTTTTTGGGCCCTGATTTTGGGCCCAATCAGATTATATTGTTGCAAGTGTAGATAAGGGAAAGGCCCCTTCTCCTTCAGGAACTTTACTTGTTGTGGAGTTGGAGAGCATGGGACCAAGCCGTGGCTTGAGATGTTTAGGAGTTGAACAGTTTTTTTCTTTTGTACTTTAGTTTTATACTGTATCCAACATTGTGACATGTTTGGATTTTTATCTAGACATATATTTATTATGCATCATGTACATACATTATTCTCCCATTGTTTATTTATCAGTCTTCCCCTATCTACCCATGTATGGATGTCTACTATTTCCACTAGTGTTGTTATTTTTTTCCCTTCCGATGTGTACTCTTCCAATGAGGGCATAGTTTCACCACTATCACACCCAAGGCCCTTGCTGCTAGTCGGCAGCCTCTAGCGTTCGGGAATATGCGCTTGGGACCATTTGACCATCCTGGTATAGGGCGCCTCTGGGTTGATTCAAAAACCGGGACGTTACACAACATTTGATTGTCTCTTATCATGATCCAAGGTTTACATCCACATTTTGGATTAGTCTAAAAACATGATTGGAGTGTAGAATTTAATTTCATCATAACCTATCACCCATAAAATAATGGCCAATCTGAAAGGAGAATTCAGACAATCAAAGACATGATATGTGCCTTATCAATGGAATTCAAAGGATAATGGGGTCATCAACTATCATTGGTTGAGTTCTTATAAAACAACATCTTACAATTTGGAATTTAGATGGATCCATATAAAGATCATACTGGTATATTTTATAGAACTACAACCTATTGGGATGATGTTGGGGAAAGGAAGCTACATGGATCCAATCTTATGAAATAGATGATAGACAAGGTTCAAAATATCCATAAACATATAAAAGATTCTTAGAGTCTGAAACAGATCCATGCTGAAAACCATCCAAGGGAATTGGTGTTCAAAGTTGGAGATAATATCTTCCCTCAAGTATCACTATAGAAGATATTTGTGAGGTTATTAAAGAAAAACAATACTATCCTGCAGTAAATTTTACCCTTGAAGATTCATGATTGCATAGGATCAGTTGAATATCGTCTGGAACTTCCCCCAAATATGGGTAATGTTCATGACATGTTCCATGTATCTCTCATGAAGATGTATATACCTGATTTTTCACATGCACAGAATCCAGTGTTGGTACAACTAGATGATGGTCTATCTTCTGAGGAGAAAATTGTAACGATTCTATATCAGAGAGATAAGGTTCTACGAAAAAAGGAAACCCACTATTCCAAATTTTTGTTGAATAACTATATATATAAATAAGAGATATGGGATTAGGAGGAGGTGATGAATGGGAAGTACTATCAACTATACATGTAATGAAAAATATCAATAAAAAATTTACAAAAGGGCAGAAAAATTAACGACCCAACATTTCAACAATGTAATTATTTTCATTATTATAATTATGTTATATGGTATAAAATATATACAAAGCAAAGATATTCTAATAAAAAATTTATTCAAAAAAAGGAATAATGAAATAAGTGACATTTACTAAAATTTGGGAACCTATACAAATGACATAACAACATGACCCTTAGAATAATAACATAACCATTAGGAATAGTAATTCATCAAATAGAATAGTAACCTCACCAATGAAATTATAAATAAAATATTTTCATCTCATAAATTAAATTATGATATTATTATATCATTAAATAAGTAAAGAATTGTTTTAAAAATTATAATGTATTTCTTGGTATTTTTTTAAAGAAAACATATTTATTTACAATTTTATAATAAATAAAATGATTCAAAATGAAATGTATTTTCATAAAATAGACACCTAAATTAATACTTTATTATCTTAAGGCTATAATATAATATAAATAGACTTTAAATAATTTTTTAAATTTTCATAAAAGCGATTATAATTATAAAATTTGTATTTTTAGAACAAATGATTCTTTTAAATAAGAATTATTTTTAACATATTTATCAAAATATTTCCTAAACTGGATTTCATTTTCAAATTCTATACATAAAAACTAGTCATGGTAAATTTTTTGGATTTTTCTAAACTAATTTAGTTTTTGTGAATAGTGAAATACATTAATTTATGTTATATATAAATTATATGTTAAATATATTGTTACATGAGTCATTTAAGATGTAATCACCATAATGTTAAAATTCAATTAATTATTTAAATTTATTTACTAATAATTCCCAAACTATTCATTATCTTGATCCAAAATAATAAACTAATGAAAAACATTAGTAGGAAACACCCCTCTCCCATAAAAATTACACCTCTCACCACCTCTTCAGATCACACCTTAAAATAATTGAGGATTATCTATGTTATGAGTTATCCTCATCCAATGACCCTACCCCACATCTGGATCCATTGGTCTCATCAATAGAAAAAAAACTATTTCATTAAAGAGGTTCTCAAGGAGGATAGATGCAAAAATCAACTTTCTTTTTCTTTGAATTTTTTTTTACATTTAATTTATTTTATTGTCTTAAACACAACTACAATTATATAACTGGAATTATAACTTTATATCTTTTATATACTACAATTTATAATTTTTATGGAATAATTAATCTTCAAATTTCATCTATTTTATCATTTATTCTAAAAATTAAAATATTGTCCGTAGTGTTTCGATTTACCGCCACTATGGACGATGCATTTTCATTTTTCACTAAACCCTTTAATTCTAGTTATAAAACCATTATTAAGGTTAAATATGATTTTATTGTACATATGTTAAGTTAAATTAGGTTCTGTAACCTATATATTGACATGATGGTAAATAAAATTATAAAAGATCATAACGGTTGTATAAATTGTCCAAATAAATTAAATCATTTTCATTGACATTCTATCTAATATATAATCTTCATATCTTACAAAAATGATATATAATACCAATTACAATAAATTATGTTCATTAAGTACATATAATTTCAATTTTTTAGAATCATTTTCTTTATACATTAACATCCAAACTTATAAATTAGAGAACCTATCACAAAAACGAAGAAAACAAGGAATCCAAAATGATGAAATCGAACCATATAACTCATAAAAAATGAAATAAAAGAACATAATAAATCTATAATAAATCATTTAAATTTATAAGAGATAAATATTTGTTATAAAATGATTTTATTTTTATTATCAAGGATATTTAATTTATGAAATCATTGGGTAATATGGGTATGGAATTCTCGAACCCTACTATATTTCATTAGGTTTCAATATTTCAGGCCAAAAGTTTGGGTGTTTTTTTAATATTACTTGAATATAATTTCATTTCCATTACCTTTTCATTTATGGGATATACACATTTTCAGTAGGATGAGTTCTTACATAAAAGTCATTTAATTGGTCAGATAGTATGATTATAAGGATGTATACCCTAGAAATGAAAATAGAATTTAACTGAAATTATATTTAAGGAATATTTAAATAACATCCATACTGAAATATTTCACTAAATAGGAAACACCCATGGAAATGGAGTTGGATTCGATAATCACTTTACCTTATGTTAGAGTGCTTTCTTCAAATTAATATCATGGATAATAAATTTTTATTCATTACCAAATCGAAAACCTCAAATACATTTATATTATTTATTAGAGTCGTAGTATGACAATATATGGATTTTTATGATATATAGAGTTCAATTTAATCATTTAGGAGTGCTCATTTTCTTAGTTTTCATGACCGGTTCTCTTTTTTATATGTTTGGATGTTCATGTTCATTGAGAATGATTCCCTAAAATTGAAATGTTATGTTATTAATGAACATAAAGAAGTTTTGTTAGTAAAATATATCAATTGCTTATATGGAATAGATATTTTTTTTGATAAAACATTAATTAAAATAATTTATTTTATTTTGGTGGTTTTTATGACCATTATAAGCTTATATAATTTTATTTTACATTATGTTTCAATATTTGTGCAATAACATTATATAACTTATAATATGTATAATAATGTATTATTTAACTATAAAAATTTATTATGACCGACCTTTAAATCTGTATTGAAACATCAAAAGGAACTGTCCATGGTGACAGTAAATCGATAACCCATAGATTAAATTTTCAATTTAAGAATAAAAGGAAAAATTGAAGATATTTTTTGATTAATAATTCCATTAACATGATACAATTCCAGTATATAAAATATAATGGAGGTATCAACCCACTTGGGTTTGTGGAGGTGAGGATTGGATATGAAAATAAATGAAATTCAAAATAAATTAAAATAAATAGACAGAGGATTTTACCTCTTTAATTTCTCCTCCTTACAAAAATACTTATAGAATCATATATGTTACATTGATAAGAACATGGGATCTTATACATGGGGGAGGGGATTAGTATGAGTATTGGGAATAACATTTTCAATATTCAAGTATTGGAATTTGTGAGCTGAAGAGGTTATGATGGGTGGTATTTATAGGGGAGTTGAGAGGTCTTTTCTAATTATTTTTATCGTTAGTTTTTTATTTTGGTTAAATACAATGAATAGTTTGAGAATTATCACTAAATATATTAAAATAATGAAGTGGATTTCGAGATTATGGTGATCATATCATCAATGACTCATGTAATAGGGTATTTAAAATACAATGTATATATAATGTAAATTACCGTATTTCACAATTCACCAAATAATCAACTATTTTAAAAAACCCCTAAATTAAATCAAATAATTTTTTAATATTTAGAATTAAAAAATGAACTCCATTTTATGAAATTATTTTTCTATCTATGATAAATTTATTTTTTAATTAAAATAATCATTTATCCAAAAAATACTGATTTTAATATTATAACTAATTTTATGACACGTTGAAAAATTATTTAAGGTCTCATAAAACAATATTTTAATAATAAGACAAAAAAATATTAATTTATGAGTCTATTATATTAATATAATTTTTTATATAATTATATTAATTATAAAATTTTAAATAAACATTTATGTTTTACGAAAATACCAAAACATAATTTATCATTTTTAAACATTTATTTACATATACAATGACAAAATTATATCATATTTTCATTTATGAGATTACTATATTTTATTAATACTTTCATAGGTGATGCTACTATTCTATTGGCCATATTACAATTCCTAGTGGTCATGTTACTATTCCAATTGTCCAGTTACTAATCCATTTGTATAGGTTTCCAAATTTCTATAAATTTTATTTATTTCATCCTTCTTTAATGAGAATGATGTTTTTATTGGGAAATATATGATATGTATTTATATTATACTATATAAAGTAATTTTGAGAAGTGAAATAATTTCAATGATTAATGTTTGTGTCGTTTCATCCTCCCCCCACCATTTCAAAATTTCCCTGTTGATATTCGATTTTATATAAACAGGTGAGGGTGCTTCTCTTTCATCACCTCCTTCGGTCCACATGATTCTTATTCATACTTATAGTTCCTTCAATGAAATATAATAAGGTTGGTTTTATTATTGCATATAACCTTATCCCTCTGGTCCAATATCGTTATTTTTCTCTCCTCGTATGAAATATCATCTTCTAATTGTACTAACATCGGATTTAGTACATGCGAGGGATATAATTTCTAATTACATAAGAGAGGTATATGGAACACATCATGAACCTGATCCATATTTGAATGATTTCCATGATGATTGGAAACTTCTCCTATATTATCAAGGATTAAAAATGGTCTAATGCACATTATCCTAAGCTTCCCTTTCTATCCAATCATCATGACTACCTACCATGGGGATATCTGAAGGAAGTAATTATATCCTATGATGAACTCCAATTCCCTTCGATGGATGTCAGTATAGATCATTTTAGAAATATGGGAAGATTTTATCTGTTTCTAGATGGATTAAACCTTCTCTATCATCTATTTCACTAGCTCAGGTGAAATTGTATTTATTTCTCCAACTTCATCTCAATAGGTTGGTGTTCTACAAGGATTCCTATACAAAGTGTCACGTGAAACCAAATGAATACAAGAGTGGATGTTGTTGTTGTTTGGGAAACATAACAATGGGATATTTTGAACCCATCATCCAAATATTCGGTGTGAACCTTGGATAACATTTAGATAAAATAAAAAGTGAAACCCCATTAAATATCTCAACATTATTTACAAATATGCTGGAATACAATTCATGATATTGATCTTCCTTTATAATGATAAAGTGGGAATTCTTGGTGAGTCATCCTACCACAACACATACTGCAGAGTTTCATTTGGATGACTTCAGCAAACCAGTGAAAAATTATAGGTGGACATTCTCCCATTTCCACATGGGTATATGAAAGGGTTATATCAACCAATTATTCATCTATCAATATTCTTTATCTTTCTGACATATCAATCACCTTGAGATATATTCTGAAATCTATTTCTTCATGTTTTCCCACTAGAATTATTCTCGATGATCATGATACATATTGGTACTCCCACGATGGATAGTGATTGTTGAGCTATGTTCATTATGCAATAGCCCATTATTTATCTATGGTGATGAAGAAACATGGAGCTATGTTCCAAGCCAAAACATCATCATCATCGATATGGAAATATTATAGATTTCATTCTATTTCTGCTCTAACCTTCTTTTGATGTACTAGATCATCTATTATTTCCCCTTTGATTTTTTCTTTGATAGATGGTTGGGAAATAATTTGGGAAATGTAGGATGTATTCCATTCTTCTATTATTTCCAAATCCATATTTTTTATATTCATTAAGATAGGTTCATTCTAAATCCACATCATAGATAGGGTTGCAGTTTATTTTCTAAAAAGAAAATAATCCACTATGTGTTCCTTTCCAGGATAATAGTGAATAGGTAAATCATTGTCCATGATGAGATCTAACCATATCCTTTGATGCATGTTCTGTTCCTTTTATGTGAAAATATACTTAGACTCTGGTGATTGTTATATATGTCACACTTCTCACCATAGAGGTATTGTCACTATATTTTCAAAGAAAAAATCACATCTAATAACTCTATATCATGAATAATGTAGTTCTTATCATGGATTGGATCTCATTATAGAGAAAAAAAAATAAACTTTTAGGAAAAGGAAATATCTCTTCAAATTCATAACCATCCCATGCTCCTCTATAAATGAAATGAATACTGTGAATTTCATTAGTAAGATCTGTTAGTGGTGTGGGTGTTGATTACCTGTAAAGAAGCATACCATGATAAAATGATTGATTCAAAGGATGTTATCAATCTAGAGAAAATTCCCACTGTGAGGTAATACAATGATGTATTTTCATAAGAGTTACTCAAACATCCATTAGAAAAATAGGTAGAGTTCTCAATAGAATGCATAAGTAGAGCTAATCCTATCTCAAAATGTCTATATAGTATGGCCTCAATCTTACATGAGGAGTTAATGAAGTATCTAAAAGATAATTTGGATACATGTTTCCTATGCCGTAGTGCATCATCTTGGGGATCACAAATGCTAGTTCAAAATTAGAAGGATGCATCAATGTAGTTGTTTATCAATTATTGGGAACTCAACAAGATCTCCGTAATGAACAAGTATCCTATTATAATGATTGATGACTTGTTTGATAGTCTATGAATAGATAACTACTTCTCAATGGTGGATCTTCATTCTAGATATCATCCAATAAAGGTGAAAAAAGGAAGATATTCAGAAAACTGATTTTCGTGAACTGTATTTGAATAATTAATTTCTTGTGAATCCTTTTATACTTACAAATTAATCATAAATATTTATGGATTTCATGAATAGATTCTTTATACATTACCTTATAAAGGTTTTTGTAGTTCTTATCGAATATATAATAATCTACTCCAATAATAAAGAGGAACATAAAGGACAAATAAAACTGTGTTTGTGACATTAAGAAATAGGAAATTGTATGCTATGTTCATCAAGTATGAATTTTGGGCACGAAAAGGCACTTTTTGGAAATGTTGATCACAAGTGAGGGAATTTTGGTGGAACCATCAATTAAAAATGCAACTGACTAATGTCACAAACCCTATAGTGTTAGTACATTCCATAGTTTTCTTGTATTATCACAGTAATACAAATGTTTAGTGATAAATTTCTCATATTTTTATAGCATACTAACTATGTTAACAAGGAAAGGGATATAGAATTTTTGTATTGAATATTGTGAGGAGAGAATCAAGAATATAATTTAGAGGTTGATCACTACACATGCACTAACATTACTGAAAAGTTAAAAATATATTTTGATATCTAAAGATGCTTCAATGAAATACATGTGTTGTGTAATCATGAAAAATAATAAGGTGGTATCCTATTCCTCGTGACTGTTGAATATCCATGACTAGGACTATCAAATGATCGATCTCAAGTTATTAGTTGTGCTTTAATTCGTGGAAATATGGAAGCACTACCCCTATGGTGAGAATTGTGACATATATACCGATCAAAAGAGTCAAAATTATATACTCACATAGAATGAACTTAACATACTTCAAAGAAGATGGTTAACAGTAATCATGGAAAATGATTTTTCTATTCACTATTATCCTGGAAAAGAAAACAAGGTAGTTGGTTATCGTAGAAGAAAATTACTTTCTACTCTATCCATGATGTGGATTTAGAAAGACCCCTTCTTCATAATATACAATGGATGAATTATGAAATCATAATGCTAGGGAATAAATCATACCTTTCCCAAATTATTTCATAATGTTCTATCTAAGATAAGATAATGGAGGGACAAAAGGTAAGATATAGATCTCAAAATAAGATGAAATCAGTTATATAAGTTAATATAGAAGAGTATGATATTGTTAATGATTGTGTGATTCAGGTTAGAACAAGGCGTTTTGTGCCTTCATCACTTGAGATAATGAAATATACATTCGATAATGAACATAGATCAACTTTATCTACCCATCTGTAGTGTACCATGATGTACTGTGATATCCGAGAACACTTCTAGTGATAAAACATGAAGAATGATATTGTGTAATATATCTCATGGTTCTTGATATTTCATCAAGTTAAATAATAGGGACACATGTTAAAATGGAGAAAGAAACCCTTTATAATTCCTATTTAGAAATTTGAGAATTCCACCATGGACTTTATCATTGGAATCCTAAAGCCATACAATAGAAACAATGTGATATGGATTGTAGTAGAATAACACACCAATAATACCCACTTTATTGCTATTCAGGAATATCTATCTCTTGATCAAATTTTTTGGATATATGTGAAGTAAATGAGGAGATTTCGCGGGGTTCCAAATTTGATCATGTATGATAATTATCCAAGGATCACATCCAAATTTTGTATATGTAGACATCACGATTTGAGTACTGAATTAAATTTTAGCACAGCCTATCACACCCAAACTGAAATCCAATCATAGAGGAACATTTAGACACTCAAAGACATGATAAGATACTACTCAATGAAATTAAAAGGAGTATATGATCAACATCTCCCATTGGTTGATTTATTATAAAACAATAGATTGAAATCACGCATTCATATGGTTCCATATAATGATATATACGGAATTCGATATTTAAATACAACATGTTGGGATGAAGATGGAGAATGATATATAATTGGACCTTATCATGTGTAAGAGATGAGGGATAAGGTTAAATCCATACATAAATATAAAAAATATCCCCAGAGTCAGCCGAAGAGCTATGTTGACCACCGTCGAATGGAATTGGAGTTTGATGTTGGGGATACGGTCTTCATTAGAATATCAAAATGCAAGAGGGTATTGTGGTTTGGAAAGAAAGGGAAGATTATCCCAAGTTACATTGGCCCCATTGAAAACCTTGATGACTTAGGAGAAGTGAAATAACGGTTTGAACATACACCAAATATGGATTATGGTCATCAGGTGATCCATGTGTCTCCTTTGAGGAAGTACATACCAAATAACTCACATGTACAGAATCTAGAGTTGGTACAACTGGAAGATGATCTCTCATATGAGGAGAAGTCGGTAAATATTATGGAGTAGAGAGATAAGGTTTTAAAAAACAAGACAAACTTCCTTATCAATGCGTTGTGGGAGAACCATAAGTATGAGGAAGTGGAATGGGAACTGGAAGAGTCATCGAATGAGAAGTACCCTCACTAGTTTATGTACAATGAATTTTCATGGATAAAATTACAAATGGGTGGAAGAATGTACCAACCCAAAATTTAATCTATGGAATTATTTCCCCTATTCTAATTATGTTATATGGTATAAAAACATAAATATCACATATATCCCAATATAAACATTATTATCAAAAAATAGAATCAAATAAGTTATATTTATAGAAATTAATAAACCTCTACAAATAGAAGTTTATCTTGGTCTTTATAACACACAAATGACCAATATGAATAGTAATCTGGCCATAAAATTTTAATGTAACATAGGAAAACATAAATAGAATTTATTAATTTGAAAAATGAGAATAAGATATAATTATATCATTTTATAAGTGATTAAATGTTTTAAAAAATGATAATGTAAGTTTTGGTATTTTTAAAAACTAAAATGTTTATTTATAATATTAAAATTATTATAATTTTTAAAAAGAAAATTTATTTTCATAAAATATAATCATTAGATAATTATATTTTGTCTTATGATTATGATATAATTTTATGAGACATTAATAAATTTATCAATGTGTCATTATATCTATTATAAATTTAAAATCAGTATTTTTTTAATACATGATGACTTTAATTAAAAATATAAATTATCATAGTTATAAATATATTTTTATAAATTGGAGTACAATAATCAATTATACTCCATTAAAAATGGTAAGGGTGATTTTTGGGATTTTTCTAAAATAGTATATTTTTTGTGAATAATGAAATACAAATATTTACCCAAAATATACATTATAATATAAATACAATATTTATTGACTAATTGGGGATGTTAAGCCCAAAATATCTAACTCACATTCCTTATTATAATATATTTTGTGATAATTATAAATATATTTATATTATGGAGCCAAAATAAAAAACTAAACAATAAAATAATGAGAAACAACCCTCCCCAACCCTATAAATATCACCCTTCACCACCACTTCACCATACACATTCCATGACTAAAAGGTTCTCCATGTTTTCAACAATAATCATCCCAAGACCCTAACCCATATCTAGTATACCTTTTTTTGATCAAAATACCAAAATCATTTCCATAAATATTTTCTCATGGATGATAAATTCAAGAGGTAAAATGCTCTTAATTCTTTATTCAATTTCTTTTCAATTTTATTTATTTTATTATTCTATCACCACCTTTACCCATCCATGTGATATGATAACTCCAAAATCCTTTATATAATATAATTTTTATATGTTAATGGAATTATTATTCTTAAAATCACTCCACTTTTGTAATTTTATTCATGAAATTAAAATATCATTCGAAGTGTGTAGATTTACCACCATAGTGGATGATGCATTATCATTTTTAACTATCTCTTTAAAGGTTGGTCATAAAATTATTATCATTATTATATAAGATTATATTATACATATTAAATGTTATATAATGTGCTGGAACTTATATATAATCTTGATGGTATGTAAAATGATATAATCTTTTAATAGTTATAAAAACCACCATATTAAATTAAATCATTTTTATTAATTTTTTGTTTAATGAATAATCCTAATAACATATAAAAAATGATATAATATAAAAATAACAATTTTTTTATGTTCATTAATAACATATATTTCAATTATGTGGAGTCATTCTCATTGTACATGAAATTTCAATCATATAAACAAGAAAAACGATAATGAAAACCAATAAAATGAACACTCCCAAATGAGGAAAATGAAATCAATAACTTGTAAAAATGCCATAAAAGAACATAATAAAATTATGCTAAAAGAAATATATACAAAAGATGTTTTATATTTTTTAATTAGTGTATTTATTTTTGTTAACTACGTTGTTAAACTGAACAATGCACTCTGACATAAGGTAAGGGGATTCTTGAACCGATCTCTATTTCTTTCTGTTTTCCCACATTAATACCACATTTTAGTATGGATGTTTTTTAACTATTAATAAAATATAATTTAATTGTCCTTACCATATCATTTCATGATATACCCGCTTCCAATATGACTTTATGACAAATGCAATGAGTTTTTCTAAAAGAACTATTCCTTCTAAATACAAATATTTTACATATCTTGATATTTTTTCTTCTTCAATAAAGATTGATTATTATTATAAAAATTATTTTATTCACTTATTCTTTTGGTAACCTCAATGTATAGTCATGAATATATGCTTTATTAATTGATACCCATTCCTTTCCATGGGTATTTTTTTTCCAATAATTTTATACATGTTGTGTGACATGCATGATTATTTAAATGTAATTTGTGATGGGTGAACATAGAATTATATAGAACATATAATTTTATGTTGTGAAGAGTACACACAAAAATAATATAGATCTCCAATTAATTGGGTAATGTGATTTATCTCTTGAGATAAATTGAAATATACATGAACATGATTCCAGCTTTGTTCAAAAATATCTGTGATAGTTGACTAGACATGCTGTTTCATTTTTATGCACATAATAATTCCATGGCATTATCTAATGCTTCGTCTAATTATTATTTTGATGATCCCATTCTTAACATGCACTATATAATTATAGGTTTATCTATCACATCATAATATTTACAAAATCATGAATTGAACATAGAACATATATAAATATTAGACATAAAATAACCCAAGGAAAGAAATGAATGTCATTTCATAAATCATACATTCATCAGTAAATATTGTGGATCGAAAAATATAAAATGAATAACATAATTGGTATATGAATCATCAATCTCGATTTAATAAGAATCAATATCAATAATAGGAAAACATTTGTTTTTAGAAGGAATAATTATTTTGAAAAAATCAATGTATTATTAATAAAATTATATTGGAAGCATGTATATACTAGAAATGAACAGTGAAGGAAAATGAAAT